>JARJIL010000006.1:26920000-27545000 GCA_038502395.1 Dittrichia graveolens
CAGTCAGTGGAGCAGATCGGATCTGTTCTTTTAAAAATCTAACGTGACCCGTCGACCCATTTAATTAAATTTGAATCAGATCCAATAACATGAAGATCCATTTAATGGGATTTGGATCAGATCAGTTAGTATTGGATCTTTACCCAGATCGACCCATTAAATATTAATTATTTATATAATAAGTAAATCAAATATTTCGCCCACCTCACCCACCCCTACCCACACCTTACTACCCCCAACCCACTCCCACCATACCCTACCCTACCCCACCCTATTCCTACACACCCTACCTCCACCTCTCCCCACCCTACCCCACCCCATCCTACCTTGCCGCACCCCCATCCTACCCCATCCCACCCCATCCCACCCCTACCCTATCCTAAGTGATGTTGGCGGCAGTGGTGATAGTAGCGGTGGTGGTGGCGGCAGCGGTGGCGGTGGCAGTGGCGGTGGTGATGGCGGCAGTGACGCTCACAGTGGTGGCGGAGGCGGATGGTGGGGGAAATAACGGGTGGTGGTGGCAACGGTTGTAGTGACTGTGGCGGCGGCGATGACGGTGGTGGCGGCCATGATGGTGGCAGAGGCAGGTGGTGGGGACAATAACGGGAGGCGTCGGCCGTAACGGTGGTGGTGGCTGCGGCAGGTGGTAAGGGCGGTAACGGTCGGAGGTGGTGACGACAGCGGTCATGACGGTGGTGGCGGCGACGGGTGGTGAATGAGATAACAGACGTTTGCGGCAATTGGTACGCGGCGGTGGCGATGATGGTCGATGGTGGGTAGTGGGTGGTGAATAATAAATTGATGATGGTTGGTGGTTGTTAAAATAAAATTAGCTTTCAAATAAACCTAATAGTGTTAGGTTGCTTGTAATTTAATATTAAATGGATCGACCCAGACAGATCTTGGATCGACTCACGTAGTGATCCAATTAAATGGGTCGACCTATTGACCACTTATTGGGTCAATGGATCTAGGTTTTTGACCCATTAGATCATATAAATGAAGCAGATCGGATCGGATCTAGATCAAGATCCGACACATTGACAGCCCTACTAGTGAGGCGGGCAATGGCATCACCTACCGCCTTAACCTACCCTCCCCTACCTCACTCTACTCCACCCCTACCCTACCTAAATCCCACCCCATCCTACGCTACTCTAGACTAAAAGTGAGAGTAGGTAAGTCCATCCGTAGGGCTTCCCCTTTTCCCTTTCCAACCCCAATGCCACGTCAGTTTTTTTTACTTTTCCCTTTCCAACCCAAATCAACCCCAAACCCAAGTATAGTCTTTCCCTTTTCAACCCAAACAACCCAAATATTTTTCTCTCTCATCACTCTCACTAAAAAACCAAAAAGAAAAAAAAAAGATTGCGAGGTTCCATCGAGTTGGCGAACCCAAAGTGAAATTTTTTTAAAGCAACCCGAAACCCCCATAGGGGTGCTCCTGAAGAAGCCGGCCTTACCCACATGAACCCGAAGGGGCTCGGGTAAGGCTTTACGCATGGCCTAAGTGAGGTGAGACAGGAGTGGGCCGGTAGTATGATTTATCTTTGGTAATATACTATCGATTTGATTTACTCTTGTTTAGATTTCAATTCCAATTTTTCAAAACCAAACTAGTAATAGTTTTTCATGAATTTCAAATCTTTATTCAAATTCAAATTCTTTTGTATCCATTCCGCAAACCTTAACATTTTAGCTCAAACCAATCTTATTTATTCGCCAAAATTCTTCACCCCTCGTTAAAGAGGGTTGGAAATATTTCCTAAATAGCTCTTTTGGTTCTATAACAAGTTTCTACAAACTTGTACGCCCACATTACCTATAACCATTGTTCTAAAAAATGCATCACAGCGGCGCCAAGGCGCGAATCCGACGTTAAAAAATAACATATGGCGATGGGGTTAGGCGTGGTGTAAGACAAGGCGGCATAAGGGACGCGCTTTACGCGCCAAACGAGTTTTTTAAGGCGTGACCCAAAATATTTTTTTAAAAATTTGACTTTTTTTAAATACATTTTGCGATTGCGTGTATTGAACTTATATAAATTCGTATTTTGTAATTCGTATATATTACTTTGCTCCTAATTTATGCAACTTTGTATAATTTACATATTAATAATGATAAATTAGATATAAATATTTATAAAGTATATAAAATTGCCGCCTTAAAAAACATTATGACTCGCCATGGCTTCTAAAGCTTGAAGTTTGACCTCACCACCACGCCACGCTTTATGTTTTTTAGAACTTTGCCTATAACTCATAAACTCAATATCTCAACTCCTATAACGCGCTACTAAACATCATAAGTACACCGGAGTGACCATTTATATACCAAATGAACTTCGAATTTAGTTGCCGATACAGGTTAAAACGAGAAATGGATATAAAAACCCTGATTGCTTATTTATATCTGCAGATGCTGCTTATCATGTCTGCAAGCAAAACTGTACAATGATCCTTGCTAGGATCTTGTTCTCTACAACGTATTCTCACTTCTCAAGACTAACACAGTTTTGAAAAGAACAGAAATAATTCTGCAATAAGTAATAAAAAGCAGGATCGCGTTTTTTCCTCCCTGTCAGAAAGAAGAAAATGCGCGGATTAAAATTATAGCAGAGTCGAAAGAAAACGTACAAGTGCATATAAATAACCACATAGTTGTAAGCATAAATACCGACATTGGAGGCCAAACAGTAACTTCATTGTTCAGGCATTTGGCCGCAAGTATAATAGGATGCTTCCTAAGCAACTGGTTATAAGTTCAAATGCCAACTGAGAGAAAAGGTGTAAAATAAGTGAGTGTGTGAGTTTTTTGTTCATGAAAAAGATAAACAGGTTTAGACATTAGTGCAAGATGTGGTAATTTCGATCTAGTATGCAAGGGTTGATTTGGGTTATGGTTTATACTTAACCGCATCAAATCGCTAAAGTTAGCTAATATGGAATAGATCAGGCATACTGTCTACTTATTTCACAAAAATTTCATATTATACCATTTAATAATATTAATTTCTTAATTTATCATAATTTAATAAACACTCAAACATCTAATTATTTCAACATGAACCAAGATAAACATATCAAAAGAATAAGATTACTTACTAATTTCAAAACGTCAGATAAACTCCTTGCAAGTTGACTTGTTGTGTCCCGTACACTTACATCTGCTACATTGAAGTTGACGTTTATTCGCTTCAGCCATTCCAAGTTTCTTAGTAGACGGCCGCCCTGGTGGCCGCCGAGTCGGTGGTGGGGTTACAGTCACAATCGCCTGAGAAAATTCCTTCTGCAATGGTTTATCGTCACTTGGAATTGGATTCACAGACTCTGAATACGTTAACCGATAGCTCTCGGCAGTAAAATATCGAGCACAATAATCATATGGGTCCCGACCAAGACAACCAATAACCGCAATTGTGTGACAACAAGGCAACCCCGTAAGCTGCCACCCTTTACAACTACAATCATAATTATCGATATCAACGACCTCAATCGAGTCACCACGAACCTCAAATTTGTCGCCAGCTGGACCCGAGTTGAAAACTTGAAGTGCACAAACTTTAATGCTTTCTTTTTCTAATCTTTCTTCTCTAAACGGGGTTAATCTTGTTAACCAATGATTAGAAGCTGTTCTTCTAGTGTAAATTAACTCCATTATCTTACCTCTTATTGTATCCACCATTTGTGTTATCGGTAACTCATGAGCTTCTGATGCCCAACTATAAAAGATCTCACCAAAATTTGATGTCATGAGATTATATCTTGCACCAGGGAAAAACGCGTTTGCCCAATGCACAGGTTCACTATCTACAACCCAATTGTAAGCTTCAATCGATATGCTTTTGATGCTTTCAATACATTTTTGAAAACCTTCAGGTCTTGGTGCATAAGCTGCAGCAAAAAAGTCATCAACAATGAGACGTTTTACTTCATGAGAAAATTGTCCTTTTAGATCTCGAATAAGTTGTTCAGAAAGAAATTGAAGGCAATAAGCATGGAATACACTTTCTCCTTGAAAAACGTTAGAAATTGACTCTTTTAAATCCGGGTCAGCAACAAAAGTCAAACTGTGACATGTCGTCAAGGCAGCCTTAAGTTGTTGTAGAAACCATAACCAATTGTTAACGGATACCGTATCAACAACCGCAAAAGCAACGGGAAATACATCATCATCTCCATCGGGACCCGTTGCAGCCAATAATGTTCCTTGATACTTCGACTTTAAAGGTAAGCTACCAAGAAATAATAACGGCCTGCAACCCTGTTGAAATCCATACAATGAAGCATGAAATGATACAAACAAACGCTGAAAACTCGAGTCATCTTTAGTAGTAAAAGTAGCAAGACTTCCAGGATTGGTCTCCATTATTTGCTCACAAAAATACGGTAATTGACCGTATGCTTCTTTATAAGAACCCTGAAGTTGTTCTTTTGCAATTTCTTTCCCACGCCATGCTTGAAAATAATTTAACTGAACTCCATATTGTTCTTTAATATCAGTAACAATATCTTTTGGTTTGTAATTCGGAGACACTTTTAATTTCTCTTTTATAACACCCGCAACCCAACTTCGAGTTGCTTGATGTCCTGTGGTAATAATTGATCCTTCACATGTATGTGTTGGATTCATTTTCTTTATACAAATTAATTGCGTGGTGGATAACCTTGATGCATGAATTCTCCATGGACAACCTTCGGCTTTGCATCGAACAGTCACACGATGACTATCATTTTTTTTATATTTGAAAGCGAATTGATGGGCGATTGAGTATTTCCGTAAGGCGTCTCGGAAATCGTTTACACTGTTGAATCGTTGCCCGACACCTGTAATGTTGTTCTGCCATTGTTGTGCAGCTTTCATGTGTTTTTCTTCAGAAAATGGTAGGGAGATAGAGAGCGGGATCTCAGAAACTATCGACATGTGTTCATCGACATTAACAATGTGTTCATCGACATTCGTGAGATCATCAGGAACATCAAAAGTTGAATCGAGAAGAACACGTGGACTTATTTCATCCATGTCATCATCCAACACACATGGAGTGGCATCAGCAAGAATTCCAGCTTCTGATAAAGTTGTTCTACTTGATCTGCAACGTTAAACTTGTGTAAAAGAGTAAAACATAACAGTTATAGATGGTAAACCCAACTCATTTAACTACAAATGGGTTAATTTCAGTTATGTTTTAGGCATAATTATAAAAGGGAAACAGGCTGAAAATTTCCAAAAAGTATTCAAACGAGTAGAATTGTCTATATCACTTTATTAATGAGAAACTTTGATTATTATTTTAGTACTACAGCTTTTATAATTCACACATCGATCATTTATATAATTAGAAAGAAGAACAGAGTGTATGTAGGTTGGCCCAACCCGTCCTCGCCCATTTTGACCTGCAGATTGTGTGGGTTGGGTGAGTTCATGTCAGAGTGGGTTGGGTTGACCCACAAACACTTCTTTTTTTGGGCATTTCTTTCATAAATTTCAAAAATAAATAATTTAAACCATCTCAAAATCACAATCCAATTTTTCTTGTACAAAGTAATTTCAGAGGTTGTAAACACTTCATTATGCCATCGGATACTACTAAGTTCCAACCCATTTGACCAGCTTCCTTTTCAACTAATTTTCTTTACTTCACCCTTTTAACAATAAGAAACTAACCCAAAATACATGGGTTAAGATTTCCCTCTCTAATCAATATTAAACAGAAAACTAGAACAAGTGACGAAATTCGAAACCTACCTACTCGCAGGCATATTCGATACGTCTGGAGCAACAACTTCTTCCATCATGATATATACATCAATGCTGCTAGAATTTTCATGAAATTTTATCATCCTTTGAAGGTCTTTATCATTAGAAATTGTGATAAGTGTCTTTCTATTTCCAGGGAGAAAATACTTAATAGACATGCTACCGCGAATGCAATTAAACATCTCTGCTATCTCCATTTGGAAATCGTTGTACTTCGAATTCTCATCGATATCAATAGCATGAGCATCCCCACCATCATATGACAATGAACCATCACTAAGAGTCTTGAATACACCACCTAATTGGCATATAGCAATAACTTTCTTCCCAGCCATGGATCAATTTAAGGCCTAAAGTACATTGATTTGCAAAAGGAAACACATTAACAAACAGGTAACAAATTAGGGCATGATTAAGAACTCTCCAGAATAGCAATAGCACAAGTGTATCAATCATCAGGGAAAAAGACCCAAAAGGGCAATTCACGTGAAACCCTAAATAGAACATATCGCAAAGCGGAAATGAAAAACATATGATTCCTGCTTCCATACGCATTCTATTTACAAAACAAACGAGTATCGGGAAGTGAAAACAAACCCTAATCCTATATGCAGAAAAACGAACCCAAAGATGCAAAATTTGAAACGGAATTCGCGAGAAATCGAAAGAAAAGAAGTACCTTTGAGGTGAATTGGGGAAATTGAAACCGATGATTCTTGTTCCTCGTTCAAATTCGAACTGTGATTGGAGTTTAGGAGGAAGGTGGTGGCGGACAGGTGTCTTTGAGGTTTCATATCAAGCGGGATTACATGATCTTGTGAATACATCCAAATTTCACAATGACGCAAGAAACAATAAATGAGGTTGCAGAAGACGACAACCCTACCCACCTAATCGTTTTAATTATGCTATAAATATTAAAATAAAAAAATGGGTAGACGCTGATAGCACTTACGTTAGGTGTTGTTATACTCATATATTTTATTAATAAGTAAATGTTAAAATGATAAAACTATCTTTCATTAAAGAAGTACGTGAGTGTAACAACACTTAACTTAGATGTTATAGCAGCACATATCTTTTTTCAATATCACACGGGTGTATAGGCCAGATCACGTTTTGTTGGCTCAATCATGTCATGATGTTGAAGTAATCAGTCCATTGTAATAGCCGGAAAAATAGGTCCAAGACTAAGAAAAGACATATATGTTGTCATTCTTCAATAAACCTAACTTAGGTGTTGTCACATTTATATACTTTTTTTAATGAACAGATACTAAATTCATTAAATAGGTATGTGAATTTGACTACACCTAGCTTAGATGTTATAGCAGCACACATCTCTTTCTGACTTTCCCTAAAAATATAAGGAACCCAAGTGTTCTTGTATTATAGGGGTGTATAGACCAGATAGTGTTGTGTCCGGCTCAATCATGTTATGATGTGGGAGGGATGGTTGTAGTGATCAATCCATTATAATAGCCGGAGTGATAAGTCCAAGCGTAAGATAAGACATTAGTAACGGCTAAGAACCTCTAGATGGTAAATATTTTTACAATCTTCAAATAAACTATAAAGAGAGGTGATATATCTCCTACTTTTTCTTCCTACTTAATGAAGGAGAAGAGGAAATAGAATTAGTAAACTCCACATGTCATCTTATGATAAGTAGAAGTATAAAGCAAGATGAAAAAGTAAAAGGATATATCATTTTTTTCAAATATAAATATAACACTTATCATCTTAAATTAGTTACACTCTTCAAACATGATATTTTTTTTCTTCATCTTGTTCATCTCAATCTAGTCAAAATGTTATTTTCATCTCATTTTCGTCTACTCATAGTGACATGTAAGTTTTATTAAATTATGTGTTATGTCTCGTATTTATCCTTACTAGATTTCTTTATCAAACTTCAAAACATAATTGACTTTAAAAAATTAATATGTTAAAAGATTTAAACATTTTTAACTTAAAAATTGTATAGGTTCAAACATATACACTACAATAAATATGTTTTTTTTCACAGTTTACAAAAAATGTGTAAGGGTTATAATTGTGAACAATAGTTTATAGAGATTCTAGAAAAAGAAAAACTTTATATTATAAATGTGTAGAATTGAATTTAAAAGTCTACGTTTTTAAATGTGTAAATGCAATAATAAATAGATAATTGGAGAAATTCACACGAAAAAGTGTGAATTTTTGTAACTTCGTAATTATTTTTGAATTTTGCACGCTTAGAAATATGAAATTTTAGATAATTTGTCTACAGTAATAAATATGATTTTTATTAAAACTTTCACTTTCGAATTTAGATATATGATAGAAATTTTTAACACCCAATTTTTCATGGTTAATTATAATTTCTACAGTTAAATGATAAAAAATTATAGATAATCGACATCGTTTTTATACCGATGCAAAAGGTTGGTCACAAATTGTAACACCGTATTTTAAACCCAAAAATTTTTATTTTGATAATCACTGCGGAAGCGAATTAAACACCAAAGTATTTACAACTGTACAAACACAACTGTTTAAATATCAGTATTACAAAACACGGTTTGCCACAATTAAACTATCAGAGTCCTAAGTGATTACTCCCCAAGCTAACCACCCTCAGCCAAGCCGCTGACTTACCAAAACCTGTAAAAGGGTGAGAGGTGGGGGATTAGCACAAAGCTAAGTGAATGGAGTAAAACCACAACAGATATATCAGCAAATAACCGCATCAATATCAACAACACATAACAGATAATCGCGTCCCGGGAAGACCGGCGGTTCTGCAGGAACCTACAACCAATGCCGGCCAAAGCAAAGGTTTACCGATAATTCATTTGCTATTCTCACACAGTATTACCTTAAGTTGCAAAAAATGCATCAAAAGATCCCATTACTGATTAGCCGATAGCAAACAAACCCAGCCCATATGCCCAGCCGAAGCTGACTTCCCAATCCTCATGTATACATATCACTGACGCACAATTAATTAACAATCAACAGTTAATCAATTATCAGATGCACAATCTATCCATGCGTCAAACCAATAACAGTTGTAACCCAAGCCAGTTACAACTAATAATATCTGTGAGTAAACGTCCACTCACCTCAAGCTTTCAGTTACTCCACTCAGTGATCTTATATTACTGAGCCTTGTTTGTTCCTGAGAACACAACAAACTGAAATCAGTAACGATTCATAAATATATGTCAAACACATAAATTTATATCCTTTTAATCAAACATAAGCATGTATGATTCACATATGTATAAACATATATCACATAGCATTAAACAATGCAAACAAACAAATAATTCCACAAAAAAACCTCGGACGTCCAAGGCCCCGACGCGTCGCGTCGCCCCCAAAAGTATCGGATTTCACAAATCCGAATCCCACAATCGGATTCTCAAGTCCCGGATTTCATAGTGTCGGATTTTGAACCTCTCGGATTTGCCTTAGTCTCGGATTTGGATCCCGGATTGCACTTTCGGATTTCCACTCGGATTTCCTCCAAGAATCCGATAATATTGAAAAACGCATCGCGTCCAAGGGAGGGATGCGTCGCGTCGCTCATAAACCTGCATCATCTTCTTCATTTTCCAGCCGACTCCAACTTTCCAAATCCGATTCAAACACTCCAAATCCATTATGAACACTTCTAAAACATGTATAAACATCTTATAACATGTATAGAACAACAAGAACACATCAAAACCTTTTAACATAGCAAATCATGCAAAACCCATCAAGCAAGTTTACATATAAGCTTCTACAATGGCAACCTCATGATCTTAGCATAGCTTTACAAACTAAACATATCACTATGATCAGAATCATGCTAGGATCATAACCATACCTTTACTTTGAATTAACACACAACAAATCACAACTTCCAACTTTCAAGTTTGTTTGCTCCCTTTTGCCTTTTCTCTCAAGAACACACACAATAGCAACTATCGGTTTTCTAATTGAGAGGATTCAGATGATAAGTCATAAAACCCACATATAGTTGTCTAGATTTGTGTAGCATGAGGTGTCATTACACCACCATGCATACTAGCATACATATAAATATATATAACCGTACATGTACACACACACACATATATATATATATATATATATATATATATATATATTTATACTAACATATAATCCATATATTTAATTACTCAATTTAATTAAAACCATGTAACTTAATATTAACAAGTAATTAATCAAGTACTAATCACAAGTTAACATACCAAAGCCACCTAAACTACTAGGCCCGATCTGAGGATGTTACAAATCCTCCCCCCCCCCCTTAACAGGATTCCGTCCTCGGAATCTATTCACTAACAAACAACTGAAGGTAACGAGCTCTTATATCAGTCTCGGTTTCCCATGTCAAGTCTGAACCCAAACTGTGCCTCCACTTAACTAGAACCATCGGAATCTGTTTCTTACGTAGTTTCGTCACTTTCCGATCTAGTAATTCAATGGGTTCCTCCACTAGTTTCTTGTTGGAATCTACTTTAAGATCATGTAGAGGCAGAATCTGACTCTCATCCTCAACTCTACATTTCCGCAAGTAACAAACGTTGAAGGTATTGTGAATACCTGATAATTCCGTTGGAAGATCAAGAGTAACCGTCTGATCGTTAACCACCCGTTGAACACGAAACGGTCCAATATACCGCGGAGCTAGCTTTCCCCGCTTCCCAAAACGGATAACCCCCTTCCATGGAGAAACCTTAAGATAAACCAATTTCCCCTCAACAAAAGTAACAGACCTACGACGCGGATCAGCATACATCTTTTGTCGATCCCTCGCAGCTTTCAACTTTTCTCGTGCAATAGCTACTTTATCTGCGGTGATCTGCACAATATCAGGACCTGCATACTGTTTTTCACCCGCCTCTAACCAACAAGTAGGAGTACGGCAGCGACGACCATATAGCATCTCATAAGGCGGCATACCGATACTCGTATGATAAGAATTATTATACGTGAATTCAACCAACGGTAGATGGGAATCCCAAAAACCTCCGTATTCTAACACACATGCCCGCAACATATCCTCGAGTGTCTGAATAGTTCTCTCAGATTGCCCGTCTGTCTGAGGGTGGTAACCTGTACTCAGATTAACACGTGTACCCAACTCCCGCTGTAAACTGTTCCAGAAATTCGACACAAACCTGGAATCTCTATCTGATACAATTGAAAGCGGTATACCATGTCGGGAAACAACTTCATCGATATACAACTGAGCTAACTTACTGAGTGACGCTGTCTCACTAGTAGCCAAGAAGTGAGCACTCTTAGTTAATCTATCAACGATCACCCAAATCATATCATGATTCCTCTGCATACGTGGAAGTTTAGTTACGAAATCCATCGTTATGTGCTCCCACTTCCATTCTGGAATCTGCAACTGTTTCAATGCTCCATAGGGTTTCTGGTGCTCTGCCTTGACCTGTGCACAAATATGGCAAGCCTCCACAATCTGTGCAACATCTGTCTTCATTGTAGGCCACCAATACAGAACCTTTAGATCGTTATACATTTTTGTGCTACCTGGATGAACAGATAGTCTCGATTTATGAGCCTCAGTCATAATCAAACTCCGGAGACCTCCAAGCAAAGGCACCCAGACTCGAGATTGATAAACCTTCAATCCTCTAAAATCATCAGTAATATCATTCTTTTCTTTAACATAATCTCAGACTTTAGATTTCATCCTTCAAGGCTTCCAACTAAGCTGCCTTCAATCTATTGATCAAGTCAGAGACTATTTCAATTCGCATGAATTTAACATGTTCACTAACTCCTTTGTGACTCAAAGCATCGGCTACCACGTTGGCTTTCCCGGGATGATAGCGAATCTCGCAATCATAATCTTTAACAAGTTCCAGCCATCGTCTCTGTCGCATATTGAGTTCTTTCTGCGAAAATATATACTGTAGGTTTTTGTGATCTGTACAAATAACGCACTTTGTACCATAAAGATAATGTCGCCATAACTTTAACGCAAAAACCACAGCTTCCAGTTCCAAATCATGGGTTGGATAGTTCTTCTCATTAGGTTTCAACTGACGAGAAGCATAGGCGATAACTCTATCCCGCTGCATCAACACGCAACCCAACCCTGCAAGAGAAGCATCACAATAAACTATGAAGTCATCTGACCCATCCGGTAACGCAAGAATAAGAGCCTGACATAAAAGTTGTTTCAGTGTCTGAAAAGCCTTCTCCTGTTCATCATTCCACTTAAATGGAACTTCCTTGCAAGTTAACTTAGTCATGGGATTCGCAATTATAGAAAAATCTCGGATAAACCGTCTGTAATATCATGCCAATCCCAAGAAGCTCTTAATTTCCGAAGGTGACTTCGGAGCCTCCCGATTCATTACTACTTCTGTCTTTGCTAGATCAACCTTGACTCCATCACTGCAAATTACATGCCCCAGAAAGTGAACTTCTCGCATACATAATTCACACTTTGAGTACTTGGCATACAATTTCTCTCATTTCAATGTTTCAAGAACTTGTCTCAAATGAATCTCGTGATCAGCTTCGGATTTAGAATAAACCAAAATATCGTCGATAAATACTATCACAGATTTATCCAGAAACGGTCGACAAACCCGGTTCATCAAATCCATAAATACTGCAGGTGCATTAGTCAAACCGAACGGCATGACTAAGAATTCATAATGACCATACCGGGTACGGAAAGCATTCTTGGCAATATCTTTGTCAGAAACTTGTACCTAGTGATAACCTGATCTCAAATCGATCTTAGAGAAATACGAAGCACCCTGCAACTGATCAAATAAATCATCAATCCTGGGCAGAGGGTATTTATTCTTTACCGTCCTCTTATTCAGTTCTCTGTAATCAATACACATCCGTAGCGTGCCATCTTTCTTTTTCACAAACAAAACCGGTGCACCCCACAGTGAAGAACTCGGACGAATAAAACCCCGATCCAAAAGATCCTGAATCTGTGTCATCATCTCCCTAATCTCAGAAGGAGCCAACCTATAAGGAGATCTAGCCACTGGATTCGAACCTGGTATTAAATCAATCTTGTACTCTACCTCTCGAACGGGAGGTAGCCCAGGTAATTCATCCGGAAACACTTCAGGAAAATCTGATACGACTCGCACATCAGTAACCGCCCGCTTTTCCTTCCTAGCATCAATAGCATATGCTAGAAAACACTCGCATCCCTTACTCAAGAATTTCTTAGCCTTCAACATAGAAATAATAGGAAATGTAGACCTATTCCTTTCCCCTTGAGCCACCACATGCGACCCATCAGACAATGGAAAAGAAATCAATTTCCTTTGACATTTAATGCTCGCCCTGTGCTTACTCAGCCAATCCATCCCCAAAACCACGTCAAACCCCGTTATTGGCATGAATAGAAATGACACTGGAAAGCACTTACCATCTATATCTATCTCAGCCCCAGTCACAGAACTTGTAACAGGAACTATCTTACCATCTGCTACTTCTATCTCAATCGGTATAGAAATAACAGTAGCAGGTAATTTCAAATTTTCACAAAAAGCCACAGAAATAAAGGAGCGATTCGCTCCAGAATCAAATAACACACGCGCAGGTAGGGAGTTTATAAGAAACGTACCGGTGATAACATCATCAGTAGCAGTAGCATCGTCTACTGTCATCCGGAACGCCCTACCCTCCGGTGTCGGAGGATTCTTCCTTTTCTGTGCCCCTGATGATGATCCCCCAACATCCCCTTCCCCCGTCCCTGTCCCGGCTCCTCTCCCAGTAGGGCAATCACTAGCCCTGTGCCCTTCTTTCAGACAAAATTCCAACAAACATTGCGGGGAAACCTGCAATCTTTCATTTCATGCCCATGTGTACCACAACGCAAACAACGCATGGTCTGGGCAGTACACTACCCAGTGTGACTGGACTTGCATCGGGTACACCATTGAGACTTCGTATTGTACCTCCTGTAGTCAGCTTCCGACTCTGATTACCCTGAGAAGAATTGCCGTGCCACTTCTTCTTTTGTTGACCACCTGCCTGGTCATACTTCAGCTTCTGCGCAGCCGCCTCGTCTTTGTTCTGTCTATCCTTGGCTTGAATGTCTCCCTCAGCAGACTTTGCCAAGGTGAAGGCCTGAGACAATGATCCAGCCAGTCGAGCGGTACTCCTGTACTCCGGTAACAAAGCTCCGATAAAATGTTGAACCTGTGAAGATTCATCCGGTACCCACTGAGTTACAAACCTCAGCTTTGAGTTAAACTGTTCAATTAATTCATCAACAGACATCCTCCTGGTCATCTTCAATTCCATGAATTCCTGCCTTATCTTATTCAATTCAAAGGCATTGCAATACTGCTCGCACGGTTTATCCCGGAATTGATTCCATGTAATTGAATCCATCTGAGCTCTCGATAAATGGGTGGTAATGGAATCCCACCAAACCATCGCCTTGCCTTTAAGCATCAGGGTGGCAAAGCATACTCTCATTTCCTCTTCACAGTTACATGCATCCAAAATCCTTGCAGTGTCTCTCAACCAGTTCAAAGTGGCGTTAGGATCCGTGCTGCCATGGTATTCCTCTAGTTTACAATCCAGGAACTGCTTGTAAGTACATGGCTGTCTGAATCCCATATTCGGTGGATATCCCATAAACGGATAAGAGTAGGATCCTTGAGGCATCGACCCCTGTGGAACAGATCCTTGCGGATAGGGCCCCTGAGGAAATAACGGATAGTAAAAAGGTTGAGTCATCGGTTGAGTAAACGGTGGTATCGGCATTGACATCAGAGGAACCTCGGCCAATGTAGTCACTGCCGGAAAGATAGGGGGTATCGCAACCGTAGTTGATGTCACAGTAGCAACCGGGGGTTGAATTATAGGAACTTGTCTTTGTTGCTCCAGTTCCTTTCGCAAATCTTGCAGCTGACCCTCCAACTGAAAGATATATTCATCTCTTACATCTCCAGCAGTACCAGATGTACCGGCATTAAGCAAAGTTTCCACTGTAGTATTTGGAACTTCAGCAGAAGACGGGACAATAGGGGCAGCAGTCGAGTGATCACGATCAGCCATTGTTATCTGTAACAATCACATCACCTCACGATTTATTAGATAAATCCGTTAGTACACAACATACTAACCACACTCCAACTCACCGCAATCCCACACCCAAGGAGTAATCAACCTACCACGAGCCAAGATTCGGGAATGTAACACTTCCACTGTGCCTACACTGCCAAATCAAGGCTCTGATACCAAACTTCTAACACCGTATTTTTAACCCAAAAATTTTCATTTTGATAATCACTGCGGAAGCGAATTAAACACCAAAGTATTTACAACTGTACAAACACAACTGTTTAAATATCAGTATTACAAAACACGGCTCGCCACAATTAAACTATCAGAGTCCTAAGTGATTACTCCCCAAGCTAACCACTCTCATCCAAGTCGCTGACTTACCAAAACCTGTAAAAGGGTGAGAGGTGGGGGATTAGCACAAAGCTAAGTGAATGGAGTAAAACCACAACAGATATATCAGCAAATAACCGCATCAATATCAACAACACATAACAGATAATCGCGTCCCGGGAAGACCGGCGATTCTGCAGGAACCTACAACCAATGTCGGCCAAAGCAAAGGTTTACCGATAGTTCATTTGCTATTCTCACACAGTATTACCTTAAGTTGCAAAAAATGCATCAAAAGATCCCAATACTGATTAGCCGATAGCAAACAAACCCAGCCCATATGCCCAGCCGAAGCTAACTTCCCAATCCTCATGTATACATATCACTGACGCACAATTAATTAACAATCAACAGTTAATCAATTATCAGATGCACAATCTATCCATGCGTCAAACCAATAACAGTTGTAACCCAAGCCAGTTACAACTAATAATATCTGTGAGTAAACGTCCACTCACCTCAAGCTTTCAGTTACTCCACTCAGTGATCTTATATTACTGAGCCTTGCTTGTTCCTGAGAACACAACAAACTGAAATCAGTAACGATTCATAAATATATGTCAAACACATAAATTTATATCCTTTTAATCAAACATAAGCATGTATGATTCACATATGTATAAACATATATCACATAGCATTAAACAATGCAAACAAACAAATAATTCCACAAAAAAACCTCGGACGTCCAAGGCCCCGACGCGTCGCGTCGCCCCCAAAAGTATCGGATTTCACAAATCCGAATCCCACAATCGGATTCTCAAGTCCCGGATTTCATAGTGTCGGATTTTGAACCTCTCGGATTTGCCTTAGTCTCGGATTTGGATCCCGGATTGCACTTTCGGATTTCCACTCGGATTTCCTCCAAGAATCCGATAATATTGAAAAACGCATCGCGTCCAAGGGAGGGACGCGTCGCGTCGCTCATAAACCTGCATCATCTTCTTCATTTTCCAGCCGACTCCAACTTTCCAAATCCGATTCAAACACTCCAAATCCATTATGAACACTTCTAAAACATGTATAAACATCTTATAACATGTATAAAACAACAAGAACACATCAAAACCTTTTAACAAAGCAAATCATGCAAAACCCATCAAGCAAGTTTACATATAAGCTTCTACAATGGCAACCTCATGATCTTAGCATATCTTTACAAACTAAACATATCACTATGGTTAGAATCATGCTAGGATCATAACCATGCCTTTACTTTGAATTAACACACAACAAATCACAACTTCCAACTTTCAAGTTTGTTTGCTCCTTTTTGCCTTTTCTCTCAAGAACACACACAATAGCAACTATCGGTTTTCTAATTGAGAGGATTCAGATGATAAGTCATAAAACCCACATATAGTTGTCTAGATTTGTGTAGCATGAGGTGTCATTACACCACCATGCATACTAGCACACATATAAATATATATAACCGTACATGTACACACATATATATATTTATACTAACATATAATCCATATATTTAATTACTCAATTTAATTACAACCATGTAACTTAATATTAACAAGTAATTAATCAAGTACTAATCACAAGTTAACATACCAAAGCCACCTAAACTACTAGGCCTGATCTGAGGATGTTACACGAATTGTTACCAAAATTTACAAACAAGTATTTTAACGTATCATAAAATTTCTATATCTTCTTCCCAAAATAATTCTAACGAAAAGCAATGCACTTCCAAATTGGGTTACTATGTATGTGATCTTAATTTTTTCAACCACATGCCTTTGTCACCAAAAGGGTCGAGTTTACACCGGAGCTTTACCATTGTCTACTACATGTAAACATGAAAGTATGGAAACATTATATGTAAGTTAAAAAGCTTAATGAGCACTCAAATACCATTATAAGAAGATTAATCTTGCAATATCAATCTATTTAATACATTTCCTGATATATATCATATCTTTTCCCCAACATAAAATTTTAATACCGTCATTTGATACTCTTTCAACATCCTTTACTATTTCCGGTCATTGGTATATTGATGCTGACTCATTACCATAAAATGGTGTAAGAACGTCAACATTATAATGTTATTGCTCAGTACAACCCATTAGTTAAATTAAAACGGGTCATCTTCATACATATTAACTTTCCAACAATGTTAGATTCAATTTCGCTAATACACATCCAATAATAAAGATTTCTTTGATATCTAGTACTTGTAACTTACAAACTAAACCAAGTAAGAAAACCAGTAACAAAAGTACAAAATAGTTTTCTTACTTCTTCCTTTTTAAATCATTAAGAATAGCACAACATAATCTTGTATGACATTACAAATATCCACTAAAGACTCTCACATAATGCACACACACTCACATGGCACACACCCACATACACGACACACACATTTACACAGCACACACACGACCACTAAATCTCTACCAAGAATTTTAAGCTTCTTACCAATTGATTTCATGGAGCAAGATGTATGTGTGTTTTCCCCCTTTTTCCTTGTTTGATACCTAATTTCCCTTTTTTCTTCTTTTTGTCTTAGTTAAACTAGGTAAGAGTAATTAGGTTTGTATACTTGTGGATTAGGTTATTGTTTGACTACACTTACCCAACCCGTAGGAATCTTTTAAGATGCAAACAAATAGGGTAAATTTTCTAACTTACAAATCAACTTATGACAGCCCCAAAATAGTATTAAACCAGTCCTAAAACTCACATATGAAGGTAATCAAACACATCACAAGAACACCAATTTTTAGCGTGAAAACCTCTCAAAACAAGAGTAAAAACCATGGGAAACTTGGTGCCGCTTAAAATCCACTATCAACAAGAGAGACATACAAAGTCTTCTCTAGATAACACTAGAGGCATACAACAACCCTCGTAATCTTGGAATAGAACATCAAGACTATGGAATCAATAAAAGAACAAGAAAGGAAGAATATCACCCTTAAAAATACTCTACAATCAGCCCAACATTGAAACCAACTTCCAGACCTTCAAATCCAATCTCCACCATTCAGAATCTTCCCTCAAGTGTCAATAAGCTACTGTCCAAATATAGTGACGATCTAATGGTGTAATCTTCGGGAAACTACAAAAGAGTGCAGCTAGGTTTTGAGTGAATAATAACTCTGATTTTCTTTGTTTTCTCTTCTCTTTTTTTTATTCTCTCTCACTCATATCCTGTAACACCACATATTTGGTGCACTTAAGACCAATGAAGGTGGCCAAAATGGGCCCAAAGAATTTGGGCTAAAGTCCCCATGGGCTAAAGAAAAATAAATTCTAAAAATCTCCCCTTTATCTGCCTATGAGGACTAGTTCGCCATCTTGGCGATCGAGCTACATACCTTCCACTTTCCCCTTGTTAGAGCCTTTTGTTAACATATTGGAAGTGTTATTATACATATGAACTTTATCAAGTCCAAACATACTATCTTCAATGGCATCCTAATCCAATGATACCTCACATGAATATGTTTTGTTCTTTTATGAAACATAGAATTCTTAGCAAGATGAATAGCATTTTGATTATCACAAAGAACCACATATTGTTTTTGTATGAAACCAAGTTCTTCCAACACTTCTATTGTTTCCATATACTAAGTCTCAATTGTAGACAATGCCACACACTTTTACAACCTTGAGTACTGTAACACCGCCTTTGCTATATTAAAAATCAGTATAAATTCGAGTTTTCAAACTGCATGGGTCTGTTTGTAAATTGAACATTTACCTGTTTGTTAACTTAACCGAATTTCAAAAACATTGCAGCGGAATTTTAAATAACAAACAAACAAACCCAAGTAGCTATTACAGTTTAAAAACACATGTTTGGCATATATACAAATATACAATACAAAAATTGCCAAACATGCCAACCGGTGTTACTTTAACCTAAGCCGGCCATTGTATTATAATACCAAAAGCAGTGTTCCTTCAAAAAGGTTTGTATATCAGCCATGAGTGTCCCCAACTGACCGAGCCTACCTATTCCTTATCTGTAAAAGATTTAACATCAACAACATTAGCTATTTAAAAATAGCTAGTGAATACTAACAATCATGCATAACAATTAGGCAAGTCATTAGCAATAAAGCAAGTCATATAGCAGAATAAGCAAACAATGCTATCCTATCATATAGCGGAGTGTTGACATGTCCAGCGAGTGTATTATATTACCGGGTTGCAAAACCAGCTCAAACCACTACCACCGGGGAATCAGACACTACCATCCGTGCTGGTTTCATCACCTAAGTGAATCACCGTGCTCGTTAAGGAGCCAAGGCTCATTAGGCTTAGCCATTTAAGGCACTCACCTCAATTGCTGAAAGGAACAGTTCTCGAGTACTGTTAGTCCAGAACATTATGCCCGTAGGCCCAGGACCTAGCCGAAGCTGACCTTAATTACATATCAGTCCGGACATACAGATAGCTCATCAAGAATCCTTTTCAGGAACAAGTGCATGCATGCTTATACATATAATATATATTCATCAAATTGTGCACATGTACTTAAATACATGTCTTGCACATCAATTATCAAGGTATCTCATGGATTCTTAGTCATACTAGCATACATATGGCTTTCATAATACAAAATGTAGCATGTCATAATCATATAACCTTTCTTGCATTCAAACCTTCCTTAATTGAAGTCATAAGAGTCAGTTGTCACCTTGTGTGTTTATAAACAACACAATATGGACTCGGCTCTCCTTGATGGCTTAATTACCTATTGTATATACATTCAATTCATTTAGATAATCATACAACATTCACATGTACTCTTGCACTAGTTCTAACCCCCAATTATCCCCTTGAAGTGTCCAAAAATGATCCAACTATAACCCATGAACCCGAAACATCGAACAACAGCGAAACAACATGCTGCCCAGCACTTCACGCCGTGAACTGCATACAGACTGCCGAACAACAGCCCTGTTTGCTGTGTTTTCCATCCAATCCCAAGTTTAAGCCTTTCTTAACTGTTTCCAGGTTATACACTAAGTTTGGGGCATCATTTGGAGTCTATAAATCACCATTAAAGACCCATTTGGTCAAATTCAAGAAATATCATCAAGTTAGCAACTTTAATTCATAAAACCAATCCTAAACTACTTGAAGGTGATTCTAAAACAGATTACAGCTCATAAACTCAAGCTCCAATTGCTAATTTCGTTTGCCCCATTTATGACCTAAAACTTGGAATGAAGAATAAGATGAAGACGACTTACTAGGTACAAGGAAGATGATGAATAGTGAATCAAGAACAGATTATGGACTTGTTTCAAGCTTGATTCCAGCCTTGTTTTCTCTTGGATTGGATTTCTTCTTCAAGTTCAAAGTGAAAGAGATGAGAGGTGTGAAGTGTGTGTGCAATCGTGTGTGTGTTTGAGTTGTCTAACTCAAATAAGTGAGAACCGACCCAAGGTTCTCATTTATCCATTAAGAGGTATTTTGTTCCCCTTTTCAACATACAACACAACACCCGAATAACCGTTTCAACTAACGAGGATATTTTTGGAAACCTCGTTTGAAACCCGTTAATATTTTATCATCATTATCTATTTTTAATACTATTTTCAAATTCACATTTAACTAGCCAATTACATATTTTCTATTAATACTTAACATATATATTCATTTAATTCTTTAAATTAAATTCACGTACCAAATGGAGCGCACGAATAGGCCCGATTTGAGGATGTTACAACTACCATGAAATAGCTCCCCCTGCAAAGTTCATCAAATATCCAAAAGTGGATTTCATGTTGTCCTTGTTTCCGACCATATCTGAGTCTGTGTAACCAATAAGCATTGGCTGATCATTCCAAATGTGATAATGAATTTGGAAGTACCGCGTAGATATTTACAAATTCATTTTACTACTTCCCAATGCTTCCTAATAGGATTTGATAGAAATCGACTGACAACACTAACTGCATGAGCTAAATCCAGCCTTAATGTTTTAGAGATGGCTTTAATCTTTTGAATACATGGTTTTTGTTATTTGACTAGTAGACATATGTCTATGTATGAACACTTTGGTTATCTTAATGTTTATTAATATGGTTTATTAATCGGTTATTTGTTTTGCTGGTTACGTTTCATAAAAAATGATTGTTTGATGTGTTGATTAAGATTATAAGTATGATTTGATGGTCATATATGTCGGTAGATCTTCTCCTATTGCATGTATATGTTGGGTGTTAGTATCCGTACGTTTATCGAGGAGTGGACGTATGAAACTTATATTCAATGTTGTGTGAGTTAAACCTAGCGATCACTGATCATATCAAGTTTATAAATTAGATTGTATGGTTGGTTGTAGAACTTAAGTACCTGATTGACCATAGGCCTTGTTAGATTAATTAAGGACTATTACTTAAACCTAGTAAATACTCATGCCAATGATCTATCTCTTTGCCCATTAATACGTTATATCTAATCGGAGTTTGAAACATAACTGATTGAGCTGAAACTTGTGTGAATTTGATTAACAATAATATTAGTTTACAGTATATGTGATGTTAGTTATTATATCTTCGAATGAATCGTGTGATTTGGTATGATCATAAGTTGGTCTCTATTACAGTCTTATTTGTGAAGTTGAATGATTAATTAATTGGATCGTTGGTTAGTAAATACTATGAAACCCTAATTAGATTAATTAAGAGTTTAATACTTATGACAATGTCTAGTTAGCTAAGAGTTAGTAGAGTGCGAACACCTAGCTAGTCCAGTTATGTGATCGGTATCTATAAAGAGCATGGTTTTGACACGCTCCTAAAAGGTTTTATGGATAAAGTTGATTTTACTATTTTTGGGCTATTCCAAGTGGCAACTCTTTGAGATATTAATTGGGCATCGACGTTGTGAAACTGGTCAAGTTATTCATATTGGTAGTTCATAGATGTGATTTTGTGTTGGATAATTTCTTTTAGGTTTATGTGCTTTATGCTTATTTTATGTTTCTTTGTTTATAATTATCTATCTTAAGCATGTTAATAGGTTGACTATTAATTGAGGTTTATTATTGAATATGCACTATTCTATATGGATTGACATATTCTTACCGATGTTATGGTATACATGATGGGTGCACTACCCGGTTTCATGTGTTGCTTTTCGGTATTAGTTTGGGTTGGATCAAAGTGTTTACCACTAAGCCAAAAGAAATTCCTAGTTCTTAAATCTCTACCCATTCGTTATATATTGCGTACCAACCAGCCTTATGGTGGATTTAGGAAGATACTGGTTGATAACCTACTAACATCTCAGTTGAAGTACTCAGAAATCTAATGTTACTGAGTCTTTGGATTGCCTGAAAACACAATAGCAAACAATCAGTTCAAGTCTTATAAATATATCTGACATATATTTATAATTAATACATAACATCAACAATCAATAATCAAATATAAATAAAAACTCAAAAGTGTCGGATTCTTGAAACTATCGAATTTACACTTGGACTTTTGAAAATCCGCAACTCAAAGGTCGGATTTCACAACTATCGGATTTTAGGAATCTGATGGATTCCACTACCGGATTTGCCTAATCAGGTTTCAAGCATTTTGATTTAAAGTCCCGGATTTAGGAGTGTCGGATTTCATCACTCTCGGATTCCAAGTTCCGGATTTGAGTATCGGATTCTGATATCACTTCACAAGTATAGGATTCCATATAAAAACATAGCAATCGGATTTGGGTTGTCATAAACCAAGTATCGGATTTTAAGGTAATCGGATTTCCACCTTCGGATTTCATAAGAATCAGATTTACTAACAATCGGTTTTCCTATCTTCTTCCCCAACAATCCGAGAACATCATAGTTTCATCAAAAACTCATAAAACCCAGATTTCATAGCAATCATCAATTTATATCATATCATAATTTTAACATATTAAAACACATTTTCATGCATTAAAACACCATCTACTCATGAAATCACAAAATCATCATAATCATATTTTTATCAAAACCGAATATAATGTTCTTCATATTAACATGCAATCTTCAAACATAAATCATTTCCTTAAATATCAGACTACTAATTAAGAAGGATAATAACATAGTAATTTATAAACACCAACCTTAAATCTTTGATTAATCACTCAATAAAATTTGAATCCGATATCTTCTTCTTCTTTTCCTTTGGTTTCTTGGCAGAGAAACACACACTGTTTCTTCTTTTGAAAATTATGGCAGAAGTTTTGGTATACACACAAGTTAACACGCAAGGGAGGTGTCACAATCTCCTATCACTACCCCACGTGTACTAACCCACTATATGCATGCATACATACAAACGGTCACACATACATACATACTAGTAATTCTAATTCATTTCATTTAATAAACTAATTAATTTAATCACAATTAAATTAAAAAAATTTAAAACACAATAAACACATACCGTAAACCCGCTATTCTCCTAGCCCAGGTTTGCGGGCGTTACAATCTCATTGAAAAATAACAACATATAAGTGCACTTCATGTCTTCATCTTTCATATCTTACTCTTGTATGTGTGAGATAGAGCTTGGTGATCATTACACTACTTAGTGAGATTTTTTTGTAAGGTGATCACTACTTTGTAATGAGTGAGACAAGTAGAGGTGATCATTACACATTGTCGAGGTGATCACTACATTATTAGTGAGATGTTGTATGGCTGATCTCTTCTTTTCAAGATATGCTTTGATAGCGAAGACAAGTCTTGGTTGAAGGCCAAGGAGTAGAGGTAGATTGAATTCATTAACATCTAACCGAACTAATATACATACGAGTGTCATTATTCCTCTTCTAAGGCGTTCGTCATCCGCAGAATGGTCCATCAATTTTCCACTTACAATATGAGGATGATGCCCTTTATTGATAATTGGACTCTTTTGAATGCTTTAAATCTTTCTGGAATTATGCATTTCTTTTTCTTAGCTTCTAGTTTAAAAGTTAATTTGTTTAACACCAATTTGTTGGGTGTTGGTGTTGATTGTGTTGATGTTTCTTGTGTAGCTAAAGTTTAAAGTACAATCCCACTTCTCTTCCTTTCAAGTATCGAGGGTTGTTTGCGGGTGTTCTGTGAATAAGAAAACTTCTTGACAAGTTGTAACATCCTCAAATGGGCCTATTCGTGCGCGCCATTAGTAAGTAAATTTAATTAGATGAAAATATATTTATAAGTATTAATAGAAAATATTGTATTGGTTAGCAAATGAGGTTCTAGAAATAATAATAAAAATAGATAAGAAAGATAAAATATTAAATGGTTTCAAACGAGGATTCCGAAAATATCTTCGTTAGTTGAAACGGTTAATCGGGTGTCGTGTTGTATGTTGAAAAGGGGAACAAAATACCCCTTGTGGATAATTAAGAACCTAGAGTCAGTTCTTAAGGCTGCCACTTCAGCCAACACACACACACACAAACACGTAAACACACACACAGTCACCTCTTCTTTGTTGTTCTTGGAAGATTGAAGGAGAAAACCACACAAGATCATCTAAGGCTGAAATCAAGCTCAAATCAAGTCCATAATCTGTTCTTTGACTCTTCATCATCATCATCTTCTTGATAGTAAGCCTCCTTCATCCTTGTTCTTCATTTTTAGGATTTAAGTCAAAATGGGGCAAACGAAATTAGCCATTGAAACTTAGATTTTGGATTGCAATCTGTTCTAATATCATCTACAGATTGTTTGGGATTGATTTTATAAATTAAAGATGCTAACTTGAACGAATTCTATGAATTTGACCAAATGGGTCAAGTATGGTAATTTGAAGGTTTAATCTTGAATATGATGTTAGAGTATGTTATTTAGATGTTTATGAACTCTTTTTGATGTCCCAAAACTTGTGTGTAACCTGGAAATAGTTAAGAAACATTTGAAGTTGAGTTTGGATGGAAAACACAGAAGTGCATGGGCTGTTTTCGTGCTTCTGTTTCGAGGTTGCGACGCGACCCTTAAAGGGTTCACGGCGCGATCTATGCTGCAGGAAGTGGTTTGCTGTTTTTCAATGTTCAGGGTACATGGGATGTTGTTTGAACATTTTTAACAAGTTAAACACATAGTTGGGGGTTTAAACACTAGTAAAGTAGTATATGTACATGTTGTAATATGTCTAAATAAAAATGAATGGATAATAGGTGATTAGACGAACAAGGAGAGCCGAAGCCATTATACTGTTTGTTTTAGACACTCAGGTGAGTACCGACTTCCATGAGTTCAATAAAGGAAGGTTTGAGTGCTAATTGATTTAAATGGCTTTTGTATGCTACTTACTGCACATTAGAAATATATATATATATATATATATATATATATATATATATATATATATATACACTACTATATAAACCATTTAACATTCTCTCTCCTCTTAAATTTTAAGACTTCTTAAAATTCAATCAATATAAAATCTTGACCCTTCATTTAATCTAAATTAATCTTATCCACTCAATCTTTAACTATTTTATTCTCTCCTAATTTACTTTAATTTTTTATTCAAAATATATTCTCTCATACTAACACAATTATCCACACACATCAACATAATTTTTAAAATCTTATTAACTCTTCTCTTTATTTCATCAATATAAATCATTTTTCTTATTTAATTGTCTTTTAAAATTTATTTTTAAAATTAATATTAATAAAATAATTAAATGTAAATAAAAGAAAATTTGAAAAAAAACGGACTTGTTGCTGTAGAAAAAATTTTCTGCATTGAATCGTGCGAATAACATATCATTACATATTTTAAAGCGACATATTGTAAACCAAAACTATTTGCCGCCGCAGCATTGCGCGGGTATGATGCTAGTATATATATATATATATATATATATATATATATATATATATATATGCAGTTAAGATCAGAAAACAAGTATTGACATGATAATTGATATGCTAGACATGTATTTAAATACATGTACATATATTGTGATATATTTGATGAATACAAGTTATATGTAAATGCATGCGTGTTATTCTCCCTACAAAGGGTTATTGATGAGCTATATGTATGTTTGGACAAATTATTGATTAAGGTCAGCTTTGGCTGGATCCTGGGCCTTCGGGTATAATGTTGAGGATCAACGTTACTCGAGTGCCGTTCCTTAGATTATCTAGGGTGATTGCCTTAACGGCTGGGCCCATTTGAGCCTATGGCTCCAGAACGAGTAGATAGAATCACTTATGTGATGAAACCAGCACGGTTGGCAGTGTCTGATTCCTCCGGTGGAAGTTGTTGAGCTGGACTAGCTATCCTGCAAGAGATAACACCCGCTGGACATGTCAGCACTACCGCTATGTGATAGGACAGCATTGTGTGCTCATTCCTGATTTATGACTTGCTTTATTGTGAATCATGCCTGTCCGTACTCACTAGCTATTTTTAATAGCTAATGTTATTGATGTTTCTTTTTTTCAGATAAAAACTAGGCAGGCCTGGTGAGATGGGAATACTTGTAGATTTTGTACATACCTTTTGGGAGGACACTGCTTGTGGTATTTAGATACAATGGTCGGTTTTGGATTAAGTAACACCGGGGTTTCATGTTTGGCAGCTTTTGTATTGTATATATGTATATACGCCAAACATGTGTTTTGAAACTATAATAGTTAATAGGGTTTTTTTATATGTTTGGTTTTAAAGTTCCGTTGCAGCGTTTTGAAATACTAGTTAAGTAATCAAACATGTAAACACTCTATTTACAAACAGACCCATGCAGTTTAAAAATTCAAAATTTCACAGAATTTAATATTAGCAAAGGCGGTGTTACACTCCATCATTAATAAATTACAGTTTACAAGCGAATCTATCATCTTGGAAGGCCTCAACACATTCTTCTGCAAGGAAAATTATGATTTGTAAATCAATTTTAGGTTCCCTTGGCACTTAGTTATTTTCTATTTATAAGGCTCCGGTTTCAATTATTAATTACTTGAAAAATCTTCGGTTCAATTTCTTTTGAGGAGGGTTTGTAAATAATAGGAAAATCTAGCGGATTGTTTGGAAGAATGTACTAGTCCCTCAAAGAACTAGGTGGTCTTGGAGTGAATAACCTAAGAGCTCTAAATATGACTCTTCTTGCTAAGTGGTGGTGAAGGTTAAAGATAGAAAAAGACTCAATTTGGAGGAAGGTGGTTTTTTCTTTGCATGGATTTTGATTACATACACAAAGAGATCCTCTTGAGTTTAAAAATTGTGGAGTTCGTTTTTAAGCCTATAGGGGAATTAAATTTGGACTTCAAGTCACTCTTCCAAGATGAATATTATGAAGATATGGACGTGTTGGTAATTAATTGATTTTTGGGCTTGGAGAAGTTTGGTATTTTCCCATCACATCCCTCGTGTGATAATTGATGGGTCCTCTCAAGTCTCATGTGGTGAATTGATAATTGCAAAATGACTTTGTTGGGAGTTGTTCCAAGTGAAGTCAACATCTTAAATTGGAAATTCAAATACATAGGTTGCCAACTGTTTGTAACTTGGCCAGATTTGACGTTTTATTTGTTTCGATGGACCATCTTTAATGTAGTGTGGAATTAGAGTAAAGATCGCCTATTTACAAGCTGTCGAGTATCCAAGAATTTGTTGTCTGATATTTGCATTTGGTTGTGCTTAAATGCCCCCCTTTCCGTTAATGTTGTATACTTAAGGAGGTTTGGTTCGTAAGATATCATAAGATTTGCATTTCAAATACCTTGAAATCCCATGCTTGGTTGGAAAAAAAAAGGAAAGGAGGACTTAGATTTCAAATCCTGTGATCATGGGATTTCAAATACCTTCACCATCGACCTTTCACCTATGCTCACCTTCACAACTCACCATCAACCACCGCCTTCGCTGCTTTCTCCACCTCTGGTCACATTATCACTGCCGCCTTCACCTCCGACCTACAAACCTGCTGTCGCCGCCCCCACCATTTTCGGCTACCCTACCATGACGCCAACTTCTTCAACTTCATCCACCCACCGCCTCCGTTTCCACCAGCGGCCCTACCGCCTCCTCTACCTCTAGCCCCTACTACCGATGTCGTCACCTCCTTATTTGCCTACCCCATAATCACAAATTGACCGATGATGGTTTAAGGGTTTTCTTTTTTGAATCTAATACATGTTTCTAAGTCTAAACCTTGTGATTGGATTTTAAATCTATGAACAAACGCTCCCTCGTTATTACAATGGGAAGTGAATATGGGTTTTCATAGCGAGAATTAGAGGCATTGCTTCGTTTTTTCACTTTAATGAAAGCCTAGGAACTTTGAAGTTTTCTCTTCCAACCAACTTGTTTCTCCTAATTTGTTTGGTCTAATTCAAAGCTTCTTTTATTTTTGGTTAAGCATTAAAAAAAATCTTGGTAGGAAACTGAATTGATTCAATTGATGTAATAATCATATCAAAGAGTTCTCTTTGTAGGCTTGTCTAGGATAACCCTTCTCCTTTTTTTTATTTCTCTCTCTATTCTTTAGCATTTTACTCTAATAAAACTTTGTAGTTTTTTTAGTTACTCTTACAAAAAAGAGCTTAAATGTTTTCTATTTCTTTTATATTATTTTGGTATTTTTATATTTTTTTAAAAAGTAATTATTTGGTGTGGATAAAAGATTTATGCAGATAGCAGCATCTATTTTAAACATTACTGTATTAACAACATATCTATATTACTATACTAAGCATAAAACACCATTTTCTTTAAAATTCAAGTGTTCTTAATTTTTTAATCAAAACTAAATCTACACCCTTAAATTTATTTACATTAATCATCCATCAATTCTTTAAACTTTTCACCTTCTTCAATTATAATTTATTTTCTCTAAAAATATACATTTCAATTTTTTTAGTGGCTACACTAATACTTTATTCTTGTCTAACATGAAAACGATATAAGTTTTAAGTAATACTTATGATCTTCAAGTTTAACACATAACATTAGTATTATTTGTACTGTCTCATATTGCTTTTAAGTAAAAGTGTATGAACAATATTACCATAGTATTAAATAAAAAGTTTTATATAACATACATTCAGGCTTCATTTTCAAGCATCATTGTCTCCTCGTCCTCGTTACCATAAGTATTCACCATCATTCTTTTTTAATCGTCGCCGTCACATTAGTATAATAAAAGATAGAGTTAATTACATATTTGGTCCATGAGGTATGTCACTTATTACATCTCTAGTCCTTAAACTACGTTTATTACGCTATGTGTCCCTAACATTTGCATTTTGTTTTACTCATAGTCCCTCACGCAACTAAAATGACCGAAGTACCCTTGCTTTTTCACTTAAAAAGACTATTATACCCTTGTTTCTTTTTTTATTTTATTTTCCTTAATTCAAATAACTCAAAAAAAAAATTAAAACCATCAAATAATATTCCATATTATATTATATGTAAACTTATTTTATATATATACACACACACACCAATAGTCCATCTTTTTCTTAGTCACCACCGCCACTTACCACAACCCACTACCACCCACCCTCTTCCTTACTAAATCTCCATCACAGACCACCACTATCATCTCCTTTCCTCCATCGCCACACACACACCATCTCCTCCCCTCCTTTCTTCTCCACCGCCATCACCACCATCTTTGTCCTTCAGCCGCGTCACTATCACCCACAATCACCTGTGAGGATTGTCACCACCACCGCGCATCTTTCCCTCGCCGAAGAAGACCACAACAACCATCATCCCTACGTTCGATTGGGTTCATCACCGCCTCAAAACTAGGGTTTTCTAGCGACAATCATGTTTGCCGCCGCCATCTTCTTCTCTTACTCTTTTTTTCTTGATCTGTTCAGATCTGTATGTGTGTGTAATATGTGGGCAGCGATGATTAGGATTTGGTTATTAGGGTTTTGAACAGATTAGGTTTTAGTACATGATCTTTATTTTTGGTTGATTCTGATTTTGTTTTTGTTAGTCCTTTTATTTGTATATATTCCATTCCTGAAGAAGCTTTCGAAGAAAGCAACTGAAGGTGTAATATCTTATTCTTTTGTAAACTGTTCTGATCGTTATCTGAAGAAAGAAGCCCGTAGTTCATCTGAAGATTACTTCTGAAGTGAACGTCAGCTGAAGTTTGTCTTCAGTCATCAAAGGGTCTTCTGAACTGAAGATACATCTGACAACCAGAATCTTCCTGTTATGTAAAATACACGATCTGCGCATTCTGAAGGAGCTCGAAACGTCAATCTTGTTTTCTGTTCCTAATTAAGTGTGGAGCGGTACACGTGTAAATAAATTAGATGGTCAGGATTAGTTTACTTAGCCTATAAATACCTGCTCGATTAACGAGAAAAGGTAAAGCGCTTGTTCGCTAATTTGCATTCAAGTTTGTACTTGAATTTAGTTTGTACTCGGTGCTCAAGTTTGATTTTGTGCACTCTTTGAAGTTTGGTTATTAATATAATCCTACTTTGAAAACTTTCATGTGTTCGTTGCTTTGAAACTATTTTCACACTTTGATTTTATTCATAGTTAGTTTTATTCATTCGGGAAAAACAATTGGTATCAGAGCAGGTTCTAATTTTATCTATAAATTAGTGATCTGTTCAACATGTCGAAGTTTGATTACATAGATAATGGCTCCTCTGCCAAACCACCAAAGTTTTCTATTGAACATTTTTCTAGCTGGAAAAACAGAATGCTTTTGTACTTAGAAAATCTTGATTGCAACTTTCTTGTTATTTTTTAGGAAGGTCCTTATATTCCTCAAACCATCTCCATGGAGACTGGTTCTGCTGAAACCTCCATTCCCTCTCGTCCAAAACCAAGATCTCAATGGACAGAGGAGGAGAAGAAGCTTGTGGGTCTGGATGCAAAGATACGAAATAGTATTGTCATTGCCTTACCTAACGAAATATTTCATACTATTTGTAATCTGAAAACAACTAAGGATATGTGGGAAAGCATCTGCATATCGTTCGAAGGGACTGTTGAAGTTCGTGAGAACAAGAAGACCAACATCATACGCAAGTATGAAAGTTTTTGTGCTAAATACTCAGAGTCTCTCACTAAGGTCTACACAAGGTTTACATGTCTACTGAACGACATGACTGAAGTTAGAGTTGTCAGAGAGCAATTCCAAATACTTAACAGGTTTCTGGATTCCCTTCCATCTGAATGGGATACCATGTGCATGATCCTGAGAACCAACAATATGCTCAGGGACATGAACATGCGTAAGCTGTATGGAATCCTGCTGAATGATGAACAAACTCGCATTCAGAACACTGATCTGAAGAAGGCCTTTAAGAAAACTCTAGCCCTTGTTGCTGAAAATCCTCAAAGAGTCAAGTACAAGCAAATTGAAGACTCTGATTCTGATGATGAGCTTCTGATAAATGAAGCTGAGGAGGAAGAAAGGTCTGATGATGAAGGTACCGAAAAAGCCTTCATCATGAAAAATTATAAAAAGTTTCAGAAGTTCAAGTCGGATGGGAAAAGAAAATTTGATAAGAAGTTCTCATCAGAGAAAAAGGGCTCATATGAAGGGTCCAAGAATGAGTGCTTCAAATATGGGAAGTCTGGTCATTATGTAGCCGATTGCTATGTGAAGGAGACCTCCTCAAATCCTAAGAAAGGGTTTCCTTCTAAGGCTGATAAATACAAAGCTAAATATAAAGCCCTCAAAGCTTCAAATGAAAGGAAGAAGGAAAAGGCAATGATAGCTGATGACCTTGGCTGGACTGATTCTGAAACTTCTTTAGATGAAGAAGAAGAAAATGAAGTCAGAGGTAAATGTCTGGTGGCTGAAGAAATCCTTGGAACCGCACTTCCTGAAATGTGCTTGATGGCCACTGAAAGCAAGTTCAGCAAAGATCTGGCTGAGGCTGAAAAACTAAGCTCAGCAGAAGGATGGAATCCCACCATGATGTATAAGGGCGTTCAGCATGATAACATTTGGTACCTTGACAGTAGATGCTCAAGGCATATGACCGGATGTAAGTCCCTACTGAATGGGGTTCAAGAAGCAAATGGCCCCAAGGTCACATTTGGTGGAGGAAAATGTGGCAAAACTGACGGCTATGGTTATCTCAACCAAGGCTCGGTCAACATTAAGAATGTTGCCCATGTGACAGGACTTGAACACAACCTGATCAGCATCAGTCAGTTGTGTGATGCAGATTATGAAGTGCATTTCAAGAAGACCAAAGGTTCAATCTTTAACAAGAAAGGAAATGAGGTCTTACAAGCAAAAAGGCAGGTAACATGTATGTTGTTGATTTCAACTCTGCCACCTCTGAAAGAGATGCTTGCTTCTTTTCAGAAGCTGACTCCAAAATTAACTGGTTATGGCACAAAAGACTATCTCATCTCAACTTCAAAAACATCAGCAAACTCTCTAAGCTTAAGCTTACTAGAGGTCTACCGTCAATTCGGTTTCATAAAAACAAGCTGTGTCATGCATGTGAGAAAGGAAAGCAAAAGAAGTCCGGTTTTCAAATCAAAACATTGTAACCAAGTTAACTCCGCCTTTCATCTCTTACATATGGATCTCTTTGGTCCTGTTAGTTCTCCTAGCATGGGAGGCAAGAAGTATACTCTGGTTGTAGTTGATGAATACACCAGGTTCACATGGGTATTCTTTTTGCGTAACAAAAGTGATACTGCTGAAGTTCTGATGAGTTTTATACGTCGTGTTCAAAGACAATTTGACACACAAGTTAAACAGCTTCGCAGTGATCATGGGACAGAGTTCAGAAACTCTACCCTCCAAGATTTTTGTGATGAAAATGGCATCATCCAAAACTTCTCTGCTCCATATACTCCTCAGCAAAACGGAGTTGCTGAAAGAAGAAATAGGACCCTGATAGAAGCAGCCAGAACGATGCTAGCTGAAGCATCTCTGAAAGGTCATTTCTGGGCTGAAGCTGTTAATGTTGCTTGCCATACTCAAAATAGGTCTATCATTGTGAAACGCCACAACAAAACTCCTTACGAGTTACTTTATCTGAAGTCACCCAATGTCGGATACTTCAAAGTCTTTGGAAGTACATGCTTTATCCTAAACACCAAAGATCAGAAAAGCAAGTTTGATCCCAAAGGAGAACAAGGAGTGTTTTTAGGCTATTCTGATATCTCTAAAGCTTATCGTGTTTTTCTTTCCAAGAAGAACTCTGTGGTTGAAACAATAAATGTTACCTTTGATGAATTCAATGCAGAGTCAACCTCCAATCATACTGATCAAATTGTTTCCGATGAATTTGATGCTCTTTTACAAGAGTCATTTAATGATGATTTGGATGACTATTCTCACGAGGTAACTACTGACAATAATGTTGTTTCTGTTAATGTGAATCAGGTCACTGAAGATCTCTTGGAAACAAACAATTCCTCTACTGATGAACAACAGGATCAACCACAAAGGGTCACTAAATGGACTCGAGCTCATCCCATCACAAATGTGATTGGTGATCCAAATTCTGGTGTGCAAACCCGAAATGCAACCACGTCTGCATTCTGCATGTTCTCTGAATTCATATCACAAGTCGAACCAAAGAAAGTCGATGAAGCTCTGAAGGATCCGAACTGGGTGTTCTCTATGCAAGATGAGCTTAATGAATTTGAAAGAAACAAGGTGTTGACGCCGATTGACCCACCTGAAGACAAGTCCATCATTGGCACAAAATGGGTCTTCAGGAACAAACATGATGAAACTGGGTCAGTTATGCGTAACAAGGCCAGACTAGTTGCAAAAGACTACTGTCGAGAAGAAGGAATAGATTATGATGAAACGTTTGCTCCAGTTGCTCGTTTGGAGGCAATACTTATGTTCTTAGCCTTTGCAGCCTTCAAGGGATTCAAGGTCTTTCAGATGGACGTTAAAAGTGCCTTTCTGAATGGAGAACTTCAAGAAAAAGTATTTGTTCAGCAACCTCCTGGATTCGAAAATCCCAAGTTTCCACACCACGTTTATAAGCTCGACAAAGCCCTTTATGGACTGAAACAGGCTCCGCGTGCCTGGTATGATACTTTGTCCACTTATCTTCTGAAAAATGGATTTCAGAGAGGGAACATTGATAAAACTCTATTTCAGTGTAGAGAAAAAGGTGAACACATTCTGGTCCAAATTTATGTTGATGACATTATCTTTGGCTCTACTGACAATCGTCTATGCAAGAAATTTGAGGAAATTATGTCAGAAAAGTTCAAAATAAGCATGATAGGAGAACTAAATTTCTTCCTTGGGCTTCAGATAAAGCAATCTGACCAAGGAATCTTCATTAATCAAGGGAAATATGTCAAAGACTTACTCAAGAAGTTCAACTTTTCAGACTCTTCTCCTATGAAAACTCCCATTGTTCCAAAGACCAAGCTTACTGCTGATCCGAATGGGAAAGCAGTTGATCTTCCTACATTCCGAGGGATGATCGGATCCTTACTATATCTGACGGCCAGTCGCCCTGATATTATGTTCTCCACATGCCTATGTGCAAGGTAGCAGGCGAACCCAAAAGAATCACATCTGACGGCTGTCAGACGAATTTTCAGATACCTGAAGGGCACTCCTGAACTTGGGCTATGGTATTCCAGAGACTCCGGATTTGAATTAATTGGATTTTCAGATTCAGACTATGCCGGATGTCAGATTGATAGGAAGAGTACTATCGGTGGGTGTCAGCTACTAGGTGGAAAACTAGTAAGTTAGCAAAGCAAGAAACAAAACTCCATTTCTCTATCCACCGCTAAAGCTGAATACATTTCAGCTGGGAGTTGTTGCGCACAAGTTTTATGGATGCAACATCAGCTTGCTGACTATGGCATCTCCTTTCAGCGCACTCTTATCTATTGTGATAACACAAGTGCTATTGCCATCTCCAATAATCCGGTGCTCCACTCTCGCACAAAGCACAATGATGTTCGCCATCATTTTATTCGCGATCATATAGCCAAGAATGAAATTGAGCTTTGTTTCATCTCCACTAAACATCAGCTGGCTGATATCTTCACAAAAGCCTTAGATGAACACCAGTTCAATCAACTGATTGTAGAAATAGGAATGCTAAATCCTTCAACAATATAGCTATTTCAGGTAAGTTTGATTGTTACTGTTCCTTCTTTCTTGTCACATTTAATGCCAGCCACCCTAATAGCTAAGTTTGAATAATTACTTTTACCCTGCCTCTCTCTCTGACTGTCAAATCATCTCTGAAGCGTAATCATGAGTAAATTTCTTTATAAACATCCAAAGATTTTCTTTCCTTTTTCATCTTCTGCAAATCAAGACACGATTCAAAGAAAATCTTTCACTTTCTCAACAACTCATGGAATTCACAATCACCTTCGTTTTCTTCCCAGTATGCTATGTCATCACTGTTCGCATCCCTGATGAAGGGATTGGGATTGAAGTTTCATTTCAAATATTTGTGTTATCATAAACATGATGTAAGGCAGTCTATGTAAATCGTGATTAACATCATGTAATCATCTTTTGTTCATATATGACATTAGTAATTTCCAAGCTTAACTATTATTCTTGTTGGCATTGTGTTCCTCTTTATTTTTTTTCTTTCGTCCTTTGATTTGTTTTTGTTAAGATAAAGATGTCAAATGCAAAGTTTGGATTTTTTTTTCCTTTGCATTGTGAACTTTTTATCTTCCTACTAATGGTTTGTTGATGAAGTTTAGCTAGTTCCAAGATAACTCTGGGTAAATTGGTTTACCCAATAACTGTTTGACATCACAAAAGTTATCCTTGCGTAATTTCCGGCTTCACGCGCTTATTATCACTCTAGATTTACTCAACCGCCAAGATTGATTCAGTTTAAACCCCTTTAAAACCCAATATCGCCCTTTCAAGTGCTTTACCTACAAATCATCTTCTCCGGCGATTTCCCTTGTTCAAAAGCAAAACATCTCTTGTGCTTGCATCAATGGCCCCCAAAATTACTTCCGCAAAGGTAACTCTTCCAACTGATGTTGTCCCCAAAATCCCACTGGAATCAATCTGTTTCAAAGATAACAATTTCGCCGCTAACCTAACCATCCCTCCTTCATCCTCACCACTTCACCAAATCATGACCTATCTTCGCAACTGCCCATTGAACTTTGCTCTCTCCGCAAAAGTTCCAATGTTCGAAGAACACCTCTGTGAGTTCTGGATGACCGCTGAAGTCATCAAACCCAAAACCTCCGGCCAAAGTATTCACTTCAGTATGCTCTCTGGTAGCAAGTTTGCTGAAATCACCATGAAGTTTCTTGCCTCTGTTCTTCATCTTTCTCGCCGGGAACTCACCTCATTCACTGCCAACGCTAAGGAGCTGCTCTTCTCCTTCTTTCTGTATGCTGATGAGCACAAGGTCAAAGGTAACTCTATGGTTCGCACTCGTCTTCCAAAGGAGTGGAACTCTCTAATTGCTCATCTGAACTTCTGTATGACGAGCAAAACTGGTGGTCTTGACCAAGTAAATGAAGCTGTTCTGAAAATGGCCTATGCCATTATACATGGTCATAAGACTCATAACATTGACTACGCTGAACTTATCATGGAGAGTCTTGTGGTCTCACTGACGGCTCGTACAAGGTCTCAACACATTCCTTTCCCCAGGTTTGTGTCATTGGTTATCTACTCCCTGTTACCACTTGAAGCATACAATTCTGCTTCTGTTCTACTTCCATCTCCTTCCCTACCGGGTTCAGTATGGACAGGTTCCTCGTCTGCCTTCAACCCAGCTCTGACTGCACCAATGCTGGCACTAGTCTCGCTGAAGCCTTCTCCTGCCATTCCACCACTATATTCTGGTCTATCATCTGAAGTTGCACCCTCTAAACCACAACCCCAACTACCTCAGTCCTCTCCATCGAAAACAAAGAAAAGGAAGCTAACATCTACTACAACTAAGCCTTCCTCCAACCCTTCAGCCTTACCCAAATCCACCACTAAACAACCAACCACCGCTCACCCACTTCGATCACTCTCCAAACACCACAAACCCAATATTCCCTCCAGTCCCATCATCTCTCATTATGCCTCAAGTGAAGATTCTCCTGATGATACCCCGCCGATTCTTCACAAAACTCAGCTTCACTCATCGAAATCCGCAGAAGCTGTTCAGGTACGATCTCCTTTACTTAAATTCTCTAAACCAAGTCTGACTGATGAAGAGACAGCTCAAAACCGAGATGTCCTTGAAGTCCCAATTTCACTATCACAAGTTCAGGACACTGACAAACACCCGTCAGCAGAGACTTCCTCTATACCCACCATTGAGTCTGCCAGCACACCCACTGCAACTCAGGTACCACCAGAATAGGGAACATCCATTCCTGTTTCTGCCAAAATTCCCCCTCTATCCCTTAATGTATCAGTCAACCCAACTGACACTATGGATATCGACCAAGCACATGATGAGTCAGCACCCAAAATGGCTGACACTGATGCTCAGCCTATCACCAATGATGAAACTACAATTCCCCTAGTTTCGGAGGTCCAACCAGTTGATGGTTCTTCAGTTCACCCTGGAGATGATACTGCACCCAAATCCCTTGATGTGTCACAAAACCCCATTGACACTATGGATTCAACAAGGGCAGATGATTTATCAGTTTCACACCAAACTGAGAGTGATGCCCAACCTTCCCTTATCAATGACAATGAAGTTCAACCTCCTTCAGTCGAGATTCCTATTGCTAATGAAGACACAGTCTTAAACCAGACTGTAACTGAAGCAAATGAGCCTCAGGCCCCTGATTGAAAGGAAGTGGCTCATCTCAAATGGGATAAAAAGTATTCACGTGTTGAATACTTAAAAAGATTAGAAGAGGAAGTGGCTCATCTCAAAGCTGCTGAAGAAAACAAGAATAATGCCTTGATTGATTTCGAGGCCAGGCTAGCCAAAGCCGAAGAAGCAAAGGCACTTGCTGAGGGGGAGCTCAAGAGTCTCCTTGATCAAAGAAAAGCTGAAGCTGAACTTTTCAATAAAGAGCTAGATGGAGCTGAATGTCAGCTAATCATAACTGAAGCTAAAGCCTCTCAGACTCCCAGTCAATTAGCTGCTCATTCACCCAATGGTCAGCCAAGCAAATCTGATAAAGGTAAAGGGAAAATGGTAATAGTCTCTTCGGATGATCAGATGAGTAAGGGTATATATGATTTAAGTGACTCAGATGACGAAAATCCAAGAGTAAAAGACTTGAAAGTGGCTGATGAACTTGGCAGAATAGCAGCAGAGAAAATGGCACTTGAAGAGCTTGCTGCGAACAAAATTGATCTATCTCCCTTTGATCATCAAAAACAGATTCAAGAGAATATTGAAGCTGAAAAAGCTTTAATTAAGGAGAAGAAAAGGATCATGGAACAAAAGCAAGAAAAGTGGCTAAGCTCTCGACATCAAAGAAGGCATCCTGATAAAATCACGGCAATAAAGCTAAAGAAAGTAAATAATGAAATTCTTCTAACGGTTCAGCGCAAAAATCTTCTTCTCTTCAGCATACAATCTGTCAAGGATGTTCAACTCAATCATGCTGTGTCTGAATGGAATGAAATACTTGCTTGTTTATCAAAACGTAAGCAAACAGATGATGTTAAGTTCATTCAATGAGAGATCAACAAAGTAATTGAATTTTATGAAGAGGAAGTAAATAAAAAGGGATCGGATGCAACTGTCATGCCACAGAAAGAGAAACCCGCTCGAGTTGAAAAGTTAAAGTTTCAGAGAAGGAGGCTCACTCTCAAGAAATCTCAGCAACAAATCTTGGAGCTGATATCTATTTGAGAGCTTCCAAATTGCAAAGGCTTCGACATCACGTTGCCTCCTGGTTTTATTCCTGAAGTGGGCAAAGTTCTCTCAAATCTAAGGGGATTTTATTTTCTTGATGCATATGACAAGATTCGTTTTTAGAGAGTTTCAGACTTCGCCAAAGCTGACTGGCTTCATCTGAGATCTCTTCGATATTTCATAGATAATAAAAATCCAGAAGTCAAAGACATTCTGGTTGAATACTTGAAGCAATTGAAGCTCAAAGCTCCAAAGGAATCTTCTCCTGAAGAGTTCAAACCGGATATGTAGAATAGTAATTCTTTATTCTTTATATTCTTTACTCAATTTGTAAATAGTCATGGATTATAAACAAATAGGGGGAGATTGTTAGTCATTTTATTTGTATATATTCCATTCCTGAAGAAGCTTTCGAAGAAAGCAACTGAAGGTGTAATATCTTATTCTTTTGAAAACTGTTCTGATCGTCATCTGAAGAAAGAAGCCCGTAGTTCATCTGAAGATTAGTTCTGAAGTGAACGTCAGCTGAAGTTTGTCTTCAGTCATCAAAGGGTCTTCTGAACTGAAGATACATCTGACAACCAAAATCTTCCTGTTATGTAAAGTGCACGATCTGCGCATTCTGAAGGAGCTCGAAACGGCAATCTTGTTTTCTGTTCCTAATTAAGTGTAGAGCGGTACACCTGTAAATAAATTAGATGGTCAGGATTAGTTTACTTAGCCTATAAATACCTGATCGATTAACGAGAAAAGGTAAAGCGTTTGTTCGCTAATTTGCATTCAAGTTTGTACTCGGTGCTCAAGTTTGTTTTTGTGCACTCTTTGAAGTTTGGTTATTAATATAATCCTACTTTGAAAACTTTCGTGTGTTTGTTGCTTTAAAACTATTTTCGCACTTTGATTTTATTCATAGTTAGTTTTATTCATTCGGGAAAAACAGTTTTTGGTGGTGGTGGTGGGCGTGGTTTCCGGTGGTGGTAGAGGGTGGTTGTTGTTGGTTGGAGATTTGGGATTTTTGGTGGTTTCCGGTAATGTTTCCGATTTGGGAGTTTTGGTGCTTCCGGTTGAGATATTTTGTGCTTTCGATTTATGATTTCTTGTGTTCTTGTTGGTTCATGGTGGTGGTTGTTGGTAGACGGTGGTCGATGGTGGTGGTTGGGTGGTGGTTGTTGATGGTGGTGGTTGGGTGGTGGTTTTTGATGGTGGTGGTAGAACTAGCAGTGGTGATGACAAACGAATGAATATTAGAATTTAAGTGATAATTAACATGTGTTGTGTATTTTAATATAACTTGATAATATTAAAATAAATACAACTTAAAATAATATAATAAATTCAAATGAAAAGGGTACTACCGTCTTTTTAGGTGATCAGGGACTATCAATAAAACAAATTATAATGTTAGGGACATCTAGTATAATAAACGTATTGTAAGAACCAAAAATGTAATAAGTGACATGGACCAAATATGTAATTAACTCTAAAAAGGTATTTACGTTAAGGGGTACAAGACTAGTTCTTGCCTTCTTGGTTATAATCTGCCGACCGGGTTATTTGGTTTCCATTTGAACCGCCTTACGTCAGTCCCTTCTCTCCGTCGCACATAAACCCTAAAAAGTCTTCCTTCAGGTTCCGATTTACGTTCAAGGTTCATGATTGATCCGAGAATCTCCTTCCGATGATGAAGCAAGACTCAAATCCAAGCTCCACCATCACCACCGCCAACAATCACCCTACATTGGCCACCGTCTGCGGCCAGTGCGGCGTCGAAGAACGGAAGCTTCTCCACAACATTCGTCTCCGAGGTAATTTCCGACGTCTTTGCACCACTTGCGTCCTCCGTCTCCACCCTCAGTGTTTCTGCCCCGCTTGTCTCGGCGTTTACGAACGATCGCCGCCCGATGACGTCGTCGTTTGCTACAAATGTTACTCTTCGTCTCACTCTAGTTGCGTATCTTCCCCACCGGCGGCCGCAATCGCATCTTCTCGTGGTCCTTCCCCTTGCTCGTCTTGCCTAAACCCTAACGCGCTTGTTTTGAATCTTAATAGACTGGAAAATGGTAGCAGGAATGGTGGTAGGGCGATTGATAAAAACGCGGCGAGGCTTTTACTTGCTGCAGGGAAGATAGCGTCGATGTCGATGAATAAGGCGGAGGTAGCGGCGGCGATGGAAGCTGAGAGGAGGTCAAAGGAGGCAGCCTATACGAAGAAACGAGCAAGGGAGGCTCTTGATCATGTTGTCAAGTTGATGGGAATGGAAAAGAGAAATGTTATTGAGAGTAATAAGAAAGCTTTTAGTGTTAACAACAGTGTTGTTGCCATGCCCATGGTGATGGTGGATGCTAATACTGTGAACAAGAACAACAAATTGGATGCTTCAAATGAGGTTTTGGAAGCTTTGAATGCGGTTGAGTTAAAGGAGACTGGAACACAGGGTAATGGGGTTGTGGTAATGGAGGTAGATATTGTTAATGGTAAAGATTCTGGAGTGAATTTGATTGCTGAAAATGGATCTGTAAAGACTGATGATTTGGTAAAGATTGTTCAGGGTGAAAAAGTATGTAATGGTCAAGAACAGCCTCTGGAAAAGATTCATCCTCTGGTGGAAAATAGTGTCAGCAACCCTAACTGTTGAAGGAAGAACACATTGAAGCTGGTAAGCAGCTTTTGACATAAGTATTTTTTATCTTAAATGTTCAGTAATATAACAGTTTTTTATCTGGATGATTGTAGGTGGTTTAGAGTTGGTGAAATTGGGTTATGATCTATGGCAAGAATGGAATGCTGCTTTGGTAAAAGATCATTCTTCCTGAAAGTTTTATCCTGATTATATTTTGTGAGAAAATGTGCTAATGTATGATAAGTGCTAGCTTCTTTTCTGGAGATATTTATAACCTTGAATCTGGTTGTACATTTTGGTATCATTGAGTGCAGTTTGGTCTTCCTTTTAAATTGGTTTTCTACTCTAATTGCTGGTGTGTGTTTTTTCCCCCAAAATCACCCCATGCCATCACTCCCATCACTTCAAATTCTTGGGACTCACCTACTTAATTAATTTAACCTCTAAATTGAAAAAAGAAAACAAAATAAGAACCTCCTACACAGCCCTTTCGGGCTTTGTTGGACCATGCCTCCGCCCTCCGCCACCACCCGCACTCCATCTCCTCTTATTCAGAACACACAGTTGGTATCAAGATTTCTCATTTCCACTGTCAACTTCTTAAATCAGTAAATCTGGAAGTTAGTTTATGAGAATTTCAATGTTTACTGTTTCTTATTAACTTGTGGTTATGAAACTTAAGGTTCTTTTTGGATGGATGAGAAATTTAAAGGTTCTTGCCTTTAGTAAGCTGTTGAAGATAATGATGATAATATATCTGTTTTTTTTCTCAGAAAACTATTTTCTGCAAATATCCTATGTTACTAATCATTGTCTAAAACTATTTTCTCTAAATATCTTATGTTACTAATTATTGCTCTTATTAAAGGTCTTAATAATACAGCTCTTGAGAGAGCAGGTAGGTTACTATGGCCATATTGGATCCTTTTTTAAAGGATTTTCTATTTTATATTTCCTGCTTGTTAATGCTTTGTTGAAATATTGAATAATCAAGGAATTGGTACAACTGGTAAAGGGGCACAATTTATTGGTAGACTCCACAGTTGATATAATTCATTAACTTCTGCTGGTAATGTGTAGTTTTGATTTTACCTTATTATAAGCCCCGAGGTCTTTTGGAAGCAGTTTCTACCCAGAGGTAAATGTATGATTGTCCGTGTCATATATTTCTCTTATCCCGTGTAGACGGGATTGAATATCGTACTTGTGTGCAGATGATATGTGAATTAGTTAATAGAATTTTTTTCTAAGTATTTTAGGACAACTGCACCTTAATATATACTTTGGGCAATTAGATAAACTCCTTTTATGAATCATTTAAATTTAGGAAAAAGTATGTGTGTCTTTGTAGCCGTCATACTCACATACTTTTTTGTGAAGAGTAATTTTGTCATTTTAGTATTTGCTTATTAAAAAGGCATGTGAGCGTGACAACACCTATTTTAGACGCTGCCTTCTATCTTTTGCCCCTTAACTTTATAAAAGCTTCTTGAGCTTGACTTGTAAACACGTAACATATAACATAAGATAACTCACTACAATGTGATTTCATATTACATCTATCCTTGAAAATTGAATGTTGATGTTTTGCATCCTACTTCTATGAACATCAGGAGTGGTATTCTTTGCTTCTATCACAATGTCATGTTAGTCTTTTTTACTCTTATTACTTGGCACATCACTTAGTCGTGTAGTGGTTATGTCTTATCACATCAAATTCTGAGGGAGACGTATTGTATGGGCTCTGCCATCAAACGACCATGTTTGCTTTTTCGGTTGCTTGCTTTTTGGGTGTTGGATTCACCTCACCGCCTCTCCCACCACTAAGTGATAGGAATGGGAAAACTTCTCACCATCAACCCACACCATGCTTACCTTTTGGGTGTTGAATTCACCTCACCACTTCTCCCAACACAATGTTGTGGCTCTACAACATTACCTTACTCAGTACTCAATCATTCTGTGGTAGTGTGCGGTAGTGTGGTGGCTCTGAAACATAAACTAATATTATGTAAGAGTGTCTGCAATTGTCACTCACACCACAGCATTACGTAATTTTTTTCTCCTATCACTTAGTCTATCACTCAGTCTTAGATCATTTCTTACCATTTTTTACCACATCAAATAATAAGATCTGTATATTAATTACCCCATCAGTCAATCAAAATTTAAAGAACAAACAAATATAAAATGGCTCCCCTACTTTACATAACACGGCGTTACAAATGTCACTTTGAATTGCCACCCACGTGATTACGGAGTGGGGGGAGCCCCACGTGGTTGTTCACCCACGCAAAAAACAAACAAACAAACAAACCACGCACTACGTTTACGTTGTTCCCTTATCATCCTCATCACTCACTATAAATACAACACACTATCTTGCCTATAGTAACAAACACTCTTGAATCAACTGATAATGCCTATGTACATGTGCTGCTGTGTAATACATGGCTTTTCATTCACATGTTGGATTGGATTTATATGTAGTATATAGGAAGCTCAATAAAAAATAGATATAATCCAATTATAATGTAAAAATCTACCTTAATCAATTTACTCTATGTGCCGATATAAGTTATTTTTCTTTTAAGTTAAATGTCTTATGTCTTATACTAAGGTTTTTACGATGAAGATACTACATAATACGATCAATTTTATGTTCGCAAGATAATGCAATGTAGGATCATTTTTTTTTGTGTTCGCAAGATGTGGATGTAACATAGGATTTAGATCGTAATAATCCTACAAAAATGTTCATCTTTAAAAATAAAAACACGAGTATTGTGTATTTTTCTTTGCCAAAAAAGAATTATATTGCTATATTTAAAAGGGCGAATTGCTTAAAAATATAACAAATTTTTTGCTAAGCTATAATTTTATATAATCAACTTTAGTTTTTTTTAAAAATACAAACAACTTGCTTATCCCCCCTCTCATTATATACAAAATGTAACTTGAATTACACGTTGCAAATCATTTCAATTTTTTTCAACTTTTATTTTTAATTAGTTGTTCTTAATGTGTTCATAAGTTCATATTCTTTGAATCCAAAAATCCAACCTAGAATCAAAGATGAACCTAGAAATTAAAGATGAACAATCATATCTGAAGATGAACAACAATCAAAACCATAACAAAAACTCGCATATGGAAGATATAGAGATAGAGATGGCGTTTGAAGGCAACAACGGTGCTTGTATAAAGGCGGCAGCGGTGACGATGGCGATTTGAAGACGCCCGGGACAATGGTGGTTTGAAAGTTGCGATGATGGTGTTGGTTTAGAGGCAACGACATTGGTGTTTCGTAAGGCGGCGGATCTGAAACAACCTCCTCCCCCTATAGGTGGTGGTAGATCTAACCTTGTGGGGTTGAAGGTATCGACAGTGGTTGTGTGAAGAAGATGAATAATCTAAACACCCTCGTTGTATTTACAAGCAATTTGCCACTTTGCACTATTTAAAAATCTAAGTCGTAATATATTTATTCAAATCTTATCATTCTCCTTTTTTTTAAAAATAGTCTATTAAATTTCAACTTTCCATGTTATTTCATTATTATTATTGCTATTTAAAAAGGTACAATTATATTATTTTTAGTCCTATACACCACCCACCTTTATAACTGTGATTATCATTCTATTTTTGTGATCATGATTTTTATGAAAACATAAGTTAATTTTGTATAAACAATTATCATGTTAAATATAATTACTAGAGATTTATAATTTCATAACCATCAAATTATTTACAAGGTTTAAAAGTTTGATATATTAAAACTATTAAACCTTATAATACTTTGGACTTTCAAAGTGCTTACAGTGTTTTCTTCTTCTATGTAACTTTTTACTCTTATGTTTCTAACTGACCTAGGACCCAAGTACATATACACCACTAATTCATGAACTATGCAAGCAGTAATTCATGGAGCTTGCGACAATTTATAGATACCGGGTAGAATCTCACAACTTTCTTCGGTATTCTCAACACGAGTGATGGTAAACCAAACTCGGATATAACATGAGATCAACCGGGTCATGGTTTCAGGGACGATTTACCAACTTTCTCAAGATCAGAACACCTAACATAATCTCGTCCCAACTCATGAATGTCGAACTTTGAATTGTGCGGATGAAAATTTTCAAGAACAAAGCTTCAAATGTATAGTTTGAGCTTTTATGATCCACACGAAGAAGATGGAAAGAGGTTACTATTTGATCAAATGGTCTCATCATCCATAATTTGAGTCAAGTTTGAGCTCACTTGGCCACTTTCGTACTTGGGCTCAAACTTAGTGAAGTTCAAGTCAAGCAAGCTCGAGTAGTTGAAACCCGAGAAAGTTGGGCATGTTTGCTGCAACAGCCAACATTATTCACATCAGTACATTAACTCTATAAATGTCTATAAGGGGGATCGATGCTTTATATTCTAAATGTCATGTTCGATGAAAAGTGGTCATCAACCATCGTAAGTGGAACTACTGTGGCGCAGCCCAGTTGTATAGGGATTTTACCCCATAGCTCAGGTCTTGGGTTTGAGTCTGGGCAGTGGGGGTTTTTCTAAAAAAATGGTGGAGGGTATTACTCCCTCGTGGTGCGTGGCTTGGGGCTCGCATACTGCCCTATATAGATGTCACTGCGGACCCAGCCCACTAAATTCGCTGTTCAAATAAAAAACCATCGTAAGTGGAACTGAATGAACATCTAACCTTTTCTCAATGATTTTATATAATGTGTATATATGCAAACATGTATTTATATATAAAAAAATATAAATATAACAGAATTACCAAACCTGCTACCGCATGTGGATTAAACTTCACCAAAGCCCTCCGAAAGTATGTTGGTAATCTCATCTTGCGTATCGCGCTTTTCATAAGCACATACTTCATTAGGACCAGAATTAATCAACAACTGATGGGTTGTAGAATCGGGTACCCAACCTTTCTCCAACATGGAATCCAATACCCAACGGGCTTCACATTTATACCCTTCTTTCCAGAACCCGTTCACAAGAACGTTGCAGATGGCATGGTTTAACACTTCATGATCAGAAACAGTAACAAAAAACAGCTTGTGTATTGTGGGCAGCACTGTATGCAATCGAAACTCTTTTGCCAAAAAAGAAAGCGAACTAAATAATACTTCTGTATTGGGAAATAACCCTTTGTCGACCATTTGGTTAAGAAACAAACCACATTCCATTGCTCGACGATTCTCTGCCATGCTCTTTATGATTCCGTTATAAGCTTCTGAATCTAAAGGACAACCTTGTATTACCATTCTTGCAACAATAGCTAGGAGACCATTGATTTCAGATAAGTTAGACATAGTTTTGATAATAATATCGTAATCATCATTTGAACAAGAGATACCAGAATAATTAGCAAGTGGCAGCAAGTTCATTACTTTGTGTAGTTTCCCTTTTCGACATAATTCCCTCATCAACATACTGAAAGAAGATGCACATAACATGCATTTGTTATAAGACATATAGCTGAACACCTCAACAGCTTCTAGACATTTGTCTGTTTGGCAAAGATATTCGATTAAAGTTGCGTAAGAAGAAGAATCTACAACCCATTGTTCCTCAAGAACACGATGAAACAAGTTTAGGGCATCTTGAACTTCATTTGATTTACATTTTGCAATTATAAGAGCAGAGTAAGTGGTGGAATCGGGCAGTACAGCAGAAACAAGCATTCTGGAGAGAATTTTGTAAACAATATCACTTCTTTGATCCTCACTAAAGTACCTGAGCAAAATGTTCCATGAAAGATCATTTATCACATTCTTTTCTACCATTTTTTCAAATAACTGAATCACCTCTGTAAAGTTCCCCACTTTGCAGTAATGTTTAAGAAGAACGTTATATGAATTAGCTCCCAATACTTGAAAATCTTCAAGAAAACGTTTTGCCTCATCTAATTTATTCAAGATACAAAACCCGTTTACTAAATCAACAAACACACAATCAGATGGCTTCACATCAAGACTTATCATCTCATTGAGAAGATTTATAGCATTGTTCATACATAAGTTTGTAGAGAAATATTGTATCAAAGCCTCATACACTGATAAATCCGGAACAATCTTAGAAGATTTCATCTTTTCAAACAATCTCAGCCCCATTTCATGTTTATTTACCTTAAACAACAAAGGCAATATACTGGAAAAGAATGCTGATTCAAGATCACACCCATTCTCCAGAATTTCATTTAAAACAACAAGAGATTCATCAAAGAGATTCTTACCAATCAGGCCACTCACCATTAACTCATACGTTCTGCTATTCGGGTAGCATCCCTTTTTCTGCATTCTTTTATACTGATCTAGCACCAAATCAATGCGGTTTGCATCAAAGCAAGCCTCCAACAGATAATTTAAGGTTTCAGTAGTTGGAAAAACACTTGATTTCACCATCTCTTTATACACAAACAGAACAGATTCAAGCCCTTTTTTCTCCTTAACAAGAACACCTAATAAACGATTAATTAAGGCAATTGAGGGCTTATAGCCGAATGAATTGAGCACAAAAAGAACCCTTAAAGCTTCATCGAGCTTATGACACTTAATAAAGCAATCAAGCAAACTTAACAGAGCTTGTTCTGATGCTGAAAATCCAGATTTCACCATTTCGTAACAAAACCCCTCCATTTCATCAACCCTAGAAGCCATTCCCAACTTCATGATTATGTGATAATACGTATCTGTAGTGTGTCGAAACTGATTTTGAAGTGAAGCCCATTTGAACAATCGCAAAGAAGAGTTCAAATCGTTTGTTGAAGACAATACACTAATTAAGGTTTCTGGGTGAAGCTTATTCTTCAGTGACTGGATTTTGGCTTCATATTCCGAAGAATTAGGTGGGTTTTGATCAAATTCTTGGACTTTCTGGATGCAGTTGGCACCGGACAGTGAAGAAACATATGCACATAAGTGAGCCCTAGTGAAAATTCTCCTACAAAGTGTTAGACATGGGAGGTTGGCTATCATGGAAGGCGTTCAGGAACATTTGCAAGTGGATTATATCATGAAATCACATACAGTGAGTTAATGTTTTGTTGAAAAGGGAAGAATTGATAGGCTGACTATGAACCGAAGAGTGGAGGAGCGACCGAACCCTAAATCTTCATGAACATCTTTGTTAGGGTTACACTTTGAAAGAAATAATTTTTCAAACTTTGGACAAAAAAATTATACTTTCACCTACTTTATCCTTCTATTTTTTTAATAAATAAAATTTATAATCTATTAGTTCTCTTTTTTTTGAACAGTTTCGTCTCAGCGGTAGAGGCACAGGATCGAAACACGGTTGAACTGATTATAACCCCGGTTTCGATCCACTCCATCTACACCCCCTAATTAATTCGGTAGGGCTGCTTCACCAATGAGGGAGTGACCCTCAGCTACTCCTAGGAAGAAACCCTTCAGAGAGACTTGAACCCAAGACCTCTCCTTCACTGGAAAAACTCCCACCCGCTAGAGCAAGCCCCTTTGGTTTATCGCTTGTCATGACTAAATGAATCAGAAAATTAAGGGGTACAAAACATCTCTTTAATAGCGTATACCTATAACCAATCATCTTTGATCCCCGGCTCTAAATATTTAGTAGAATTGACCATTAGGAACATGTTTTTTGTAAGTGCTTTTAAATCTATCTTAAGATTATTTACGATGGGACTTCAGTCATGACCTTAGGTGTATCGACCACATTTCGGGTATAAATAAATATATTTAACGGAAAAGTTTAATTAAAGATAATTAAACATGGTTTAAATAAGAATTTATTAAATATGCTCGCAAATATTTAATTAGGTAGATATAAACCGTTTATGCGTTAGATTATATATATATATATATATATATATATATATATATATAGGGGAGAGTTCATTTGAGAACCGTTTTTATTGCGAGAACCGCGAGAACCAATCTTAGCCGTTCATTTTGGATAATGGAATTCATGGATGAAGAGCGTGGGGGATTGAGTGTGGCAGGGTGCATGTAAGAATTTATGGGTGGACAATCCAATTGAAGGAGGGGGAATTGGATGGCTAAGATTAGTTCTCGCGGTTCTCGCAATAAAAACGGTTCTCAAATGAACTTTTTACTATATATATATATATATAAAATAAAGATGGTTAGTTTATGTTTATTAGGGTTTAGTAATAGTTATCCTATAAGAACAAATAATCATACAACAATTACACACATTTAACACTAGTCTAATGTATAAGTTAGTATAACTCACCTGGTAGCCGCGCAATAAAATAATAACCAACGATATAAAATATCCAAATGTATTAGTCTATCGGCAACCACCTTCAGTTAGGGTTTCAACACATTAAGTATCCTTCCGAGTCATAAGTTTTCCATTTCTATTTAAATATACTAATCATTCCAAATTTATATTGAAATCCAACAACCCTTAATTATAGTTGGGCCTGGCCTATACCTACCTTAACTCCACGGCCATTCTCTAGTCCTTAATTATAACTTCCAAACGAGTTAGCTACTTATTTGCTATTGTATTAATTCCTTGATTTACGATTGACACTATCCAACTAGATGACCCATTCTATACTCAAGTTTAATTTGATATTCATTGTTTTCCATTCACTTTGCAAATCCGATATTTAAACAAAAATTTGCGATTAACCATGTGTACCTACCCTATCCATTTATTTGCAATCCAAAATTGTACATCAGACAAGTTACTTGGTTCCTTGGGCCGAAGCCCAACTTGGAATTGGGCCTACGTAACTTAACAATTTGGAGTCACAATACACCTGGCAATCAACCGCCCCTTTGAAATTCTTGATATTAGCAATTTAGAGTTGTGTTTAATAAAATCTACGTAAAAAATATAGTTTTAAAATTTAGTATACAATCACATGTGATTTGTAAAATCATCACATGTGAATTAAGAAAAATTACGAAAATGTTGTTCTGTCCAAAATTTTAAAATGCAATTTAAACCATTGATATCATTGATCTAAAGGCTAAAATTAATCTCTTAAAACTATGAATTAAATATGGATTGTATTAAACATTTCACTAGCAATTTAATCACTTCTGTAATTTTGCAAATTCCCACTTTCCATTTACTGTAATTAGCGACCGTAGCTTACAAATGCATACATACGCCAATTTGAAATTCTTCGAAGATAACACGTGTTTAGGATCCTAACCCCCGTATAATATCAATTAGCGATATCTTCTAATCTAATAATAATAATAATAATAATAATATAATAATAATAATAATATAAATAAAAGACTAATTTAATAAAATTTATTAGAAACCATTCATTTAAAAAAATGTTTAATCTTGACCAGTCATTCACTTAAAATCAAAAAATCAATTTTGACTTTTTAGAGTCAAAATTATTAGAGATAATTTCATATATGCCCTTATTAAATCATATAAAATCGTATTTGTCCACATTAAATTTATAAATATCATATTTACCTTTTATAATTTTGAAAAACTTTTTTCAGCCGAAGCTACCGTGACAGGTACAGTTAGTAGTATTCTATATGCAATACAAACATTTAGATAGCAATCCGAATTTTTAACAAACTTTAGAATTTCAATCGCAAAGATTAAAGTGTTTAGCAAAGTGATTTGTAATACTTTTATTTCGGAGAAAAAAACATCTAAATCCACATCCAATACATCATTATGAGAAAATGTATTTGCAAAATTAATACAACTCTTTCTTTATTTAAAATCATCCAAAGAGTTCAATTTCCTTGAATCATATAAGAAACCAAATATATTCTCAAATGTTTTTAATTGCTCAAATCTAGTTAGTAATGATGTAATCGTCATATCTACAACCACCAAAAAAATACTAAACTTTAAAATACTCTTCTAATGATTATGTTTGATATTCATTATTACTCTCATCAAATTGTTTTTTCCTAATAACTCAACGTCGTATTGGATATATAGGCTCTACATCCATATCATGAGGGATTGTTTTAGCAATAATCATACTTGAAACAAATCCTCCGTTTCTATATTTTTCAAAATATGTCATTAGACTATCTACTTGATTTATACTATCATCAATGGATATAGATTCATGTTAATTACAAATAAAATATCATACCAAATAACCATACCAAGTATAAACTCAAAGTTCTCTAAAGCAATAACTAAACTTTCTCCTTCACTTTTTGATTTTGCATCCTCACATGATTTACACAATTTTAATAAAGCTACTTTTATTTGAGCTTGAAATCTAATTGCTTTAACACTATTTATTCTACTTTTTTCATCGAGTATTAGATAGAGATTTAACACTTAAATTTGGAATATTGTCAACTAAAATTTTCTATCTTTTAGGCGAACTAGAAAATAATAATATATACGTTGTATGACACCAAAAAAAGAAACAACTTTAACACAAGAATGTGTCATATCACTAAATGTAAGATTAAGACTATGACAAGCACATGACATATATAGGGATCTCGGATTAATTTCAAGTAAATGTTTTTGGACACCTTGATGTTTTCCTTTCATGTTAGAACTATTATCATAACCTTGACCTCTTACATCATTAACATCTAAACCAAGGAATTCAAGTTCTTTTAACATTTCTTTATAAATTCGTAAACCCGAAGTATCCCGTACTTTCAAAAAACCTAAAAAGTATTCATCAACCTTTATGTTGTTACTAGAAATATTAACACATCGTATAATTAAAGTCATTTGTTCTTGATGACTAACATTCGGAGTACAATCAAGAATTATAGAAAAATACTTGAAATCTTTAATAATCTTAATTATATAACCTTTGACACTATCACCTAAAAGTGAAATTAGTTCATTTTGAATTTTATGTCCAAGATAGTGATGATGAATTTCATGATTTGTAATTCGTCTAACATGATGTTTCATTGTAACATCAAATTCAACCATTATTTCAATTAATCCTAAGAAGTTGACATTACTATCTTGATAAAGTTTTTCATTTGACCCTCGAAAAGCCAAATTATGTTTAGATAAATATTTAACCGCAACAATTATTCTTTTTAAAACTTGTCTCCAACGTTCTTTCTCTTTTTTAATTTCATTTTGTAAATCATCATCTATTATTTGATTCTTATCCAATCTAATTTTTAATTCATTCTAAGAATTCATACAAGTTAAATGTTTCATACTATTCTCATGTTCTTTAAGTTTAACACTAATCTGTTTCCAATTATTAGTTCCATCATGTGATAATGAACCTTTTTGAATTGTAGATTTAAACAATTTACAACAAAAACAAAACACTTTATTCGTACACTTTGAGTAAATTAATCATTTTCAATCGGTTGACTCTCCATTACTCAATTTTCTAATATAATGAACATAAGAAAAACGTCTAGAATCATTATCTTTAGAAAACTCAATATTTAATTCTGTTATCGGGCCTTTTTCAACTAAAAGATCTCTTAACTTAATATCAAGACTATCTCATGAGCTAGGATCATAAATATCTTTTTCTTCTTCATTTTCATTCAAATTAGTAACATTATCATCTAAATGAGCTTCATTCTCGTGTATATTAGAATCATTTTCATCTATATTAGTATCATTCAAGTTGTCATTATTATCATTTAAGCTATCATTAGTGTCATTCAAATTAGTAAGATTGTCATCTAAATGAGCTTCATTCTCGTGAATATTAGAATCATTAGTGTCATTCAAGTTCATATCACTTCCATTCAAATTAACTTCATTTTCATTTTAATTCAAAGTAGAAGAATTTTATTTTTTAACAAATTTATCCATTAAACCTCGTAAAGATTTTTTTTCCTTTTCAATTTCCTCCCTTTTCTTTCTTTTTTGGCTACCTGATAAATATTTTTTAGGAGGCATGAGGTTCACAGAAAATGACAGATTAACAATTAACAGATACAATGATACAAAAATGAAAAATTCACAAAAATTTAATCAGAATTCACAGATAACAGATTGAATTGTAATGGCAGGTTCTAACACTACAACAAAATAGGGTTTATAGGACGCTTTTTCCATAAGCGTCTCAATAACATATATAATACGACCATTTAGTTTATGTGTCCAGTTACGATATTGCCTAAGAGGACTCTTAATATTTACGTCACATTAGATTAAGTTTATAGGACACTTATGTATAAGGGTTTTATTATTATAGAGTCTAATAGGATACATCACATAATGGTCCTAATACTTAATGTCTTATAGGACATTTATTTATAGGGGTCTTGTAATGATTGAGTCTAATAGGACACATCACATAATGGTCCTAATACTTAATATTTTATAGGACACTTATTTACAGGGGTCTTGTTATTATAGAGTTTAATATAACACATCACATAATGGTCCTAATACTTAATATTTTATAAGGCAATTATTTATATGGGTCCTTTTTATTATAGAGTCTAGTTGGACACGTCACATAATGGTCCTAATAATTTATGTTTTATAGGACACTTATTTATAGGGTTCTTTTTATTATAGGTTCTAATAAGACATATCCAATAATGGTCGTAATATTTAATATTTTATAGGACACTTATTTATAGGGGTCTTGTTATTATAGATTCTATTAAAGGGTTGACAATTATCGACATACACAAAACATGACACAAACCCGACACAAAAATAAACAGGTTTGTGTTGTGCGTAAACGTGTTCGGGTTGAGCGTAAACGGGTTCCGGTCGTTTTCACGTTGACCTGCGTAACCCATATAATTTACGGGTCATGTTCGGGTTGAGTACCGGGTTTATGTGACAACACGCCAACCTATATAAGTTTTTCCTTTTAATTTATTTTCTATTTTCCTTGCATTTGTTGCCCTAATTTAACTAGCTCCCTGACTTTCCTCACATTTCCTTCTCCAGCGGCTAGCCTCCATCTCACTTTAAAGTCTCAATTGACCCAAGAAGTTTGACACCATTTGCAATTGATTCCAAATCCAAGTCTTAATCGATCTATCCAGGTCTCAATCGGTAAAGTACGTTCTTAACGAGTCCTCTAGCTACGAGTACTACAACTACAAGGCATTAAGCATCAAGTTCCCTATTCTTGGAAGCATCGACTATGTAATATCTCGAATTTTAAGATGTCATTATTATTAGTTAAAAAGGTGGTTATAATACTCAAAATAAATTGTGTTTCATGTTTATAAAAGAAACCACGATATATCATAGATAATTGGAAAATTAATGTTTATAAAGGTGATTATATCAATTTGATGTTATTTGGTCACGAAGTACAATTGATAATGCATAAAGTACAATTGATTAAAGCTATTAATGATGTTAATGCATATTTTATAAGTTAATTATTGTATATGTAAATTAGGTGGAACTTCAGGGACTATATGTGTCAAGTTTGAAGCCATAGGGGGCTAGGGCTGAAAGTTTAAAATGTGAAGTTTAAAACCCCAAATCTGGAGCATTAGACTGATTTGAATCTAAGATAACCCGGAACAATCTAGAAAAGCAGAAGAGATGAGCAAGTTGGATGATTGAAGCTATAACAAGAACGATACAAGAATTATGTTGACTTTGAAGTCAAAATTGTATTGAATTCTTAATAAAATCATTATTGAAGCTTTGATTTGAGGATGATTTGTAGCTGAACAAGAACTGAATCGAGTTTCAAGTAAGTTTTAATCTTTGATTGTGTTAATTTGTTACATGATATATTTGGTAATCAATTGTAAATGCATGTTGAAATCTTTATAAAATGAGTCAAAACCCATCAAGATTAAGTTTAATTCATATGAGTTATGATAAAATATTGTTTAAGGTGTTTATGATATGTTTTAGTACTTAAAAGAGTTCTTAAAAGCTGCAAATTTGAATTGATTAAGTAATATTGATTTTTTGTTTGACTTTAGTAGTCAAATGGGTCAAAATCTTCAAGTTAAAGTTTAATTGCACAAACATATGTTAAGTTAGAAGATTGTTTTGGGTATGTTTTAATGTATAAATGAGTTAATTATAGATTGCAAGTGTTATTGGAAAGATATGGTAATAAACAGAAAATCAAAGAACAAATTTTTGTTGCACAGAGCTTGACGCGTCGTATCCCGACCAGCGACATGTCTTTTTCTAGATAAATTTTCACGGCGCAAAGCACCTTGTTTCTCCTAAAAATCTAGTTTTCACCCTCTTTAATTATCTGTTGGGTTTATGGGGCTCATCGTTCCCTCGAGCTGGGTAAATCCGTGACTCTTAAACTCACCGCTCCTGTAGCAATGCAGGAGCATCCCACATCGGTGAGGCAAGGGGGATTCTTCCTCCTTATAAGAAGAGGGAATCTTACTCTTACCAAATGATGCGTTTTAAAGCCGTGAGGGGCAACCCAAAGAGGACAATATCGTTGGTTGGTTCCCTGGTTGCGATCCTAACAATTGGTATTAGAGCCAGGGGCCGCACTGATGTGGGGGGGGGGGGAATGTTGGGTTTATGGGTCTCATCGTTCCCTCGAGCCAGGTAAATCCGCGACTCTTAAACTCACCACTCCTGTAGCAATGCAGGAGCATCCCACATCGGTGAGGCAAGGGGGATTCTTCCTCCTTATAAGAAGAAGGAATCTTACTCTTACCAAAGCCGTGAGGGGCAATCCAAAGCGGACAATATCGTTGGTCGGTTCCCTGGTTGCGATCCTAACACTATCTAACTTCTAATCAATCGGGGCCAAACTTGATTCAATAGGTTAATGAAAGTGAAAAAACGTGGTGTAAATAGTTTATGATTTATTTGAATAAGTCAATTATGATTAAAACTAAATCATGGTCAATATTGGGTCAATCATTGGTATAATTGGCTTAAAGAGGCCAATCTAAGCCACCATTTGGTTCAAATTAGCTATGATTATTATCCTTATAGTTTTGTTATTTAATATTTACTTTAATAGCTTTTTTTATAAATTTAGTATATATATTTTTATTTTTAGTCTTTAAAATAAATTAAAATATACATTAGTATTTAAATCTTAATTTAGTTTTAATATCCATGACTCAACATCTGTATAAAAAATATAAAGTATAGAGAAAATTTAGTTCCCTCTCAATTTTTCAGTTCCCTCCCAAATTTTCATTTCTCTATAATTTACTCTTTTGATTTTCCCTCTTCTTCCTGATCATCAACTCCCATAACCCACCTAATTCCCGACCGTTGTTCCACAAAAGCACTCAATCTCGATTCCCTCTAGTGTGGTTGGCAATGTCTGCCGATCTCCGCCAACCTCAGCACAACCAACCTAATTGCCACTCGCCGCCGACCTCTCACTCTCCGTTGCCGTCGACCTCAAAGGTACATCTCTCCTTTTGTCTCGATAACCTATGTGGTTTCAAAGTTCTTAAATGTGGGAGTTGTTTGTAATTTTCGGCTGTATGTTGATATGTTGGGTTTGATTAAGTGAATCATGGTTCACTTTTGTGAATCAATCTAGTTCGATTGAAAACCTATTTAAGTTTTAACTGTGATTTAGGGCTTGATTTAACTTGTGACTTAGAAATCATCAATATCGATGGTTTTCTGCCATTCTCGAGCATATCTCCTGTAACCCCAAATTGAACGAGAGAGAGTGTGTGAGAGGTTCGGCGACCGGCAAGGCAGTGAGGGGCAGAGGTCTATCGAGGGTTGGAACTGCAATTAAGCTTGGTTGGAAGTTGATTTCAGTCTGTTTGGTGCTTCCAACGTGAATTAAGGTTCGTTTCTACATCTTACGACTCCTTCTCATTCTCATTCCCATCGACTAACCCTATTTTTTCCTGATTCTATCTATCTCCTTCCTTATTCCTTGCAATGATGAATTAGAGCAAACTGAAGGTTTTATGATTAGTAATCGGGACTAATTTTAAAACCACGGGACACGATTGTATACAGGTTGCTAAATAAGATCTTTTATGAACACATTGAAATAGCTTATAGATATAGATATAGTGATGTTACTTGATTCTGTTAATTGTTCTAGTTTTCCTAATCTAGCTGATAAATCTTTGATGACCGCTAAAATTGTATTGAGTAAGAGACATAAGTTGGTTAATTTCACTAATGGGTTACAAATAAACCTTAATGTAGCTATCTTACCAAGAATTGAAGTATTCTTCTCATAAACTGCTGTACTGGTCCTTCTGCTAACTTACTGTTTCAAATATGAATCTGTTCTATGAGATATTATATGTTAAACCGACACATGGTTTTAGAATTGTTGACACTAAGGAAACATGATATTACAATTAACTTGATAATGGGAATACCTCTTAAACAGACAAAAGCTTAAGGATTAGCTGATACATTAAACCGTAAGGAATTAATCATATCTAGCAAAATTGAATCAAATATACTGCCTCAACTTACTCACTGGGTACACTTTAAAATCAGAACAACCTACAGATTCAACTTGATTTATTTAAGAGGGTTGGCAATTTTCTTATTCCATTCCTAATATCAAAACATAACTGTGTAGTCATTATAATATCAAAACTACATTTGTTAAGTTAATTGGAAAGGAATGATAATATTAGTAAAGTTAACCAGAAAACACAGAGGGAAGAACTAACTTGGGGTTGCTAGTAGTGTTGGATTTCTCTTGATCGTGAATACGAGGTACGGATTCTTAACTTCTATGTACGACTATCTATACTTAACTATCGTTATATTGTCAAAGTTTCCTTTTTGATCCTATTAGTCTTCGGTTCTTGGTTCTATCGACATGTGGTTATTGAGATTTCATACGTATGTCTACCTTTAATAAGGATTCTTGTTTTATTTAAAAATCAAGTTTTCTCAACTGTCTTGTTTTAAAAACATTGTATATAAGTTAGTCTCAAAACCTTGTCTTTTTATATCGAACTAAACTTAGTTCTTTTCACGCCTTATACCGTCCAGTTAGATTAGTTAGGCTTAGTTCGTTTATTGACTTAGGGTTATTGTTATATACCTCTTTAGAGTTCCATATTGAGAGTGGGTCATTGATAGTATCGTATTGTTATTGCTTTATTGGTATTGTCTTATTGTTACTCTGGGTATGCGAGCTATTAACCACTTGTGGGGGTACCATAGGCGCGTCACTGTGGCACCGGTGGCGTGACACTTCCGTAACGGTGTGATTTGTTACGACGTCTCCTCATTGTGGTGTGATAAGGGTTTTAGGATGCGTATTGGTTAACCATAGTTATTGTATTTGTTAGAACCTAGAGGGGGGTGAATAGGTTATATGCCCACTTTTTGAAGTTTTTAACAATATTTGCAAGTAATTAAAGAGTTTAAGGAAGAAAGATATCACCAATGAAGTAGTTTGGACATAATGATTTATAGTGGTTCAAGCAAGGGTTAACAACCTTGCTCTACATCCACTCCTTGGCCTCACCCACCAAGAGTTGCTCCACTAACTTCTCTCTTTGAAGGTAGAGATAAACCTTTTACAACTTCTCTCTAATTCTAAGGCTAGAGATGATCCTCACTTCTCTCTAATTCTAAGGCTAGAGATGATCCTCACTTCTCTCTAATTCTAAGGCTAGAGATGATCCTCACTTCTCTCTAATTGGAAAGGCTAGAGATGATCCTCACACAATTACAAATATATAAGAAGGTAATGTAGTGGTTGAACTTTGAAGGCTTTCACTCTTGCTTCATTCTTGATCTTGAGATGTTGAATTTGTATCAAGAATATGAGCTCACAAGTTTTTGTATATGTTATGTGTTTTTCAGATTGCAATAGCTTGGAAAAAAACAAGACTTGAGTTGCCTTAAATAAGGAAAAAGGTGCAAGCTCAAAAAGTGTCCAGACTGTCCACGGTTGATCCACGGTCGACCGTGGCATCGACCGTCGGCCTGCTGAAACTTTTTGAGCCTTGTGAATATAGACGTTGGTCTTTTACCAAAACCACACACAACCCATTTTTACCATAAAAATGCACTGAAAAGAAGCTTAAGAAAAGTTGGGTTAATGCCATACTTTTTAAGTTTGAATTTAATCATGAAAATGGTAGTTTGGAAACCAAATGCACAAAGCATGTTGGAAGTTTACCTCTTTGGGAGATTCCTTTTGCTAAATAGGGTTTTGACTTGTTTCAATGTAAGATTGTGTTTAGTATTTGCCAAAATGAGAATTTATTTGCTTTGACTTCCAAGCTTGTGATTTTTATAAAAATTGTCTCAATTTTTTATAAAAGTTTTTATAAAAATTATTTTATAAAAACTTAAACTCATTTGATTATTTATTTTGTAAGCTCATAATCTTCAAACGTTTGTTTGCAGGAATCTTCGACATCGGCTTCTACTTGAACTCGGATCTTGACGATTGGAGCTTGGCAATTTGATGAAGCTTATTTTGTATATCATAGATGAGAATATATTTGATTGAATATATATATATATATATGTATATGTGCACATATGTTAATGTTAGTACATATAATTATATAAACAAGTTGTATATTTTTGTGTCAACAAAAGAGGATATATTTGTAAGCCTATTTTTCCCAACAATATTGTTATTGTTTGTGGATGTAGGCGTAGTGCCCAACACCTCTTCCACCACTGTTTGGTACTTTGGATCGTCCGGTCCAAGTACCCATTATTTATTGGCTAATGCTTGTTTTATACAAGTGTTGGTATTATTGAGCTCGGATTTCGTACCCATTGATTCTTAGTTATGGTTTTGTTTCATATGGGTCTTTTATATGTTGCCGGTTATAGTATTCGACATGTCTTGTTCGTATTATGTTATTTTTGTATTGTTTGTATCCGCACACCGGGCATTTGGCTCAGCCTCATTTTTCTTTCCATGCGGCAGGTTTACACCGGAATTGAAGGGTTAAGCGATTGAGAGCAAAGTACGAGTGGTTTGAGGTATTAAATTCTTAAAGTTTTTGCTCTGTTTTGTATCGTATGCGTAGCCTCCGGAAACGGGGTGTTACAAAAAAGCTGTAGAAATTGTTGTTCTTTGCTCCATGTTTCGAAATCACTAGACATCTTAAAAGTTTAAATTTGTTTACCTTTGTTCTTTTATTCCAGGGCTAGCCCATTAGCTTTTTGTGTAACCGTGGACTTTCGATATCGAAAACAGAACATCCTCAAGACTGTAAATTCGTTATGAGGTGTTAAAGTTCCTATCTCAAATTCAAATAGTTTCTGATTTTCTGTTTAGTTGTGGTATGCAAGTATGGTAACCGTTGATTGCTTATTTGTTTCATAGGTTCTAATTTCTATTTAATCATTTTAGCTTGATAGTTGATTAATTTCTTATTGACTTCATATCTTCTAAAATTTAAGTTTGCTTTAGTTGTGTGTTTAGATGTGAAAAGAAAGGAAACTGGAAACAGAGAGGAAGTACATAGTTTCATGCTTTCTAACTTTTAAGTTCTGTTTAGCTAAATTTCGCAAGTTTAGTTTAGTTGTGTTCTATTTAATCAGTTTTAGTTTTGTTTAGTAGTTACTGAGTACACATTTGAGTTTTGTTCATAAGCATGCATGTTGATTAAATTGATGCAAAGTTGCAAACCATCAATAATAATCAAATACATAGTAATTTCCATCGTTAATTTGCATAATCAAAATTCAGATAAACATATTGGATTGGTTGGGATCAAAGATTTAAACTCACCAATAAATTTAAAAAATAAAGACTTAACAACTATACATGGACTAACATTTTTGGTTTTAAATATACATTTCAGGTGGATGTTTAGTTTAACTTGAAAGTATTCTAAAGCTCCCGAGACTGTAGCAAAATGATGGATCAAGAGCATAGTTGGGGATGAAGAGATTGGGTCAAATTGGTGTGAGGTAAATGTTTAAGTTGTCAAAAGAGATGAACGATTCATGAGACCTTATGGACTATTTATGACAATTGAAGATGCTGTTGGAGCTATTGTTGGTGGCCATGCGCTTTCATTTCAGTATGTTTAACTTTTTGAACTTGTGATATTTTCATGATGTAGGATGTGTTAACATGAAGCTTAACACTTGTGTTGAGTTTAATCACAGGTGGCTCGTGACGATGCATGATGACACAAGATTACCTACATCTATTTTATTTTATTACTTTTGGATTACCTTGTAATTTATAGAAGACTATTACAGTATTATTGATGATGTTGCTACTTATGAAAAAATTTTGTTATGAAATGACTTATTTTAATGAGAGTTGAATTTATTTTCTTCTATGATTGAATGAAGTTTAAGCTCATGGATTTAAATTATCGAGTCATTATTGTAGTTTTAGAGTGGTTAATTGTCTTAAACTTGTAATGTAAAATATGACTTTATGATAACAAAGAAACAAATGTGCTATTGGAGATGTATTAGGATGCTATTGATGTTATACAATCATAATTTTGGAACATAAATTATTATCGCATTAGATAGAAGAATCTATATTGGGGCTCTTATATAGGTCCTAAGAGTCTATTACGACACCATATTAGTTCCAAAAATGATTTTATATGACACATATATGTGTCTTGAAACATAATAGCAGGCAAATCTCTTAAGACACTATAAAATGTCTTGTTTTCTTGTATATTAGGACACTGTTTTTGTCGTATATATCATTTGATAGGACCTTAGAATTTGTTTTATAAAATTTGTGGTATATTAGGACACATGTATGTGTTTTAAAATATTCAAAAACATAATAGCAAGTAAGCATATATTAGGACACCATAAAGTGTCACTTTTTAAGATCTATTACGACGCTATTTTTGTTGTATAAAACACATTATGGGACTATAAGTTATGTTCCATTAGATAGTTGTTTATTAGGATAGAAAAATGTGTCATAACAACTTTGGCACCTTTTACAACGCCTTTGTATAGGACACATGTACAATTGGTCCTATAAAATTAAGCGTCCCTTTAAGTAATGTGTTAGGACGGAAACATGCATCCTATAAAACTATATTTGTTGTAGTGTAAGGTTCAAAGACTCACTCACTCACAGACCATAGTTCACAGAATCACAGACTCACAGATAACACTAGTACAGGTTAACACTTACATAGTTAAATCGGAATTCACAGATCACAGAATGATAGAATCACAGACTCACAATTCACCCAATCAGTAATCACTAATGAAGTAATGAAGGATTAAAGATTTAAAGAAAGTTAAAAACTTAGAAAATATGAAGTAATACACCTAATTGAAGCCTTGAAGGATTTGCCGTAATTGTGGAATTGCCTCTATAACTCTCAACAGTTCCAAAATCGAAGGGAGATAAGAGATGACAGAGTTAGGGTTTGCAGCGGGCCAACGATAAGTCGATTTTCTCTAATTGTGCAATTGCCTCAGTCGATCGGTCAAACACTCGAAGTCTCGAACAGTCGATTTAGGGTCGCCTCGATTTAGGAATTAGGGTTGCAGTGATTAGCGATTGCTCGAAGCCTCAGACCTCAGCGTTTGAATTTTGGAACAAAAGCAAACAAACAGAGGCGTTTCACACTTACGCTTGGATTTTGGAACACTTGAGTTCGGAAGAATCAAGAATGGAAGTTGGAACACCGAACATAGTATGTGAGAATGTGATACTCGATGTCTCGAATCTCGATCGAACACTGAAGTCTGAACATGGCATCGATTCGTGATTGACGACTGGCGAGTGGCGAAGATTCCATTTCTCCACGGCGTCGTTTTGTTTGCTCTGAAATCAGGCGAATGAGCGAGGCATTCCGCGTTCCCACTTCCGTTACATTTTTTCCGTAGTAATACCTTGGCCGCTTAGCTCCTTGCTCGGCTAAACTGTGGGCCAAAAAGGCAAAAACCAGGCTTGTAACATATGTCTGTGTGTGTATATAAATTGGGGGGGCCTGGGCAGCTGCCCTTGTGGCCCAAGCCCACGGCCGGCCCTAGTGGTATTCCTTCTTGCCGCTCACCTCTCAGAAATCGTAACTATACAAATTTCAACCAAGTGAACTAATTCTTTTTTTGTAGGTTCCTATCCTCACACCATTAAATCTCCAACGGTTAATTGAATTTTTCTCAAGATTATAACCTTCAAAATGCCCGTTTGTTCCTTAGTTTCCACCCATTGTTCGAACAATGTGAAAATCATCAAAACCCTCCCTTAAAATCAAACCATACACATCTAAAAGAATACACATACGTTTTTTTAAATTAGGGAAGATTACCCGATGATTTTCTTGAAGAAACTACAAAAAAACGATGCTAGTTTATCCTCCTTTGGTCTCCATAGTAAGAACACCCAAGCACAGCTCCTCAACCAATTGATAAAGCTACAGTTGTATCAAGGGTGCTATGCCTAGTTGATGTATTTATACTCTTTCTTATTTGATAAAGCCCAATCCTTCTTTAAGCCCATGCATTATCATCTTTTCAAATAACAAAGAAGCCCAACTTACACTACCACTAAACATTAAGCCTATCACTTATTTAATTATCAAATACTAATACATGAAACCAAAATAATGACTTGGCCAACACAAGCAATAACATCGATATTTATTTATTCGTCTATGGTAATTACAATCTAAAATGAGTATTACATTCTCGTATGTTTCTTTAGTTCTCAACTTGTATAATTAATCATTCGATCATAAATTCTCTTAATTACTTTGGATCCCTTATCACCTCTTATAATTATTTCTCAATCTCTACTTGTTCTCGATTAATCTTTGGATTACTTCAATATTGTATGGTATCCACAATACATGATTAAGTATCCATGTTCTTTATAGAATTGATATAAACTAATACGTCGTCCCTTGAAAGTATTTATACTTCTAATATCTTTTTACTTAATCATATCCTCTTCTCAATATGTTAATTCTCTCTAAGTATACTATATACATACATACATATATGCATATATATTATATATATATATATATTACTCTCTATGCATATCACCCTTCATTATTATATTTAATAATATATACATTGTAGTAATGCACTACTTATTTGTACATTATTTATTTTTTAAAATTATATACTCAATATTCCTTCGTTCTGAGCATCACCGTTGTTTATCTGTTTAATTCATAATGTTTAAATATCATAATTCACAAGTCATACTCAATTATTCTGACTTCATATCCCATAGACTTCTCAAATAATCATAATAAACTCTTCAGTAAATTTCAATATATTTAAACATGTAATCATTTAGCTTACACCAAGTACCAGTTTCGAGGTACTCACATGAGGTACAAGAAAAGTAAAATTATCTCTAACAATGTCCCTCGTCCATATTTTAACCTATAAATATAACCCATACATCAATACATGATAAAACAAACAAAACAGCTTTGTGTGTCACCGAACGCGTCACGTCGCGTCAGGATGTCAGTCAAGAACACAACTTCATTTTTCATCTTAAAATCAACAAATTTCTTCATATGAGCTCGAATTAACGACATGAAATCACTTCTAAATGTTCTACTAAGTATCTAAACTCTAAATTAACATAAAAGTATAACATGCAACTCAAATCCAAACTTAAATCAAACTTTCTATCTCTAGAAACATAAGAACACATGAGGTTAAGGATTTCTAACTTTTAAGCCCGTAGAAACACTTGATATAAGCTTCTTGATCATTTTCCCCAACATGCAAGGCTTAAATCTTGATAAATCTCTTGGTTTGGCACTTTCTCTCTTTACTTTCTCTCACACCAAGAACACACACTTAGTGTGTGAAACTCCAAATATGTGCTTGGAAAAAGGCTTCCAAATCTTATTCTTGATGTAGAAATATACTTGACCTTGCTTAATCTTTGCTTAATCACACTTTAATCTTACTTTCTTTCTCTTGAATGTGTATCTCTCTTTACTCACTCTCTCTAAACTCACACACACAAAAGCTCCAGCATACTCTACTGTGTGTTTTGGGGGTGGAAATGGACTTTGTATACGAAGCTTAGATGTGTGAGTTCCCCTTATCAATTAACATACTGCTATTTTTTTAACTTCAAGGTTCATCCCCTTTTCTCTTATTATCATTAGTTTGACCTAAATGGTCAACGGTTAACACTTTATATCTCAATACTCAATTTGTTTTTATGACTAAAATAGTCTTTCAAAAATCCGGGTGTCACAAATTGGAAATGAGGATGTACAAGTAAAGTTGCAATGAGTACTAGTGAATGAAGAAATATTGGTTTTTATTCGGGTATACCCGAACCTAATACTCCTCAACCGATACCCGAACCGACATACTTACGGGTTAACCAAATAACCGAAAATTCTTACCCAATAACCCAACTACTTGACCCGAATTACCCGAACTATTAACGAGTTAGTCGGCTTTTCGGGTTTCGGTTATTTTTAATAGGCCTAGTTTAGAAGACATGATTAACTCTGTCAACTACGCGAATGATTTAAGAAATGTAAGATGGAGATAGGATAAAAAAGAAGGGAGATGATTTTCACATAATAAAGATTTGCCATACACAAGAAAGTCTATGTGTTTGGACAATAATGCCATTAAATATAATGTAGATGCTAAAATTAATGCGTAACTTTATAAGGATAAAAATGTCATAGTGCAGAACTTATTTTTGTTATGTGCAAATCATCATCTATAAAAGAATGGTCTGAATAATATGAAACATATAGTATTGTATTTATTTTGTGTGGAAGTTGTTCACGATGATTTAAAGCAAGTTGTTGTGGGTCTAAATCTTATTTTTTATAAAAGCAAATTATTTATATAGTTGACATAATCCAATATAAATAAGCTTAAGAGGTGTTTGAATTGTACCATTTTGATATGAACCAAATTGATATGTTGATAAATCGGAACGAATACAATAGTCGGCGTGTTTTCGAGAGGCACCCGTCTCTCCTTAACCTACTTTCGAGAGGTAGGAGCTCTCCATAACAAAGAAGATAACAAAATAATTCTAAACTCCCCTTTCAAATGATACCCCTAAACTTTTATTTATACTAAATAAATAACTTCTTTCCTAAGATAAAAGATTACCTACCTAAGATAAAAGATTATCTCTAACTAAAATATAATAACTACTATAATTAAAAGATCTCTAGAATATTGATCATATCATTACTTCCGCCCCAAAACACACCTTATCCTCAAGGTGTGGCTTTATAAACTTGCCTAGAATTATTCCCGGATCCCAAATGTAATGATCTTTGTGTTGTAGCCCTTTTTGAGATGTGTGTTCCAGCCTACACAAAGTTTTTTGTAGTTGTCCCACTAAATCTTCCCGCCATGCATCCTCTCATAACATAGGTTGCAAGAACCCTTTAATATTGCTAACCGGAAAGAGGAATGCTTGGGCAACAAATTGTAATCTTGACGACTGATCTTGGGAAGCCCTATTCTTAGACTCAAAAATCGCTGGAGGATGCGAAATAGGTAAGGGATGATTGGGTTTGAATGCCGGCGGCGGTGATAATGAGGGAAGGACAAAGGACTGTGTCGGTTGTGTTAGAGGAATTAAGGCTGGAGGCAATTGTAGTGGCAGGTTTACCGGCGGCGGTGATTGATAGGGAGTATTGATGGGCGATGATGGTGTAGGGTTTGGCTGGGTGGTTGGCGTCTGGGAAGGTTGGTTGAAAGGCGGTGGCTGGGAGGGAGGGTGGTAAGGCGGCAATGGCTGTGAGAGGGGGTAAGTGAACGGCTGCAGCGGTTGGGTGGTGTGGCTGGCAGGCGGCGGTCTGGAGATCTGCGTCGGCTGCAGTAGTCGACTCGTCTCCTTTATTAAACTTATCAGCTCTTCGTGTTGTCTTGCACTTTGCGCCCTGTATTCTTCAATCTTTCTCTCCAATCTCTTAAAAGCGTTCATACCGGAAAAAAATAAATATATATTATTTTTTGGCCGGATGAACAGTACCGGTGAACAGTAGTCGTGTGAACAGTTGATTTTTTTTGCTGTGAACAGTAACTTCGATTTTATTTTCCTCTTTTATGCCCAAAATCGTGGCTCTGATACCAATTTGATATGAACCAAATTGATATGTTGATAAATCGGAACGAATACAATAGTCAGCGTGCTTTCGAGAGGCACCCGTCTCTCCTTAACCTACTTTCGAGAGGTAGGAGCTCTCCATAACAAAGAAGATAACAAAATAATTCTAAACTCCCCTTTCAAATGATACCCCTAAACTTCTATTTATACTAAATAAATAACTTCTTTCCTAAGATAAAAAATTACCTACCTAAGATAAAAGATTATCTCTAATTAAAATATAATAACTACTATAATTAAAAGATCTCTAGAATATTGATCATATCACATTTCATTAGATTTTATGGGTTTTGTATTTTAAATCATATGAGATGACATGTTTGATTGGAAGTTAGGAATATAGGTTTTGGAATTACAATCTTATAATTGTGGGATTTCTAAATTTCTTGGGGGTAGGAAATTTTAAATCCTTTGGGTGAGGGATTTCTAGTTTTTCTTCACCATAAACATCCTCATCGTGTCTTTGCTTCGCCGTCACCATTTCCAATGTCCACTATTGTCTCTCAAAATCACCTTCACTATCGTCGCTAAAACTCACCATCACTTCTTAAACATCACCTTCAAAATCACTATCACCATCACCTCCAAAAGCACCATCCTCGTTTGATCACCTTCTTACCCTAATCACCGCTCAAAATCATTATCGCTGCTTGTTGTTAGTTCCATCGCAGTTGTTGTTGCTCACCTCCATAAAACCACTATCGTTGTTCATGCCTTAATTGACAGCTTCTATTGCTCATCTTGCCCTAATTGACTTGTTAACTTGTTATTGCTCACCGCTAAATGACCTAATTGATACTCACTATGTAACGCCCCAATTTTCAAAATTTAAAATAAAGTTTTAAACAAAAGCTATTTGGCTAAAACAGAATTTGATAAGTTAATGGAAACAAACAATATATATTTGAACCCTCTGGTTCGTACAAAAGGTAATACAATCACAACTTATGTCAAAAACAATTTCCAATAAGCTTACTGTCAGCGGAAGCAAATAAAACATTTCATTTAAACCCTCGGGTTTGTATAAAAGAGATATGCGCGCATTTAAATCAGAAACACTTTCCGTTACACAAATAGAAGCGTTATTGTTTCAAATCACTTTTTAAACGGCCAACAGTCAAACCGGGGCCTTGCCTTGGTGCTAACACAACCTGCAAAACAACAACAAGCAAGCTACAAGAGCTTTAAACTGTAAATCATATAAGATTGCGCATACACATATACGAATGCTGTCACAGTTCTTATGGATACAGTACTGCACCATCTTAGCATCCGCCAAGAAGGCTAAAATGTTGCTTGTAGCCCCTACTGCACGAAGTAGCATGCTACTCTCACGGCGATCCGAAGATCGATAATACACATTGCAATGCATCACACATCTCACAGATATGAATCAGAGTTTAGAAAACTCAACTCAGAACACGTCAATCAGTAATTCCTACAGATATATAATCATGGTATTAATCATATAATCAAACTCAACACTTAACAAACTGAACAGGGGCAAGGCACGCCCGTACCCCCTAGAGGCACGCCCGTGCCTCATGGCCCAGATAACAGAGCCTAACAAGCATGGGCGTACTGGGCCAAAAACACGCCCGTACCGTACATAGGTACGCCCGGACCTCAAGAACAGAGGCGGTCACGACTACTAGGCACGCTCGTGCCTTTCTACTTCCAGCACCAGTTCGCCGACTGTCTATTGTAACTCCGGCCAAATCATCAAAATACTCAATCTTAATTCATAAAAACACTACTGGGGTGTTTTCCTACACCCCAAACAACTTCTAAATAATAAATAACAACCATAACATCACTAAATCCTTGATTCATCATGAATCAACTTAAAACCCATTAAAAACTTCAAGAACATGACTAGAAGTCTTACCTCAAGCTTGAATCTATGCTAGGCTCAGATGCTACCACTTGTGTCTCCTGATCTTGATCAAAAAGTCCAAAGAAAACTTGCTGCTCAATAGCTTACGTGAACTTGTTTATGAAGCAAATGAAGACTTTGACTTTCAAATGGTCAAAGTTGTCTATATATAAATATAACTTTAGAAATTGGCACAAATGGTCCCTCTACTTCTTCTAGTTCCTTTTTGACAGCTTTAACTCCTCAAGTTTCTAAACACTTCATAATCTTAATTAGGCAATCCAATAAAACTGAAATACTTGTTTAAATTTATTAAATTACGAAATATCGAACTTCGGGTGTTACGACTATGTTGTGTTAAACTTGAAATCCCATTTTCATTTTCTATCAACCAAATATAAAATAAGATTGGATTTGAAATCATAAACCCAATATCCCCTTATAGTCTATTAAGATTTCTTACTTATTTCCAAATACTCTATACTCTATATATAATGAGTGACTTACATTTCACCATACCAATTTTTTTTTTATTTTACAATTTGTATGTTTAAAATTTAGTATCTTTACTCTTTAGATTTCTAAGAAGTGTTTTCCTTTAATATTACTATTTGGAAGAAATGATAACTTGATATAGTATATAACTTCTATGAAATAATAAATATATAGAGCAATGATCAATAAAGAACACTCGAGTAAGTTAAAGAAGAAATCTCAGCCTTTAGATCAACATGATCAATGGCTGATATTAGTTGGTTTACAAAAATGCATATTCATACCTTATACGCGTGCGCGCCTGCACACACACACACACACATATATATATATATATATAGGGTATGAATATGCATATATACATGTACAGACAGACAGACATACATACATACATAGATGTGTGTATATGTGTGTATACATATATACATATACCTACATATATATATATACACACACACGCTAGCAAGGTGCGCTACGCCCAAGTAATAAATAGAGAGGAAGATGGTGAATTTTATGATGGCGCGATAGAGGACATAGGAGATGTGTGACTGTTAGAAATAAGTTCTATGAATATTTGAACTTTAATAAAAAAATAAAGAAATATTGCAGGTCTATATTTTTTATTCCATTGTTATTTGAGTTTCTATTTAATAAGCATTTTATATTGAATATTTGCCAAGTGCCATTCACTAAAGTTATGATAATTTTTTAGAATTTAAATCAAAGTAAATGTGTTAACTTTATGGAAACAATAATTTCGTTTTATTATACAATCATTTTTTTCTTTAAACGTATATTTAAAAGAATTTCCATGTGTTTTAACTTAGAGTTTGTTTGATCGTTTTAGAAAGGGGTACATAGGTGATTTTAACTTACTTAAAAATTAAGAGATCAAAATGTGTAAATGCTTTTATAATATAGTATAAATATAGGGGAGAGTTCTAATGAGAACTGTTTTTCGTACGAGAACTGCAAGAACCAATCTTGGTCCTTGATTAAAATAAATCAATGGCTAATAATTTTGTCGGAGTATGATTGACTCATTAATGACTCGTTAATGACGCATTAATGAGAGTTATTTTAGGCAAATCAAGTCTCACATATTAACGACAGTCCACCCGGACGCAATTCACGGTTGAAAAATATATAAATTACCAAAATACCCCTATTAATGAGTCATTAATAATATTACAAACAGTTCCCACAGTTCTCATACGAACAAGAGTTCTCATTTGAACCTTTTCATATACATATATACATACATATTCAATTTATATTGTTTTTTCAAGTTTTTCAAATAAGGGTTCTTTGTTGATCTAACCCTATATATATTATAATATGTATAATATATATGAGTTAGGTTATATATAGAACTACCCTTAAACATAGAACCTAAAGAAGAAATCTCAATCACTCATTTAAAAATGCAAAAAAAGAAATTAAATTTTTGATTGAACCTCAGGCGCCTCCCAGGATTAATCATAGCCCAACAGCTTTTTTTTTTAGAAAAAAACTCCATTAATCCTTCTAATGATCATAACTATGTCATGTTTAAGATTTTTAATAAAAAATTTATACGATTAGCTTTAGTTTTTTTGCTCTTTAATTCAAGACAACTCTTCCCATATTTATAAAATTTTTATTTTGAAATATTTTCATCACAGCTGAAAATGCAAAATTTTACTTTGATTTTCATCACAGCTGAAAATGCAAATTTCAAATCTAAACATGCAATTGTTGATGAAGATGATAATCAAATCTGAACATGCAATCCTCTTTAATCTAAGACTAGTCTTGACATGTTTTGGTTGATTTTTTTCGAAAATACATGTTTATATATTTGTATTTTCATATACCTGCATTTACATATACTTGCATTTTCATATATCTGCATGTATTTGCATTTTCAGGTGTGATGAATTTTTTTTGCATTTTTAGCTGCATGTACATATATTTACATTTTTAGCTGTTATGAAAATCAATTGTATATTTGCATTTTCAGCTTCATTGTATGTATATATATTTGCATTTTCATATAGCTGCATGTACATATATCATAAAAATCAATGGTATAATTTTTTTGCATTTTCAGCTGTGATGAAAATCAAAGTAAAATATTTGTATTTCAGTTGTGATGAAAATATTTGCATTTTCAAAAATAAAAATTTCGGAAATATGGGAAGAGTGATCTTGATTTAAAGAGGATTAAAAAACTAGTAGATTGGTATAATTTTTTTTGCTTAAATTCCTAAAACTTAATTAGTTATGATAAATTTAAAGTTTGAGGGGTAATGTTTTATGTACTTCATGAGTTTTTATTTTCTTGTGGTGAAAGGAAAGAAGGGAGAGATTACTGGAACGAGATTACTAAAAAAAGAGATAAATTAACATCTTTTTCATTTATGATTTTTTATTGATTTGTAATTTGATAATTATGTATAATAATTACATATTTGTCACTCTTTAATCTCAACCATTGATTAAGTTAATCTAATGGCAAGATTTAGTTCTTTAGGTTCTATGTTTAAGAGTAATTCTATGTTAATCCTATTTCTAATATATATATATATATATATATATATATATCTTACTCCTATATAATGCATTTACTACATAAAAATCTCTTAATTTAAGAAGAGTAAATTTACTAAAATACCCCTCCTTTATACCTCTCCTTTACCCCTCATTTAAATCCACAATTAATAAATTTAAACAAATAAATATTAAAAACATAACCGACAATTAATGAATTTAAAACAATACTTATAACTGAATTATTTCTAACCATATATTTTTAATATTAACTTTTGATTAATGAGATCACCATACTTATAACTGAATTAAGTCTAATCATATATTTTTAATATTAACTTTTGATTTATGAGATCACCTAAATTCATGTTTTCAATAAATCAAGTTCAAGAGATTTCACAAACACCAAACAAATGAAAGAGTCAAAGAGTTGAAATTTATAAACATTGCGTTCTAACTCAATTATATAATAATTGAAACTATAAAACATTACACACACATATACATACATATATATATAATCAGCAACTTCATGATTCAACCATGCGACAAAATTCTTCCAACAAACTGAAAGACAAATAACTCAGAGTTAGCAATTTAATTCTTAATTTCAAAGTGGCTCTCGCAAAGAATCTTCACAAACTCATATTATCTTCATCTCGCAAGGAATCTTCACAAACTCATATTAGCTCTTTGTGATTATTCTGCACAAAACTCATCACAACCTCCTCTTTATTCGCCGTCGTCGCATTGCGCGGGTACCCCACTAGTATATATATATATATATATATATATATATATATAGAGAGAGAGAGAGAGAGAGCGGTTCAAACGAGAACTGTTTTTCGTACGAGAACTGCGAGAACCATTTCTTGCCAATCATTTAATTTCTTGTCTTTTTTATTTATTTTAAATGGGAAAGGGTAGTATGAATATTTCTACATTACCCCCTATTTTTCTAAAACTAATATATCTCTCAAATGGAAAGGTGTTAAATTACAAAAATTATACCAAATTACGAATGAATAACTGAATGATGTTGCATGTAAGATGATGGATCCCTGTGGGATCATATGTATGTGTGTGTATGTGCACTGTCTGCAGACTATCTGAAGCATGGTTAAGGTCAGTCGGTTGTAACTGGATCCCATGAGTACTTCGGGATTTCACGGTGGTTCGGGAGGCATCCCGGATCCTAGGTTCTGCAGAACCGTCGTGCCTTAACGTGAGTGGTAATCAGCCGGTTGTAGCTGGATTACGTGTGGAGCCTTGGCTCCGTGAACGATGTTTGGTGGACTGCTTTATGCTCCCCCACCAGCGCGGTTGGTCGTGTCTGATCCCCCGGTCTGAGTCGTTGAGCGGGATTGATTACCTTGCGAGACATGACTTTTAATGATCTTATCAGCACACCGCTATGTGTTAAGTTATCAATGATTGTTTATGTATGATATGTATGTTGCATGACTTACTATATTGATGCTTATGATAAGTATGTGCTCACTAGCTAAGTGTTAGCTAATGGTGCTATGTTGCCCCTTTTCAGGTAAAGACTAGAAGTCCTGTGAGGGGGGTGGCTTTTGGATGTAGATAACCCTTGTGGGTGGAACACTTTATTTTGTTGTGTAATGTAAATTGATACTATGGTCGGTTTCTGTGATAGGTAACACTGGTGTATGTTTTGGAAACAATGATGATGTAAATATTAGTTTGTTACTTTTAAAAGAAAATTTTCCGCTGCTAAATCTGAATTATCATAAAAGTAACTGTTTTCGGAAGCGGTGTTACATATCTGTTGTGACTTTACTCCATTCACTTAGCTTTGTGTTAATCCACCACCTCTCACTCTTTTTACAGGTTTTGGTAAGTTAGCGGCTCGGCTGAGAGTGGTTAGCTTGGGGAGTAATCACCTAGGACTCTGATGTGTTATTTGTGACGAGCCATGTTTTTGTAATACTGATATTTAAACTAGATAATTTTGTAAACTATGGTTTATGTTCAGTTGTAAATACTTTTGGTATTTAATTCGCTTCTGTAGTGTTTATTAAAATGAAAGTTTTTAGGTTGAAAATACGGTGTTACAAACACCTTTCTATTTGAGAGATATATGTTGGGGTTTGTTCAGTTTTTTTTAAATATATTTTAGCAACGGAAGAATGAACAACAATTTTAAACTTTTTAAAACTCCCCACCAATGATCCATATGCAAGCCTTAAGAAACAAAATCAACCATAGGGTGTTTAGAACTACAACCTTTGTAGCGTGAGTAAACCGTTGGTGAAGTGGTTGATCTATGAGAAGCCAAGAGAAGACTTCCTTCAAGGTATCCACAAATCAATGAGCCCAACACCTCCAAGATGCTAGTCTCTCCAACCCTTGATATTCAAGAATTCAAGCAACAACCTTTGTTCTTCTTCTTGAACTAGATGTATGTATTTTGAGTATGTGTTTATGTATCACCTTTGCTAACTTGAAGAACACCAATACTAGAGAGTAAGGATGTTTTTCAAGTATAAAACACTTAGAACAATTCTAAGAACACAAAGAAAGGTGATAGCATGCAAGTATGTTACAAAAGGGACCATGCATGTAATTATAAAAGTCAAGAAGCAAAGCAAGAGAGGGAGGACCCCCTCCCTTGCATTATGGACGAAAATTAGAGGGGGGAGGGTCCCCTCTTGCCTCTTGCTTCCTTACTTGTCCCATACATGCATGTCTTGGTTAAGTCTTATGCAAGAATACACCATATAGCCCCTTTCTTGCTCATTGTGAGAATTTCTAGCTATTAATCTTTTAAATATATAAAAGATATACTCGATATGTCATACTATGTATAAAATACATCTACATGTATTTTATATACATACTTGATTGTTACTAGTAACTCTTTACTTGTAACAAGGATATACATACATTTATATAATTGTTACTAGTAACAATTTACTTGTAACAAATATATATTTATACACACACATATATATATATATATATATATATTCATACATATATATAAAATCATATGTTTATATTTATGTATTTGATATGCATTACCTTATATCAATATATAAGAGTGATATTATTATTTCACATAAATAATAATATGCAACAATGCATATATACTTATATATATATATATATATAATGAGTTGGAAACATATTTAAATCATATTCAAATATGTAATTGGTGTCCATTGATTGTAAATGTGTGACCCTATGAGTTTATTTATTATCAGTAATATCGTATTAATTTGTGTCTTGTGCACATAGAACCAACAATCTCCCACTTGCACAAGTTACAACTTAAGCCGATATAGACAATGGTAAGAACGTCTAGCAACATCCCATTGCCCCTAATAATAAATAAAGTGTGTTGATCAACACTTTCACCAACGAAATTAACTCACTAGCTACAAATCGTTGTTATAGGTAAGTCATCAATTATCCCTTTGTTTTAACATCTCGTTGAACATGAGACATGGATCGTCATCAATTCTCATATAATGTTCAACTTGTTTTAGGGCCCTCCCAATTAAATGCGAGAAACAAATTCCATCTTGACCACATACGTCTCTTATAAGACTCATATCATACCTAATAATGGCCTTTATAACTACCCGGTTAAAGATAGCGTTTAATCACATTAAAGCATGATACTCCTCATACTCGAGTCCCAATATGTGTCTCAGGTCTAAGGATACAAAGATACCACCTTTTTCTCAATATTTACTTATGACACTGATCCATGAAGCGATCTTAAGAGCGGGTCATGTCCAATGTTCGTTCCCTAACAAACATTAGTGAATTTGGCTGCAAACCCTTTTGCCTACTTTCATCACGAATGAAAGTCAACCAACCGATTCACATTAGTCTTAATTCATAACTATTCCCATAGTTATAACCGACTATGGACGTTTTTAGAATAAAGAATTATTCATGGATTTAAACATGCTAATAAAGAACACAATAAATATTAATGAAGTGATCATATCCCATATATCATTCAGATAAAATAGATATTGTCATAATGTTCCAAAATATCCAAATACTAAATTACAATTCAAATCCAATCCCTTGCAAAGCAAAGACCTATTGCCCTAGTATGAGACTCATGCTTAGTCGAGGCAAGAGGTTTCGTAAAAGGATTTGCAAGATTCTGATCTGTATGAACTTTGCGAATACACACATCTCCTCTATCCACTATATCCCGTATGTAGTGGAAACACCTGAGGATGTGTTTGGTGCTGTGATGTGATCTAGGTTCTTTTGCCTGGGCAATAGCACCTTCATTATCACAAAATATCTCTATGGGGTCTTGAATGCTTGTTACTACCCCAAGGTCAGCAATGAACTTCTTCATCCATGCAGCTTCTTGTCCAGCCTCAGAAGCAGCAATGTATTCAGATTCTGTAGTGGATTGTGCAACTACACTTTGCTTAGAACTTTTCCAAGCAACTGCGCCTCCATTCATAACGAAGACATAGCCCGATTGTGATCGAGAATCATCTCGATCCGTTTGGAAACTAGCATCTGTGTAACACTTTACACAAAGATCTTCTTCCAAACCCCCATAGATCAAGAACATGTCTTTGGTTCTTCTCAAGTATTTTAAAATGTTCTTGACTGCCATCCAATGGCTATCTCCTGGGTTTTGCTGGTATCTGCTCGTCATGCTCAAAGCATACGAGACATCTGGCCTAGTGCATAGCATGGCATACATGATGGATCCAATTGCAGAAGCATATGGGATCTCACTCATTCTATCTAGCTCTTCTCTTGTGCTAGGGCTTTGAGCTTTACTCAAAACCGTGCCTTGTGCCATTGGCAAAAATCCTCTCTTAGAATTCTTCATCTTGAATCGTTTCAAGATCTTGTCAATATATGCACTTTGACTTAGGCCAATAAGATGCCTAGATCTATCCCTATAGATATTTATTCCAAGAATGTAGGCGGCTTCTCCCAAGTCTTTCATTGAGAAACACTTCCCAAGCCAAGACTTGATGTCTTGCAAGGTCGGGATGTCGTTTCCAATGAGTAGTATGTCATCAACATACAAGACAAGGAATGCTACTGCGCTCCCACTAGTTTTCTTGTAAACACACAGTTCATCTTCTGATTTGATAAAACCAAACTCTTTGATTTTCTCATCAAATAGAAGATTCCAACTTCGAGATGCTTGCTTTAGTCCATAGATGGATCTTTTAAGCTTGCACACCTTGTTAGGATACTTAGGATCTACAAAACCTTCGGGCTGAACCATATAGACATCTTCACTTAAGTGTCCATTTAGAAAAGCCGTTTTGACATCCATTTGCCATATCTCATAGTCATAATATGCAGCTATGGCAATAAGTATTCTAATAGATTTAATCATGGCTACCGGAGAGAAAGTTTCATCATAGTCAATACCATGAGTTTGAGTGAAACCTTTCGCCACTAGCCTTGCTTTAAATGTGTGTACATTTCCATCCATGTCTGTCTTCTTCTTGAAGACCCACTTGCTCCCTACAGTCTTACTATTGGGAGGAAGATCAACCAAGTCCCATACTTGATTTTCATACATGGACTGCATCTCAGTGTTCATGGCATCAAGCCATTTATCGGATTCCGGATCCGATATAGCATCTTGGTAGTTAGTAGGCTCAGAAGAGTCTACCAAGAAAATCTCATCATTGGACACGAGAAATCCGTATCTCTCGGGTTCTTGATGAGGTCTACCAGATCTACGAACACTTTGTGTTTCAGTAGGTTCTTGAACAACCAATTGTTCAGGTTCAACAACCGTTTGTTGAGTGCTAGTGCCAACCTGACTTGTATTTTGTGGTTCTTGAATTTCTTCAAGGTCTACATTGCTCCCACTTGCCTCTTTCGAAAGAAACTCCTTTTCTAAGAAAGTGGCATGCCTAGAAACAAACACTTTGTTCTCAGCTGGGTTGTAGAAATAATATCCTAATGAATCTTTAGGATATCCCACAAAATTACATTTGATAGATCTAGGATCGAGTTTGCTTGAAGCTTCTTGTCGTACATGAGCCTCACAACCCCAGACTTTCAAGTAAGATAAGTTTGGAACCTTTCCATACCACATCTCATATGGTGTCTTATTTACCTTCTTGGTTGGAACCATATTCAATATGCGCGCAGCAGTTACTAAAGCATAACTCCAAAAGGACGAGGGTAGAGTACTTCGGCTCATCATAGACCGAACCATATCTAGTAGAGTTCGGTTCCTCCTTTCGGATACACCATTATGTTGTGGTGTTCTAGGATGAGTAAGTTGTGAGATAATCCCGCAATTACTAAGATGATCCATAAACTCTTGGCTTAAGTAACAAAATCAACCATAGGGTGTTTAGAACTACAACCTTTGTAGCGTGAGTAAACCGTTGGTGAAGTGGTTGATCTATGAGAAGCCAAGAGAAGACTTCCTCCAAGGTATCCACAAATAAATGAGTCCAACACCTCCAAGATGCTAGTCTCTCCAACCCTTGATATTTAAGAATGCAAGCAACAACCTTTGTTCTTCTTCTTGAACTAGATGTATGTATTTTGAGTATGTGTTTATGTATCACCTTTGCTAACTTGAAGAACACCAATACTAGAGAGTAAGGATGTTTTTCAAGTATAAAACACTTAGAACAATTCTAATAACACAAAGAAAGGTGATAGCATGCAAGTATGTTACAAAAGGGACCATGCATGTAATTATAAAAGTCAAGAAGCAAAGCAAGAGAGGGAGGACCCCCTCCCTTGCATTATGGACGAAAATTAGAGGGGGGAGGGTCCCCTCTTGCCTCTTGCTTTCTTACTTGTCCCATACATGCATGTCTTGGTTAAGTCTTATGCAAGAATATACTATATGGCCCCTTTCATGCTCATTGTGAGAATTTCTAGCTATTAATCTTTTAAATATATAAAAGATATACTAGATATGTCATACTATGTATAAAATACATCTACATGTATTTTATATACACACTTGATTGTTACTAGTAACTCTTTACTTGTAAAAAGGATATACATACATTTATATAATTGTTACTAGTAACAATTTACTTGTAACAAATATATATATTTATACACACACACACACATATATATATATATTCATACATATATATATATATATATATTCATACATATATATAAAATCATATGTTTGTATTTATGTATTTGATATGCATTACCTTATATCAATATATAAGAGTGATATTATTATTTCACATAAATAATAATATGCAACAATGCATATATACTTATATAGAGGGTGGTTCATGCGAGAAGCAATAGTTTTGCGAGAAGTGCGAGAAGAATTCTGGACCATAAGATGATCAAATCAATGGTTAATATTTGTTGTGGCAATTTAGTAAATATTTTTAACTTTAATGGTAGTTAGTAAATAAAGAAAGGGACAAGAAAGTCATTTTGTTAAAAAAATAAAAGGAAACCCCAATCATCTCTCCCCACCCATCAGTTCTCTTTCCTCTTTCTTATATTCATCAGCCACACTTTTAAATAATAAAAAACCCTAGTTTACAACCCCACTCCATTCTCTCACTATGCTATCACCGCCGCCTTCACTTCAAAGTAGAGTTGCCGGCCACCTGTCGCCGGCGAACAACACTGGCACTTATCTGCTTGCAACAATCATCGAACTCATCCTCTCCGGTCGATGGCGAACACACCAACAACCACCGTTAGCGCCTATCTACTCACCGACAAACACCACTTGCACTGATCAACGCCACTAACGCCAATCCACTCGCCGACGAACACCATCAACACCGATCTATTTGCCGGCAAAAATCTCCCCATCGTTGCTTCGTTTTTTTGAAAAACACACACCAACAACCACCGCTAGCGCCTATCTACTCACCGACAAACACCATCTGCACCGATCAATGCCACTAACGCCGATCCACTCGCCGACGAACACCATCAACACCGATCTACTTGCCGGCAAAAATCTCCCCATCGTTGCTTTGTTTTTTTGAAAAACATCATCTTGTCGACCATCGTTGCATAAGCCCTCATCTGTAGCATGTTTGAGTTCCAGATTATGGTTTGATTATTTGAAGGTTTTTAGATTTCCACTTTTCAGTTTAGACTTCTGTCATTTTTATATTTTGTATATATGGATTTTTTTCCACCTCATTTTATTTAAGATTTAATAAATGTTGATGGTGTTAAAGTTTTCTTTTTTAAATTTTTGATTACTAAAAAGTTATTTTACACGTCTTTTGATGAAAATATCAATTTAGCTTAAAATTTTTGTTCTTTTAAAAGTGTTTGATGATGTTTACTAGATTTGACTTACATTTACTAGTGAACACTTCATATTCTAATGTTTGTTGGTATGTTTTTTTTCTCTTCTTGCAGTGTATTCTTTGTTACTGGTTTAATAGTGAACACAACTATATAATCCAATAACGAATTAATCTTGTTTACTAGTAAACACAGATTAGTTTATGTTTTTTATTTTATTTTTTGATCACTAGCGAACATGGTTGAGTTCCTATTTATTTTTTTGTTAAATTCCGAACCATATATATATAAGCCAATAACACGAACATTAGTGAACACATGTGAGAGAAAGATGTTAAGGTTGAATGTTCCGTAACAAACATAGGTTTCATGATAAAAACAACTACTTAAAAAAATATTGATCACCGTTATTAGAAAAAATGGAATATTCACTAATAAACGTACATAAAATCAGCAAAAAAGTAATTGATCTAATATAAAGCATAAAATGTTTTAACACGTTCACTAGTAAACTTATAATATTGGACCAAAAATTAATTACTCGTTAATATAAATTAAAATTTTGATACCATGTTTACTAGTGAACAATAAAATCGAAACATTCGGACCAAAAATTAGTTACTCCTTAATAAATTTTTGGTGTTTATTAGTGAACACTATAAAATCGAAAATTTAGTGTTAAATCATTTTAAATTTATTTTGTTTTTTATTAAAAATTTAGGTGAGAGAAAATTATGAGAGAGATAGATTGAAAAGAGAAATAAATTGGTTTACTTTTATGCCCTTTTGAATTATAAAAAATTAAAAATATGATTAATATATGCCACTAGATCAAAACATAAATAAAAGGCTAAGATCGCTTCTCGCACTTCTCGTAAAAATAATGCTTCTCGTATGAACCCTCCCCTACTTATATATATATATAATGAGTTGGAAACATATTTAAATCATATTCAAATATGTAATTGGTGTCCATTGATTGTAAATGTGTAACCCTATGGGTTTATTTATTATCAGTAATATCGTATTAATTTGTGTCTTGTGCACATAGAACTAACAATATATTAGTTTGAAAAAACTGGGGGTAATGTGAAAATGTCCAAATTACCTTTAATTAATTAAGGATAAGTATGATTAGTTTAAGGTTATTGATTAACAACTCTTTAATCTTGACTACCTATCTTTTTGATCAACGGCTATAATTAGTTCTCGCAGTTCTCGTTTGAACCGTTCCCTTATATATACATATACATATATATATATATAGTGAAAAGTTCATTTGAAAACCGTTTTTATTGCGAGAACCGCGAGAACCAATCTTAGCCATCCAATTCTCTCTCCTTCAATTGGATTGCCCACCATGAATTCCTTATATGCACCTTGGCACACTCAATCCCCCACGCTCTTCATCCATTAATTCCACTTACCAATTGAACGGATAAGTTAGCCGTCCAATTCCTCTCCTTCAATTAGATTGCCCACCAATAAATTCCTTACATGCACCTTGTCACATTCAATCCCCACACTCTTCATCTATAAATTTCACTTACCATGAATTTCCTTCTTTCAATTGGATTGACCGCACATATAAATATTATAATATGTAAAGCAATTATATTTTGGATTTGTAAAAGGTGAACATCTTTGATTGGTCATGTGGATTTTGCAATTGCAATCCTTAATTAAAGCAAATTTGTTCCCCACAAACATGTCGTTTGTGATCAATCAAATTTACCTTCATTTGCTCCTGATAAAGAAATGGGTCCACGAAAAAATAATTGTTAATCATTTTAGTTATACAAAATTTTTATATCTGAAAATTTTCATCTGTTTTTTTAATAAAAGTTTAAAAAAAATAAAAATAATTACTTCGAAAACCAAAAAAAAAAAAAAAACAAAAATTAGCAAATTTACTGATTTTTTTAGAATGGTCTTAAAAACATTATTTTAATACCGATAATTGAAACTAAACGTGTTATCTAAATTTTCAACCGTTAAAAAAAAATGAAAACGTGTTATCTAATCATGAAAAAGTCTGAGACGGTCTGAGACTTCGAGTTGGGTCGGAACGGTCGGGGAGTTTAAGTCAAGGACGATGAATGAAGTTGGGGTTGCAGACGACTGTAGCGTGAATAAATAAATTTAGCGGACAACGATGATTTAACATGTGGAAATTTAAGGTTTGTTGTTAGTGGTTTCTTGTATTTGATGTGTTATATCATTAAAAAGTTTCAAATGTATAATTATCTCTTATTCATTTAAAGTTGTAAGAAGTTTTCTAATGATTTTAATGGAAAATAAATCAAACAATTTTTATGTCTTAAAAATGTCTTATTGGACCATAATAAAGATGTATAAAAGATTTGAAAAAAAAACAAATTATCCCTTAATGAACCCAATATAAAACTTAGGGAAAATAATTTGTAATATTAATATTATCTCACCTATATGATGTTACATTCGTGAACCACTTTAATTAATAGTAGTTTAGTTATTTCAATATTTACTGATTAAATTGGTTTATAAATGTAACATCATGTAATCACATAAGTTATCTGATTTTAACATTACAAATATTTTTCCTAAAACTTAAGGGCAAATATTATTTGATGTTATGATTCAAATTACCAAGAAAAGATTATTTTAAAAGGAAACATATTAATCAAAAACATATAAATTCTAATTTCATTACATACATCTCTTAATAAAATAGAATTTAGGAAACTTATGAAATACAAGTGAATTTATAAAAAACCAATAATAATTGTAAATAAACAAATACATAAATTTTGGAAAGAAGATTTCAAAAAATAAAATTAAATAAAAAATAAACACCAATATTTCATCCTTTTAAGAAATATTGTTATCGATTCTTTCTAAAATACATATTTATCTGCATATTAGATTAAAGATAAAGATTTGACAATCGACCTTATATTAACCTTTAATTTGATTACTATATTAACAAAATTGTAAAAAAAAATTAAATTAATTTTAATTTTTGCAGACAATTCTTATAAACCCGTATTATTTTATGTATATTTTGTAATAACAAAAAACGAGTTTTAATACATAAAACAATAATACATTAAGCCTTATATTATTTTAGGAAATACAACCTTTTATATATATAGAATTATAACATGCTAAATATATACATGTTGACAAAATATGTTTTTTAACAAGGGCAAATTGTATAAAAATGTAATAAACTTTGTCTTAGTTACCATTATATACAACAAAATTTAAAAATTTAAAAATAATACACTTAACTTTCATAATCCTCTCATTGTATGCAAACAACTTTTTTATGTGTCTGTTATTTAGTTACTATTATATACAATGAACATTATTATAACTTTTATAATATACAACAAGTTACATACAATATGAGGATTATGCAAATTAGCTGTATTATTTTTAAAAAAATAAAGTTGATTGTATATAATGATAACTAAGACAAAGTTCATTATGTTTTAATAATATTTGCCTTTTTAACAATATATGTATTTGAGAATACAAATAATCGTAAGAACGAGTGACTAAATCCTGATCATTCATTTAATTTGATCAAATAATCTACATTTAACCCTTCATTTTATTCATAACCTACCATGATTTATAACGTGTAAATTACGACCGTAAGATCTAATAGATCAGCATCCAATGAATAACTAAAATTTTTCTCCAATTCTCACCTAAAATCCATTCCTTTAATAACTTCCTCAATAATATAATGTCTTAAATAGATAAAAAGTATATTATATTATTTTATTTAAAATTAAAATACATCGATGAATAAAATATATTATCTAAATTATTATTATTAAAAATAAATTTGCTGACGTTTTTATTTATAAAAAGAAAGCGAGCGTTGGGTATTTTCGTAATTATTGTTGAAAAAAGAAACTCTTTTGAAGAACATATATATATATATATATATATATATATATATATATATATATATTATAAGAGTTTTGTATGTCTCTCAGTCGTACATACGTACAGTAGTCTAATTAAAGGTATCATTTCAGGAAATAAATACCCTGAATCTCACTTCTCCCATGTTCAAATCTCAATCTCATCTCTCCTGTTGATCCGATTCTACTGGAGCATCATCATCATCATCACCATCATCATCACCATCATCATCACCATCATCATCATCATCATCAGATTCATCATCTTCATCATCGTTATCGTTATACACTACTTCAGCAATGAGCAGCTTCTTCTTCCAGATCCGCAGTTAGCTTCTTCGATCAAGGTATGTTGTCTATTGTCTTCAGATCTGTATGCCGGAATTGGTTATTTAGTTCATTGTTGTATGGATCAATTTGAGTTTTTACCTAATCGTGCGAATCCTAGCCTTCAATAATGTGAATCTACATTTACGGCGGGATGTTGTTCAAGCTAAAGCTAAAAATGTTGAAATTGTTTTGTTTTTTGGTAGTGTAATGAGGTAATTGTTAATAATTGTTGAAGATGTGTTTTTGGTTTATTAAATGGAAGAAGAGCTTCATTCTTACTGGATTTTTGTTATAACCGGCATGATTCTGTTTGAGTATTTGTATAAATGTAGCTTACAAAGTAAATTTATTAAGAAGGTGTACTGATACTAAATTACTAACCATAGTTTATTGAATCATTGATTTATGGGTTTGAGATTTGCTGTCAACATGTTGCTAAAGCTATCATTTTGTGTTTTTTTTTGTTACACTGTTCCTACATGAATTTGGTATTTTTATGGAGAGCCTATTCAAAATTTTCACATCCACATATTGTAATTTTTAACATTGGGAATGTTAAATTTTTTGACTTGTATGTTTCTCTTTAATATAAAACTAAAGCTCTCATCTTATGTTTCTTTCTCTTTTATTTTTCTATTTTTGTTTTTCCGATTGTTGATCTTCTAGACAGCCAGAGGTGAAAGCAGGCCTCAAATCAATAAATTAAAGGAAAATAGTGGAGAGAAATATTAAAGAGGAGGGGTTGAATGAAGTAATGAACAAGGACTTGTCTTTTTCTTTAAATATTACCACCTCATTTCAAAATTACATGGAAAATTTCCATACTGTGATCAGAATTGTTGGTTTAAATTCCAAACTCATGAATTCAATACAAATATGATGATTATGAACTTGATGATTGGAAAAAAGTGTGCCCCCAACTTCTTAATATCTCGAGTTCTAAAATGGACTAGCTTGATCTGAAAACTTACTATAAATATCCAACATCATGACTGTGGGAGTACTTAGTGTTTTTTTCAGAGATTTTGTACCAAATTGGTAAAACATGTATATACACATATCCATGCCGTCAAGAATTTAATGCCTTGTGGGTATGTCTAGTTAACATTTTGTTTCTGAAACCTTAAGTTTTCCTACCAAACTTATCATTGATTACACCTAATTAAGCTCTAATATATTTCTCTTTATCCATTGTGATTTGTTGAATTTTATTCAAAAGTTTGACAACATTATTAGTTAATTTGCAGGTTTCTTATTTCTAAGACATAATTCAAGTCTACACGAATGGCATTGCCAAAACACGCTAAATCTGATGGCAGAAAATCAACAAACAGTTACTGTTCTACGGTTACTCTTGTGGCTTTTGTGGCCCTCTGTTTGGTTGGTGTATGGATGATGACATCATCATCTGTTGTTCCTCTTCAAAATTTAGACACTACACAAAGGAAGAAAAATGAAGTCAACACAATAATAACTAAAAGCTATGATACCGGTGATACCAATGATGAAAACAGTCAAAACACTGACGAGACTGCAACTCCAGATAACAGCAATTCAAAACAGTTTGAGGATAACCCCGGGGATTTACCTGATGATGCAACAAAAGGAGACAGCAGTACAAATTCACAACTAGACAAAAGCAGTCCTACTGATGATAATAAAGATGATACACAAGTTACTGAAACACCATTGCAAAGTGACAAAGAGATGAACCAACAAGAGAAGCTTGATAATGAACATGAAAACGTTGAAGAGGGTAAGGAATCTACAGACGGTGATGAATCACAGTTAGAAAAACAGGAACCAGCAGGAAAAGATGAAAAACTCGATTCTCCCTCGACCGAGGGATTGCCTTCTGGGGCCCAATCAGAGCTTTTGAGCGAAACTTCTGCTCAAAATGGATCGTTTTCAACTCAGGCAACAGAGTCAAAGAATGAAAAGGAGGGACATAAGTCACCAGAATCTGAGAATAATAACGGGTACCGTTGGAAACTTTGCAACGTTACTGCGGGCCCAGATTATATTCCCTGCCTTGATAACTTGCAAGCAATAAAAAGCCTCCGATCCACTAAGCATTATGAACATAGGGAAAGACATTGTCCAGAGAACCCTCCTACTTGCCTTGTTCCTCTCCCTGAAGGATACAAACGTCCAATCGGGTGGCCTACTAGCAGGGAAAAGGTATACTATTTTCTCAAAGTTAGGTATCACACACACCCATGCACGCACGTCACACGATATATAACCCAACTATTACACTACTTTATAGGCTACCCAAGTATGTATTTAGTTTCGTTTGTACCAAATCCGTCAAAAAACATGCTGAATAGCAAAAAGTTCCACCTTTTTTTGTCTGATAATTATCTTTAATAATTATTTTTACTTTGCAATGTATAAATTTGTTGTCTAGTCTGTCATTTTTTTGGATTTGGTATTATGAAACCACATGCTTATTTGGGAGGCCTATAAAGTAGTTCCGATAGGTGGGTGTCTTCTTATTCATTGTCCCTTAAAATCAAGCTCATTTATTTTGTGGATTTATGCTATTAGATTCAGACTCTCCCTTCATCAGGTGTTCATACATACATGTACATATTTTGTGCATGTCGATATATTATATGCATGCATATGTTTACTCTATTAATTTATAGTCTTTAAATCATCTTTGGGTATCTGTCTATTACAATGATACAGTTGTGGTTAACTTTTAAACCAATAAAGATGCTTATTAGCAAGATGTTTTAGTTACCTTTGATGCAGATGTTTGTATATGAAATCAAAGATAATTTTATCAAATTTATAGGATATTGCTAATTGACGTCAGAAACTTTGAATGTATCCCCAATTTGGGAATGAACTGCATATTTTCTCATTTTACAAATGTAATTTTTCTTTTTGCAGATATGGTACCATAATGTGCCTCATACCAAGCTTGCAGAACTTAAGGGACACCAAAACTGGGTGAAAGTTGATGGTGAATTCCTTACATTCCCTGGTGGTGGAACTCAGTTTAAGCATGGTGCCCTCCATTACATTGATTTCATACAAGAAGTAATACTCCTATCATTTTTTAACCTTATATTTTTAATGTACTTGCAAAATCTTAAAGATAGAAAGCATTTGATTTCTTGCTTTAAAGTAAACCACATAGTTCTAGAGAAATCACAAAGATAAGACAAGTAATATATAAAAATCAAAAGCAAACTATAAGACTTGGTTCATTCAGTCCCTAGTGATCATTGAAGATTGAACCCTATTAAACTCATTGTCCTTGATCCGTATTTTTAAGATAAAATTATAATTAATCTTTTACTGTGAGGGTTTTTATTATTATTGTTATTCACTATTGATGAAATTTAACACTATATAAATTTGCAGAATCAAATAGTAATACCAAACAAGATTTAAAGAATTTATTAGTTGTAACTTGTGTGCTACCATCGCTTGAATATTTTCTCATGATTTATTATTGAAATGATATTCATTTATTTATATATATGTAAAAAGTATTTTTAATGTTTGACCTTCTTTGTCACTGGCATTAAGCTGTTTGACCTTTATAAGGTACAAACTATTTACACAATCAGTCTTTGATTTCCAATGTACCTCGATATGCTATAAAAATTCTCAAATTTTATGAAGTTTCACTTGATTCGAAAGTAGAAGTGGCAATCATGACCCATTTGCATGAAAAAGGGTTAATTGGGGTTGTAGTTTATTGTTAGCTTGTTACCTGTTGAATGGGTAAAATATTATAAAAAAGAAGCTAAAAATGAATCAGGCCTAATGGGTTAAATGGGTCATAACTCATAATTCGCCTCATGTGTGTTCCAATGCTTACAAAGTCCTAAATATTTATTAAAAAATGTATTATTTTAGTCATACAGTTTTTGTAATCATATTTAGTACATTAACTATTTAAAAATTTTAAGGAATGGACTACAAAAGTTGTCATTGTGTTGGCCTAACCTTACCTGCCCGACTTGCACATCTTAGTTACCCACCCCGCATCACTTGCCTATTTTGCCACCTCTATCCCAAAGGTTTCCCAGGCCTGCCCTAGTGAAAACACACACACACACACACATTACATGAACAATGTTTCAATTCATAATTTGGTCCTTTTTCCTCTAGACAAAAGAAATATCCTTATGATTAATATTCTTCATTTGGGGGCGCCAGGGGGTAGGAGTTGCTATTGAATGTTTTAACTTTATGTAATAAGTAAATACATTCTATTAAACGTATAAAAGTTTACTAAATTATTACTACTACAGAATGTGCCGGATATTGCATGGGGAAAACGATCACGTGTAATATTAGATGTTGGATGTGGGGTCGCTAGCTTTGGTGGATTTTTGTTTGATAGAGATGTTTTGGCAATGTCTTTCGCTCCAAAAGATGAACACGAAGCTCAGGTTCAGTTCGCATTAGAAAGAGGAATTCCTGCAATATCGGCTGTCATGGGCACACAAAGACTTCCTTATCCTGCTCGAGTTTTTGATATTGTGCATTGTGCACGGTGTAGAGTTCCATGGCATATTGAAGGTATTCTTTTTTTTTTCTTTTCTCTTTTTATAGTGGAATTATAAATGAAAACTAGCATAAGATAGTAGAGGTTGTAAGATGGGCGACTTATGTAATGGTTCAAAATGGGTTTGGGTTGACCCTCAAACTCTTCTTTGTCCATTATAATATTTTTATATAAAGACTAACTGCACCAAATTGTATTTAACTTTGACCTAATTTTAATTATCTGTACCACACTTACAAACTTTCTTTTTTATGTAACGAACTTTCAAAACTTTGTTTTGTATGTATCGAGTTGCCTGAAACTGATTGATTGATGATATAGCAGCTTATATGGCTACCATATCAGCAAATAACTGGTTACATAATCTTCATACAAAAGAAAGTTCTTAAATCTTGTTTACATGTAAAAAATTAAGTGTTAGAGTATGATACATACAATTACAATTAGGTAACAGCTGGATACATTTTGGTACAAATACCTATTTTTATAATTATGATTGCATAATTATATTATCATAATAATAGAGAGGTAGGCATTTAAAATCGACTTTGGGCGACTTTCAATCATTTTCACCATTTCATTCTATATAACTCGGTTTGTTTTTCTTTTGATTTGAACCATTTGACTTGATTAAGATAAATTACAATCCACATCCACCCATTCATGAGTATACCGGTCGAAATTGCCACCTTTTGCAAGAAAGAGAGCACTTCTGCAAAAATGATAACGAATTTTTTTTCTTCAAATGCCTTTTCAGTTATTTATTTATTTTATCTCCAGGTGGTAAACTTCTGTTGGAGCTGAATCGTTTGTTACGACCTGGTGGCTACTTTGTTTGGTCTGCTACTCCTATCTATCAGAAACTTCCAGAAGATGTTGGAATTTGGGATGGTACTCTTTTTGTTCTTTTTATACTTTTTGTATATTTAGCTATAAGGTCTCATTGCACAAGCAGTTAGTTTCAGAACCCAACTAATTATCGGTTATTTGCAAAAATGTGGCAGCCATGTCAAAATTAACCAAGTCCATGTGCTGGGAAGTCAAAGCAGTTGGTAAGGATAAAGTCAATAAAGTGGGTGTGGCTGTTTATCAGAAGCCTATGTCTAATGATTGCTATGAAGGAAGACAACAAAATGAGCCTCCACTCTGCAATGAATCTGATGATCCAAATGCTGCTTGGTACTATTCTCTACTTCCTTTTATTTAGAGGTGGCAAAACGGGTCGGGTCGGGGATGTCAGGTTAAAACGGACATTCTAAAACACTTCTTTATTCATTTATAATTTCTTTGGAAATAATAGTGAGCTCTTTGTGATAACAAAAACTATATAATTACAGTAATTTTTCTAATATTTAGAATAAAGCGATTTTAGGAAATTTTATGTGGTAAAAAATACACTCCTAAGCAGCTTTGACTCCATAAATATACTCGTTTTCTTTTTACCTCTCTTTTTAGAAATAAATAATGCTATAACGAAGTTTTATTATGACACTGATATTCTAATACTTTGAATAAAACGATTTAGGAGATTTTATGAATTAAAAATACACTTTAGGCAGCTTTGATTCTGTTTGACCTCATAGATACGATCACCTTTTACCATTTTTTAAAGGCCCACATAATGCTTTAAACGTGATAACAAGAATTATATTATTATAATAATATTCTTATATTTTGAATAAACCAGTTTATGAGATTTTATGCAAATTAAACTCAAGGCGACTTGAACTTTGTTTGAGCCACTTGACCCAGTTACTTTTTACATTTTCTTTTATTCGACCCATTCATAAGTTATTGGGTTGAAATTGCCACCTCTATGTTTATGCTTTACCTAATCCTTATTCCATTTCATGAGTTTCATATATTATTTATTTTGTTCAAGATAGCTTTTGATACGCGTATAAATTTTTGGAAATCATGACACCTCATTTCCTTAATTGACAATGTCATTTATTTTATATTTTTCATTTTGAAAAATAGGAAAGTACCTCTGCAGACATGCATGCACAAGGTGCCTGTTGCTGCACCAGTGCGTGGGTCCCGGTGGCCTGAAGAATGGCCATCAAGGGTGGAAAAACCACCTTACTGGTTGTTAACTTCACAAGTTGGTGTTTATGGAAAACCTGCACCTGAGGATTTCTCTGCTGATTTTGAACACTGGAAACGTGTGGTTAAGAGATCGTATATGACTGGCTTAGGGATAAATTGGTCAAACGTCAGGAATGTTATGGACATGAGAGCTATATATGGAGGGTAAGCATATATCATTTTCACACATGCACACACACAAAATAGTTTAGTGGGTGTTTGGATACGTATTATGCTTCTGATTATTTAGTATTAAATAATCAGTTTCCTACCTACTGTAACAAAACTGATTATATAAAGGTAATATAAAATTAACTATTTACTCCTTTTAACATAATTACTTTGACTCCAGTTACACAATGGTTACATGTCTCTTACTCTCTTGCTTTGTCCTAAAAGGGATTTTCCTTTTTGGTCAAATTAACCTATTGATATTACAGATAATCAGAAATTTCCAAACATTTACACGTCTCATTTAGTCATTTGTTGTTTCTTTAAATAATGAGAGTTTGCCAAACACTTAATATTTTTTCTTTTTATTGCTTATATTGCAGATTTGCTGCTGCATTAAAAGACATGAATATTTGGGTTATGAATGTGGTTTCAGTTGACTCTCCAGATACACTACCCATAATATATGAACGAGGTTTATTTGGAATATATCATGATTGGTGTGAATCGTTCAGCACATACCCAAGATCTTACGATCTTCTCCATGCAGATCATCTATTCTCCAAAATAAAAAACAAGTGAGCATCGCTTCTAATTATTTTCCTTCATTCATGTTATTCATTTTTCTTGCGTATTACTAGGACTGCAAACAAGTGGAGGCTCTTATCGAGTTCATTCACCAAAAACAAGCTCTACATATATAATGAATTATTCTCGAGCTTTTAAGGGCTTGGCTTGAGCTTTTCTTTAAGCTTTATATAATATACAGGTGTATATATAAGAAGAATGTTCAATATAGTCCATAATTAATTCATAGTCCTAAGAGACTAATTTTAGCCTTTGGATCAATGGCATCAATGGTCCAGATTAAATTTTAAAAATTTGGGCGGAGTGGCATTTTCATAATTTCTCGTAATTCACATGTGATGCTTTTACAAATCACATGTGATTGTATACTGAATCACCCGTGATTGAATATTAAAATTTTAGGACTATGTTTTTTAAATGGACTTTATTGAACACAACTCGTACATATAAATATATACAAAAGTGAATTTGCAAATGTTGTTATTGCTGGATTTTATTATGGTTTGATTTTTTCTAAAAAATGTTTTTTAATTGTAGTCAAGTTTGGTCATATTTTTTTATGCATGTGTGAAATTAGTCTTGTTATTTACACGTATTTGAAAGAAGTTTGGTTATTAAAAATAACTTTTATAAAGTTATTCAAGCTTTTCGAGCCCAGCCTCAGCCTGCATGATGAAGGCTCGTTGAGCTATTGAGCCGAACTTGAGCTTAGCCAAAAGTAGTCAATCAGAGCCAGAGATCAAGCTCGGCTCGACTCATTTGCAGCTCTTCTTATCACCTTATTATATTTGAAAACAGAAAATTTTCTTGCAACAACACTTCAATTCATTTATCGTCAATCAATCAACAGACCAAAACAGGGCCGGGGTTGAAATTAATCATATTTATATCAGAAAAACTGAGTGGGGTTAACATGCAACAATTTTTGGCCTGTTTTAAATCTTATTTATAAATCATAAACATTACAATTTTTGGTATCAAACACAACCCATGTGGAAATTGACATCCTTCATCTTTACAGATGTAATATCACGGCTTTGACTGCGGAGGTTGATAGGATATTGAGACCCGAAGGGAAGCTTATTATTCGTGACACAATAGATATTATTAACGAGGTTGAGAACATGGTAAGGTCCATGAATTGGGAAGTGCGATTAACATATTCTAAGGATAAGGAAGGATTGCTATGTGTTCAGAAGACCATGTGGCGGCCTAAAGAGGTAGAAACAGTTCCATATGCCATTGCTTAACGCTCATTTTACGGGTAACTCCTTAAATCCAGTTAATGTATCATAGTGTTTTAGGTGGTTAGCAACTGCCTTCAATTTTTTATTTCTAATATCATGTTTGTAGGTTTGGTCTGATTGTAGGACCTTATATATTATGTTTATTTTGGAAACAAATTGACATTATTGCAAGTGATGAGGGTTTCATATCAGGAAACACATGCAAATTTTGAGGGTATTTTTGTTGGAATTTTGTTCTAAGCTGTCTAGTTTGTTTACAATCCCTAAATCGTATCGAGTTTGATTGTTTTGAATAGAGCAAATTGGAAATAACCGACTTGTTCTAAACTATTTTGGATAAAAAGATTTCTATATTTCGTTGTTAGATTGATTAATCTCTATCCTCATCTCAGTTTCATTTTGATAATACAAATGTTTCCTTAGGAGGCTTTCCCGAAGGGTGATGGATGATTCTTCCTTGGACGAATCATTTTTTTCTGTGGAAGAATCATCCCCCTTTCCCGAATTGTATGTATAGACCAAGTCTAGGGTAGTATTGTACCTTTATCTAGTTGGATTAAAATATAGGTACATCAACACTAGTCACTCCATATGAGTACACTAGGCAGAAACACTTTGTTTCTCCACCGCCACATGTTTCGCACGAGCACAACCATGCTTCCCTAACACGCAGGATCTAGTCTGGTTAATTTTTGTTGATATGGCGTACGAGTATGACTTGGTAGGTTCATATATCCATAAGAGTGTTGGTAATTTTGTTATGGGGTTAAAATCTTTATAGTCAAACATGACCCGTTATGTTCTCTTACATATGAGAGTAGGTCCCTTATTTTAAGTCAAGATTAGATCCATTTGTAGGGACCCACTCTTATGTATGTGAGAGAGTATGACAGGTCATGTTTAACCATAATATAAGAGGATCTTAACACTTTGTTATGTCTCTTAGGCATATTTCAAACACATAAACACCTACTAGTTCACCTCATCTACATATTTTGTGTACACAAACCACATATACTATATAACAGTCATGTACTACTTTTGTATGTAATTTAAACATGGAGTTCATACATCCCATACATACTCTTTTTATACCTCTTATGATAGTTATAAAAACTACCTTTATTTGCCTCCATGTTCATGCTATTATGACCGGTATTACTTTTAACCACAACAAGATAAAATCGTATATCAAAACGACTTCTGGCATCACCGGAAGGATCGAAACCACATTTGTAGGCCAACAATTTTTCTGGATAGGTCGAACTATTGGAAGCAAATGGCTCGAATCATTCTTAGATGCCCCGAGAGGCATCCTTTCCTTGTTTATTGGGTTGGTTCACGCGCGCGCAAAAGGTTAACCTATTCGGGAATCTTTGATCTATGCTTATTTTCAACTCCCCGAAGCATTTCGTCGCTTACTACGCCCTTCATCTTCTCTCCTCTTTTGCTAACTTCTAGATTGATAGTCTGTTATATTCTATACATATTATTTAGGAAAACTTTGCCTAAAATACAATTATGCGATACTAACTTTTGTTTTTCCCAAATAATGTAATCACTTTGCAAAAATGTGAATGTGTCATTATATACAATATGATTTGTGACAGTAGGTTACACACAATCTAACCAGTTTCCGGTGATATGCCCAATATCCGTTGGATAGACACCGATTTTGGAGAGAAAAAATCCCTTGTTTGAGTCACTTACATAGATCGATTTGATCTCAACATAGAGTCCTTCAATGCTAAACTTTAAATCGAATCCGATTTCCAGATCATTTTTTTGTTAAGCATATTCTGGGAAACGAAGTTCAAACAAGGATCGATGTTATTCTAATCGATTTGAAGAGCTAAATGATCCTTGACAGTGAGGATGTTCTAACCGATTTGCTTGTACGTTTTGGAATGAATCCTAGATTGTGAAACGAACAAATCTGCTCGATTCGGAAATCTGAGATTCGGAGAGTTTTAAATCTGCGATTTGTTGAAACCTAGATTGTTAAACGAACAAACCTTTAGTCAACACCACCATGCACCACCTTTACAGGTTGTAGAGTTTCAACTCATGGCAATGTTGGAGATCCGCGATTTGTAGATATTTGACTAGAGCTTATATTGCGATTTAAAGATGAACAACACCATGGACCACCTTTTGATTTTGATTCTGGGTGTTCATGATGTGGTGACAAACATGAATCATTGTCTTCTTGCAATCTTTAAAAAGAAATCAAATGCACATAAATGTATAGTGGTTCGGTTGGATGTATAGTGGTTCAGTTGGATGCTAAGGAAAGAGTTAAGGAAAGAGAAATGATAACATTGGATGTATAGTGGTTCGGGTGGATGTTAATAAATCCAATCTATGTCCACTCCTTGGGCTTCAATCGAAAAATTGTTTTCATTATCAACGTCTCTCTTAGACGAAAGAGATCTCCAACACAATGTTTCACTAAGAAGATAGTGATCACTTTTACGTCTTACTAATTTGCCAAGGTAATGATCACCTTAAGCAACATATCAATAATTTCTCAAGGTAATGATCACCTTAAGCAACTTCTTTCACTAATTTCACAAGGTAGCGATCTATTAAGCAAACTCCTCACTAAGAACTCTTCACCAAGAACTTAATACCAAGATGGTAGTTACAATATAAAGCAATCTTTTCTCACAACAAGAGAGTAAATATAAGCAGCTCTCTTTTTCTTGTTCTCTTGCCTTTTGAGTTTTTTTTGTTATTAGAAATAATATTTAGAACATGTAAAGGTTTTCTTTTAATTCTTTATAAATGTACTTTATTTAAGTGTAAATAGGTTATCTCACCACTCTAATAGATGTGGTGAATTAAGTTATCATGGTATCAAAGCCATCTATAGCTCTTTTTCTTCTTTTCACTACAAAAAATGTCATTTAGTCACACTTAATAAAAAGCGTGTAAAAATTTTAAGCGTTGTTACGCTTATAATTGCGAAAAATAGTTTAAAAATAAAGATTTTTAGGAAAAAAAACTCAACATTTATAGATGAGTACATTTAATTTTAAAATTCCAGGCTTTTAAATGTGTGAACTTAGTAATAAATAGATAATTACAGAAGTTCACACTTAAAAGCATGGACTTTTGTAACTCTAGAATTATTTTTAAAATTTTCACGCTTAAAAGTATGAAAATTTAGATAACATGTCCACACTAATAAATGCGATTTTTACTCCAATTTTCACACTTTCAAATGTAAAGATTCGGTAGAAATTAGTAACACCCAATTTTTTCACGTTTGATCGTAATTTTTCACGGTTTTAAGTGTAATAGTATTGATAAAAAAAGTATGGATAATCTACATCTTTTTTGTAATGTCTTCATCGGTTCTTTTTTCTGTGACTCCTTTTTTATCCAATAATTCTTTTAGTTTCTTCCTTCTCTTTCTATGGCTTCTTCTCAAGAGTCTACCCTTCCCATGAGCACCATCCTTCATCTAATTACCAACATATTGTCTTCCTCTAATTATCTTCTATGGAAGAATCATATGATTCCTCTCCTTACATACCTAGATCTCGTAGGACATGTTGATGGCTCCTACCCAAAACCCAATTCTGAAATACTTGATGATAGAAAATTAGTATCAAATCCAAATTACTCAACTTGGCTCGCGGCTGATCAAGGAGCTATTATTCTTCTTCAAGCATCTCTGACCGAGGAAGCGTTTTTTTGGAAATTGTTGGTCTATCTACACCCCGACAGATCTGGGTTGCACTAGAAGATGCCTACAACAATTCTTCTATAGAACGTGTTCAAGCTTTACACGATTAACTCCGTAAGATCTCCAAGGGTTCATCAGCTATTGCTGATTTCGGTCGTAAATTCAAAGGTATTTGTGATCAACTTTCGGCTGTCGGTCGCTCAGTTGAAGAATCAGACAAAGTTCATTGGTTTTTATGTGGTCTTGGTTAAGCTTTCGAGACCTTCTCTACTGCTCTTCGGGCCTCTCGATCTCCAATTACTAACAGAGATTTTCTTGCCCAAGCAGAAGCCAACAAATTCTTTCTACAGTCCTTGCATGGATCCTCTTCTTCTCCTGCTGCTTTCTCGGCTGACGCTAGACCACCTAATACCTTTCGTGGTCGTGGTGGACGAAATTACAGAGGTGGTCGCGGTAGCGGACGTCTCCCCCAGCACTGTTAGTTATGTCGCAAGGATTAGCACTTTGCTAATATGTGTCTACATCTTGCTTCGTATGCCACTTATAGACCCGGTTCGGAAACGGAGTTAGCAAAGGCCTTTCATGCTCAATGTTACGTTACGCCAAATACTCAGGATTGGTTTGTTGATTCCGGTGTGACTAATCATATGGCATCTTCTACATCTTCTGTGTCTCATGCCACTCCTTATGATGGACAATCAAAAGTGACGTTTGGGGATGGTAACACTCTCCCCATATCTCATATTGGGCACTCTATTATCAATAATATTCGGTTGAAGGAAGTCTTGGTTGTCCCAAATATTACCAAGAATTTATTGTGTATAAGTAAATTAACTGTTGATAATAAGATGGGTGTTTTATTTTTCCATTCTTATTTTCATATATAAGATCGAGCAACAAAGCAGGTTCTAGCAAAGGGCCGATGTGAACACGGCTTATATATCCTCTCTCCTGAACCACAAGCACATATAGTTACTACAAGTTTAAAGTTAAAAGCATCATATGAACTTTGGCATTCCCATTTGGGATACGTCTCTTTTGACGTTATTGCTCTATTAAATAAATTGAGTTATGTTTCGGTGACTTCCTTATTACCATCACCTATTCTATGTTCGCCTAGACAACTTGCTAAGACACATTGCTTACCTTTTGAACTTAATGATAAACGGGCTTTACATGTTTTGGATTTAATTCATTGTGACTTATGGGGTCCGTCACCGATTGAGTCTATTGATGGTTACCGTTATTATGCCATTTTTGTGGACGATTATTCTCAATTTATGTGGTTCTACCCACTCAAGACCAAATCAAGTTTCTATGTGATTTTTGAGATTTTTATTAACTTTTTTCAGACTCAATTCTCGTCTAAAATTAAAGTTGTTCAAAGTGATGGGGGCACAAAAATTTTAAAACATCATGTTTGTAATTTGCTTAATAAAACTGGAACACTCCACAACAAAATGGGAGATTTGAACGAAAGCATCGCCATATCGTTGAAACATGACTAGCTATGCTATTTCATGGGCACCTTTTGTCTTCTTATTGGATTCATGTGTTTAGTTCAACCATTTATATCATTAATCGTCTACCCACTTGAGTGCTACAAAATAAATCACCTTTTGAAACATTGTTTCTTTGGGCACCAAATTATGATCATTTCGTCCATTTGGATGTCGAGTCTATCCTTATTTACGAGATTTTACAGATCATAAGTTATCTCCACGTAGTCTTCCTTGTATTTTTCTTGGATATTCTGCACAATATAAAGGATATCAATGTCTTGAGCCCATCTCATCTCGTATTTATGTCACCCCCCATGCCAAATTTGTGAGTCTTTATTTCCGTTTAGTGGCTCTTCTTCCACAACCTCTCTTCGTGATCTTCAACTAGTGGGATTTAGTGATGATGTTCCTTGTTCTCAACCTCCACCGACTGTGGCTCCACCTTTGTTTTCTCACTTGCGTACAAAACCCATTGGATGTGGGCTTTGTGATGAAGCTCGAATACCTGTGGGCCAACCGTCTTCGGTCTAAACACCTACACCCACTTCGCTTCCTATGCAAACGCCTACATCCCCTCCGGCCCACTCTTCCCATTCGGCCCAATTACCCACTTCGGACTCATTACCCACCTCAACCACCATGCCTGTTACATCCCAACCCCCTTCAACCACTTGCACTCATCCTATGGTCACACAAGCTAAAGCCGGGATTTTTAAACCAAAGCATCGTGTCGATATTGCCCATTCAAGTCTTCATTCTGCATTGTTTGCACACCGTGATCCACTCACCTATGAATCTGCCACTTTGAAATCTCGTTGGGTAAATGCCATGCACGCTGAAATGAATGCTCTTCGTCATAATAAAACTTGGACTTTGGTGCCCAGGCCTATTGATATCAATGTGGTTGGTTGCAAATGGATTTTTCGAACCAAATATCATGCTGAATTGCTGATGGCACGATTGATCAGTACAAAGCACGTCTTGTTGCTCAAGGTTTCAGTCAACTTCCAGGCGTTGATTACTCTTACACCTTTAGTCCGGTTATGAAGGCATCTATGTTTCATATTGTACTGTCTTTAGCAGTTATCAATGGATGGTCCCTTCATTAGCTTGATGTTAATAATGCCTTCCTCCATGGTAACTTAAGTGATCTTGTTTACATGAAGCAACCTCCGGGTTTTATTGATTCTCAACATCCTGATCATGTGTGTCGTCTTAACAAGGCTCTCTACAGTCTTAAACAGGTTCCACGCGCTTGGTTTCATCGCTTAAGTATGGTTCTTACTTAATACTGGGTTTGTGTGTAGTCGTGCTGATCTGTTCATGTTTGTGTTCAAGCAAGATTCCTGTGTATTATACTTACTAGTATATGTTGATGACCTGATTCTTACTGGTACCGATGCCACTGCTATTTGTTCTATCATCACTCGTGTGGACAAAGAATTTGCCATCAAAGATTTTGGCCGACTTAACTATTTTTGGGGCTTGAGGCCACTTACACAACTAATGGTCTATTTATTACTCAATCCAAATATGCTTATGAAATTCTTACTCGAGTTGGTCTTCTGAATGCTAAACCCGTCACTACTCCTCTTTCCTTTAACACATCCTTTGTTTGCAATGGGGACCCTTACTCTGATCCTTTGCATTATCGTTCTCTTGTTGGTGCCCTTCAATATTTAACAATTTCTTGTCCAGATATTTCGTATGTTGTCAATCAAGTTAGTTAGTTCCTTCAAACTCCCACATGTACTCATTATCTGGCGGTTAAGCGGCTTCAACGTTATGTCAAGGTTACACTCTCATTTGGTCTTTTGTTTTCTAAAACGAAATATACTACCGTTGTTGGCTATTCTGATGCAGACTAGGCTCGTTGTCGCGAAACCCGTCGTTCCACTTATGGTTACTTGATATTCCTTGGGCAATCTTGTATCCTCGAGTGCCAAGAAACAACCGAATGTTTATCGATCTAGTTGTGAATCTGAATATCGAGCAATGGCTAGCGCTTCTGCAGAAATTATTTGGGTCACTCGCCTCTTACAGGAACTTCATGCGCTTCCACCAGATCGGCCAATGTTGTTATGGGACAATCAAAGCGCCCTCTTTCTCACTCAAAATCCGGTCTCTCACAAACGTTCCAAACACATTGCACTTGATTATCATTTTATTCGGGAGCTTGTATCATATGGAAAGCTTCACACCAAGTATGTTCCTACCAAGCTTCAAGTGGCAGACATCTTTATCAAAAGTTTGTCGCGCCATCAATTTGAATTCTTTTGAAATAAGCCTTCATGTTGGTTTGCCACCATTTCTCTTGAGGGGGGATATTAGACATAATATTTAGAATATGTAAAGGTTTTCTTTTAATTATTTGATGTACTTTATTCATCTAGAAATAGATTATCTCACCACTCTAAATGATGTGGTGGATTAAGTTATCATTTGTCAATTTATTTATCTTTGTTAACAACTTAAGAATCACACTAGTATATATCTTTAAATAATCACAAATGTGCTTAGAAATATAGAGAACTTAGATGGGCAAGGTGTCTAAAAATGACCTAGAGTATGTCTTTTAAAATATGACAAAAAGTCTTCAAGTGTGCCCGCAAATTCACTCTATGGTCAACCATAGACTGCCCAATTCAACACCCTTTTTAAACTTTGGAATTTGAACATTTTATGTTGTCTTTTCCTTGTTTTTTTCTTAAAAAATCAGATTGCAAAAAAGAGTGTCATAAACTTAGTTGGAAAGAATTTGAAGACTTAAATTATGATACTTTTCATTTTTATAAAATGATTTTTGCCACTAATGAAAATTTACTATCTTCCATGAAAGATCATGTTGTATATTTTCTTCATTTGAAAAAAGTTGTCTAGATACATTAATATCGTAAGATCTGTTATTTCAAAATCATTTTATAAAATATTTCTTTTTATAAAACTTTATATAATTTATTTGAGGTTTGCATCCTTAGAGATTTTAGATGGGCATAAGAAATCACTTATTATTATAATTATGATCATGTAATTTTATATTATAATAAGTATTTTAGTAAATTTATTATTTTTATATTAATTTAGATTTATAAAATTGCAAACTTTTATATCTAATATTAAAATTGCTATCATCAAAACATTATAAATAATGTTTAAATAAAATTAGATCATTGATGGCACTAACAATGAAAATAGCATCAAGAAGATGAAGATGATAAATGTTGACTTGCTAATCTTCTAGTTGGACCAAATATAAAGGTTGATTGAATTATTGGATATAAAACAAGTTTATTACATAGAAAGGCATTTTAGATAAAGTTTATTCCATTTTAGCAAGATATGATCTTTGACTTATCCACTTATTATTAAGGGTAAAATATATTTTAATCCCTAAACTTTAGATTTGAAAATGGTTTAACCACTAAACTTATGTAATGAACATTCTAATCCTTAAACAGTTTTTGTTAGATAATTTAAGCCTTAATCTTATTTTACTTTATTAATTTATCCCTAATCTAAATTTAAAATACTTGTTACGGTATCAACTGGGAACCATGATCAATCCTATCAATAAAAACACCCATTCTCTATAAACGGGTTGATGAAAACTCACATGTGAACCCTATTTTCATTGCTAACTTCTTGGATAGCACCGGTAATATCTCGATTGCACTCACAAGTTCGTATAGTTGTAATAAGTAAATCATACCTTATTTGTCATGTAAAACCTAGCTTTTAAACGATAAATTAGCCAAAGCACGTTTCGAATTTAGATTGTTATAATATGCACGTTTATTTTCTATACATTTTATTCGAAATTTAAATTATTATTATATCAATATAAATTTTTAAATCAAAGTTAACTATAAAATGTTAAAATGCACACAAATGTTAGTGTATCAACCAAAACTTACTCCACTTGGACAAAAATGTTCGGTTCGAGTTGTTTTTTGACAAAATTGTTAGTGTATCAATTTGGACAAAAATGTTTAGTTCGAGTTGTTTTTTTGTGTCGACCCATTTTTTCTGAGCAAAAAAACAAGTTGTGTTCAAGTCGAGTTTTGTATAGACTTATTTTTCGGAAAAAATCGAATATAGAACTTTCTTGTGTTAATTTTATTATTCATTTTAATTGTCTAATTGTTTAAATAGCAAGCATCACCATTCAAAATTAAATAGCTTTAAAACATAAATCAAATAAAAGTTTTAACATAAAGTTTAGAAATTTAAGCATACGACTAAAAAACCTTCAAACACGCGAATACACAATTACAACTAAAAAAATATTATTAAATGACCGTAAAATGTTCGAAAAACTAATTCTTAAAAATTACAAATTGTTCCAATATATCATATTTTTAATTGTCTTAGTGACAATGAGCTTTGCATCTTCAAACACCTTGCCATCTCATTGACCGTCAGACTTGGTTCGAACAATTATTAAGTCACCCTTGGTTTAAATAGGTCATAGTTTGTTCGAATACGTAAAACATGGTCATGGTTTACATATCACAGTCATACTTTGTTCAAATAAGTGAATCATGGGCAATATTAGGTCAATCATGTACTTGTTTTAATAAGGTCAATCAAAGTCACACTTGGTTCATACAAGTTACAACTTATTCAGATTTGTTAACATTGATCTATCAAAGTCATACTTTATTTGATTAAATGAATCATGATCAAAACTAGGTTAATCATGACAAGACTTTGTTAGATAGGATAATCAAAGTGAAACATGGTTTAAATTTGTCATAATTTGTTTGAATAAGTCTATCATGGTTACAATTGATCAACCAAATTCATACTTTGCTCAATTACGTAAATCATGCATGGTCAACATTAGGTCAATCATGACTAAAATTGGTTCAAAGAGGTTAATAAATGTCACATTTGTTTCAAGTAGGTCATGATTTGTTTAAATAAGTCAATCACATGTTAAAATACATTTGTTCAAAGACATCGATCATGGTCAACATTAATCTACCTAGGCTCTACTTTGTTAAAACAAGAGATTAGAATCAATATTACAAGCCTACTTGAAACCAAGTTTTTCAATTATTGCCAACACTAATAACTTATGATTGATAAATAATTTCAAATTATTATATTATTAATATATACTTTAATAGAATTCATAATAGGAAAAGACATATAAATGGAAATTCCCAATTTTCTATTTTCTGCACTACCAAATGCTCACTGTGTCAGTGTGTTGTAGCTGTATGTAAATATGAATGGAAATTCCTTACTGAACTCAACTACTTTTTATCTTAAGACAGACGCATACACTCCAAATTATAAATATACATTTGACCCATCCCTTATAATTTGTTAATAGTTTGCAGTTAACTGTCTTTTTTATTTTTTATTGTTAAACATGTCATCTACAAGTTATCGTGTTCATGTCGTGTTCGTATCGATCGGTTTCATGTCATTTTCGGGTATGACCCAAATCAGTTTCTCGCATCGTGTTCGTTTTGACCTAGGTCGTGTTCAATTCGGGTTAGGTTTCGTGTTGCGTCTAGATTTGTTAGCCCTAAGAATGAAAAGAATTAAGAATTGTGAACCCAAATTGATAGGATATCAACTCATATGTAATACTAAAGGGTTTATAGCCTAGCGCTATTAGGATATTGGAAGGTGTTTCCCATGACCTATGATCATGGGTTCAAGTCTCGCTGTGAACAAAATGTATAGATTTAGAAGTAGATTAGTGTTGTGCGTGTGTTCTTTTAAAAAAAAATCTAACTCGTATGTAATGACAAATAAATACAATAATCCTAATATAATATTCCACATAAAACGTTAATCATTTTATAAAACCAAAAAAGAAAATTACTTTATTACCCTTTACCTACGTCTAGATTAGCCACCTAACTAAGAAAATAAGAAACGTGACTTCTCTGCAAACATCGAAGATCATCTTGTAATCTATGAGATTTCGATTTCAAAGTGCTTTGGTCAACTGTGAAACACATAATTAGCTTCTATTTGAATTGCAGTTTGGTTATCACAAAACACATATTATTGGAATTAAATTTTTGTATTGCAAATCATTTATAATTTTAAAAAATCAAATTACTTCACAAGTGAGAGACACAAGAGCCCTATATTCTGCCTCCGCAATGGACCTTGAAGTTGCGTTTTGTTTTTTTGTTGTCAAGAAATCAAACGGTTTCCTAGGAATGTGGTCATACATAAGCACAAAGATCATACCTTGAAGATTTGTCAACAAATGTACCTTGACTTGGTGACTCTTTTATATACCTAAGTAGCCTCATAGCTTGTTTCAAATGAGACCGATGTGGAGCATGCATATACTGACTAAGGCTGCGAACAGAGTAAGAGGTCTCGTCAAGGTTAAATAAATAAATTTTCCAATCAATTTTTTTATTAACCACTTATATCAATCAAAGGATTATCATCTTCACTTTCTTTTTCTTGAAAAGGTTGGATTTGCTTATAGAGGGGATTGAGAAGGTTTACATCCTAGAAACGAAAGGAGCTCAAGACAATATTTCCTTTGATTTAAAAACACAAACCTTCATTGTTTCAAGAACTTCTATACCCAAGAAATATTTTAATTTTCCAAGTGCCACATGGATCGGTATTGACTTCAACGGAATGTGTTACTCTCCCTTCATCATTGGACTAAGATGTGGATGTGTGTTTCAAATTGTACGTGTCAAAAAAGTTCAAGTGATTTAATTCTTTATCAACCTCTCTCCATATTTGAAAATCATTTTTTTAATTTAAAGGGAAAGAAGTTTTCATAGAATATAATACCAAGTGAGTAGAAAATACTTTTGTTCCTAGGGCTTAATTTATCATTTTGTTGTTGAGAATATTAGAGAAACACATATGGAAACTCTTAAATTGGAGAGGTTTAGGTCAAAACCAAAAATCATATTATACGAGGGTTTTAATAGAATGCATACTGTGCTGCTATATGGATGTCATTGCTGACCCAGCTACTAAATTTGTTGTTTAAAAAAAAGAATGAAGACCCCCTTGGTGCTTTCTTTCAGCAATTCTCCTTTTTTTGTTGGGTATGAGGTTTGATGAAGTATTCTATTTTGTTTTATGAAATATCCAAATATTTTACTAACCAATTCTATGCTTTTTTCACTTCAAATACTTTAATTGTAGCACTCAAGTGATTTTTTAATAAATTGAAGGTTTTAAGATTAGAAAATTCTTCATTGTTGCTCTTTCAAATATAGACCCACATAGCTAGTTATCAACAATTGTAAGAAAGTTTTCTTTAGATTTGTGTTCACTTAAGGATACCTTGTTTGTTTTGCCTTATGGCAGATATCAAAGGATATATTTCTAGATAGTTTTCAAGTTTTAACTTGGATTTTAGAACATTTAGAGCTTGGTTAGAATGGTGACCAAGTCTGCAATGCCATAAATTTTTGTTACAGAAGAAGTAGAATTGTTAGATTGAGGGTACTTACGGGTAATCGATTTCATAAAAAAGTAAAAACCGCCACTTGATTACCCGTCCCAAAGATTTTCTTTTGACTCAAATCCTGAACAAAACACCATTTATCATCAAATCCAACTTTAAGGTTAAGGTTGGACGCATCAATTACATTGTCAAGATAGTGATATGAGGTAGTCATGTGTTAATTTGCCCCGGAGTCAACAATCTAACCATGTTTTAATTTATTAGATGTTGAGTGTGACGAATAAATTTTATTAAATGTTTATATTGAAAGTGTTATTATTGAAAAAAGATGTTATTATTGAAAAAAGATGTTATTATTGAATGGCTTGCCTGCCATATCTGAATTAATTATTTTAAGACTAGTAATCTCATCTAATAAACTTATGAGTCTAGAAATGTGTTTTTAGGCAAGGTAATTATCATATAAAGCTATTTGTCTAGTTGCCCTTCTTGCGGTAAAAAAAAAAAATCTTTAAGCACTAATTTCAATTATTAACTTTTTAACTGACTTCTTAATATAAGTCTTACCCAGGTCGATCTGGCCGGTCGAACTGGTTGACCCGGGACCCAACCACAAGACCGGGTCAATGTATACCAGTTTTTTGGTATTTTGCGGCCTGGAGCAACCCAGTCGGTTTAGCGGTTGAACCGAACCGGTCAATTTAAACCCGGGTTGACCCGGTTTTATATTAATTAATTTTTTTAATTATTTATTTTAATCATAAAATTTGTTTTTGTATAAAGTAATTTGGTATTATAATCGTAGTATACTATTAGTCTTTTCAATAAGGTTAAATTTTTTTGTTTTTACATAAACTTAGGAAACTCAAGTGGTTATGTTCTTGTTGATGATGATGAAGTTAAAAATGATAGTGAATTTCATATACTAAGTGATCGTGAGTTTGATGCAAGGTGCGTGTAAGGAATTCATGGGTGGACAATCCAATTGAAGGAGGGGAATTATACGACTAAGATTGGTTCTCGCAATAAAAACGGTTCTCAAATGAACTTTTCACTATAACGAGGAAGGTTCATTTGAGAACCGTTTTTATTACGAGAACCGTGAGAACCAATCTTAGTCATTCATTTGAAATAGAACCCAAGTACTGCTGAGTAAATATTTGAAATAGAACCAAATTTTACAATACAAAATATATGGAATACACCACACCACACCACTCAAACAACAATATTACATAAATCTCAGAATACATAAAATGGAGAGAACAAATAACAAGTGATCATGGCAAGAACACATTATTTATTGTTGACAGAGGTTTAAGATAACTAGCTCAGTACCATCAGATAAGCAATAGCTGAAACTTCATCCACTGGCTGGGGAAGGCCCACCTGAAGATTCATCATGTGGAGATCTTACTGGAGCCATCAATGGTGCATTGCTTCCAGGTGAATTTGCTGAAATAAATCAGTAAAAATTATCAGACAAAATGTATAATATAGTTAGCAGATTGTTTAGATTCATGTACCATGGCATCTGCTAACAGGTGGAGTCTTCACATTACAAGCACCCGGAAGGGCTAACGCGATGGTTTTGTTAATACTGATCCCTAGCGCCGAAATAGCACTACCATCGAGGGCCGAGCAAAGACACTGTGGCTGCGACTTAACAACATTAGCCAGAGATGAGCAGCAAGAAGAAGATGGAGTTTTCGAACTTCCAGTAACATAGTTTAGACATGGAGCCATTCCAATGAGAACATTGGTGCACCCGGATTGAGCCATCGAACCCACGCAATACAGACTTAAGAGGAACAAGGCTAACCCCAGATGTCCACTTGAACCCATTTTAGTAGCCCAAATGATTGTTTACTTGTTTGCTTGAATATGTCAGCAAATTTATAGGCTAAGATTGTTGCCCATTTGGCTTGTGACTGTAATAAACTAATGGTGTAGCCTACAATTTGACCTTTTACTGACCAAATTGTAAAAGACTGATCAACTACAAATGTTCATGATAAGATGCATGGTTTCTAACCTGTTTTCTATCTGTATATATATATATATGTATATAAAATATAAATTATATGTACATTTTTGACAAATTATTGTAGAAAGCATGCAATCAAGCCTTTTAGTCTGTAATTGTTACAAAATTAGCCATAGTTATGTCAGCTCAACGTCACATCATTCGCTCTTCCTAATACTCCCACAGTCGTCGTGACTTAGGACCACTTTGTTTAATTACTCGGCGTTGAAAAGAAAACCGCACGCCATGTGGGCCTTGCGCCCTCAACCCAACCCCCCTCCCGGTGTGCTGTCTCGCCCTTCACCCCGACACCCCTTCATGTCATTACTCCAAATCTCACCCCAGATCACTAGCTCCGGTTGCTCTAAATTGATTAGATTCAACCTGTAATTAACAAATTGATCATGTTCATCGTTTTGAATATAATTAACAAATATAATTATGGAATAAAGAACATATATATATACCTACTCTCGCACATAAAGGGGTCAATTTATGTTACTCTTTTTTTAAACTGGTTTCCGCGCAACCAGCTTTACGATCTAACTAATCTTAGGACGAACATCGTTTTGCGAATAGCCCGGTGTCATCGCGGGTGAAACCTCCGTGACCACAAAATGGTTGTGGAATCTATCCTTATGTTACATATGTATACAATAATTTTGTGTTTTTTTAACTGATACAATACACATACTCTCTAATCGTATTCTTAAATCTACATTTTATGTTTATTATATAACTTGAATCCATAACATGGAGATCATCTAATACACAGCTCATATATACCGCTTAACGTTCGAATAGAAGAAAAAGACCATGTATATATTGAAATATATATTTATTTTTATAAATATTGTCGGTAAATAATAATATAAATTAAACTACCAAACATATAAGGCGTCCTCTCATTAAGACATAAAGACATTCAACAGTATTATTTTGCCTATAGCTTAGATCATTCTACCAACTGTTACGGCGTATACAGCTAGCAGGAAAAGGTTGACGAAAAAGGTAATTTTATAAGTGTGATACTGTTGGGTTTGGAGCTCATCGTTACCTCGAGCCGGTCAAATCCGTGACTCTTAAACTTACCGCTCATGTAGCAATGCAGAAGCATCCCACATTGGTGAGGCAAGGGGGATTCTTCCTCCTTAAGGAGGGGGGATCTTACATGTGACGCGTTTTAAAGCCGTGAGAGCCAACCCAAAGCGGACAATATTGCTGATCGGTTCCCTGATTACGATCCACAGATACGATTGTGAATAATAAAACCAAGAAGTGGTGCTGGATAGGAGGAAGAAAGAGAAGTAAAAATGTCATGAATAGATCGTTTAATTTATTAGTTGCATGCACGTACAACACAATTTCAACTGTTTTAGCGAGCTACATATGTAGTATTTTACAACAAAACTTTATTAAATGGATGTGTTTATTTTTAGGCCCCTTGTTTGTTCTCGTGTGACGTTGATGTGATGTATGTAGGAGTCTAACGTATATTCGAAACTGTAATTGATTTATTTGATATGTATGATAGACACATGTGTAGCCTTCATCCGACAAGTCAGTTGTCACTTCATTCATATATAGGATACAGAAAATAATCTTCAACTTATGAAATTGATTAATCCACATAAGATATAATATCCTTAAAAACTATATTACAAGTTAGTGAAACATATATTTTCTTTAGATATGTTAATTCAATAAGTGAAAAAATCATCCCTTTTAAGATACATCTTCAAAATTGTTAGTGTATATTATGTATCTCGTGTTTTATTCCATGTATATTATGTATTGGCCCAAGACCCATTGTTTAGATTAGGCCCCTTGTAATTCTAATTATATTAGTGATTAATGCAAAACTACTTTCCATAGGAAAATATTATCTAACATGGTATGAGCCTAAAGATACTAAGGCCGCGCACGTCATCCTTCTTTTCTTCCTACTCTGGCGAACACTACCTAAGGCTTTGTTTGTTTTTTAAAATAAGATCTTATTTTAAAGAAACGTCGGCGGGCACGTAAGCGTTTCTGATAAGCTTGTTTGTTTAAGCTTTTCTTTTTCGGCTTAAGCTTATGAGCTTATAAGTTTTTGAGAGAAAAAAGTGTTTGGATTAGCTTATAACTTATGAGTTAATAAGTTTCTTTTAAAAAGGTAGAAAATGACCAAAAAAGACTTCCTTACATTAACTTATTAATGTATAATGACCAAAAAGAGGGTATAAAGGTAAAAGTGTAAAAATAAGTCCACAAGGAAGAAAATAAGCTAGTTCAAGATGACTTATAAAAAATGGCTTATTTTTACAAAAATAAGCTAATAAGCTTAGCCAAACACATAAAACATGATAAGCTCAAAATATAAGCTCATAAGCTAATAAGCCAAAAAAATAAGCTTAGACAAACACCCCCAAAATAACAAATATTAAGGCATACTAGCATGTTACCGCGCAATGCGGCGACGATAACTAATTCATTCTCGATAACATGTCCGTTTTCGGTAACGTAGGGTATGGTATACACACACTATGATGGCGTCGAATAATTTCCATTTGCAGTAGGTCCATTTTGTTTCCTTCTTTTCCATTTTACTTATTTCGTTATTATCTATCAACTCTTTCGTTAATTTCTAAAATAACCTTTGAAAAACAATAAAATAAGAAAAAACAATCTCTACTTATAAAATAAGATGATAAAAACATATCAATGACTTGGTTAATTGTGTTGATTTGAATGTGAAATTGTGTAGGTATGAGATAATATATTAATGGTTGGGTTGGTGTATTTTAAAAAATATAAATATATTTGAGACTATATTGGTAATTTTCTATTACTTAAAATTTAAAAGTTCAAGTAAAATAATATTAAATATATTATAAATTAATTAAACTTTTTATTTTACTTATATGAGTGTTTATAAATTCGGTTACATGTTATCAAGTTTATGAGTTTTAGTTATACGAATTTTCTAATACTTCAATTAAATTATTTGGTATATGATATAATATTTAAAATAATATTTCTATGGAGGTTTTTTTATTCAATTTTTAATTTGAGTAATATCTTATAGGTTGAAATTTAATTTGAATTGACTTGACATTTTTAAACATTATGTTTATAGAAAGTTTAGTTATTAAAATGGTATTCAATAGTTTCCTTTTAAGATTTAAATAAGGGGTAAGTTAGTAATATCAAATAACTTAAAATTTAAGAGATTAAGACATTTAGGAGAGAGAGTGTTAAATGCTTTATATATTAGTATAAATACTAATTCATGTAACTATTTCTATCTCTGTATGTATAATCAATTTTGCATTCTTTATTAACAAGACCCTTACCGTGATACACCCAAGTGGTTGTCATTAGCATATGAGAAGTGTTTCATCTTCTCCGTCTATGTACACAAGCACACTACATGAAATATAGCGACAAGGGTCGCGACTAAATCCCTTGAAAGTCGCTCCTAAAGGCTTTAACCACAACAAGTCATTGCTAATATAGTAATACTTTGTCAGTGTATCACTAATGCTCACATGTTTATGCTATTTCCCTACGTGGTTGCTAATAGTGTGACTGCTAATACCATTGTTGTTATTACTTTTGTCGCACCTAAAAGTGTCGCATCTAATACTATCGTGACTATGTCTATTGTCTAGCTATTAATATCGTTGCTATTGCTTTTTTCATTTTGTTAATTACTTTCTATTAGTTGCAGATTATAACCTGTTTATATATTTGATTCAATAATTCCAAAATTGCAAAAACAAAACTTAAAATTATATAGTGTAACACCGTCTTTGAAACCTTAAAATCAGTTACAATTTGAGTTTTCAAACTGCATGGATCCGTTTGTAAATTGAATGTTTACCTGTTAGTTATCTTAACTGAATTTCAAAACTAAAGCAGCGGAATTTTTAAAACAATAAACAAACCCACGCCTATTAACTATTACAGTTTAAAAACACATGTTTGGTGTATATACATATATACAATACAAAACTAGCCAAACATGCCCACCGGTGTTACTTTAAACTAAACCGACCATTGTATATATCATATACCAAAAGCAGTGTTCCTCAAAAAGCCTGTACAAAAGCATAAGGGTTCCCGTCTCACCAGGCCTGCCTATACTTTGTCTAAAAAAGGGAAACAACAACAAGATTAGCTATTTAAAATAGCTAGTGAATACAGACAGATATGAGTACCATAATAGCAAGTCATAATTCAAGAATGAGCATTCAGTGCTATCCTAACACATAGCGGTAATGCTGACATGTCCAGCAGTGCTATATCTTGCCAGATAGCTAGTCCAACTCAATAACAACCACCGGGGGAATCAAACACTGTCAACCGTGCTGGTTTCACCACATAAGTGACTCCACCTGCTCATTACGGAGCCATAGGCTCATTAGGCTTAGCCAATTAAGGCAATCACCTCATATGCTGAAAGGAATGGCACTCGAGTACCATTGATCCCGAACTGTCGCCCGAAGGCCTCATAGGACCCAGCCGAAGCTGACCTTCAATAACAAATTGTCCGGACACACATATAGTTCATCACTATCCCTTTGCAGGGATCATAGCATGCATGTGTTTTCATAACACTTGTATTCATCATATTATCACAATATTTGTACATGTACTTAAATACATGTCTACCATATCATTTATCATGTCAATACTTGTTTTCTCATCTTAGATGCATAAACATACAAGTCTATGTGCAATATATAACATACAATGTTCATGTAACTCATTTAGCATTCAAATCTTCCTTTATAGCATTCATAGAAGCCGGTACTCACCTTGGTGCTCAATTATAACTCAAATATGTATTTGGCCTTCCTTGAATGTTTAAGTACCTATTGTTTACATAAAGGCCCATTTAAATCACCACATATATGTAACATCCTCAATTCGGGCCTATTCATACGCTCCATTTGGTACGTGTACTAATTTAAAAGAATTAAGTTAAGAATATATATTAAGTATTTAAAGAAAAATAAGTTATTGGTTAGTTAAATGGGAATTTAAAAATAATAAAGAAAATAGATAATAATGATTAAATATTAAATGGTTTCAAACGAGGTTTCCAAAAATATCCTCGTTACTCGAAACGGGTGTTCTTGCGTTGAGTTGTATGTTGAAAAGGGGAACAAAATACCCCCTTGTGGATAAATGAGGACTAATATTAGCCCTCATGCTTATCTCTCTCAGTATACACACACGACACATACACACACACTCAATGCTCTCTTTGCCTCTTGAAGCTTGAAGAAGAAAACTTGAAGAAATCATTCAAGGAATCAATCAAGGCCGGAATTACACTCAAGATTCAACTCTTAATCTTTGTAGCAATCTGTTCTTATTCCTTTGTTCATCATCTTCATCCATATTGTAAGCTTCTATTTACCAATCTCTTGTTCTTGACTTTTTAGGTCAAATTGGCAAAAACTCCAAATTGGTTTCTACAATTGAAACCAATGATTCCAACATGTTTCCAATCTTATTCTAAGCTTAAATGAATCAGAAACTTGAATTAAAGTAAGGTTTAGGGATTGATTTGAAGAAATTATGCAAATAGGTCAAATTGGTTGATTTTGGTACAAATTCATTAATTGTATGTTAAAGTGTGTTTTGAAACATGTTTCTAGTTTAGTTTGAATGCCTTGTTCATATGTGAATGCTGGAAAATGGTTTGGAATCGATTGGTAAAGATTTAGGTTTGAAAATGGCCAAAACAGGGGCTGGAAATCGACACTGGTCTGTGCAGACTTGCTTGCGGGCGCAAGGAAATCCTTTGCGGCCGCAAGGAGCTGTGCTTGCAGGCGCAAGGACCTCCTTTGCGGGCGCAAGCATAGTTCTGCCCTTACGGGCGCAAGTAAAGCACTTCCTTGTGGGCGCAAGCATTTGCTTGTGGCCGTAAGGAGACCTGTTTCAGCACAGAATTCACTATTTAATGTGGTATTGATATATGGGATATTGTTTAGGTGATTCCAGCGACTGGGAAGAGCCTGAACAGTATAATTGCTTAGTTTAGACGCTCAGGTGGGTATTGACTTTCATGAGTTCAATAAAGGGAGATTTAATTGGTAAATGCACTACACGGTTATTGTATGTTAAATATGGTACACACGAGGGTTATAGGTATGTGAGTTTGCAAAACCATGATTATCTGATATGTGAGCATGTATTTAATTACATGTGCATAAATATTGATGAATACAAGTTATCTGTAAAAGCATGCATGCAATTGTTCCTGAAAAGGATTTCTGATGAGCTATGTGTATGTCCGGACAGGTTCTTGATTGAGGTCAGCTTCGGTTGGGTCCAGAGCCTTTAGGCATAATGTTTCTGGGCTAACGGTACTCGAGTGTCGTTCCTTAGATGACTTGGGAGGTGATTGCCTTAACTGGCTAGCCTATGAGATTCTTGGTTCCAAAACGAGCTTGGTGATTCACTTATGTGATGAGACCGGCAAGGGATGGTAGTGTTTGATTCCCCCGGTGGTAGTGGTTTGAGCTGGATTTGCAACCCGGCAATATAATACACTCGCTGGACATGTCAGGACTCCGCAATGTGATAGGATAGCATTATTTGCTAACTCTTGATATGCATATGACTTGCTTTATTGCTTTTCATGCCTGTTAGTACTCGCTAGCTATTTTATATAGCTAATCCCGTTGATATTATTTTTTTTACATATATGGAGTAGGTGTGCCTGGTGAGATGGGATTCTCTGCTGAGAATTGTATATATCTTTTGGAAAGGAACACTGTAACTGGTACTATGTGTACAATGGTCGGTCGATGATGTAGTAACACTGTTAGTATGTGATTTGGCACTATTTTTTATATGTAAATATAATCGCCAAATCATTATGGTTTTAACTTTGTAATAACTAATAGGTTTGTATGTTTGGTATAAACATTTCTGCTGCGTTGTTTTATATTTCTAGCTAGTTAATCAAACAGGTAAACCTTTTTGTTACAAACCTAACCACGCAGTTTAAAAACTCAAATTTTCACGGATTTTGACAATAGCTGAGGCGGTGTTACAAGTTAGGTATCAGAGCCTAAGTTTGAGGGAATTGAGTACTTGAAAGAGTATTCAATCTCAAACTCGGGCCCGACCATTATGAAGTGTTCCTTATTGGGTAAAGGGGATTGAGTATGAGTGTTTTATGATTAAGGCTTGTTAATAGTTAAGTCTATATGTCAGTATACAAGTATAAATGCTATAATGAATACCTTCCTTTCTTATAGCAAATCGATAGAGATGTCTGCACCACGTGATGCAACTGAGCAGACATTAAATGAAATGGAGGACGAGGCCTCACATATACCCCAACAGGCTAGAGACGCGCAGTCTCAGCACCATACAGAGGGTGCTCCAGCTGATAATGTACAACAGGAATATAACCGACGCCTTGAGGAAGAGCTCCGTGTTGCAAAGGAGCTATTATTTAACTCGGCTCTAGGTAAAGCACCACGCAAGCCTTGTTCTTTCAAGAAATTTTTTACTTGCAAACCACCTTCTTTTGAGGGGAGTGATGACCCCGTGGTTACTATAAGGTGGCTTCGTTAGACGGAGCAGGCCTTTGAATTGTGTGAATGCGAAGCTGAATACCGTGTCAGGTATGTAGTCAGGATGCTGAAGGGCCGTTCCATATTCTGGTGGGACACGGTCAAGGCCTCAGTTAGAAAAGAGGTGTTGGAAGCTCTGTCTTGGGAGCAATTCTCGGAGAAAGTGCAGAAGAAATACTGCACTGAATATGATATGGAGCGTCTGGAACGCGAGTTTAATAATCTCCGAAAAGAAGATAAATCCATGTAGCAACATATTGGTGCTTTCACTGACAAAATGAGGTTTGTACCTCATTTGCTTACTGATGAAAACCTGAAGATAATGAAATTTGTTGTCACATTACCACTCGAGTTTCGGGCACATGTCCGAGCAGTAGCTGATCTGGATAGAGCTTTCGAGATAGCAAGACAGATGGATGGTGATCGCATCCAGTGTAGGAGTGAATCTGCAGAGGGCAGCGGCAAGAGGAAATTTCAATCCTCTTCTAACCCAAGTCCTGCAAAAGGACAAATTTCTGCAGGTACCAAATCGGGCGATTCTAAAAAGCCCAGGTCTGATGGAAGATGGTGTAACACATGCCGCACATACCATTCTGGAGAATGTTCTAAAGCTACCAGGAGGTGTGTTAGGTGTGGAACGAGAGGGCACCCGGTGGAGGAGTGCAGGTACAAGGAGGACGTATGTTTCAGATGTCACCAATCTGGGCATCAAATAGCTCAGTGTCCTAAAAATCCCAACCCTAGACCTGGAGGATCCTCGTCCGAGCCAAAGAAAGACGGCGCCTCACGTGCAAAAGGGCGTGCGTTCCAGATGACGGCCGAAGAGGCCAAAGTTGCAGGTGATGTGATCACGGGTACTTTTCTTATTGAATCTACCCCAGCATGTATATTATTTGATACTGGAGCTACTTACTCTTTTATCTCAATATCTTGTCGTAAGAAGCTGCAACTACCTGTTATTCCATTAAGTGATCTAATTAAAGTAGAAGTGGCTGACGGTAAAGTAGTTCATGTTACCGAGAAAGTCCCGGTAGCACTTGTTTTTATCGATGGGCATAGCTTTTCAATTTCATTCTTTATTATGCCTATCGCGGGATTTGATGCTGTGATCGGGATGGATTGGCTCAGTAGTAAAGATGCTGAGATTATATGTTCCAAGAAGATTATCAGGTTTCCTCTAATTGACGGGTCTTATGCTATCGCGAGGGGAGAAGGACGGGAGTCTGATATTCCTATCATTTCAGTGATTCAAGCTCAGAAATCTGTCACAAAAGGTTGTGTCTCCTATTTTGCTTATGTTATTAATACTCAGATGGAGAAACAACCAATTGAACATATCAGGGTAGTGTCAGAATATCCTGAGTCTTTCCAGATGAATTACCCGGACTACCTCCAGTCAGGGATGTAGACTGTTCCCGGAGCTACTTCAGTGGCTAAAGCTCTGTATCGTCTCGCACCTTCTAAAATCCGCGAGATGATGAATCAGATACAAGAACTACTTGACAAAGGCTTCATACGCCCGAGCTCTTCACCTTGGGGAGCTCCAGTTCTTTTTGTCAAGAAGAAGGATGGGACTATGCGTATGTGCATAGATTATAGGGAGCTTAACAAGCAAACTATAAAGAACAAATACCCACTCCCGCGCATAGATGATTTATTTGATCAATTGCAGGGAGCAACGTGCTTTTCTAAAATCGATATCCGATCAGGGTATCATCATGTACGGGTCCAAGCTGAAGATATCCTGAAGACGGCTTTCCGTACACGCTACGGTCATTTTGAATTCTTGGTGATGCCACTCGGCTCTACCAATGCACCAACTATCTTTATGGATTTAATGAATCGAATTTGTCATCCATTTCTATACAAATTCGTGATAGTATTTATTGATGATATCTTGATCTATTCCAAGACTGAAGCAGAACATGAATCACATCTTCGACAAGTTCTCGAAACTCTTAAGCGAGAACAACTTTATGCCAAGTTTTCTAAATGTGAGTTCTGGCTTCGAGAGGTGCATTTTCTTGGTCATGTTATCTGCAGGGAAGGTGTAAAAGTAGACCCTGCTAAAATAGAGGCGGTGATGAACTGGGAGGTTCCTAAAACTCCTACAGAGATCAAGAGTTTCCTTGGTCTTGCTGGCTATTATCGGCGATTTATTCACGATTTTTATAAACTCGCCGGTCCTCTTACTAAATTGACACGGAAGGATGTTGCTTATGTGTGGTCTGATGCACAAGAGCAATCCTTTCAAACTTTAAAGCGGCTACTCTGTGAAGCTCCGATTCTTACTCTGCCAAACAGGTCGGAGGATTTCATAGTATATTGTGATGCTTCTTATTCTGGTTTGGGTTGTGTTCTAATGCAACGCGACAAGGTGATTGCCTATGCTTCCAGGCAATTAAAACCACATGAAAAGAACTACCCAACACACGATCTTGAACTCGCAGCAGTTGTATTTGCATTGAAGCTGTGGAGGCATTACTTATATGGCATAAAATGTGTTATATGTACGAATCATAAAAGTTTGCAATATGTCTTTTCTCAGAAAGAACTCAATATGAGGCAACGACGCTGGATTGAGTTGATTAAAGACTATGATTGTGAGATCCGTTATCATCCAGGCAAGGCTAATGTAGTAGCTGATGCCTTGAGCAGAAAAGGGGTTTCAACTGAAGTCAAGTTCATGAAGCTTGCTGTGGTTCCTGATATTCTTTCCAAATTGAGGGAAGCACAGCAATTGGCTTTACAGGAGGAGAATCTTAAGGCAGAAACTAGGCATAAAGCTGAAAGATCAGCTTGTTGATGACAATCAGGGTTTGAAAACTTTTCAATCCCGAATCTGGGTACCATTCATTGGAGACAACCGTGATCTGATATTACAGGAAGCACATAATTCCAGGTTGTCTATTCACCCAGGTATAACCAAGATGTACTATGATCTCAAAAAGCTTTATTGGTGGCCTACACTTAAAAGAGGCATTGCTTCATTCGTGGAGAAGTGTCAAATCTGTGCACAAGTCAAAACCAAGCACCAACGGCCTTATGGCAATCTGCAACAGCTCGATATTCCAGAATGGAAGTGGGATCATATTACTATGGATTTTGTTACCAAGTTACCCAAGACACTCAGAGGGCACAACATGATTTTGGTCATAGTTGACTGATTGACTAAGAGTGCTCATTTTCTTGCTACAAACGAATCTGCATCATTGACACGCCTAGCTCAACTTTATATTAACAAGATTGTCACTCGTCACGGTTTACCTTGTTCTATTGTTTCTGACCGTGACTCTCGTTTCGTGTCAAATTTCTGGCAAAGCTTACAACGTGAGCTTGGTACACGGGTTCATCTGAGTACTGCTTATCATCCCCAAACGGATGGTCAGTCTGAAAGAACAATTCAGACTTTGGAAGATATGTTGCGGGCATGCGTGCTCGAATATGGTGGTGCTTGGGATTCTCATCTCCCGTTGATAGAGTTTGCTTATAATAACTCTTATCATTCTAGTATCGGGATGCCACCATATGAGATGTTATACGGGAGGCGTTGTTGAACTCCCACTTGTTGGCTTGAACCGGGTGAGAAGCAGTATGCCGGACCCGAAATTGTGCAGATTACTTCAGATAAGGTTAAAATAGCTCTGGAGAAATTGAAAGCAGCTCGTGATCGTCAAAAGTTTTATGCAGACCCAAAGCGCCAACCTGTTGAATTTCGTGAAGGCGATAGGGTATTCTTGAAGGTATCTCCTTGGAAGGGGGTAATTCAGTTTGGACGTAAGGGTAAGCTGAGTCCACGTTATATTGGTCCATTCAGGATTATCCGAAAGGTCAACGAGCAGACTGTATCTCTTGAATTGCCTCCTGAGCTATCTGGTATTCACAACACTTTCAACGTATGCTATCTAAGAAAGTGTAAAGTCGATGAAGATCAAGTTCTACCTCTGCAAGAGCTGAAGGTTGATTCAGCTAAACGTCTTGTAGAGGAGCCAGTTGAAATTCTTAACGCAAAGACAAAGAAGTTGCGTAAGAAGTTGATCAGACTAGTTCTTGTCAAATGGAAGCACAGCCTAGGTCCTAACATGACATGGGAAACCGAGGATGACATGAAGGAACGATACCCCCATTTATTTCCAGTTGAGCAGATTCCAAGGACAGAATCTTCTTAAGGGGGGTAGAGTTGTAACATCCTCAATTCGGGCCTATTCGTACGCTCCATTTGGTACGTGTACTAATTTAAAAGAATTAAGTTAAGAATATATATTAAGTATTTAAAGAAAAATAAGTTATTGGTTAGTTAAATGGGAATTTAAAAATAATAAAGAAAATAGATAATAATGATTAAATATTAAATGGTTTCAAACGAGGTTTCCAAAAATATCCTCGTTACTCGAAACGGGTGTTCTTGCGTTGAGTTATATGTTGAAAAGGGGAACAAAATACCCCCTTGTGGATAAATGAGGACTAATATTAGCCCTCATGTTTATCTCTCTTAGTATACACACACGACACATACACACACACTCAATGCTCTCTTTGCCTCTTGAAGCTTGAAGAAGAAAACTTGAAGAAATCATTCAAGGAATCAATCAAGGTTGGAATTACACTCAAGATTCAACTCTTAATCTTTGTAGCAATCTGTTCTTATTCCTTTGTTCATCATCTTCATCCATATTGTAAGCTTCTATTTACCAATCTCTTGATCTTGACTTTTTAGGTCAAATTGGCAAAAACTCCAAATTGGTTTCTACAATTGAAACCAATGATTCCAACATGTTTCCAATCTTATTCTAAGCTTAAATTGTAACAACCGAAATTTTAAGAAAATATTGTAATATTATTTTATGGAGAAATAAATAATATTATATGGAGTTTATTTAATTATAATGATAATTAAGGAGCATTATTGTTAGTTAAATAAAATATTAAAGTTAGAAAAGAAAGGAAAAGAAAAGAAAAGAAAAGTTGGAAAAGAAAAGAAAGAAAAATAAAATGAAAATTCGGATTTTTTTATGGATCGCGGCGCGACGAGTCGAAGTGTCGCAGCGCGACGCGTAGCTGGTGTCAGACCTTGCGTGTGTTAGCCGGCTTTCGTGTGTCAGAAGCAATAGGGTACAGATGTCAGATTTGCATGTCGCACGATTGGGCGTTTTGGAGGCGGTCGCGGCGCGATGCATGTACCAACTTCTATAAATACGGGTTTTTGGCAGCCATTTCCACACACAAAATTTCAGAGTCGTTACTCTGCCAAATTTACGAGTTTTCCCAAGATTCTTGAGCCTACAATAGTGTCGGGTTTCGTTCGTGAGCGTATCTTTAGTTACGGGAGTTCGGAGAAACCGTCAAGAGCGTAGTTTTAACCGTAGTTTCGCGTGGGTGAACCCGAAAGGTATATTTCTCTAATCTTATGATTCCATTTCGGTTATTTGGCGTTTTGGACCGCATGCATGTCGCTTATATGCATTTTTATGAAGTTTCTAAGCTCGTGACGCGTAAATCTTTAATCGGGGTTTATTCGTTGCCGTGAATTGGTGTTTGGGCAAGATCCGACTTGTTTAAGATTATGAGATCGTGTTTCTCATGTAGTAACCTTCATAGGTTGTTCGCGGTGTTTCGGTTCGCGGTTTGGTTGATTCGTGAGCGTTGTTTGTTGTTTTAAGATCGTACGTTTCATTGTTCAGACTAAGGCGAGTTCAGTTGTTTTACAAAACCGAGCATATAGACAAAATCTGTTTTGATAATATTAACGGTTTTTAAGACGATATATCTATATATATATGATGTTTGTGATAGATTAACGATTGATTGCTATGCATGCTCCTTTATTAATGATGAAATACGATTGACTTATACAATGTTTGTGACGCATGCATATATACTTATAGATACATGTTCTGATGTTAAGATTGATATGATGATATGGGAAGGGGTAGTTATACTTAGAGATGTAAAGATGATGCCTAGTAGGAATATTGTGCCTGCTAAGGATATGCTAGCCAAGTGAAGATTAGTTGCCGGGTTTCTAGATAACTTTGGCAACACATGGTGTACTTGTACACTGGAGTGATGTATTGACCACAGAGATGGGTCATGTGCAAACATCACGAGGGTGAAAAGAGGGTCCATCGGTAATTGGGGCACCATTTGTACTTTCACCTAAACGACTTTTAGTCAGAGTAACTATAGCGGACGGATCTTAGAAGTGTGTGTACAAGTGGGAGTCGCGCCCCACATTGTACCATACTTGCTCGACACGCTTAGTGAACTTGTACCAATGCGGACGGACCTAGAACTTAGCAGTTGCTAGGCACGCATATGGTATTATCGCGGACGGACCTTGGAACCCTAGTGGTTGCCGGGCACGCACTTGGTACTTGGGGTAGTGATGATAGCGAAGCAAAAGATAGACCCCAATAAGATGATTTATGATGTTTGTGATGCTAATGAAGTTAAAAGATGAATGAGATGATTTATGATGTAGATGAAGTTAAAGAATGATTATGATGATTTAAAGATGTTATATGACGTTTATGATGACACTTGACCATGCGGGGATTTACGATGCTATGCGGGTGGGTCAAGTTACGGTTTGGGATTTAATGCCTTAACCTAAATATGTTTGCGAATGTATTTTAAATGATGATTTTGTGTTGTTAACTAAGCTGACTCACGAGGTGAAAGCTGACACTTGTTTCTTTGAAATACGTCTTGTGCTCGTGCAGGTTGCTTAGGTGCGTGGCCTTATGAGATGGGGGCTTATGGGTAGTTTTCTTTTGTTATAATGATACTCAGTATCAACTTGTGGTTGTGTAATGAACAAAGTTTAAAACAATGATGTGTCTGTGACGTAACGGTGGTTTGTTTGATGAATGTTTAAAAGGGTTATTCTCTTTTAACCAATATGATGTTTAAAAAGTCTTCCGTTGCGATGAATCTGATTGAGTAGAAAAAGTTTTTGTAAATCTCAATTTCTGGAAACCACGGCTGTTAGAAGTTGGTATCAGAGCTGTGTTGTGAGAGATCTAAGTACTGAGTCCGGTGCTTAGACTCACAACTTAGCTCTTATAGGTTGACTGGGTGGGGATGTGTGTGCGAGAGTTGCTTGTTAGGTAGCTCTTTTCCTTGTGATAATTATAGATGTTTACTTTTACTCGACTTCCTTACGTATAGAATGGTGGAAACGAGGAGAGGTAACGGGAAGCAAGTGATGAATCAAGGGGAGCAGGCCAACGCGGAGGGATCTTTCAGAATTCTGAGTGAAGGAGAAGCGGAAAGTGAGCGAGTTCCGTCACCTCCAAGAACTGCGTCAGTGCATAGTAGTCGTACTACGCACAGCACCAGCAGTATGATCCGCGTGGCTGAGTTGGAAAGAGTGTTGAAGGAAAGGGATGAGGCTCTGAGAAAGCAAACGGAGGAGCTAAACGAAATGAAGCAAGCAATGCGTGAGGCGGGAATTCTAGGGAAAAAGCCAATCACGCCTGAGGAAGGAGATGACGACGAGGATGATCAAGCGGGTCTAGGTGGCCGGAATGAAGGTGCAATGTACCGAGTGGGAAGCACCTACAGGATGTTCAGAGAGTGCAAACCACCTAAGTATGCGGGAGGGACTGATCCCCTCGACTGCATACGCTGGATCCGTAAGATGGAATAAACATACAACTCTGGTGTGTTTACTGAGGAACAGCGGGTCAGTTATGCGATCCGTGTGTTGGAGAAAGAAGCTTTACAGTGGTGGGATTCTATCGAAGGTTCACTATCAACAGTAACAAGGAGGAACCTTACTTGGGAAATGTTCAAAGAAAAGTTACAGAACCGTTTCTGTAATTTGGGGGCTAGACAACGCGTGGAAAGAGAGTTTTTGGATCTGAAAAAGGGCAACATGACGATTGCCAAGTACAACTCTACTTTTTCTGAAAGGATGCAGTTTGCCAAGAGGTACTGCTATGATGATGCTTCAACGGTAAACCAGTATGTGGAGGGTTTTCCATATGAATATCGTGGGACGGTGAGATTGAGATCCAATTTGGGTGATGCGATGGCTGAGGCGGAAAGAATCGAGCATGATTTGAAACTGAGAGAGAAGAGTGATGGGGTGGTGGGAGAAATGAGAAAGTGGGAAGGGCCATCTGGGTCCTCCAACAAGAAGAACTTCTCGAGTGGCAACAACAAGAAAGGGGAGAAACAAGGGAAGACAGGGTATTGTACAACATGCCACTCAAGCCACGGTGGTCCGTGCACTGCAGAGATGATGAGTTGCCGTCGATGCGGAAAGATGGGGCATAAGGCAGTAAACTGCAAAAGCGAGAAGCCCGTGTGCTACAACTGTAGGGAAATGGGGCATATCAGTATGCAATGCCCAAACCCGAAGAAGAAGATCGAGGAAGCAGGAAAGAAGCCAACCCCGAAAGCAACCGGCCGTGCTTATCAGATGACAACCAAGGAGGCACGCCGAGATGATGAGGTGATTTTCGGAACTTTTATGATTAACTCTTTACCTGCTGTTGTATTATTCGATTCGGGTGCTAGTAGGTCTGTAGTGTTCCTTAGATTCTGTGATCAGTTGAATGTGCCTTGTAGTTCCTTAGAACATGCTTTAGAGATCGAAATAGCGGTCGGGGAACCGATTACAGTAAGTGAGAAATACGACGATTGTACGATTGATATTGATGGCACTATTTTCCCTTTGACGCTTATTTACATTAGGAATCGAGGGATTCGATGTAGTGATTGGAATGGATTGGATGTCCGTGCATGGAGCTGAAATAGTGTGCTCAAAGAAGTTGCTCCGAGTTCCTCTTCCATTAGGTGGTCATGCTATCACCTATGGACAACGATGTACGGGGAACATAGCGATGATATCGGTCCTTAAGGCACGAAAGTGTCTAGCGAAGGGTTGCGCTGCGTTCTTAGCTCATGTGGTGGATTCGGCGAAGAAAAAGAGTGTGTTGGCGGAGGTAGAAGTGGTGAACGAATATCCCGATGTCTTTCCAGATGATCTTCCGGGATTACCGCCGCCAAGAGAGGTTGAATTTCAAATTGATTTGGTTCCAGGTGTTGCACCAGTTGCTAAAGCACCATATCGATTGGCTCCCTCTGAGATGAAAGAGATAATGACGCAATTGAAAGAGTTGCTCAAAAAGGGATTCATTAGGCCGAGTTCTTCACCCTGGGGAGCTCCGGTCCTATTTGTAAAGAAGAAGGATGGGTCGATGAGGATGTGTATCGTCTATAGAGAATTGATTAAGTTGACAGTGAAGAACAAGTACCCACTTCCAAGAATAGATGACTTGTTCGATCAATTGCAGGGTGCTAGTCACTTTTCAAAGATAGATTTGCGTTCAGGTTATCACCAAGTGCGAGTGAAAGAGGGTGATGTACCAAAGACGGCTTTTCGTACTCGTTATGGTCACTATGAATTTCTAGTTATGCCGTTCGGTTTGGCGAATGCACCAGCAGTTTTCATGGATTTGATGAATCGGGTGTGTAGGCCGTATCTTGACAAATCAGTGATAGGTTTATTGATGATATCTTGGTGTACTCCAAGAGTGCGGATGACCATAGGCGACATTTGAGAGAGGTATTGGAGACTTTGCATGAAAAGAAGCTTTACGCCAAATTATCAAAGTGTGAGTTTTGGCTAAAAGAAGTACACTTTTTGGGTCACATCGTGGGAATGGACGGAATAAAGGTAGACCCGGCAAAGATCGAGTCGATAAAGAAGTGGGAAATTCCTAAAACCCCAACCGAGATTCGTAGTTTTCTTGGCTTAGCAGGCTATTATAGAAGGTTCATAAAGGATTTCTCGAAGATAGCATCGCCAATGACGAAGTTGACTCGAAAGACGGAATCGTTTGTGTGGACGGAGAAGCAAGAGAGTGCTTTCCAAACTTTGAAGAAGTGTCTATGTGAAGCGCCGATACTCTCCTTACCAGAGGACAACGAGGATTTTGTGGTGTACAGCGATGCGTCTTACTCTGGTTTAGGATGTGTACTCATGCAGCGAGGGAAGGTTATTGCATATGCCTCTAGACAACTAAAGGATGCGGAAAAGAATTATCCCATACACGACTTAGAGCTAGCGGCAGTTATCTTCGCTCTTAAGTTGTGGCGGCATTACTTGTATGGTACTCATTGTACGATCTTTACCGATCACAAGAGCTTGCAACATATTCGAGATCAAAAGGAATTGAATATGAGACAGCGACGATGGATGGAGTTGTTGACCGACTATGACTGTGAAATCAGTTATCATCCGGGAAAGGCCAATGTAGTGGCCGATGCCTTGAGTCGGAAGGAACCTAGATCTGCTTACCGATTGAAATATATGAGTTTGGTAGTCGTACCGGATTGGGTTGATAAGATTCGGGCGGCTCAAATCGAGGGTTTGAAAGAGGAAAACTTAAAAGGGGAAGTGATGGGGAAGCAACAAGCAAGTCTTGGTGAGAATAGCCATGGTCTCAAGACTTTCCAGGGACGTATTTGGGTTCCCAAAGTTGGGGGAGTCCGTGAAGTGTTGCTACGAGAGGCCCATAGATCAAAGTATTTGATACACCCTGGGAGTACAAAGATGTACTTGGACCTAAAACCGAGATACTGGTGGCCAGGTATGAAGACGGACGTGGCTACTTATGTGTCGAAGTGCGTCACTTGTTCGCAAGTTAAGGAGGAACATCAAAAGCCCTACGGAGAATTGCAACAATTGGAGATACCCGAGTGGAAATGGGATAAGATCACAATGGATTTTGTTACGAAACTGCCCAGGACTACGAAGGGCAATGATATGATTTGGGTTATTGTCGATCGTCTAACCAAGAGTGCACATTTCCTTGCAACCAAAGAGACAGAAAAGCTAGAAAACCTAGCAAAGTTGTATGTGCGTGAGGTGGTTACGAGACATGGAGTCCCATTATCCATTGTTTCGGACCGTGATAGTCGATTTGTTTCAAGATTCTGGAAGAAGTTGCAAGAGGAATTAGGAACGAAAGTGCATTTGAGCACAGCCTATCACCCGCAGACGGATGTGCAAAGTGAGAGAACTATTCAGACGCTCGAAGACATGTTGAGAGCATGTGTGATTGAATACGGTGGGAGTTGGGATGCTCACCTTCCATTGGTGGAGTTTGCGTATAACAACACGTATCACTCAAGTATCGACATGGCTCCGTATGAGATGTTATATGGAAGGAAGTGTCGCACGCCGACTTGTTGCTTGGAAGCCGGAGAGAAACAATTCGCGGATTCAGAAATTGTGCAGTTGACAGCAGAGAAAGTGGCGGTAGCACGGAATCAACTCCGAATAGCGAGAGAAAGACAAAAGAAGTATTCGGACCGAAAGCACCGACCGAAAGTGTTTGAGGTTGGTGAAAAGGTAATGCTAAAAGTCTCGCCATGGAAAGGGATCATACGTTTTGGTAAGCGAGGCAAGCTTGGTCCACGGTTCATTGGTCCGTTGACGATTGTGGAGAAAGTTGGAGACCAAGCCTACAAGTTGGAGTTACCACCGACTTTGGAGGGAATACATGACGTGTTTCACGTATGTTATCTACGTAAATGTTTGGCTGAGGAACCAAGAATTTTGCCGTTAGAGGAGTTACGAGTAGACAATAGCAAGAGGATAATTGAAGAACCAGTGGCAATCTTGGACCGCAAGGTCAAGCAGTTAAGAAAGAAACGAGTCAAGCTCGTGAAGGTTCAGTGGAAGAACAAGCATGGAGGGGATATGACGTGGGGGACCGAAGAAGAAATGAAGATTAGATATCCTCAGCTTTTTGTTTAGCAAATTCCGAAGACGGAATCTTTTTAAGGAAAGGAGAATTGTAACGACCGAAATTTTAAGAAAATATTGTAATATTATTTTATGGAGAAATAAATAATATTATATGGAGTTTATTTAATTATAATGATAATTAAGGAGCATTATTGCTAGTTAAATATAATATTAAAGTTGGAAAAGAAAGGAAAAGAAAAGAAAGAAAAAAAATGAAAATTCGGATTTTTTTATGGATCGCGGCGCGACGAGTCGAAGTGTCGCGGCGCGACGCATAGCTGGTGTCAGACCTTGCGTGTGTCAGCCGGCTTTCGTGTGTCAGAAGCAATAGGGTACAGATGTCAGATTTGCATGTCGCGCAATTGGGCGTTTTGGAGGCGGTCGCGGCGCGACGCATGTACCAGCTTCTATAAATACGGGTTTTTGGCAGCCATTTCCACACACAAACTTTGAGAGTCGTTACTCTGCCAAATTTATGAGTTTTCCCGAGATTCTTGAGCCTACAATAGTGTCGGGTTTTGTTCGTGAGCGTATCTTTAGTTACGGGAGTTCGGAGAAACCGTCAAGAGCGTAGTTTTAACCGTAGTTTCGCGTGGGTGAACCCGAAAGGTACATTTCTCTAATCTTATGATTCCATTTCGGTTATTTGGCGTTTTGGACCGCATGCATGTCGCTTATATGCATTTTTATGAAGTTTCTAAGCTCGTGACGCGTAAATCTTTAATCGGGGTTTATTCGTTGCCGTGTTTTGGTGTTTGGGCAAGATCCGACTTGTTTAAGATTATGAGATCGTGTTTCTCATGTAGTAACCTTCGTCGGTTGTTCGCGGTGTTTCGGTTCGCGGTTTGGTTGATTCGTGAGCGTTGTTTGTCGTTTTAAGATCGTACGTTTCATTGTTCAGACTAAGGTGAGTTCAGTTGTTTTACAAAACCGAGCATATAGACAAAATCTGTTTTGATAATATTAACGGTTTTTAAGACGATATATCTATATATATATATGATGTTTGTGATAGATTAACGATTGATTGCTATGCATGCTCCTTTATTAATGATGAAATACGATTGACTTATACAATGTTTGTGACGCATGCATATATACTTATAGATACATGTTCTGATGTTAAGATTGATATGATGATATGGGAAGGGGTAGTTATACTTAGAGATGTAAAGATGATGCCTAGTAGGAATATTGTGCCTGCTAAGGATATGCTAGCCAAGTGAAGATTAGTTGCCGGGTTTCTAGATAACTTTGGCAACACATGGTGTACTTGTACACTGGAGTGATGTATTGACCACAGAGATGGGTCATGTGCAAACATCACGAGGGTGAAAAGAGGGTCCATCGGTAATTGGGGCACCATTTGTACTTTCACCTAAACGACTTTTAGTCAGAGTAACTATAGCGGACGGATCTTAGAAGTGTGTGTACAAGTGGGAGTCGCACCCCACATTGTACCATACTTGCTCGACACGCTTAGTGAACTTATACCAATGCGGACGGACCTAGAACTTAGCAGTTGCTAGGCACGCATATGGTATTATCGCGGACGGACCTTGGAACCCTAGTGGTTGCCGGGCACGCACTTGGTACTTGGGGTAGTGATGATAGCGAAGCAAAAGATAGACCCCAATAAGATGATTTATGATGTTTGTGATGTTAATGAAGTTAAAAGATGAATGAGATGATTATGATGTAGATGAAGTTAAAGAATGATTATGATGATTTAAAGATGTTATATGACGTTTATGATGACACTTGACCATGCGGGGATTTACGATGCTATGCGGGTGGGTCAAGTTACGGTTTGGGATTTAATGCCTTAACCTAAATATGTTTGCGAATGTTTTTTAAATGATGATTTTGTGTTGTTAACTAAGCTGACTCACGAGGCGAAAGCTGACACTTGTTTCTTTGAAATACGTCTTGTGCTCGTGCAGGTTGCTTAGGTGCGTGGCCTTGTGAGATGGGGGCTTATGGGTAGTTTTCTTTTGTTATAATGATACTCAGTATCAACTTGTGGTTGTGTAATGAACAAAGTTTAAAACAATGATGTGTCTGTGACGTAATGGTGGTTTGTTTGATGAATGTTTAAAAGGGTTATTCTCTTTTAACCAATATGATGTTTAAAAAGTCTTCCGTTGCGATGAATCTGATTGAGTAGAAAAAGTTTTTGTAAATCTCAATTTCTGGAAACCACGGCTGTTACATAAATGAATCAGAAACTTGAATTAAAGTAAGGTTTAGGGATTGATTTGAAGAAATTATGCAAATGGGTCAAATTGGTTGATTTTGGTACAAATTCATGAATTGTATGTTAAAGTGTGTTTTGAAACATGTTTCTAGCTTAGTTTGAATGCCTTGTTCATATGTGAATGCTGGAAAATGGTTTGGAATCGATTGGTAAAGATTTGGTTTTGAAAATGGCCAAAACAGGGGCTGGAAATCGACACTGGTCTGTGCAGACTTGCTTGCGGGCGCAAGGAAATCCTTTGCGGCCGCAAGGAGCCGTGCTTGCGGCCGCAAGGACCTCCTTTGCGGGCGCAAGCATAGTTCTGCCCTTACGGGCGCAAGTAAAGCACTTCCTTGTGGGCGCAAGCATTTGCTTGTGGCCGTAAGGAGCCCTGTTTCAGCACAGAATTCACTATTTAATGTGGTATTGATATATGGGATAGTGTTTAGGTGATTCCAGCGACTTGGAAAAGCCTGAATAGTATAATTGCTTAGTTTAGACGCTCCGGTGAGTATTGACTTTCATGAGTTCAATAAAGGGAGATTTAGTTGGTAAATGCACTACACGGTTATTGTATGTTAAATATGGTACACATGAGGGTTATAGATATGAGTTTGCAAAACCATGATTATCTGATATGTGAGCATGTATTTAATTACATGTGCATATATATATTGATGAATACAAGTTATCTGTAAAAGCATGCATGCAATTGTTCCTGAAAAGGATTTCTGATGAGCTATGTGTATGTCCGGACAGTTTCTTGATTGAGGTCAGCTTCGGCTGGGTCCAGAGCCTTTAGGCGTAATGTTTCTGGGCTAACGGTACTCGAGTGTCGTTCCTTAGATGAGTTGGGAGGTGATTGCCTTAACTGGCTAGCCTATGAGATTCTTGGTTCCAAAACGAGCTTGGTGATTCACTTATGTGATGAGACCGGCAAGGGATGGTAGTGTTTGATTCCCCCGGTGGTAGTGGTTTGAGTTGGATTTGCAACCCGGCAATATAATACACTCGCTAGACATGTCAGCACTCCGCAATGTGATAGGATAGCATTATTTGCTAACTCTTGATATGCATATGACTTGCTTTATTGCTTTTCATGCCTGTTAGTACTCACTAGCTATTTTATATAGCTAATCCCGTTGATATTATTTTTTTACAGATAAGGAGTAGGTGTGCCTGGTGAGATGGGATTCTCTGCTGGGAATTGTATATGTCTTTTGGAAAGGAACATTGTAACTGGTACTATGTGTACAATGGTCGGTCGATGATGTAGTAACACTGTTAGTATGTGATTTGGCACTATTTTTGATATGTAAATATAATCGCCAAATCATTATGGTTTTAACTCTGTAATAACTAATAGGTTTGTATGTTTGGTATAAACATTTCCGCTGCGTTGTTTTATATTTCTAACTAGTTGATCAAACAGGTACACCTTTTGTTACAAACCTAACCACGCAGTTTAAAAACTCAAATTTACACGGATTTTGACAATAGCTGAGGCGGTGTTACAATATATACACATATACTAATACTAATGTTATTATTCCTACTTATGTGTTTAATTGAGTAAAATGCTTAAACCATCCTAAATACCTCTAAAATGGTCAAAAATGATACAAGAACATTAAATATACTTAAACCATTGAAAAACAACAATTGGTTTGCTGCAGCCATGGTCGCGCCGCGACACTTTTAAGGGTCGCGCCACGACACAGCATCAGAGGCACGATTTTGTGTTCTGCATAGCTGTTCTTTCCATTCAAACCCAAAATTAACATGTTCTTATTTAATTCCAGCTTTTGTACTAGTTTTAGGACATTAAAGGGAGTCTATAAACATCAAAATAACTAACTCTAACATCCTATTCATGATTAATCCATGAATTCACCATATTTGACCCATTTGGTCAATTTCAAGAATTACAACCAAGATAGCAACTTTAATACACAAAATCAGTTCCAAATTACTTATATATCATGTTAGAACAGATTGCTATCAAGAAATCTAAACTTTACTAGCTAATTTCGTTTGTCCCATTTTTAACCTAAATCCTAAAGTCAAGAACAAGAGAAGAAGAAAAGCTTACAAGCTGGAAGATGATGATGATGTGTTGAAGCTTAAGAACCGATTAGAGACAAGATTCAAGCTTTAATACAGCTCCAATTGATCCTTGCTTTGATTTCTCTTCAAGAACACATGGAAGAACAAAGATGAGAGGTGTGTGTGTATTCCCGTATGTGTGTGTGTGTTGAGTGTGTGTTGGTAACTTAAAACCGACCTTGGGTTTTTGAGTTATCCACAAAGGGTATTTTGTTCCCCTTTTCAACATACAACACGACATCCGAATAACCGTTTCAACTAACGAGGATATTTTTGGAAACCTCGTTTGAAACCAGTTATTATTTCATAATTCTTTTCTATTTTTATTACTATTTTTAAATTCACATTTATCTGACCAATAGCTAATTTCTATTAATTCTTACAATTATATTTATATTTAATTCATTTAAACAAATTGACATACCAAATGGAGCGCACGAATAGGCCCAATTTGAATATGTTACATATAGAACGTGCATAAACTACTATACAAGATCTATAATACATATATTTTAAGTTGTCTGTTGCACAATAAACAAAACACAAAACTACTCGTCGCTATTTTCGCCCTCGTTCTCGTCGTTTTCCACAGTGTCATTTTGGGTAGAAAACGGTTGCATCACACTTGTCATTGCCACTTCCATTGTCACTCTGAAGGTCGAGCATGACATCAAGTTGATTTGGCTACAAATGATTGAATATGTACATTAGTAAACTTATAAGTTAAAAGAATAAACTAAAATAAACCACAGTACCATAGTACCATACCAACAAAGTCATAACAAAGGCATACCGACCCATTATCATCTATCAAACTGAATAAGACACAGATAATCACGTTATGGTTTATCATAAATAAATATAGCACATACTGGCTCATTATAAACTATTGGATAACCAAACTACTAAGCTAAGACCCATATAACTCATCATGACCAGTTACAAGTCATCATGACCCATGAACCAAAATATCAAACTATTTGATAACCAAGCTACTAAACGAAGGCCCATATAACTTGCTATAAGAAGATTAATCAAATGGCTTTAATTAGATATAAATAGTAAACATGTAGTGTTATACATTATGAGTTGTGTGTGACTTATGCTAAGTCAAAAGGGTCATTTTTTAATTTCATGTTTTAGTCTTTAATTGTAATGACCCGATTTTTATAAGACGAATATTGTAATATTATTAGACGAGTGAATAATTTATATTTTATGAAGTTCATTTTTATAGAAGTATATATTTATGGAAGTATTTATTTTAAAAAAATGAAAATCTCGAACTTCAAGGATCACGACGAGACGTATTTGGGCGGCAGAGCTTGCGTGTGTCAGAGTTTTGCATGGCGCAGAGCACGTGAGTCTGGGCGGTCACGACGCGACGCGTCCGGCTGGTCTATATATATGAGCTGCATTTCAGCCTTTTCTCTCATTCTTCTCTCATACATTCCGTTACTCTGCCCAAATTTAGAACATTTCTAAGCCTAAAGAGCGTGTATTAGTGTTGGGGCTTCGTTATTTCAAGTTTGTGAGTGTCGGGTTTTGCGGTGTTACCATTTCAAAGCTAAGTTTCGACTCCGGTTTCGTTTTCGGAGGTCTCGAGAAGTGTTTTGGAGCTCGTGAGACCAACATTCAACAACCGGGGTGTGAAGCTTGTCGGATCTAGTTTTGTGGTGATCTTTAATTTCGTCCGGTTTGAGGTGAGTTCGGTTGTTTTACAAAATTGAGCATGTAGACAAAATCTATTTTGAAAGTATTAACGATTTTTAAGATGATATATCTACATATGAATGTTTATGATAGATTAACTATTGTTGGTAATGCATGCTACTTTATTATTAATGAAATGCGATCGAATTACACAATATCTGCGATGCATGAACATATACCTATAGATATATGAATTGATAATTATGATGGATTGATATGATGATTGGGGAGGGGGTAGATATACTCTGAGATAAAAAGATGATGCCTATTAGGCTATGTAGTTATCTCGGTCAAAAATCAAATATCGGTCAATGACCGATATTTGAAATCGCGGTTATCGGGGTGAAATATCGGTTTTTTATATTTTGTAGAATATATATATATATATAATCATAAAAAATTAAATCAAAAGTATAGCAAAAAGTTACTAGATAGTAATATGGGAATTGTTATCGCGGTGACAGTTGTTTGGCCTGAAATTCGTGAGCCGTGACAATCGCTTGGAGTGAAAATTCGTAGCCTGAAATTGGTGAGTCGTGATAGTCGCTTGGAATGAAAATCATGGCTTGTTTCGTGTGATCGAAAGGCTGTTGTGGGTAGTCGCTCATGGCTAATCGATGGGAGAGTGGAAGCCGGAAGGAAGAAGTGAAGAACATAGTCAAACCAAAAGGAATAGACCCATGGATTGATCTACAAGCATTTCTTTTAAATGGATATTAGGTTTTATTTGAAATTGGGCTGGGCTAAAAGAGGGACTTGACACTTATCAGTTAGCAGACCCAAAAAAATTCTCAGTAAAAATATCGCTTAAAAACCGATATTTCGATATCACAATCTCGACCAAATCTCGGTCAATATCGCCGATATTATCGCCTCCGATATTACCAGCCGATATTTGAAACCGAGATTTTCCCAAGGACCGATATCTGAGATCTCGGCGAGATATCGCCGAGATTGACTGCACAACTATTAGGAAAAATGAGCCTTCTAGGATGTGCTAGCAAAGAGATGGATGGTTGTCGGGTTTCTAGATAACCTTGACAGCACATGGTGTATTCGTACACTGGAGTGATGTATTGGCCATAGAGATAGGGTCATGTGCAAAACGTCACGTGGGTGAAAGGAGGGCCTAGAGATCTGGGGCACCATTTGTACTTTCACCTAAACGACTTATGTCAGAGTAACTACAACGGATGGATTACGGGAGTGTGTGTACAAGTGCGAGTCACGCCCTGCGTTGTACCATACTTGCTGAACACGCTTAGTGAACTTTTGCCAATACAAAGGACCTTAGAACTTAGGAGTTGTCAGGCACGCATATGGTGCCATTATGGATGGACCTTGGAACCCTAGCGGTTTCCGTGCACGTATGGGGTATTTGGGGTAGCGATGATAGCGATGTATAATGATAAACCTCAATAAGAAGGATGATGAATGAGGAATAAATGATGTATGAGATGTTAATGAAGTTAAAAGATGGATGCGATGCCTTAAAAAGTTTATGATGATTACGATGATACTTGACCATGCGGGGATTTACAATGCTACGTGGGTAGGTCAAGTTACGGGTTGGGATTTATTACCTTAAACCTAAATATGTTTTACGAATATTTTAATATGATGATTTTGTGGTTTTAACTAAGCTGACTGACGAAGCGAAAGCTGACACTTATTTCTTTGAAATGTGTCTTATGCCAAAAAATGATTCATCACATACATTACATTTTTTTCATACGGAATTCACGGGTGGGCAATCCAATAGAATGAGGGGGAATTGGACGGCTAAGATTGGTTCTCGCAATAAAAACGATTCTTAAATGAACTTTTCACTATATATATATATATAGGGGAGGGTTTAAACTAGAACTGTTTTTCATACGAGAACTGCGAGAACCAATCTTGGCCGTTCATTTTGGATAATGGAGTTCATGGATGAAAAGCGCGGGGGGATTGAGTGCGACATGGTGCATGTAAGGAATTCATGGGTGGACAATCCAATTGAAGGAGGGGGGATTGGACGGCTAAGATTGGTTCTCGCGGTTCTCGTACGAAAAATAGTTCTCGTTTGAACTTTTGCCTATGTGTGTGTGTGTGTGTATATATATGGGAGGGTTCATTTGAAAACCAATTTTATTGTGAGAACCGCGAGAACCAATCTTAGCCGTTCATTTTGGATAATGAAATTCATGGATGAAGAGCGTGGGGGGATTGAGTGTGACAGGGTGCATGTAAGGAATTCATGGGTGGCTAATCCAATTGAAGAGGGGGAATTGAACGGCTAAGATTGATTCTTGCGATTCTCGCAATAAAAAGGGTTCTCAAATGAACTTTTCACTATATATATATGTATATAGTTACGATCAGATAAGAACACCTTTAAAATGAGAACAGAGAGAACACTTTTGGGACTTTGATTTCATTGATCGAATGGTTTAAAAACTGTCACGTTGATCGAATAGTTTAAAAACTACCACATTTTTTGATCATCTTTTTTACTATATACCTGATGAATCAATGCATATAAAAATGTTTGTCTATATGTATCAATGCATATAAATCTTTAAATTTTTAATATTATACAAATAATTTTAATTTTAAGATTGAAAATGTAAACTTAACAGGTTTTTATTGTCGTGTATTTTTACAAAATAACAAGTGTCCTTACATTTGCTTGTTTATTTGTAAAAGAGAAATTTTCGCTTAAAAGTTAAAAGTTCAGTAATCTATACTACTATATAAAGCATTTAACACTCTCTCTCCTCCTTAATTTTAAGACTTCTTAAAATTCAATCAAAACAACATCTTGACCTTTCATTCTATTTAACTTAATCTCATCCACTCAATCTTTAACCATTTCAATCTCTCTCCTATTTACTTTAACTTTTTATTCAATTAAAATATACTCTTACACAAACATAATTATACACCCATAACAACATAATTTCTAATATCTTATTAACTTCTTTATCCTTATTTTACAAATATGATTTTTTTCTTATTTTAATGTCTTTTAGATTTTATTTTTAAAATTAATAAAATAGTTTATGCAAATAAAAGAAAAATTGAAAAAAAACGGGACATGTTACTAAAGAAATTTTTTTGTGATATTGAATTTTGCGAATAACATATCATTACATTTTTGAAAGCGACATATTATAAAACAAAAATTATTCGACTCCGCAGCATTAAGCGGGTACGATGCTGGTATCTTACTAAGAAAAAAAACAAAAAATAAAAGTATAAAATCCGTATTTCGGTTTTAACACGAAGCTACATCCCTCGATACAAACAGGGCCGCCGCACCAAAATCTTCCGATCAGCAATCACGGCCGGAAAAATTCTCTTGAGATCGACTCAGTTTCAGGTGAAACGGAACTCGAACTTCTCATACATCTTTGCACTTTCGATCTTGTAGGTTATCTGTTTGGGGCATTGTTCTCTTTTAATCTTATGAACCTAGGTCTGTAAAATATTTCGAATTTGGATGTTCATTCTATGCGTGTTTCAATAGAATTGTGGTGACATTTGTTCTTTCTTAATTCCATATGAGATGGAAGATTTGGGGGTATCTGAGCATCCAGGAGCTGTCGTAAAGACAAAAAGCTCTTCTGGATGTTTGATTGTTGAAAAGAAGGCAGTTACAGGAGTAGGAGTGGTTAGTGATTCACCTTCTCGGAAATTATTTAATTCCAGTGAAGATAAAAAGAGACCTCGAGTTGTTCTGACTGATTCCGAGTCAAGTGATGAGTTATTAGATCGTAAAGTTCGTAAAATTCGTAAAAATTTAAAGGAATGTGAAGATTTTCAGACTGAGATGGTTAGCAATGGTTTAGATGAATCTGCAGTGGACAATGATGAATCAAGCTTACCATTATGTACATCAAATGAAAACGAAGAACAAAATCTTGATCAGCTAAATGATGGTGTTATGAAGGTAATTGCTAATGATAATAAACAGAAAGAATCTAGAACTGTGAAAACAGTAAAAAGAGATAGAAATGCAAAGAAAAAAATGAAGAATGCTAGTTCAGTAAACGGTAAGGATAGCAAGCATAAGCGTGCTAGTTGCACTGAAAAACAGTTGTTGCGAGAGAAGATCAAGAAGATGCTTTTTGCAGCTGGATGGAAGATTGATTACAGACCAAGAAGGAACAGAGATTATTTAGATTCTGTGTATATTAGTCCTTCTGGGAGTGCTTATTGGTCTATAACGAAGGCTTATGAGACACTTAGAAAAGAAGAGAAAAGTAGTTCAAAAGCTGGGGATGATTTTAGTAATTTTACTCCCTTACCCAATGAGATTTTAAATAAGTTAACTAGGCAAACGCGAAAGAAAATCGAAAGAGAAATTGAAAAGAATAGAGAAAATGAAGGCAAGAGTAGGAAGTCTAGTTCATATAAGGAAACACCTCTCAAAGACGGGTTGATTTTGAAAAAGTCAGCGGTTCGTAGTAGTTCTCGTGTTGTACAAGGAGCAAAACGCAAAAAAAATGGCAGACTTACTTTACTGGTTCGTGGTTCTGACACGGGACTAAATTCAGAAGATAATGGGTCTGTTTCGCTTTCATACCCGAAAAAACGAAGCCTGATTTCGTGGTTGATCGACTCTGGAATCGTTTCGGTGGGAGAAAAAGTGGAATATATGAACCTTAGAAAGACACGGGTAATGCAAGAAGGATGGATAACCGAAGAAGGAAATATACATTGTGAATGCTGCAGTAAAATCATAACAATTTCGAGGTTTGAGCTTCATGCAGGAAGCAAACTTGGGCAACCATTCGAAAATGTTTTCTTACAGTCTGGTCAATCATTGATTCAGTGCCAGATTGATGCTTGGAATGAACAAAAAGAATCAGAAAGAAAAGGGTTTCATTGTGTAAATATTGATTGTGATGATCCGAATGATGATACGTGTGGAATTTGTGGTGACGGTGGGGATTTGATCTGCTGTGATGGTTGTCCATCAACTTTTCACCTGAGCTGCTTAGATATGCAGGTACCATAAGCTGTGATTGTTATACTTCTTTGGCCAAATGGCATCATGTTATGTTTATTCTATAATTAAGGCTGTAAACGAGTAGAGTTTTCATCGAGTTTGAGCAGTAAATTGAGCTCGAAATATATAACCAGCTGAGCTCGAGCTCATATTGAGCATTGTGTCAAATATGAGTCTAACGATTGTATAGTTGGATTTTATTAAAGTTATTCTTTTCAAAAACATTTTGACTTGGTTGTTTGTAGTAACTTTTATAAATATTTGAAATGTCTTTTTTATTTAATATAGTTTTAAATGTAATGTTTGGCTACTAAAAAGTAATTCTCGATATAAATACCCGAGATTTTCCCTAGCTCGAGTATTTCAAAATGCATTCATCACTTAGGAAACATAACTCTGTTTAATATGTGTGTATATGTATATGTAGATGTATGTATAGGTATAGACTGATTCTATCCATATAGCTTCCTTAACAGGTGGATCGATTTCTCGTCTCTTGTTATTTCAGATGCTTCCCCAAGGTGATTGGCACTGTCCAAATTGTGTGTGCAAATATTGTGAGTTAGTTGGTGTTTATAGCAATAAGGCCAGTGGTAGAACTGAAAGTTCACTTCTTACATGTTGCCTTTGTGAGAAAAAATGTAATCCATCTTTCCTAGAAGGACCTTTTTTTCTTTATTTGAACATATAAGTTTGTTTCTTGTATTTTTCTTAGTTGGTTGTAAAACAGCTTACTGTTCTTGCAGATCATAAATCATGCAGCCTAGAAATGGGGAACAGACGCATTGTTTCCAAAGATTTGAACTCTTCTTTCTGTGGGAAAAAGTGCCAAGAGGTACAAAGTTAGTTACGTTATGGAGCTTTTATATTTTTGATAATAGTTAAATACACGTAAGTTATACATTTCAAATATGACATTAATACTCGCAACAATAAGTGAATATGCATCTCTACTATAAAAACCATTCTTTGAGATAATGGAAAAGAGTATTTGTCAAGGGAATTGGAAGAACTTATGAGTATGTTTAGGGTATTTATGAATATTTATTCAAAAATTTAAAAGTGAAAAATGAGAGATTTAGAAAGAACTTTGTAACCAACGATGGAGATTGTTATAAGTCTAATAAAGTTTTAAAATGATATTGTTTTATCTTAATTAAGAACATGCATTTATGAAAAGACACACACAAAACAAAAAGAAACAAAATTAGCAATTCTTTCATGCTCTAGCTTCATCCAAATCCAGAAGCAGTTAAGCACCTTGCCCTAAAAAAGTTCAAACTTTTTGCAAAAGGTGAAAAAAAATATTCCCCTACTTAAAAAGTTTAGTTGATGAAATTGTTAGTAACTTTTAGTTGACTAATCATGTGATATTGTGATGTGGCTCTTTGAATTTCTAACCCTAGATAATAAACTAATAAACCAACAGGCTCGTAGTCATGCAAATCCTATAAAAGTTTTTCAATGTTACACCTTGATTTATCGTCCGATTCTAAACGTAACGTATAGTTGTAAACTGAAATTAGTATATAAGTTCTTTTTTTTTTGGTTTCGTATGGTTTATCAAATTGTAACAGCCTACTTTTCAAAATTTTAAAGTAGATGTATTGTACTATTATTCAAAATTAGAAGCCAAAACATAAATAAAAATAAACAAATAAAGAATAAGGAAGAATTAAGAAAGAGAGAGGGTTTGAAAAATTGGGGAAACGTGGACCTGAAGTACCGAACCAACTCTATCTCACGCTCTCGGCAATTCTGCCTATTCAACCCTCTTGACTCTGGTGTCCACCATTTCGTCGGACTGTCCCTCACCATTTTGCAACGTTGTCGCACATCATTTTTTTGGAAAATTAATTAGCGTGAAACCCCACCTCAAGATTAGCTTCGTTGTCCGAAAACACAATATGAATTTTATTTTTCAAAAAACGGGTCGACACGGAACATGACCGTAACCGGACACGAAACTAAACCGGGTAAACTGGGTCGACACGAATACGACACGACCCACTTAACACGAACACAACCTGAATTGGTGGGTCTACATATATATAGGCATATAGCTAAATAGAGTAGCAAACGTTTTATTAGTTATCAGCTCACAAGCATGGGGAGGAAGACACGTATGATCTAGGGAAGAGGAGCATCCAACTAGATCTCCTTCTGATTTTGTAACCGTTCCTTACTTTATATTAATGAAATATAACTCTATCCTTCCTATATCCGATTCATTTCAATATCAAGGTCTGAATCCTATCACTCCACACATGATGAAGTGTGTCCTCTAAACAATTCATAAAAGCCTCAAGTATCTATTCGATCAAAGAATTAAATATGAGGTAAAGACATTGGATAGAGTGATTAAACAACTATAATTGTGAAATCTAATACCATCCAAGGAAGGGCCATGTAGTGACACCTTAAGCAGGAAAAAATCTAGTAAACCTATTCAGATTATGACATTTAATTTGCTAGCTACCAACACTTTATTGGAAAAGATTCAAAAAGCATAGCTAGAAGCAAGACAATTAGAAATGAGAAAGTATTTTCAGCCATGTTAAATTGTTGGAAACTAACAATAAAGGAATCAAAAGGTTTCAAGGAAGAATATGGATTCCAAAAATCGACAACTGTAGAGAATTGATTCCGAATGAAGGAGATTCATCTAATTATTCAGTGAAACTTATAAGATGTATAAGGACCTAAAAACTCTGTATTGGTGGCCAGAAATGAAGAATTACGTAGCTAATTACGTCAAGAAGTGTCTTACATGTCTAAAGGATAAAATTGAACACCAAAGACCATTTGGACACTTACAGCCACTCGACATTCTTGTTTTGAAATCGGAAGATATTACTATGGATTTTGTTACAAAACTACCAAAATCACTAAAGGGTTTAGATGCCATATGGGTCACAGTTATTGTTGATCGATTAACTAAGACCCAAGACATTACATATTTACATTTCTTACCGGTAAAGGAAACACGAAGCTTAAAAACATTAGCCAAATTGTATATTGATGAAGTAGTCTCAAGGCATGGCGTACCTATATCCATTGTATCAGATCAGGATCCTCATTTCACTTCTAATTTTTGGAAGAGTTTCCAAAAGCAATTAGGATCACAAATTAAAATAAATACGGCATACCATCTACAAACAAATGCTCAGAGCGAAAGGACGATTCAAACATTACAAGATATGTTACACGCATGTGCATTGACTTGAAAGGTCATTGGGATAGCCATTTATCCCTTGTTGAGTTTGCTTATAACAACAATTACCATAGTAGTATCAACGCAGCACCATATGAGGTTCTATATGGTAGAAAATGTAGAACACCCATACGTTGGATGGAAGTTGGTGAAAAACTACCTAGCCCCCATAACTATCCTACAAACTGCGGACAAGGTTACTCAAATAAGGGGGAAAGACTTAAAACCACACAAGATAGACAAAAAAACTACACCGACAAAAGAAGGAAACCCATTGAATTCTGGGTTTGTGACATTGTGTTATTAAAAGTATCACCTTGGAAGGGGGTTCTACATTTTGGCAAAAAGAATAAATTGACATGATATATTAAGCCTTATAAGATAACCGAAAAGGTAGGAACAACATATCAATGGAAAAACTAAAGGGAATGCATAATACCTTTCATGTGTACATTTTAAAGCAATGCCTTACTGAAAGGATGTCGTGATTCAAGTCGAAGAAATCACACTTGATGACGAACTTAGTTTTGAAGAAAAACCCATAGCCGTAAAGAGCGTAAAGTTAAGAAGCTTTGAATTAAAGAAGTATACTTAGTATGAGTCCATTGGGATTTTCAACATGAGAAGTAGAGTCGAAAATACAAAATAAGTACCCATACCTTTTTTAATACAATTTTGAGGATGAAATTCTTATAAGGGAGATATGTAACAACCCTAATTTTCAAACTAAGAATAAAAATAATATATAAGTCTTTGTATTTAAAGAAAGCATTTGGGCAGATATCCTAATTCCTCATGTATAAAGCTAGTTATCTAAAAGTCCTTAATATACAAATTATAAGGACTAAAACAAGGTAAGTAACACCTTAAAGTAAGAAATGTTAATTATGTTAATATGTAAGAAAAATATACAAATAAGCAAATAAGCACACAAGTAGCTTTCAAAGCTCCTTACAAATGTACAACATGGACTACAAATTTTCTATGACAAGGAAAAACTAGTTTCAATGACAAATCAACCCTACAAACATAACAAATCAGTGTTGTCCAAATCTTGAAAGCTAAAGAAATGATAAGGCAAAGCTAGAAGCATGAGAACATGTGCATATGTGTCATGTTGATAAGGTAAAGCTATAAGAATGATAGCTTGAAGCATGATATGTGTCATGTTCTTAGAAAATTACAAGTTAAGAAGCTAAGTGAACTAGTACCACACTTACACTATAAATAGAGGCCAATGGTAAGACATTCCCTTCATCCTTAAATTCTAAACACTAAAAAAAGATTAGTAGTAAGTCAAGGAGATTAAGAAAAAGTTTAAGAGTCACAAAGCAAGGCCTAAACAAGGTGAGTACGTTTGCACTTCATTGAGATACATATGTGATATATAAATGTTTTATGCATGAAGATTTAAGATGATATATTGCTATGTTTTCTGTGCATAAAGTTATGTTACGATTATGTAATTATGCGGCAAAAGTATATGTTTGATGACATGATGTTAGCATGCATATTAACATATGATACATGAAAGTTTTTATGCATGTTAAGTATGAGCGTTAACATATCCAACGTACGGGATGTAGACTAAAGGAATAAAGGGACGTCTTGCAAACGGACCTTATTAGGCAACCCTTATGTGAACCCGAGGTTAGAGAACCTCCTAGAAGTTTCACATACTTAGCAAGTAACCTTGAGATCTCAAAGAAATGTTTTTATACGTGAAAGTGGTGTACAAGAAAGATTGTTTTTAGCCTTTGATTTGGCTAAGTATTTGTGAAAATATTTGATTAGTATTACTACTCACCAAGCTTAAAGCTTACCTATTCATGGAACAAGGAATGTTGTTATCCTTTTAATTTGAACTTTTGTGAAATTGTTATCTTACACATTTCTACAGATGTAATAACTCTGAATTAAGTTATAATGAAATAAAAAGTTTAAATTTAAAGTTTCTTTATATTCACTTGTAGTAAAGGCAAAAGGATAATACCCACGGGAACGGGGTGTTACACAAATCGATCATGAAATCTTTTTTCTTTTTAAACAACCTTTCCAAAAAAATAAAGGCGGGTATAACCCATTTACTTATAAACCGGTCAATTCGGGTTTGTTATATCCTAACCGGTCAAATGGGTTAAATAAAAAACATTAGCTTGAATGATAATGAGCCAAATGGGTCAGAAGTCTCTCGAAGTGTATTTTGAATGCACAAAACCTTCTTAATCGTTTTTATTGGAATGATTATATTACTATTGAAGTAACATATTTTTAGTACTGACCTACTTTTGCAGCTATATAACGACTTGCAGAAGTTCTTGTGGGTGAAACATGAACTGGATTCAGGATTTTCATGGTCTCTTATTCATCGATCTGACCCGTTACCAGATTCTACCTCTGTGAATTTTTCTCAAAGAGTAGAATGCAATTCTAAACTTGCTATTGCCCTTTCGGTTATGGATGAGTGTTTTATGCCTATCGTTGATGGGAGAAGTGGGATCACTCTAATTCATAATGTTGTGTACAATTGTGGGTAAGTTGGAATTACAGAATATCTAGGTTTTATGCCTCTTTAAAATTTACAGACTAGGGGTGGAAATATGTGTGGAGTCGGGCATGTTGGTAGCAGGTGAAAACAGGTCTGGGTTAAAATGGGTCAATTATTAGCAATGGATCTAAACAGCCATTTGAAAATATAATGCTTAATATAAGAATATAAATTATATTTTATTTTTCTAAAAATGTCGAAACTATCTAATAGTTGCTTATGTTTATGCCTTATTTAAAGTATACTTCAAAATTTTTCCGACAATTGTTTACTAATAATTATCAGGGACCATTCTAATTCTAGTTTGGTTTGTTAACAGTTAGAGTTGAGATGTATGAGCTGGCTGAAATGCCAACCTGAACTCAACACAAACTGCCAACCCTGGGCCTGATATGGGTTTAACTGCAAACACCTATTGCAAGAGTTTTCTTCTTGAACTAATCAATGTGCTAATTATGGGTACAATAATTGATTTCAATCTTTGAAAAAGATTAAGGACCTTGAAAGATTTTAAAGTGGATTTTTGACAGCTTTCAACCTCTTGACCTGTTCCCCTTTTAGCTTAACTTTTCTATCTGACTGATTTTATAGAAAACACAAACCTATAAATGGATTGAAATGCCACCTTTGCCACTGAGGTATTTGTGGAATTTGTATAGTTTTATCTTATGTAACAAAATATTTGGATTTTAGCTTCTGATATATTGTAATTTTTCTCTAGATCAAACTTTAGCCGATTAAACTTCAGTGGCTTCTTCACAGCTATTTTGGAGAGGGGCGATGAAATAATTTGTGCCGCATCTATCAGGTGTGTGTGTGTGTGAGCAATTGTTGCTGTTTTTTGTTATTGGAATTACTGATCTTATATTTGATCACATGCCCAGAATCCATGGAACTCAACTAGCAGAGATGCCGTTTATTGGAACCCGTCATTTGTATAGACGCCAAGGAATGTGCCGTCGGCTATTGCAGGCTATTGAATCAGTAAGGAGATTTTTTTTGTTTTTTCTATTTTTAGTCTAGTTTATTAATATGATTTTTTTTTTGTGTCTAGAAGTGGCAGTTTTAAGTTTTAACCCATTTAATTATTATTTCGTTAATTATTATTAACTGATTAGTTATTTACAAAAATTCTAAAAAATAGTGAAGGAAGGTGTTCCGACCTGTAACAAAATTAACTCCTTACTCAACCCATCTATCTTGCCACTTCTGCTTGTGTTTTACAAAAACAATTTTTTCGGTCATTGCTTCATGTGCTATTCTGCATTTCTTCACTTATCATCACTCCATTCATTTTGTAGAAATTTTGGCAAGCATTAAAATACCCTTCTATCTCTTTAATCTTGCTGTTATTTACTCATATTTGTTTATTCATTTTTAATACCCTTTCAGGCTCTCTCTTTTCTTAAAGTTGAGAAATTGGTTATTCCCGCCATTGAAGAACATTTGCACACATGGACTAATGCTTTCGGCTTCAGCCCACTTGAAAAAGCACAGAGACAAGAGATTAGGTCCGTTAATATGTTGGTGTTTCCCGGGACTGATATGTTACAAAAGCTGTTAATGAAGCAACGTACCGCGAAAGGCCGCATAACTTCAGAAAAAGGTTTTTATCGTTCTGAATACAACAGTTTTTTTCATATTTCTCTTGATAGTGTGGCAAGATGGGCGGGGTCAGGTAACATCTCAGGATGGCTTAGGGTTGAAACATTTCATCTTTTAGTACAGGTCAAAACGGGTTGGGGAGATTGGTTTGACCCATAATCACTTTCTTCTTTTGTTAAAATCTAAATAAAGTACTTTGGGAGGTTGAACGCATTAATATCGAGTATTATGGTCCACTTTCAACCTGTTCAACGCATTTGACCCATTCCTTTTTTCAGTTGACCCGTTTTACAAAACATCCCAAATCACCTGTCCACAAGTAAATGGTTGAAATTGTCGGCTCTATTAATCTCTCTCTCCATTCTACTTTTCAAATATATGTGAAGTTGAGTTTTTTTCCATCTCTGATGTAGGCAAGAAAGATGATTACAATAAGCCATTGACCAAGGAATCGGAATCGAATTCCTCCAGGCAGAATTGTAACAGTAGTGAACACCCTTCTGAACATGCAAACCGATTATCTGGGGAGAAACCTGATGGAGGTTCCGAGGATCCTGTTTCCGTTGATGCACATTCCAATTCCAATTCCAAACCTGATGCAGGATCCAAGGATCCTGTTTCCATTGATGCAGATTCCAATTCCAAATCCAATTCCATTGTTGTACACAATGGGAACGCCGTGAATTTACTTTCACCCAAATCCCCTAATCTTCCATTGGAACCAGACCTCCAACTCCTAGGGAAGGAATCTGCACATTCAATACAGGATGAAAACAGGAATGTTTGATTACATTGCTGCTCATTGTACAAGAAGATGAAGAAACATATACAAAAGATACTTTATAGACATGATCTTGTGCAGCATACCAGTTTTTTCAATGAAATTGCTTTTGCAGTTCCTTAGTATTTGAGCCAACTACACCATTTAGACAACTATGAACCTTTTTATTTTTATTTTTGATTTTTAACAAATTATTATTTATCTTAATATAGGAGAGGGGTTATGTATCCCATGAAGCATGGTAGAGAATGAATGAGTTGTGTTAACAAACATACTTGGAATGGCCCTTAGAGGACAAGTACTACAGTGAGTAATAATCATTACTTTAGTGGTCCACTGGATAGTCCACTGATCTTTATAGAGGAAGTCAAAGGATCAAACCAAGATCGCATATTACATTTTTGAGCATATATTAAATCTAAATCTACATGAGTGAACAAATCCAAGGTGAATCTAAAAACCCATATCAAATCCAAAAGGGTTTAGTACACCAAAATGTATTCAAGTTGTCACCTTTTGCTATTGTATGTACTGAACTTCTAAAGTTACCATTTAATGTATCCAACCCTCAAAATTTACTAGATAGTGTATCCGGTTACCTTTTGTTTAGGTAACCGGTAATTTATTTCTTTTTTATTTATTTTTAATCTCCCAGCTCAGAAATTATTACCACCTCATTTTAACTTTTATATTTTTTTTATTTCATGAAGAACACTCTTTATCTTCAAGCTTCAAACATTCAAACATAAACTCCATACATGCAATCATCAAACTTTCTGAAACATAAACTACAAAATGAAAATCGTAAACACCAAAACTACAAAGTGATCCATATGAAATCCTAATCACAAAGACCTAAAAGTAAATAACTCAATCAGAACTTACAAACCACAGATCTGAAATGAAGAACATAAAGCCAAAAATCAATAATGAAGATGAAGATGAACAGAAAATCCCAAATCATTATGAAGAATCTAATAAAATGATAAACCCTAAGATGTTAAGAACCCTAAATCGCAACAATCAAGAACCCTAAGTCAAATTGCAGATTGTTTGAACCCTAAAAATGAACCAATATTGAACTTAGTTATGGACCAAGAACGAACAAAATCTCAGATATCAAGCAAAAAACCCAAATCAAACTCAGATGTGAACCAAGAACATCAAATGAACCAAGAACGAACTGAAATCTCAGATGTGAAGCAAAAAAACCCGACCGATCTTAGATATGAACCAAGAACATCAAAAGAACGTAAATCTCTTACCTTTGATTCAAGAACAAAATTGAATCAGATATGAACCAAGAACATCAAAAGAACCGAAATCTCTTACCTTTGAGTCGCACACCTCTGGAAATCAACCGAAATCGAACTCAGATGTGAAGCAAAATCAAGTCTTTCGATGGCAGACGGTTCTCAAAGCTTAATCTCGGCCCTTTAGAAGCAAAATCTCTTACTCAGATGGTGTTTAAAAACCCTAAATCCGATCTGGAACCCCATCGATCAAGAAACTCATGAATCGTGTGTGTCTAAAAACCCAAGAATCATAACCACGAATCGCCGATCTGGAACCCCCAAGAACTGTACTCGATTAAGAACCCTAAATCGGGAACCAAATCCCATATGGTCTCATGAATCGCTGAAATCGGAGCCAAATGGTATCTGATCTAGTGAAATCGAAGCCAAAGACCATCTGATCTCGTGAAATCGAAACAAAATCCAAAGGGTTCTTAATCGATTTAGGGTTCTTGGAGGTACCTGCTGAATCATATAGAGGGATTCACGAAAGAAAAGGAATAACGTTTCATGAACAAGGTTTTAGACTTTTAGGACAAAAAATTAATAAATTTCAATAATTTTTTATTTTGAATCATTTATAAAAAATAAAAAAACAAGTCAGCAGCCATGTAAGCTCCACATCATTGCCATGTCATCCAAACCGGTGCCACGTTAGCATGTGACCTGCTATACCAGGTACAATACATTAAATGGTAAGTTTAATAAGTCTGATACATTAAATGGTAAGTTTTAAAGTTCAATACACACAATAGCAAAAGGTGACAACTTGGATACATTTTGAGGAACTAAACCCAATCCAAAAACATAACTTAAGTTTATAAAAAAAACAGGAATGGATGTTGAAAAACTGATGAACACATCAAGTGGCAAGTCCTCGTCCTCCTATCGAATGAACACTTGAGCAATTGATCAAACAACAAACAACCCCGAACATTTGATGAACGTTGACTGAGATGGAGGTCAACGGATATGGATGGGTGGTCGATGAAGACATAGAGAGACGAAGGTGAGGGAGCAATGAACAAATCTGATATCGATGAAAGTGAGGTTAACGGAGACAAAGGTCGACGATGATGGAGGTGAGACTGTTGGAGCTGAGAATGACGAAGATGAAGATTATGAGACAGTTAAAATAGTAACCATTTCATGGAGACCATAAATTCCATTCACTTTCTAGAGGAATTGTAAAATCCTCTTGAGTCAAAGAATTCAAGGAATTTCAACACTGATCAATTCCAGCAAACCAAACACTCCTTAAGCGATCACCACTCCACCACGTAAGTGGCCACAAAGTAATGAGACACAAAATAAATGTAATCGAAATAAGAACTTTTCCTTTTTTTTCCTTTTTGGTTTGTGACGTTAAAAGAATTATGCGGTTTTCAGATTTTAATGTAATCGCGTGATTAAGTAGATGTTCGGTATAATGCTTAAATAACGATATGCGATTAAGGAAAAAAACGTGCGATTAAGCGATAAATCGAGGACTCTATCCCCTATTTTATGTACAACAAAAGAGAGTCTAGATTTCATGTTGTAGTAACTAGTATACAAGCAAGAACGTTGACATGTTTTTTAAAAAGATTTGTACTAAATGAAAACCATTTCTCTCTGAAGCTGCTAACCTCCGACACAGTTAAGGAAGTAGCTTGAAATCAAATCCGACAACGATTCATGTCGCTGCTGGTGGCCTTTGACGCCGCCGCTAGTTCTACTGCCCTCACCGGTTTTTCTTCTTTTTGAAGACCGCCACCGCCCCTTTTTTTTATTGTCGTCGATTGTACATAAACACAAAAAAACATATATATGGGCTTTGTTTTGGGCTGTATAACAGTGAACAAGGTGTTTTATTTTAATTGTTTATCAGTATAATTTTTTGCTTCTTAATATTACTTAGATTTGTTTATTGGTGAATATAGGGTTTAGTTTTTAGAAACATTTAAAATTTAGTGTTATTTTTTGTTACTACTCATTGGTGAATAGCCCAATTCGTTGATTCTATTTATTGGGCTTAGTTGGGCCGAAGCCCAATTCGTTGATTAGTAAGTGCAATGATAAGATCGTTAGTGTGGAACACATGAATTGTAGAGAAGAATGGCAAATCTTGTCATTTCATATTCTCATCATATCTTTGCAAATAAACACACGTATCCTAATCTATATCTATATTTACAGCGGGACTTGAATCCTTAACCTTAAAGATAAAGGGAAACACCGTAAGATCGTCTTGAAATTGCTAGACCAAAGAACCTTTGGTAAAAAATTTAATACACGTTTTTGAAAAGTTTAATGCACATAATACAAGTTGGTTTCAAAGATGAATTAATTTAAAGTTAGTGTGATAAAAAACTATTCCTGCTAAATGTCAAATGATCATAAGTCCAAATATTTTTTTTCTTAAATGACATACACATCTACTAAATCTACTTTATTATTCATCACGAGACTTGAACGCACATCTTCGAAAGTGACACATTTCACCAACACGCACCTAATACCGTTAGACTACAAGCCCTTCGGTATAAGCCCAAATGTTTGATGTGAACCGTTGTAAACCCACTCAAAACTCCATTTGAAAAAACAGACGATTATCGCATTTTCGTTAACGGACCGTGTTAGTTCACCGAAGAAAACGAACTTTATTTTCCGTCAATTTGAGCATTGATGGCATGATGCATAAAGCTCAACAGTTTTTGTTCAAATTTGAAATGAATGATTTGAAGTATATTTGAATATGATATGAAGTCACTGATAAAGAGAACTTGCTAAATAGTCACCACACCATGTCTCCTATGCTTTAAATATGACAACCATACCCACCACTTTCTCACAACCACTATATTTTATATAAAAATAATAATACATGTTAGGAGATTGAACGGTATTTCCTCCTATTAAATCTTTATACTTCGTCCTAGTATTTAACGATCACACCCGTAGGCTACTAATTATGTTTCCATATCTATCTGTCTCTTGATTTCGACATTTGTTTGATGTGGTTATCGATTAGCGTGAAATATAGAATGATGCAGTGGAGGGATGTGTCACATTTTTAATGTATTTTATATTTATTTCGTCATCTGCATATTTATGTTTTGAGGGGATAGGATATGAGAGCTGATTCGTATACAACAATTTTTAACCACACACAACAAGGTAAAAGTAGTTAATGCACATGGTACAAGTCGATGATGCATAAAATTATTGTGTATAGTCATTTTTGTTGTGTAAGGATCACCTTCCATGAGATATATGCTTCTAGCAGCACCTATCTTAGGTGCTTCCGCACTTACAAACACTTTAAGTGGATGTATATTAGTTATTTCATCATTTACTTATTTAAGTATTTGTGAGTATAGAAGCAGCTATGAGTTGAACATATCATTTTCCCATATTTTGAAACCGGTATCATTTGGAGTCGTTTTGATCCAATCTTAGTCAACTTAATTACCTCTATAAGTGCAGTTAATATGTTTTTTTTAACGGCAGAACACACATATACATTAACCTACTTCTAAATCTACATCTTTTTGTCCATAACGGAACTTGAATCCATGACCATAGACCCTGAAAAACACCTTTTCAACATATTGGTACCGCTAAACTATAAACCCTTTAGTAATATGTGTTTTTAACCGCAGTTAGTATGTTAAAGCCAACTTCCTCAAATGGTTACTCTAACAAAAGTAGATGATTTTATGTATTTTTTACTCTCTTTAACACATGCGAACATGTATAAAATAGTCAGTAATACTATTACGAAAGTATGAAATGTATATATTGAGATTGTTACAACACACGAGCTAATGTATACTTAAACATAGACACAGTATTATAAGATGACCGGTCTATTCTTGTTGGCATTGGACGTAAGAAACATGTTTGTATTTTAAAAAAACTATAAAGACCATACTTATAAATAGGTAATAAAGACCGATTTTCAAGCAAAAATAACCGACTGTCGTGTTTTTTAGCTTGAAAACCGGTTATTATTATCTTGTTTTACGAAGTTTATCATTACTGTGGCTGCCAAATTTGCTATTTACTCTCCGAAGCAACTCAAAACTTCAATAGTCGCTATTTCAGAAATCTTTTAAACCCGGTTGTTATATTTTAAAGGAGGCTTAAAGGGAGGGGGTGTCTGCAAGTACGTAAAAGCTAACAGAGCCCGGAAATCTTTGGCCAATATTATTAGGGCATTGGACCAAAGTGATCGAGAAAAAATGGAGTTTTTTTAGAATCGTTTAAGAACTATTTTGGGTTGAGTAGGTTGTGGTTGAGTATTTTTCGGGTAGAGGGGTATCTATGGGATTTTACTTCGTTTGATTCGATTACATTGTGATAAGAAAAACTCGTTATAAGACCTTTGAGTAGGAAGTTGTGTTTGTTACACCAGGTAAGTAAATTATGGAGGTGATGTGTAGGTGAAAATATTATGTTCTCTCAAGATAGCCTTACCAGTACATAAACCCGAGACAAAAAAAAGTTGGGTCGGTAATGGGTCAAAACGAAAATGACGCGTAAATTTGTGGGTCAGGTCCTATTCAACCCGATTAACCTGAAGTTAACTCGTTTCACCCTATTTACTTTAGTAATAATTATTAACAAAAATTAAAAATAAAACAAAACATGGACATTGGATTTGAATTTTGGAACCACATCATAATATCATATATTCATATGTTACCGGCTTACGGTTGTGAATTATCGATTGCCAACTCAAAAATTGAAAAAACAAATGAAATTTGAAATTATAGCCAAAAAAATTAAACTCTTACGCCTGTTCTCAAGTTTTTAAACGAAGGAAAGGAAAGAAGATGGAAAGATGGAAAAACTTCTCCTCCCAATCATCCCAAAAGTGAAAGGATTGTTTTAAAGCATAAAAATGGTAAAATTGCCCCTCCTTCCATCTCTCTTCCCCTCCTTAAAAAAACTTGAGAACACACAACCTTTGTGGTTTCCTTCCTTTCCTTTTAAAAATCAACTCGAGAACAGACCGTTAATGTTAACACGTAAGTAAAGTAATAAACCGTAGACTACTATCTACTAAAACAATTTATAAAGGAAAATTATTATCGTTACAGTTATTTAAAAATACTTAAATATAAAAATTTCAAAACTAAACCAACAATCGAAAACAAAATACCGATTGATAGAAACATGTTTCAATCATGTTATTCGGTACAAATAGATGTGTTAGTTTTGTGAAGATGTGAAAATGTGGGTCAATCCAAAATACGACCCTAACCTAACATGAAATAAAACGACACGAACAGGATCTAACACAAAATTACATTGGCTTAAAAATGAATTTATACAAAAATAACATGACCTATCACCTATTAATCGGAGCCCGACCCGAAATGGAAATGTGTGAAGAATTGAAATTGATTTCCTTGTTTGGTATCATAAAATAAATGAAACAGAGAAATTGTGGCTCAAGTCGTCGGACAGCAGTTGTGGTGTTGGCCGCCTTGCCGGACGTCCACGATGATGATTAGAATGCTGGAAAACATCACAACCGGATATCGACAATGATGAGTAGACATTGGTTGACATTTCTCTCAATTTCTCCACAATTTGAAAAGAAATAAAAATACAAAGGAAGGGGAGAAATGGAAATGGGTGGAGAAATCATTTCTCGTTCCAAAACTATAACCATTTCTCCCAAACAAGAGAAATCAATTCTTCTTCATTTCTTTTCTTTCTACCAAACACCCCCTAAGTCTTGGTACAAAATAGGAAATAATTTTTTTCACATTTTTGTGTATATACGTGTAATAAGTGAAATATATGTGGAGGATTTGCATGTAAGACTAGTCAAGTGACTCATGAGCCCTTTCGCTTTAACGAGAGCCGATGTGGGACCAACAACCCAACTGTATGCTATTGGGTCCCATTTTGATACTTTTGTTGTTTTGAAAATATACTTTATTCATGGTTTTAAAAAACTCGTCTTGGATTCGTCATCGTTTTATCAAGGCTTGAATCTTGACCATATAGACACGCCAAAGTATGAGGTTTGAACGTAAGGCGTGACGTATGCGTTCAACTTGACTTGCATTTACCTGTTATAAGCTGTGTTTTTTATGCATGATAAAAATACCGAGTCATATGGGCCGAATATATGTAGTTATTTAGTTATAAGATGGTTGAATATACCAGGACGAAGAAAAAGATTGATAAACTATGTTATAATTCTATATGTACTTCATTATTTTTATTTGTATCATTATATATATAATTATAATTTATATACAAAATTGTCATCTTAAATTACGCCTTAAGAAACGTTGTGGCCCAATCATGGCTCCTAAAGTTTGAGGTTAGACCATGTTGTCATGCCATACCTTATATTATTTAGAACTTTGATCTTATCATACTCTTAAATCTACACTTTATATCAACTATAGGACTTGAATACACAATTATAAGATTCGCCTACTACATTTCATATCACTAGACTATAATTCCTTTGATATTAGGTCCCGTCTAATAACAACTTATAAAACAGATTTAAAAAACAATTAATTTTTTATATGACTAACAAAATGTTTTGTATAAATCACTACGTTTATTTAGGCCATGAGTATAGCATATCTCAACCCAAATGCCACATCACCTTACATATCACTTTTTCTTTCTTTTTTCTTCTCAACCCAAATTAACCCAAAACTCAAGTAGCACTCATCCCAAATTAACTTAATATTTTTCCACTTTTTTTAATTTATTAAAGGACAAAATGCGCGAAAATACAAAAAAACTTTGTCAATATTGTCATTGTATATAATTAACTTTATTTTGTACCTTAAAATATATACAACTTACAAATTTTGTTCATTGTATACAATTGGTAACATGATTACCAGGTTACGAGTTACCGATTGTATATAATGAACCAAATTTGAAAATTATTTGTATTTTTATGTACCAAAATTCTTTTATTTTTGGCTAGATTACCGGTAAGTTACCTATTGTCATAGGTAACTTTCATACAATGAACCAAATTTGTAAGTTGTGTGTATTCTTAGGTACAAAATAAAGTTGGTTGCATACAATGACAATATTGGAATAGTTTGTTGTATTTTCGTGCAATTTGCCCCTTATTTAATTATACATTTATATATTAAACAAAATAAAATATTTAAACAATTCTATAAAAAAATATAACAAATAATATAAATAAAAATTTCATTAATAATAATAGTAATAATAATAATAATAGATTTCATTCGTCCAAACCATATAATTCTCTAATTCTTTTTTTCTTCGCCAACGTTTCCTTTAAAATAGGACCTGTAAGGTGATTATGCGGGCTAATGTAAAACTCGAAGTCTTTGTCGAATTGTTGTTGTTTTTGTAGTTCGATCTCGTTTTATTTGACCAACAACGTCTTTTCCTCGACTTCAAGTTTCTTCATTCTACAAGTCATATTTTGATCTACCCACTGGTTGCACGTAGATATTTGGTCCAAGTGTCATAGCTTTGGGTCGATTTTACGCTGGTATTTCTTGTATTCGTCGATGGTCTCTTTCCTTTGTTCCTCCCGATGGGCCATTGAGACTCCTCTATTTCGATCTCGTCGTCCTCATAATCATCATTGAGGTTAAAGTTAATGTTTGCTTCCGATGATGGGGTGGGTGGGTTTTGGCTCGATGACGTTTTACTACGTTTTGTGGGCCGGAAAGGAGAGGTCATCGGTTGTACTGTGCCCCACTTTGGACAATTTTTTAGGACGCTCCACGCTTTTTCGTGGGTGAAAGCAGTCCCCTTGTTATCCTCCCAATAACGGTAGTACGCCAAACTTAAAATATCGGTTTCGCTATGACCACTACGTCTTGTATTTATTAGGTTGTTATAGATGCCAATGAAAGACGTTATTTTTTTAAGTCTTTGAACTTGAAGGTCACTTGATGAACATTTCTATATGTCCCACGTTGTATTTGAGTGTGAAACAAATTCTCGACTCTTCTCTAAAAACTATCTACACTTATATAACAAAAATGGTAAGAATTATTATTATATAGTAATAATATGTATGATAATAATATGTAGTAATAATATAGTAAAAATATGTATAATAATAATATATAGTAATAAGCGGGGTTTGGAAGATTGAAGGGTGTCGGAATAATACCCGCTTGTAACATCCCTTGGTACGTCAATTGGGAGGGATGTAAATATGTAATGTTGTTGCGTAAATTGTTGGAAGCCGGATGAAGATTCGTGTTGCGGGTTGTAACCTTGTTGATAAAATTGTTGAAACCCGAGCGGAAAACCGGTGGACGTTGGTGTGTTTGAATCCGGGTTGCGACCGTGGTTGCGACGTGAATCCATGTTGAATTTTTTTAAAGTGTAGTAGTGTATTTTTATAGAGGAGAAGTTGGAATATTGAAAGAATTTTGAATGAGAAGTGTTGATGTATAGTTAGATATTTATAGAAGAATTTACATATATATAAACGGCTATATTACCGTTGGGAGGTTTTTTTTATTAAACTAGCCGTTGCACACACACACAAAAAAGCTTTGGCTTGGCTCGGGTAGGTGGAACCGATTGTGAAACCTTAGGTAGTGGTGCTCTCGAAGGAACCCGAGCTACCCGAAGGCAACCCCAGCCGAAAAGCCCCTTCGGCTCATGCTATACGACCGGCCTAAAAAGGATGACCAAAAAGAATTTAATGACACATCACACATGTCATTGCTTCCATACACATGTACGACACCATTTAAGAATATTAAATTATTAATAATTTAGATAACATATATTGTCTATTACAAAAATCAAATTTCTCATATATATATATATATATATATATATATATATATATATATATATATATCTTCTAATATTAATAAAAGACTAATATTAATAAAATTTATTATACGATTTTAATTTTTTATTTAATAAAATTATTTTAATTATGTAATCTTGACTATCTATTTTAGTAAAATTAGATTCAATTTTAATTTTAATTTAAATAAAACTTTTTATAAATATAAATATCATATTATCCCCTTCTAATTTACAAATATTTTATTTTATTTTTAATAAAATTTTAAAATATCATATTTAACAAAAAAATTAGTGATATCATTTTAAAAAATTTTAACCATTTTAAATTCTTTTTAATTATAACCAGTAGAGACTTAAACTTATTGTCCCTAACTGTTATTGTTATAATAATGATCGATGACATTTCAAGAAATACAATCACGTCTCTTCTTATCATGATACAACTTTTTTGGTGTCATGTTTGCTCTTCCCCTCGCGTCGACACTTCCACCGACCACCACTGGTCTGGATGTTGACGTCATTTGTCATCATTTTTTAAATTCTCATTTTTTCACGTTTTATAATTATTCAATATCTTTTTATTAATGTTTAATATTGATATTTTAAAACAAAAATATGTATCACACGAACATTTAATCAAGTATATATTAAAAGAAAATCATTGTTGCGAACGCTTTCTTAAATATAATCCAATTAACCAATCAAAACCTTTCATTTCCTCAATTTAAACTAAAAAATTTAATTTTGACTTACACAATTAGAATGATCAATTTGTAAAAGTATATGAAATCAATTATGAGGGAGCTATATGAAAATTTATAGGGGGTGTTTATATAAATTATATATTTATATTTAATGGATATGTTTAATTGAAAAAAGTAAGTTACTCTCTTTGATTCTGTGTAAATCGAAATGTAATGACACTTGATCTTTTTTAAATGAGAATAGGTATTTTTTTCTCTTCCTTACAAAACTCTAAACTAGTGAATATGATTATAGTTAATTTTTATGTTATGAATCACTAAATTGGTAATCCTTTTCTATGAGATATTTTTGATTTAGAGTATATGAGAATATATATTTACAACAGATTAATAAGGTATAACAAATTTTTATGAAATAGTTATGTTTGTGAATCCCTAAATCAGTTATCTTTTTCTTTGACATAACCATACAACGTTAAACTTTCCATCTATTTTTCGATACCGATAATTTCATAATAAAATATTGATTAAACTGTGATGACTTTAATTAACACGCTATTTGTAAGTGATTAATAGGTCAAAGCTTTGCATGCAAAAAAAGAATGTTATGAGTATGACATCCGAATTTTAAGACAATGTTATTATAAGCTAATTAGGTGATTTATGTATTCATTGTGATTTATAATTTGGGTTTTATGTAATAACAATGAGAATTTATAGTTAAATTATATTTAAAAATAGGGTTTAGTTCCCGAAAATGTATCAAACTTGTCACCTTTTGCTATTGTATGTACCAAACTTTCAAACTTACCATTTAATGTATTGGACTTTTCAAACTTACCATTTTGTGTATCAAACCTGCTATTGCAAGTTACACGATGACGTGGCATCGGTTTTGCTCATGTGGCATGTGACATGGCATTGACTTGGATTTTTCATGATTTAAAATAAATAAAAAATAAAACTTTTATTTTATTAATTAATATATAAAATAATAATAAAAATAATGCTCTTGTTATCAGTTCCTGATTAAATAAGGCTTTTTGATAACAAGATCCATCGCCACTTCTTGATTCTTTGTTCTTGATTAAAGGAGCTTTTGAGATTGAAGGTTGATTCTTGTTCAAGAAGGTCGATTAAAGGTCGATTCTGGGTGGTGTCCTTCGGCCGGCATCACCACCGCCATCGACTTCCTCATTTTTAAAGGTCGGTGTCCTTCGTAGGGTCTTTGTTCGACTGGTTTTTCCTCGGTTCAAAGGGTTTGATAGTAGCGACTTATCTGTTCGAAAGGTTAATGAGTTTCCCGATCTAAGAGATTTAGGGTTCTTAGTTCTCAATCGGTAGGTTAGGGTTCTTGATTCTTAATCGGCGGTTTAGAGTTCTTGATTGTCAGATCCATGTTTGCAACTTTTGATTTTGGGTTTCTTAATCAATGGTTATCATCTGCTTCTGTTCGATTTCATCTTCATCTTACGTTTTGTGTTAATCTTCATCTAGGTTTTTTATTTTGATTTTGATTTTGGTTCATTTGGTGATTTCATTAACCCATTGATTTAGGGTTCATGTGGGTGAGTTAGGTTCAGATCTAGGTTGTTAATGGTTTTGATTCAATTAGTACCTGCGATTTCACCTTCATCTTCATTTATTGCACAAGAGACGGTATGTTTTTCATCTTCATCTTCATCGAGTGTAGAAGAAACAGAGATTCCACCTTCTGTTTTTGATTAAATGCTCTTGTTATCAGTTCTCATTGATTGAATGGAAAATTTACCATTTCATGTTCATTGATTGAATGTTCTTGTTTAGTTATCATTGAATGTTAGGATGAAGATGATCAAATGTTCTTCCAGATCTTCAAACTCCCTTAAGTTTTTATTTTTATTTTTGAAAGTAATAATAGTTTACTGATGTGGCAAATAAAAATAAATAAAAAATAAAAAAATTACCTACTACCTGCTGTATAAGTCACCTGATACATTAAAAGATAATTTTGAAAGGTTGGATACATTAAATGGTAAGTTTCAAAGTTCAGTACATACAATAGCAAAATGTGACAACTTGGATACATTTTGGTGTACTAAACCCTTAAAAATAATGCTTAAGATTTTGAAATTAATAATCATTAATTATTTATATTTAAATGTTTGACTCTCGTTTTTAATATATTATGTTTTTTATATTTATACTTTAATATAAAAATAATTACGACTAACTGTGTATCACATAGTTGTCTAACAAGTGAAGATGTTGAACATATAAATAATTACATGATATCAATGAACACCTTTTTGATCGAATTTATTATTAAGAGGGAGTAATTTTATTCGAACAAATGAAGAGGTTGAACACATAAATGATTACATGATATTAATGTTAAACACTATAAAGGTATCATATTTCAATTCAGATAATATATGTTAAAGTGAACTTTCATATCATTTTCAAGCATCATTGTACAGACTGAAAATACTTAATTTGCTCAAGATTTTATCTTTGATGATAGTAATCTAACAAATAAAACAATGAATGTAGTATACAAAGAAGTACTACTGAAAATATGAAAACCAATCTTAATTCAAAATACTAAAGTATCACCTATCAAATCAAATGTAAAAGTACCAAAATCATATAGTCAAAATAACAAATACCAAAATGACGTACTATTATTTTAACTATAAATCTTTTATTGTTTATTTTAAGTTTTTAACATTTAAGGGTTTTGTATATTTGTTTGACTGGTTTTATTGCCCTAGTCACTCCCTTACTTGAATTCACAATTTTATTTTCAAAATTTAAATTTTAATTATTAAAGAAAATTATATAATGTTATAGTTTTATACTTAAACGAGCCATATGGGTCACTTTTGGGTTATTTGTGTAATACCCGAAATTTTGTAAAATTATAAAACTATTTAAATGCAAGTTTAAATGAAAAATTGGTAAAATTATATGTTTGTTTATATTTAATTAATGCTAGTTGGAGGTGTGATATATATAAGGTTTTGGTAAATAAATGTAAAGAGAAACAAAGAAGGAGGACTAGACATGTCAATATGTATCTATATATATATTGACTTCACCAATTGAAGTCAATTGTAAAAAAAATCTGGAGAAAGAGAGAGAGAGACGTGAGCAAGAGGGGAAGAGAGTTCTAGAGGCTTTCAAGGAAGAAGAAAGAAGAAATCAAGGAAAATTGAAGGATCAAGTGTTTGGGGTTCAAGTTTAGATGATAGTTCTCCATATTCTTCAACCTTGGCTTGATTTTGAGCAAAAGAAGTGAACCATTCAAGTGGGTTTGCACATCAAGTAAGTTCTACTCCTAATTGATGTTTGATTTTAAGTCTTGATAGTTATTTATGGTAGATTATGGTTGAAATTGGTGAAAGTGTTGTTAAATGGGTCAAAGTTGGGGTAATTGTCAAAGTTAGGGTTTTGAATGAATAAGTGTGTTTAAAGTGTTGATAATTGAATTTGATGGGGGTTTTACATGTGGTATTGGTGAACTGTGTTAAAAATAAGGTTGATTATAGTGATTGTTGGCTATTGGTGTTGAAAAACTTGTTAAATGGGTCCAAAATGGGAAATTTGGTGTGGCTAGTGTTTTGATGATTAAAGATATGTTAAAGGTTGTTGTTGTGGTGTTTGGATGTGTTCTTGAGTGTTTGTTATGCTGCACCAAAGTTTGATTTGGGAAAATTGAGTTTTTGGGTCGAATTGGTGTTAAAAGAAGCTGCAGAATTACTATTCACGAGGGCTCGCGGCGCGAGGCCCTTCTTGCGTGAAGATGGCATTTTCCAGAGAATTTTTCGCGGCGTGGGGACCCCTGAAACCTCCAAAACTCATGATTTTGACCCCATTTGACTATGTACTTGTTTGGAGATTGATTCCAAGGTTTTATAAGGAATATATGGAGTCTTTTTAGACCCGAAAAGGTGTCTAAGGCTAGAATTGAGCTTAGAAACATTGTTTTTGGTTAACTTATGTAAGTTAACCTTTTGTTTTGTGATCATAGGTTTATGATCCAGTGTTTAAGCTTTGGTTTGGATGGGGTTGTGATCCTCATCACACCCTCAGGTGAGTACACCCTGCGGATACCCTGTTTTGTTAAAATTTCAAGTCATCATGATTGTGCTTTGATTGTTTGGCAAATGTTTGACGAAACTTGATTTATCAAAGGATGTGGCATATGGATTGTTTTATAATGTGTTTTCTGAGATTGATAAATGCTTGTGAAGCTTTTGAAATTAAAGAATGTGAAATTTGTGAAATCAGTATATGATGCGTTTTAAGAAAATGGTTTTCAAAGTAAGATCATTGCTCCATTTTGGAGATGGTCTATGTTTATGTTGAGTTCTAATTGATGGTTTTGAAACATGATACTCCATGTTAGAGTGAACTTTGATTTTGAAACAACAAAAATGATTTTGAGTATTGAAATATAGGTTTACACTTTGTGTGTATTTTGGGCATTGAGATGCCAACCGTGAAATGATTTTGAGTAATGAAAGATATGTTATACTGATGATGTTTTTGGGCATTGAGATGCCAAATGTGATATTGATTATGGAGTATTAATGCTCCACTGATATGATTGTGACACTTGTGTGTTTTGTGATAAGTTGGATGCTTGGATTACTTGGCCTTTATGGCATGTGATTTATGTGACCCTTTGGGGTATGTGTTTTGGTCCGGACCACTATGTGATATGAACTCTGTACCATAGGGTTCCTAGCCATTGAGACGTGCACAGGTTCATGTGGCTTCGTGCATCCCCCACCTTGACGGGGTGATGTGGTTATCCCCCATGTGGGCACGTGTTGACCGTGGCTAGCTACCACGTGGAGACATTGTGGCCCAATGGACAGATCCGCATCCTTATGTGCTTACGTGTATAATTTTGAAGTATATGGATTGCCAAACTTGTGTTTTCAAAAGAGAAAGATGATGACTTGGTTTTGGAAAGACAAATGATTTTTGGTTGTACTCACTAGCTATGTATGTAGCTAACCCAGTGTGTGTTTAAATGTTTTGTATCCACAGGATGTCTAGAGGCCTTGGTGAGGCGGGTAGATGCCTTGGGCATAGCTTTGATGCATTTTCCGGTAATCTTGGATTTCCTACCCTTGTGTTTATGGTCGTGAGATTGACTATAGTAACACCAAAGTTTTTGGATTGTATTATTGATAAGGTTTACTGTTGAAAAGTTTATATTTTGTTGAAATATTTACAAAAGATTAAAATGCTTCCGCAATTGTGTAAAAAGTACGCTTTAAATTGAGATTTTGAAATATTTAAATTTGGACTAACGATCAGGGTGTTACAATTTGGTTGACCATAACCTCACCTATTAATTTTCATGTCAATCCACTTTTGACCCATTTCATGTTCGTGTAAGGTTTCATGATATGGCTAGAAATTTATAAAGCATTATTAGTTTCATACTTCGGTTTAGTTTTGCGAAAACATGAATATTGACCAAATACTTCTATATGTCACGTCCATATTTAGAAATGGGAAAATAATATTAACTTAAAAAATAAAAAATAAACGTTACTAACGAGATTTAACGTTGTTTGATCGCAAAGACCCGAGATTAAATGCTTCTAGATCTAATTTATGTTTTGAAGATAGGAATCTGATTTCAATTATAATATAATAATAATAATAATAATAATAATAATAATAATAACAATAACTACTAACATTATTACTCATTACCCGCTAAATGGGTAAACTAATATATTAAAGGGTTTGTACATCAAAATGTATTTAAATTGTCATATTTTGTTATTGTATTTATCCAACTTTCAAACTTACCTTTTAATATACTGAACTTACAGAATTTACCATTCAATGTATCATACCTGTTATAGCAGGTCATATGCTGACGTGGCAACGGTTTAAGTGACTTGGCAATGATCTGGCGCTTACATGGCTGTTGACTTGTTTTTTGTTTTTTATTTTTTATAAATAATTCAAAATAAAAATACTTTAATTAGTTGATAATAATAATAATACTAGCCCCAAAAACCTTGTTCATGGATTTCATCGATGGCTTTGTAGAATCAGATTGAGATGTATGGGTTTCGGCTTCATAGAATCAGATTCAGAGCTATGGGATTTTGATTTCAGATGGGGTTTGGAATAAGTTCTTCGATGAGTATCAAGATAGACAATTTAGGGTTCATGGTCTTAATCGATGGGTTTCAATCGACGATTGTTCAAGGTGTGTTCTTTATCATGAACAACATCGATTTAACCATAAGATAATCATCGGTTTCAAGATGTGTTCTTTATCTGCAATGTAGGGTTCATCCTTTCAAAGAAAACCCTTTCAATCTACCATTGATGATTCATGATTCAGATATGCGAATTGTTAGTCCCAGATTGAGTACGTAACAACAAATGTTTGTAGAAGGGGGGTTGAATACAAACTTTAGCTTTTAAAATTTAATGACACACGATTATACTTTTATATAATTTTTATTGATTATGAATCAAGAATTACATGTACTGGAAGCGGAAATTCTAAGTACAATAAAAGGTAGCAATAAGATGTCAACAACATAGACAAGCTAACTCTAAAACAACTTATGTTCTTTGAGTGTTCAACACATGAACAAGTTTGGTTCTACACAATTGTTTAAACTCTGGAAAATATCTCAACAGATGAGATTGCTTTTGTGTTGTGTAGAAGCGTGATTTGCATGTCCACCATGCATAGATATTTATAGAAGTCTTTGACGTGTCCAGTTGGATAAATGAATGAGACAAAAGAAACAACATAATTAATATAATATTTGAAAAGTTAGTGTTTGAAAAGTAGACTTACTTTAATCAAATATTGTGTAAAGTAAGTTTACTTTTCAGTAAAGTCATGTCCACTACCTTTTAAAATATTATTATTATATGTGCTTTTTGTCTTGGAAGTTTAACTTTCATCTTTCATGATTACGCTTTAAACAGCACGCATACTTCTTTCCAGATTTGACCTTACCAAGTATAGTATTGCCGGCCATACTTGTTGAGGTGACAGATCTTCATGATCTTCAATTTCAAAGGTATCATCTCCTTTTCCAGAGGATAAGATCTATCCTTTTTGTATCTTTGTTGGATCCAAAAAGTGTTTTGTACTTTTACATTCAAAGATCTAAAGGCATAGAAGAACAACACATGTTCTGCCTTTTACATATGAAACTTACAATCTGAAAGATAAAAGCAAATCTGACATTCTGCTTTACTTTACTAACAGACTGCTTAGGAACTTTGAATTTTACTACTCAGTTGACAAAATATATCAGTTGATCAATTTTTGCTAGGACTCAGTTGATACATATTACTCGGCTGATCATATAGATGCTCAGTTGATCAATAGTAAACTGGGAAGACATAAGCTCATGTATTAATATGATCAGTTGATCAAGAATGTTCAGCTGATCATTTAAATACATCAGTTTATGTAGAAAGATAGCTTGTGTAAAGAAAGACTTACTAAGCTGATGCTTTGGGCCTCAGCTGATGGTATAGCTTGATTATCTTTGCTCAGCTGATGGTGCAAACACTCAACTGATCAATTTTCTTCACTCAGCTGATAGATGATTTTCCTCAGCTGATGGTCTTCTTCACTTGTTCTCTTCAACTGATATCCCTTAGCTGAAGTCCTTCGGCTAATACTTTGAGTAGTGGCTGATGCTCAGCTGATGGTTCCATACTTAGCATATTTATATGAATCTGATTCAAACAACACATGTTTGAATACTTTCTAGGTTAAACTGAAAGTAGGGTTTGGTTATCATCAAATTCTATATTTTAATATAGGCAGAGTTGATTACAAGGGTGAAGTGATTATCTCCCCAACACGAATTAACATCCGATCCATAAGGTTTGATGGTTTGATGATTTAGATATGCCATTAACGTGATCTGTAAGTGATTCATCATCTGCTTCTGTTCGATTTCATCTTCATCTTTACGTTTAGGGTTAATCTTTATTTGGGTTTTTTATTTCGATTTTGATTTTGGTTCATTTGGCGATTTCATTAACCCATTGATTTAGAGTTCATGTGGGTGAGTTAGATTCATATCTATGTTGTTAAGGGTTTTGATTTCATCAATTAGTACCGGCGATTTCACCTTCATCTTCATCAATTGCACAAGAGACGGTATGTTTTTTATCTTCCGATTTCATCTTCATTTTCATCGAGTGTAGAAGAAACAGAGATTTCACTTTCTGTTTTCGATTAAATATGCTCTTGTTATCAATTTTCATGTAGGGTTCATACCATTTCATGTTCATTGATTGAGTGTTCTTGTTTTAGTTATCATTGAATGTTTGGATTTTAATCTGCTTCAATCCAATCTTCATAAACTTTCATGTTTTGTTTCAATTGTTGATTATTTAGATTTAGTCATTCATGATGATGAAGATGATCGACTGTTCCTCCAGATCTTCATACTGCTTTAATTTTTTATTTTTATTTTTGAAAATAATGATAATTTATTGATATGGCAATTAGAAATAAATGAAAATAAAACAAATTACCTACTACCTGGTGTATAGGTCACCAGATACATTAAAAGGTAATTTTAAAAGGTTTGATACATTAAATGGTAAGTTTTAAAGTTTAGTATACATAATAGCAAAATGTGACAACTTAAATTTTTTGGTGGACTAAACCCTATATTAAAATGTAACTTTTGAAGTTCAATATATTAAAAGAATATAGTATATTGCATCAAAGTAGAATACATTTTGGTTAAAATTTTAGTGTGTACAATAAAATTTAATTTATGTCAAATTATGCAATCAACTTGTAAAAACATGTCATTGTATATAAAAATGTGTCATTATTTATTTTGAATAATGCAATCAGCTTGAAAAAAATGTTTCAAATAACCCAATCATTTTGCATACAATGACACTTTTATGCAAATTGATTGCATCATTTGAGATATATTAGACTTCATTGTTTAGTTAAAGTTCATTTTCTTTTAACACATTAAGTTAAGTCTGTTAATTTGGGTCGGGTTCGTATTATCAGGTTCGTGTCGTTTGGGTTTGGGTCAGTTTCGTCGCGACCCAATTTTGACCCATTTATTTTCATGTTAGGTTTGGGTCGTGTCAGTTTTTTCATGCCAGGTTCGTGTCAACCCATTTAGGCAAATGTGAGCAACGAGTAACTTTTCGGTTTTTGAATATGGTTTTCGAGTATGATTTTTTAATATGGTTTTCCATTTCAACTACGATTTTCTTTATCAACCATTCAAATTTCATATTTGTTTTCCAACTTTCGGTAAGAATTTCAAAAATGATTTTTGTTTGTATTCTAACTTCAATATTCAATGTTCGTTTCGATTGTATTCGAACTTTAAATTCGGTATTAGTTTCGGTTTGATTCAAATTTTGATTTTACTTTGTTTATTCAACTTATATAAATGAGCGTAATAAAAACTATCATTTACTACTATTCTATCAAGTACCAATAAATAAAGTTATTGAACAACCGAATAATTTTAAATTATTCATCATTAAATATAATTATGAATCTATTCAAAATACTAAAGTACCACACATCAAGTAATCAAATGTAAAAATACCAAAAACATATAGTCAAAATAACAAATACCAAAATAACATACAATTGTTCTAACTATCAATCTTTTATTGTTTATATATTATATGTTTTTAACGTTCAAGTACTTTTGTTTAACGGGTTTTATTATCCTAAAATGTCACTCACTTATTTGAATTCACAATCTTCTTTTCAAAATTTAAATTGTAAGTATTAAATAAAATTTTAGTTTTTTTAACCGCTCCTAAATCCACCCGATATTTGTTCACGACAGGATTAGAACCTATGACCTTAAGCTATAAGTAACACCAAACCTAAACTACCTCAATGCTGCTAGATTAGAAGCCTTGGGTTAAGATATTTTAGTAAGAGAGGTTATATATCCTCCTACTTATCATCTTACTCACAAGATCAACACAAGTGTCAAAATCAATATAGGAGGTGAGGAAAGAGAATTAGTAGACTTCATATGTTATCTTGTGGTGAGTAGGTGGATAAGTAGGAGAAAAAAATATAATGATATATTATTTTTCTTTTAGTAAACTAAAACATAATAAAAATATTAGATTATCAATTAATTGCAGAAGTTACCTTTTGACTTATTACTAACCGGCCATTATTAATATTAATTAATTGTCATTAATCTATGGGAGTATGGAAATATGGAATCATGTAAATTAGTGTCGTATTTTATTAATAGCAAGTCAAAGTCAAACGTGACAAATAGAAAGAAAATTTGACTAAAAATAAAATAGATCAAATTAACAAGTAATCAAACAAGCATGATACAAATGCTTACACATGTCTGCATTTTAGTTTGGAAAGTTGTCGTTAAAATGATGACATATTCTCTTCTAATTAAATGTGTTATAGTCTATCGATATCTGGTTTTCTTAGTATTCTATAAGGTTGTATGTTTAAGTACTGCAGTGAACAAAATGATATAGAATTAGATTTAGGTTTAAAAAGTATGTGTTCAGCAGTTCAGAAGCGTGTTTATGTGCAAATTTTATGATCTAACAGTGCTAAAAACTGATCATTTATGTTTTAATCATTAAATTATCACATTAAAATAAATGATCGATATTGTACACTTCATAAGTTTATTTGTCTTAGAATAAATAGTTCATCTGTCTTAGAATAAATGTCTGATTTTTAATTTAAATTGTTTTAAATTTAGAAATTGTATTAATATTAATAATAAGAAAAAAATTATATTAATGACACTTTGAGTGCTCTCTTTTTGATGTCTTTTTATCTACAGATAAAGGTATAAATATATGATGTCTACATCTTATTTCACACAAACACCGCTCTTGGTGACTTAGGTATTGATGTTGTGGTAGTGGTTGTTTAAATTTAACGAGTAGACAAATTCAGTAAGAAGATACAACAACACTATTAGTCCATGCGTAGCGCATGGCCCGAAGGTCCCGGGTTCCGTTCGGGTTCCTCGGGTTCCTTCGGGAACACACATACGGGTGCCCCTTCTGGTGAGTCGACCGGGTTGGTGAAACCGAATGCCTTTTTTTTTCTTTTCTCGTTTAATGGCTACTTTATAAATAAAAAATTCATGCCTTCCCCAACGGCTTTCTATCCGTTATATATATATATATATATATATATATATATATATATATATATATATAAATTCTCCTATAAATACCCAAACTTTTCCTTTAACATTTTCATCCAAATTTTTTTCAAACTCTAAACTTCCAACTTCAAACTTCCAACTTCCAGCTTCTCATCCAACTCCAAACTCCAAACTTCAAACTTCCAACCTTTCATCCAAAAAAAATCAACATGGATTCTAGACGCAACCGCGGTCAAAACCCGGATTCAACCATACCGACGTCTACCGGATTTCCACTCGGGTTTTCACAATATTCAAATGCACACATTAACTTTAACCTCGATGACAAAGACGACGATATCCAAATAGAGGAGTCTCAACGGCCCTTCGGGAGAAACAAGGGAAAGAGGCCATCGACGAGTAAGAGAAATACCGGCGTACCGTTGACCGATAGATTTGATTCGTTGGTGGACCGAATATTTAGTTACGAAACGCGGGTTGATAAAAATATGTCATTTAGAACGAAAAATTTTGAAGTCGAGGAAAAAGCGTTGTTGGTTAAACAAGACGAGCTCGAATTACGTACAAAGACAACAACTTGATAAAGACTTCGAGTTTTATATTACCCCGCATGATCACCTTACGGGTAATATTTTAAGGGCAACGTTAGAGAGGAAAAAAATAATTAGCGAAAAATACGGTTGGGATGAATAAAATGTATTATTATTATTAATGAAACTTTTATTTATATTATTTGTTATTTTTTATAGAATTGTTTAAATATTTGATTTTGTTTAATATATAAATGTGTAATTAAATAAATTTAAAAAGTGGGAAAAAGTTTGCTTGATTTGGGAAGGGTGCTACTTGGGTTGGGAAGGAAAAAGTAAAAAAAAAAACTGATGTGACAGTGATATAACATTTGGGTTGGTTTAGAAAAGGGAAGAGTACTACTCTTGATCTTACTATTAATTTCTTAAAATATTCGAGAATCCCGAGTAACAAGTCGAACAACTTAAGGAGTTTATATCACATTTAATAATTTAAGTAATTTATATAATTAACTACACCTAAATTAGATTACTATCATTTCCTTGTTAGTATCAACGTGTCTTTAGCCTATAAGGGGTGTGTTCGGCAACAAGTGTATGGATGATTACAGCCCTCTAGCCTCGTTTGGGTGTTAAAATCTTAAAGAGATTATTAAAAACATAATCCCCAATAAGCCTCCAAAACAAAAGACTTTTCAAGTAACTTATGACTTAAACTTGAGATTATTAATTAATCAGTCTCAGCTTCAATTCAAGCCCAGTCTCGGCTCAATCCCCATCTAGATTACCTGATTATATGTTTTATGTTAAAATAATTCATTGTTAGCATAGCATTTTTGTTTTGATGCAATTATGCAAACCATTGAAAGAGAGAAGGAAAGAAAGTGACACATGTTCCTCTTTTATCTTTCTCCATTATCTATAATCTGCTTTTAACTTTGGTTGGAAAACCAAATGGCCACCCTATTTTGTTGGTGATCCCATTGATTCACCACCGGTCAACTATTTCCGGTCAGTCGCCCCCACCACCACACCACCACCGTGGCCCGGCGTCAGAGCAAAACACAACACTTTATTCCTATTCAAATTCCTCCTTGCATTACTACTTTCTTTTCTTTTCATGCTACTTGTCTCACTTTAATGTTTCCCTCGAAATCTAACTAATCTCACTTCCATGCATTAAAGGAGATTGTCCCTCTTTGATCCTCGCGCCCTTCATTTTTCTGGGTTTTCTGTCTTTATTACATATAAATGCTTGATATCCACACACGCCATTTCAGTTATTTATTATAAAGATCAACATTTTGTTCATTGAATTAAGGAATTTGCCGACAAATCAACACGGGTTTCAGAAGGGTCAATTGATTTCAACTAGAATTTCTGCCTGCATGAAGTGGTAGTGAGAAGCAATGAGAGATGGCAATTGTAAAACCAATAAGGTTTAATTCTTACTTGATTGTTGTTTTTTTTGCTAATTTTGTTTGATTCTAATGCTGTTTTTTTGTGGGTGTTTGAAGTTGTCTTGGTCTAAGAAACTTGTGCGAAAATGCTTCAATCTCAAGAGCAAAACAGAGGAATCTCAGTCGGATAATGTGGTTTTTCAAGGTGGGGTTTTGTTTGAGTATAAATTATTAGAGAATTTTTGTCCATTTCTGTTGTTTTTTATTGCACACCAACTGTTTGAGTCTATTTTTGTTCCAAAATGGTTACTTTGTTTGCATATTTCTAAGTCAATTTCAAGAAATTGGTAACTCAAAGCTTCTTCTTACTTTGATCATAGGTAGCTTCTGTGAAAGGGAACCACCTGCAATTAAGAAAAGCAAAACAGGTATAGTTCTGGACCATGAATATTTTTATCTTTTTTCTGATACTATTATTGTTTATTAGTTTTTTAAATGATTATGAATTTATGGTAAATATTACACTTCAATGAACAGAGAAATCCAGCAAGAGTTCAGAAGGTAGAAGGTGGGGAAGAGTTGATCTTGACCATCCTCAGGTTATCAATGTGCAGAATTACAGGTTGATTCATAATTGTTTTTTCCTTTTTAAATTTTGAATTATGATTAAATACCATCTTTTTTATGTTCTTAAATGTTATTCACTCACAATTACTTTCTTTCAAACTTGAATTATTCAGCATTTTTTCAGCTACATGGAATGTGGGAGGAAAATCTCCTTCTAGTAGAATGAATCTTGATGACTGGTTACATGCAGCCCCACCTGCTGACATTTATGTTCTTGGGTATGATTTATTGATTTTAATTTCAATTTAAGTTTCTTGGTTTTTGATTCCATCTTTCCATCTTTGATGATTTGATTCTTGTTTTTGTTATTCAGATTCCAAGAAATAGTTCCTCTTAATGCAGCGAATATCCTAGGTGCTGAAGACAACGGCCCTGCGAAAAAATGGTTGAATTTGATTAGTAAAACATTAAACAATCGTCCTGAATTTAGTGGAGCAAATGTCTGCTACACTCCTTCCACTGTTCCTGATCCCATTGCTGAATTTGATGCTGATTTTGAGGGTTCAACAAGACACCAAAGTTCGTCGTTTTTCAATCGGAGGTCTTTTCAGGCATCTCAAAGCTCGAGAAATGAAATTGAACCCCAATTTGATCGGCGATATAGTGTCTGTGATCGGGCAATCTTTGGTCAAAGACCAAGTGACTGCTCGTCAAGTCATAGGCCAAGTGACTACTCAGCGAGTCACAGACCAAGTGACTACTCAGCGAGTCACAGACCGAGTGACTACTCAGCGAGTTACAGACCGAGTTGTGATTTCTCAAGATGGGGTTCATCTGATGATGATTATGGGCACATGGAAGACTTAACAAACAATAATTCGTTCTCCCCGAATTCAAATTGGGGATCAAACAGTATAGAAGATGGGCATTCAAGCTATTGTTTGGTTGCAAGTAAACAAATGGTTGGTGTTTTTCTTACTGTGTGGGTGAAAAGTGAATTGAGAGAACATGTTAGAAACATGAAAGTGTCTTGTGTTGGTAGAGGATTAATGGGTTATCTTGGGAATAAGGTATAATAATTATTTAACCTATTTAATATGAGAAAATGATCCATAATACTAGCAGCACCTATACTTGGAAACATTTCAAATGAATGTCATTTTAGTCATTTCAATTTTACACATTTTAAGTGTTCACGAATGTTAGGTGGTGCTAGCAGTACGGATCATTTCCCCGTTTAATTTTCAACTATTTGAACGATTTTAGTGAAATGAATATTTGATTTGTTTACAGGGATCAGTATCTGTGAGTATGTTGCTGCATCAAACAAGTTTTTGCTTTGTGTGTAGTCATTTGACTTCTGGCCAGAAGGAAGGCGATGAACTGAGAAGGAACTCCGATTTTATGGAAATTATTAAAAAAACAAGATTTCCACGTGTTCAAGTGTTCAAAGATGATAAATCACCGGAGACTATTCTTGAACACGAGTAAGACAACTAGTTCAATCCCATAAATTAGCTTCTTTTACTTATTATTTTAATAACTTCTATTAACTTGATTTTGCAAAGCAGAATTAAAAGGATCATGTTTTATTGTTACATTCGAGTGCATTTGGCAATTTCGACCCATTTACTTATGAATTGGACTTGTGTTTTATTTCTAATATGATAAATCAAACCATTTACCAAAAAGTGCGTTGAGTGAAAGATCGGTGTATTTTTATGTTTAAATGTACATAATCTTCTATATGATTTTATCTAGTGACTAAACTTATTATTGTAATGATATTGTTATTTTAATCATAATTAACACATATTATTTATGTAAAAATTAATGAATATTGACGAAATAGTGTTTACAATCTACCCTGGTCGGGCTTGTGAGGGGGCTTACTAAAAATGACTCATTTCAACCCATTTATCCATCTTGGCATATCTCTACTTATGAAATATTTGTATTATTTTTCTTTTTTTAAATGAAATAGGCATTTAGATTCTCTTTAGTTACTTAGCCTGAATAAAGTAAGAATCTCATAACAAATAGATTGGATTTTGATGATTTGTACATATGTTCAGTCGAATTATATGGCTTGGGGATCTGAATTACCGAATCGCCCTCTCTTATCGATCAGCAAAGGCACTTGTTGAGATGCAAAACTGGAGAGCATTGTTGGAGAAAGATCAAGTATGGCATATGTTCCTCTTGTTTATGTTTAGCAACCAAAAATTTCCTTTCTAGTGTTTTGTAGGGTTAAAGAATAAAAAAATGAATTAGTTATTCAAGTGCATCCTTGAATAATATTTATATTTGTTATGGAATTCTTGCAGCTGCGAATTGAGCAAAGAAGGTGCCGTGTTTTCCAGGGATGGAACGAAGGCAGGATAAATTTTCCACCAACTTACAAATACTTGACTAATTCAGATAGATATGCAGGGGATAATTTGCAACATAAGGAGAAACGAAGAACGCCCGCATGGTAAAGATTTTTATTTTTTTTCTTTTAACATTTAACAAAAAAAAATTGCTTGAGGGTATAAATTGATCAATTTGTTTTCATTTGAAGGTGTGATCGTATCTTGTGGTATGGAAATGGTTTGCGTCAATCATCATATGTCCGTGGTGAATCTAGATTTTCGGATCATAGACCGGTACACAGCTTATTTTGGGCCGAGGTTGAGTTAATACACACCCGTTATACAAGAACCATGAGTTGCTCAACCTCTAGGATTGAAGTCAAGGAGCTTTTGCCATATGCAAACGGCTACACCGAACTCTGCTTTTTCTAAATGTACATTCTCACTCATTCAACTTCATATTCTCACATATATACTGTAAAACATCACAAGTGTTAAATTGGTCATGAAAAAAATACAACCCGTATGGACGTATCTAACAGTCTTCTGATTATTGACCGATGAACAGGGAAAGGCGAACCGCAGCCATGGCGTGGAAAGCGGTGTAGATATATGCAAAGACAAGTGAGTGAACTAACCTTAAGATGTAAGGATATGTTGTTAGGATCTAACTTTTAGCAGTTTTGAAGAAAACAGGTATGAAATGATGGATGACACACATGTCTAACATTAGTTGAGTATGTTTAGAGTATTATAGAATATTAATTAGAATCAAACAAAACCCCAAATGTGGGACTGCAATGCAGTGCAGATTATTTTAATTCTGAAGATTCTTTACTTGTTAGAACTTAGAAGGTACACAATGAGTTGAAATAATGATATTGATTATTTGTGTCTTTACTTGTCTCATCTAAAGCTATAAAATCAATATTTTTTATTATTTTTCTTTTTTTTTTGAGTGTGAGTAAGACGGTTTAGTGATATGATGCCCCGAAAGTATTAAAAGAGACGCGGGTTCAATGCTCACGATCAACTTGAGTATCTGTGAGTATAGAAACGGTTAGACCGCATACATCAGAGTATAGCTTAGAAGGTACACAATGAGTTGAAATAATGATATTGATTATTTGGGTCTTTACTTGTCTCATCTATGGCTATAAAATCAATATTTTTTTTATTATTTTTCTTTTTTTGAGTGTGAGTAAGATGGTTTAGTGATATGATGCCCCGAAAGTATTAAAAAAGACACGGGTTCAATGCTCATGATCAACTTGAGTATCGGTGAGTATAGAAACGGTTAAACCGCATACATCAGAGTATAGCTTAAAAGGTACACAATGAGTTGAAATAATGATATTGATTATTTTTGTCTTTACTTGTCTCATCTATAGCTATAAAATCAATATTTTTTTATTATTTTTCTTTTTTGAGTGTGAGTAAGACGGTGTAGTGATATGATGCCCTGAAAGTATTAAAAGAGACAAGGGTTCAATGCTCACGATCAACTTGAGTATCGGTGAGTATAGGAACGGTTAGACCGCGTATATCAGAGTATAGCTTGAGTAAAAGTCTGTCAAAGTGAAATCCCTTCTGAATAATTTAGTCTGAATACTGATAAAGTGTTGGTTTCTGTTATATGCTTTTTCCTGTCTGGGATGGAAAAGGACACTAAAGTCCCTGAACCTGAATTGGGGTGTGAAGGGAAGCTTTTGCAGAATGGGTTATCTTATTAATCAGTGGGAATAAATATTTGCATACTATCATAATTTACCTTTTATATTACTAAATTCTATTTTATATTTTCTGTTATAATTCTTTTTTACTACATCCATAGTTTTATTTATTAGGTTACCATTATCGTCACAAAGATGAAACTTTAAGGAAATTAAGTATATCCGATGTGTACAACGCTTTTTCAATTGATTTGATTTGAAAGTTCACTTGAACATATATTATTTGAACTAATATATGATACCTTTTCGGTGTTTAACATTGATATCATGTAATCTTTATGTGTTGGAACCAAAATTACTCTCTCTTAGAAATAATTCGGATAATAAATGTTCATTGATATCATGTAATAATTTATATGCTATGAAGACCAAAATATTTTTTTCTCGATGCGAGTAGTAAAAGCTCGAGTAGTAAAACCTCTTCATTTGTTAAAGCCTCATGTGATACATGGTTAGTCATAATTATTTTTATCAAAGTATAATAAAAAATATATAGTATATTAAAAATGAGAGTCAAACATCTAAATATAAATAAAAAATATAGAATAATTAATGTTTCTTAATTTTAAAATCTTAATTATTATTTTAAAATATAATTTAACCATAATTTCTCATTGTTATTATATAAACCCAAATTATAAATCCTAACGAATACATAAGTCACCTCATTAGCTCGTAATAATATTGTTTCAAAATCGGATATCACACTCATAACTTTTTTTATGACATGCAAAGCTCTAGCCGTTTAATTACTTACTAATAATGTGTTTATTAAAACCATCATAGTTTAATCAATATCTTACTATATCTCTGGCATAAAATAAAATATCAGGAGTTTAACATTGTGTAATTACGTCAACAAAAGAAATAAATAATTTAGATATTCATAAACATAATTTATAGTATAAAAAATGGATTATACTTCAGTGATTATTTGTAGATAGATATTCCCATATACCCTATATAAAAATATCTCAAGAAAAAGATTACAGATTTGGTGTTTCATATATATATATAAAAATCAACCATACTATTATAGAGTTTGATAATAAAGATAAACAAAATACATATAAATATTTGGAAAAGATGAAGTGTTATTATGTTTTGATTTACACAAAATCAAACATAATTACTCACTTTCTTCAATTATTATAAACTATGTTAGAACCTAGAGGGGGTGAATAGGTTATATGCCTACTTTTTGAAGTTTTTAATAATATTTGCAAGTAATTAAAGAGTTTAAGGAAGAAAGATATCACTAATGAAGTAGCTAGGACACAATGATTTATAGTGGTTCAAGCAAGGGTTAACAACCTTGCTCTACATCCACTCCTTGGCCTCACCCACCAAGAGTTGCTCCACTAACTTCTCTCTTTAAAGGTAGAGATAAACCTTTTACAACTTCTCTCTTTAGCTTACAAGAATTACACTTCACTCTTGCAAACAAGGTTAAGATAAACCTCACTTCACTCTAATTGGAAAGGCTAGAGTTGATCCTCACTTCTCTCTAATTCTAAGGCTAGAGATGATCCTCACTTCTCTCTAATTCTAAGGCTAGAGATGATCCTCACTTCTCTCTAATTCTAAGGCTAGAGATGATCCTCACACTATTACAAATATATAAGAAAGTAATGTAGTGTTTGAGCTTTGAAGGCTTTCACTCTTGCTTCATTCTTGATCTTGAAAGATTGAATATTTATCAAAGAATATGAGCTCACAAGATTTTGTATGTGTTCTGTGTTTTTCAGATTGCAAGAGCTTGGTAAAAAACAAGACTTGTGTTGCCTTAAATAAGGAAAAAGGTGCAAGCTCAAAAAGTGTTCAGACTGTCCACGGTCGATCCACGGTCGACCGTGGCATCGACCGTCGGCCTGCTGGAACTTTTTTTGAGCCTTGTGAATATAGACGTTGGCCTTTTACCAAACCACACACAACCCATTTTTACCATAAAAATGCACTGAAAAGAAGCTTAAGAAAAGTTGGGTTAGTGCCATACTTCTTAAGTTTGAATTTAATCATAAAAATGGTAGTTTAGAAACCAAATGCACAAAGCATGTTGGAAGTTTACCTCTTTGGGAGATTCCTTTTGCTAAATATGGTTTTGATTTGTTTCAATGCAAGATTGTGTTTAGTATTTGCCAAAATGGGAATTCATTTGCTTTGACTACCAAGCTTGTGATTTTATAAAAAAATTCTCAATTTTTATAAAAACTTAAACTCATTTGATAATTTATTTTGGAAGCTCATAAACTTCGAACGTTTGTTTGTAGGAATCTTCGACATTGGCTTCTACTTGAACTCGGATCTTGACGATTGGAGCTTGGCCATTTGATGAAGCTTGTTTTGTAGATAATAGATGAGAATATATTTGATTGAATATATTTATGTATATGTGCACATATGTTAATGTTAATACATACAATTATATAAACAAGTTGTATATTTTTGTGTCAATAAAAGAGAATATATTTATAAGTTTATTTTTCCCAACAAATTAATTTTATTCAGATTATGATAAAAAATTTACATTAAAACATAGATAGAAATAATACGATTTATGCATATTTTCTCATAGTAATTTACTTTTTAAACTAACACGTAAACTTTGACAAAATAACAATGTATGCATATTCGTTTTCCACAAATACTTTTTTTTCATGATATAATGTTATTAAACAAAAAAATTGTTATTTTTTTCTATTTCATTCCCTCTTCATTAAATAACAATATATTTACATAAAAATTAAAAACAATTTGACATGAAAAAAAGTAAGATTAACTTCGGATCCTGACGAGTGACGACCCAAAACTTATAATCTAGTAAGTAAACAACTAAATAAGAAGATTTATTATCATTGCTAATAATTAGAGAGCGATGATTTATACATAATAACTTTTTATCATATACAACAAAAAGTTGTCTCTTAGACTATTATTTATGAATTTGTCCCTATTAATCCATTAATTATTAATCTCATTTATAAATTTATGGTTATAATAGTCTAAGAGACAACTTTTTATTGTGTATAACAAAAAGATGTTATGCATAAATCATCACCCATAATTATTAAAGGGAAAATGATACGCACAGCTAGAAGTATCCAAGATAATTATTTACAAACACTTAAATGACTAAACGATAAAATAACTAATATATCCATTATTTAAAATATTTTATAAGTATAAAAGCATCTAAAACAGATAATGCTAGAAGCAGATATCCTATCTTCGTAATTTTTACTATGACAAAAACTAAAAAAGCATTTATTATAGTTTTTAAGTATTTATTTTAGGGAGATGGGATTGTGTAGTTGTCCTTTTCTTGGGAAATGAATAGCGAAACAAGGACAAGAGTGTGAGGATGGCAATCATTTCGTGCTTTCACGTCTTTTTGCGATTCATGATTTTTACTTCAATGAAGTTTAGGATAAAACAAAAGTAAAGACTTAGAAACATAGTACAAATAATCAAACAAATTTTTTAATCTTTTTTTTATAAAATTCTTTTACTTTTATTAACTAATTATAAGTTTTGTGGTTAATTCAGCAGAAAAATATAGATTCTCTCGTAATAAAACGTACACCGATTAGTTTATTATTTGATGTATATAAAAAAAGAGATGGTATGACGTGTTATGTGATGAAGTACGGGTTCAATGTAATGGAAAAAAACTAATGTGACAATATGTTTATTTAACGAGAATTTAACCTAAGTTACTAGTTAAAACCTTCCAAACTACCTATTATTAGACCTTCTCAATGAATATAATAGTAAAATCATACTTCAATCTCGCGGAAAAATAAAATATAACAAGGCTTAATTTGCGTGCGCCGTTTGACGGGATGACGGCAAATTTATATAAAAATTTATATATTCTCTTACTTTATCTTTTTACCTAAAAAAATAATGATATTTGAATTTCATTTATTCTTTTTCAGATATCTCCTTTTCTTGATTTTAAGTTAATATTTGTGTGATCTAATAAGTAGAAAGATTTCATAGAAGGAAATAAACCTTTCATTTATATATTAGTTTCTTATGTATATCTATTTTTAAAGAAGTATAAAATACTACTATTTACATATTTACATATGAAAATAAATAATATTGTAGTTTTCACGATCTAAAAAGTTTGATGTTGAAAAGTGGTGACATTTCAATTAAATTTGAGTTGGATGCTTACATTGGGTTCTCAATTCCAACGAATTTTAATTCTTTCATATCAATTCTACACGGGGTTCTAAGAAACGCGTCATAGCGGCGTCAAGACGCGAGGGGCGACTCTGACGATAAGAAATTGTCCTTGGTGGTGGGGTTAGGCGTGGCGTAAGACAAGATGGCATAAGGCACGCCTTTACACGTCAAATGACGAGCTTTTTAAGGCGTGACGCGTAGAAAATATTTTTTTTATTTTGACTTTTTTTATATACATTTTGCGATCGCGTGTATTGAACTTCTATAAATTTGTATATGTTATTTTGCTCCTAATTTGTGTAATTTGTATATTAATAATGATAAATTGGATATAATATTTATAATATATATATATATATAATTGTTGTCTTAAGTGTCGCCTTAAAAAACGCCATGACTCCTAAAGCTTGAGGCTTAACCTCGCCGTCACATCACACCCTACGTTATTTAGAACCATGATTCTGCGTACCAAACAAACCTTTACTGTTCGTATTTCTAACAAATGTTAATATGTATAATTATTTATTTTATATACTATTTTAATTTATTACTAAGACGCGTCTAATTATGCAAAAGAAATGTTTTTCTTACATATTATTATGCCTTTTCAGAATCGGATTTGCAAACAATACATTTTTGACATACACAATAAATTAGATATTTAAGGGGAAACATGTCTAAGTAGCAATCTATTGTTGTATATGTCGTCAAAAGTCTGTTGTACGCAAATTATCTGTCTTCTAGAAATGTTATGTATTTTATTTTGTATTTTACTACTACGATGAGTGTAATTTTGCAACATAAACATTTATTTTATATACAATGCCCTTTTTAAAATGTTATGTATTATTATTTGTTTTATAGATTTTTCTTATATGAAAATATGTTTTTATAAATAATAGTGAATCATTTGTTTTTGTAAAGATGATTGGTTTTAAATCAAGATATCATGATTTGAGATAAAGGTCATCTCATGAGATAAAAGAAAATTTCTAAATATACCCCTTAAAATCTTATGAGATGAAGGCCCATTTGTTTGCTAATTGATATATAGGGAATAATGTTGCTTATTACATGTTGATTAATCCAAATTTAAAATAGAGCAATTTAACATGGTGATAATTATTTTAAATTGTCCTAGAATGTAGGAGAAAACTTTTCTGAAATAGATTTTGGAAACTGTTTTAGAAAAAACTAATTTCCGAGCAAGTTATTGAAAGATAGGAACTCGTAAAGAAACTGATTGCTGAAGGAGAGAAACTCTTAATGAAACTGGTTAATGAAGGAAACACAATTCTTAAGTAGACTGGTTATGAAAAAAACAAAATCCTAAAGAAAATTTAATCTCTGAAGACGTGCATAAAACTAATTTCTGAAGGAGACTAACTTCTGCAGGAAACTGATTTCAATGAAGACTAACTTCTCAAGAAATCGTATTTCTAAAAAAGACGAAACTACTTTTCCGAAAGAAAACTTCTTTCTAAAGAAATTCCAATTTTCGAATAAATGCAACATCAACTAAACAAAACCCAAAGAATGACCGAGGGGCATGTCTAACACGCTACCTTTAGAACACAAATGTTCATGTGCAATGTAACACCGCTTCTGAAAACAGCTACTTTAATGACGATTCAACTTCTAATTATGAGTAGATCAATTCGACCAACTCAAAATATCAGTTGTAGCAGCGGAAATTTTCTTTTTAAAGTAACAACTGTTAATTTCATCATTATCGTTTCCAAAATATACATTGGTGTTACCTACACATGAACCGACCATAAGTATCAGATTACATTACATAACAAAATAGTGTTCCAACCCACAAGGGATATATATATATATATATCAAAAGCCACCCGCCTCACCAGGCCTTCTAGTCTTTACCTGAAAAGGGGCAACGTAACACCATTAGCTAAACAGCATAGCTAGTGAGTATATACTTATCATAAGCATCAATAAAGCAAGTCATGCACCATATAAGCAATCAATCATTTCTAACTTATCACATTGCGGTGTGCTGACAAGATCAGTAAGAGTCATGTCTTGCAGGGTAATTAATCCCGCTCAACAACTCAGACCGGGGGATCAGACACAACCAACCGTGCTGGTGGGGGAGCATAAAGCAGTCCACCAAACATCGTTAACAGAGCCAAAGACTCCTCAAGTAATCCAGCTACAACCGGCTGATTACCACTCACGTTAAGGCACGGCGGTTCTGCAGAACCTACGATCCGGAATGCCTCCCGAATCACCGTGAAATCCCGAAGTACTCATGGGATCCAGTTACAACCGACTGACCTTAACCATGCTTCACATAGTCTGCAGACAGTGCACATACATTCATACATATATATGATCCCATAGGGATCCATCATCTTACATATAACATCTTTCAGTTAGTCATTCATGCATGTCATCATGTATTAACTAAGCGGTTCCAATCTGGACCCGCTGGCATGCACCTAATACATATCTTAACATCATTCAAGACATACACTTACCTCCTTGAGCATACCTGCAAAAACAAGTCAGATATACATAATACAATCATGTATAATTTAACAGGTAGTCATCTAGCAGACAAGTCTTACTTCACTGAGTCTCATGAAAGGAGGTACTCACCTGAGTAATTTACGACGTACAAGTATATTGTTTTGACTTCACTAATACAACAAGTTCACCTAGAACATTATTACTCACATTAATCATCTATACATACATACATAATAAAACTACAAAACAAACATAGATACTTAATTCTAGACTTAGCATAAATCCGCCAAAACTGTCGGATTTGGGGAAATCCGATAGTCCTTGCGGATTTGGGAAATCCGACACATACACGGAATCCGACACTTGCCTTGTGGATTCCGACACAAGGGAATCCAACATGCATACGAAATCCGACACTCTTGCAGATTCCGACACATAGAAGGAAATCCGACAGACATATGGAATCCGACATTCTAGCGGATTCCGACATGAGGAAATCCAATATATACGAAATCCGATACCAGCGGATTCCGACACATGCGGATTTCAATAAACTAGCAGATTCCGACACTTTCATAGGTCTCGGAATCCGACTCCTTCATAGTCTGAAATTCCGACACCCTCATAAACCATTTTAACAATCGCATACTTGTTGGTTTTATGTTTAAAACATTTAGAGCTTCATGTTCTACCCATACAACCTTCATAAACACATCAAATCCAAATAAGAACACCAAACATGCAAAACCCATTTCCAAAGTAAGCTTTCATATTCTTCAAGGTGTTCTTACATGAATTTGTGTTTCTAACTATAACACAACATGTATCTAACCTTCAATCATGTATAAATTATACTACTAACCTTTTATAAATCAACAACCGCGAGCTTCTTCTTCAAAAACTTCCAAAAGAGAGAGTGTGTGTGTTTGTGTGTGTATTTCTTGCCAATTTTGACTTTTTCTTTTGAGTCAATTAGAAACACCACACACACATTCACATATACATATCCAGAGGCAAACCGCCTCTGGACTTTAACTTTCTTTTTTTCTTTATTTTTTCCTTTTAACTATTAGTTAATTAACATACATATTATACTTAACACATAAACATTCATATAATCAATTAATCTTAATATTCCAAGTAAACACAAATAAAAACATCCTCCTATCATAGTAATTACGTACATGTACACACTATTTACAACTAGGCCCAAGTCGGGGATGTTACATGCAAGTATAACATCTCGTGCACCTACCACACCCTTTTACTATAGAACACGGATTTTAAGATATTGATATAACATTTATTGGGTTATAACAAAAGAATATATAAACGAAAACATACCGGGAATATTTCTCTTAGGTGTCTTTGTCTTTGTGTTATACTCGTTGTTGCTTTGGAAGATGATGGAAAAATTATCTCTTTCGATTTTTTATCATTGCACGTCACTCCTGATGAAAACATTTATGAATGATTTGTGTGGAGTGTTGGAGTCTCCTTTTAATCATTCGAAAATGTCCATTATGACATATAATTATGAGAAAAGTAGTCATTTTTTCTTCCATGTTTACCTCCTAGTATATTGCAACCAATTTCTTTGTTAAAAATGGTTACATAATAAGTCAATAAACTTTCAAGCGTTAAAAGAACGCGGATAACAGAAAATAAGAAAACATCGTGAATTAAAGTGGTTCGGTCGTCAGGGTCACGAAGTATGTCCACAGGCAGGAACTAAAGACTTCTTTATTAACTGAAAGTGTTTACTGTACATATGACTCAACCCCTAGCTTGGTATTTATAAAAAGACAAGAAACCCTAATTATATTATATGGGCATCCGTACAAGATCCGATAAAGAAAAACAAATTGATTTGTTACATATGGCTCTAAGCCGTGATGATGCCATGCTCCACACCGAGCACCCTCGAAAAAACCCAAATCCAAAACCTTGTTCTCGGTCTACTCCTAGTAGTGCACCCATGCTCCACGTCGAGCACCCATAATTAGGTCCAACTTTCAATATCATACTGCTAATTTCAAGTTACACCTAACAATCTCCCATTGTTTGAATTCTCTTCAACCATCAACTGATATCACCAAAGAACTAACTCTTTCCTGCCAACATCCCCAATGGACTACTTCCTCGTACGATCCATGAAGTCCGAAACACCATCACGTGAGTTTCCCGGAGACTAACTCCATCCGTGATGCCTTGATTTTGTATGATCATCGCCCGATCAATTTGCTGCTCCAAGGATAGCACATGCAAACCTTCTGACATCCGGAGAAATAGACACTTCCTCTGAGGCTCTGATAAAGCTTATCACCCAACTTTTTCTCCATAGATCAACAACCATTGTTTGAACCACCTCCCCATACAACACTTCATCATTCAACCACAGCAAAACCGCATAACCTGCTTTTGCTAGAACGTCTCTCTTTCCATTCTCCCCCACATCTCTTTGAAGTATATCTTCTTCTTCTAACGCTGTTGCGTAACCTTGCTGAACCAGAAGAGCTCTCATCCAGCAGAACCGCAAAACATGCTTTTGCTTGAGATCTTCAATCAATAATGCGCGACCCAAGATAGACCTGGCTCTGATACCAATTGTTAAGGATTGAATAAACCTTTAAGCATTAAAAGATACGGATAACATAAAATAAGCAAACGCCAAGAATTAACATGGTTCAATTTTCAGGATCACAACCTACGTCCAAAGGCAGGAACCGGAGACTTCTTTATTAATAGAAATTGTTTGATGTACATATGACTCAACCCCTAGCTTGTTATTTATAAAAAAGCAAGAAACCCTAATTATATTATATGGGCCGCTGTAAAAGATCTGATCCGAAAACAACTTGAATTTGTTTTAGATGGTTCCACACCGAACACCCATAATTAGGTCTAAGTTTAAATATCATACCGCTAATTTCAAGTCACATCTAACATTCTTATGCATACCCATGGCCGTAAATGTTGAATTATTTGTCTCAAATTATTTCAATATTTGGTGATGCATTAACCCTCTAATACCACCATATAATGATGAGAAACACCGCACCATCATCTAAATCTATATATCACCTAGTTGTGACAAATTATAAAGACATCATAAAAGAACATTAAAAAAAAGACATTTAGATTGTATATGAATAATATTAATATCCAAAAGCAACATCAAATAGTCATCATCATGAAAAAACATAACAAAGTTTTTATAATAAAAAAAAACATCATCATCAAAAAGCATAACAAAAGTATTTCTAATTTAAAAGACACGTCATCAAAAAAACTTTTCATCTCCAAAATCATCCTAAAATTCCAAATTTACGCACAACATTCTTAATCCAACTCTAACAAGCCTCGATTTTTAGTACTAACCAAAGTTTTCTCAAATTAGAACTTTCACCAAATAGAAAAAGAGTAATCTAGTATACGAGATCTTGTGTACCACCCAAGTTTCTCCACCTTCTCGATGCAAGCACTCATGTCACCTCCTTCAGTTTTTTCAATCAATTTTTTTTGCAATTTTTGATATATCATCTACAACCGCTTTAACATTCTAAGTGATTGTTCGATCTTTTCTTTTCTTACTTTGAGGTTGAGAATGAGAGGAACACTCTTCTGTTGAAACTAGCGGTTCGTGTGTTGGACGAGAGGACTTCTGTGGTGTTGGATATCATCGTCTTCATTCAATTCGGGATCTTCTAGTTGCTCTTTTGGCTGAGAAGATTTAGAAGTAGGCTCCAAACCATCGATTCTAGTACAAGCCAAGTCATCAAATAGTTTTATACATAGCTCGAGATACAACAAGGGTAAACTTCTCAATGGTTCTGCATGTATGTTGCACTGGTAAAAAAAATACACATATAAGTATATATGTATAATCTATGAAACTAAAATAAATAATCTATACTACATTATAAAAATTTCCTAGTTAAATTGTATATTTAAAATGTATGATCTCTTTTTGAATGGGATGTATTGTGGGAGAACTAATAAATTTGTATTTAACTCTCTTTTAAAATTTTTAAGACTACTTAATTTTAAGTAGTACATGTTTTTATACTTAATATACAAACACTTAAAGCAATACCCTAACTAATCAGTCTCTTAATTGTCTCAACTAATTTAAGGCAACTATTGCTATAATAAATCATTTAATATCACAACTATTAATTTATCTAATTTTGTTTTAATTACTTACATCAATACAATTTTAAGGTTAGAGTATCTTTTTCTCTAATTTTTTACTAATAATATTTTTTTTATTTTATTGTTTTTCAAAAACTATTTTAACAACAATAAAAGGGTTAATTGGAAAAAAAAAATAAAGAAAACAAAAAATGAGAAAAACATGAATATGTTAACTAACACCGCATTCTATATATACCATACCTTACATTATTGAAATAAAAAATGTTATCAATCACAAACTATTGTCATCGTCGCTATATTGCACAAATACAATGCTAGTACAAATTCATCTTGATTTCCCGTTCTTTATCTGTTAAATTGAATGAATTTGTGGCTGGTTGTACAAATTCCCCATCTTGTTATATAACTTTGACATACGTTATATTTTCCTTATGTGTTGTGCCTTGTTATTAGTGAAATTGTATAATAAGTTTTTAAATAAACAAATAAATACATTTTTATGAAAATATTATAGTGGTTAAAGATGTGTTTGACTTGTATTAGTTTGACTCCTAACTTTTTTTATTAAAATATTATTTATATTTTTGTTTAAAAACTTAACATATGAGGTGAATGATAAATGATAAAAAAACATAATTAAAAACAAATCCGCAACATCCTTAAGAAAGTTTGAAGTATAATTTTGCATAAATTGGTACCAAAATGAAAATAGTTTCATAAATTACTAATAATTCAAAAGGTTATTACATAAAATATTAATAAACTAGATTAAATGTTAGTGTAATACACTGGTTTATTTAAAAAAGTAATAAATGTTAAATATTAATAAAAAAATATTAAATAATTATAAAATACGAAAGATATGAAAGTTTTAAAAATGACGACAGAAGATGTCAACATCAAGACCAGCGTTGCAAGCATCGACGTGATGGGGCAAATGTGATGGTAGAAATGTGGTATCATAATACGAAGAGATGTGGTTGTATTTTTGTACAAGTTATCTATCATTATCATTTCAATTATAAACAATAAGGTCAAATATTTATTGGTTATTAAAAAAGTTTAAAATGAATATAAAATAATTTAAAATAATAAAATTAAGAATCTGGTTAGATATGATATTTTAGAATAACAGATCAATATGATATTTTATAAATTATGATAAAGAAATAAGATATTTTCAGATTTAAAAAGAGCATATATGAACTTTGACAGCTAAAAGTTAAAATAAAATTAAATTTTTAATTCAAATTATTGATGATATTTAATTTTACTAAAATGAATAATTAAGACTGTGTAATAAAAATATCAAACTTTGTATTTTATTTATATTTAGAGATTAGAGATAAAATAATAATACTAATTAAATAAATTTTTAAAAATTGTTGCATAAATTATTTATGCGACATGTATGATGTAACAAACGTTCTGTGGGCTACTGGGCTTGAATGACTCGGGTCGGGCTGAACCAATAACCCGCATCAGGAATGTAAATTCCTCAAACGGATTCGAAAATTGCAAGAGACGTGTAGATCAGATCCGGCGAAAATTCTCTATCAAAGTCTCCGTGATTTCTGGTAAAAGGGTTTTCGATTTTTCATCGTATTATCTTTCGACACAAAACCCTAATTTCATCTTTGTAAACGTTTACTACTTATCCAGCAAAGTGATCCAAGTTTTTAGAGTGTTTTATCGCCAATTGCTTTTTGTGGTCCTTTGAACGGCTTATATATGGTGATTCGATCGAATGATTTTTGTTTAATGTTAATAAAATCTTCAGATTTGTATAATTTTTACTTGCTTGCAGCTTCAAGTCTTGATTTTGTATTGAAATGGATAACAAACGGTATATCGGCAGACAAGACATACGAAGAAGGCAACAGAAAGTAGATGAGGTAATATGCTTGCAACTTATGCATGTTTTTATTATTTTTCTTGACTTATGTTTAATCTGTTTATGCTTATCTGTTTGAATACATGTGATGCTATGAAAACTACAAATGATCTGGTTTTTGTTTTTCAAATTGGTACAGGAAGATAAAATTTCTGTTCTTGAGGAATTTGCAGACGAATTTCGCTTGCCAATTCATCAAAGACCAACGGAAAATGTAGATCTTGATAATGTTGAGCAAGCATCTTTAGACACTCAGTTAACGTCATCCAATGTTGGTTTTCGGCTACTTCAAAAGATGGGGTGGAAAGGAAAAGGTCTTGGGAAGCATGAACAAGGTATGCCTATAACTTTTACTATATATTCTATGTATGATGTTGTTATGAAGTGTTTAGGTATCATATATCTAAATGTTGGGTGTGGATTTGTAAAAGTTGCTATTGACTCTACTGGAAATGTTATATGTACCATTTAGGAAATCATGCTACACACGTGTCATTTAATAGTCGCAACGAATGTGTTAGGTTGGGGGCTGGAAAATTAGTTAGCAACTCTAGTCTCTAGTGTCTATAAATGAGTTGACTTACACTTCTGATAGTCAGACTTTTGGAACTGTAATTCGTACTGTGTTCCTATATTTCAATAAAACTATCTATCTCTAATTGCTTTGGATATATGTTCCCAATTTTATTTTAAGTTCTTTAAGCGAGCACAACAAAGGGGATATCTATTGGTAATGCAGTTAACAACCGAGGTATGAAAAAATTAATCACAGATGTGTGTATGCAATTCAATCGTCAGTGCCAGACGTGGGCACATTTTGCAGAATTAAATGTAAGAAAAGTAGATGAGGGTGAATAGGTTTCTTTTCATTTATGACCAATTTTAAAAATCTCTTTGCTTGTTAACAAGATAGTAATATTACAAAAATTTAGTGATTGCCAACATGTAAAGACTTGAATATTTATCTTAAATTACAACATATATATAAACTTGAAAGTAAAGAGTTTAAGACAAGAGAATTATCACCACATATGATCAATTGGGTGTTGACTAACCCACTCTACATACACTCCTTATTTCCATCATCTGTCTATCTTCTCTCTTAAAAGGCAAGATGTCCTCTTTATAATCTTCTCTCTTATGTGGTAGAGATCACCAATTGGATTTCATTAAGCAAGGTAGTGATAACTATTCTTTTATCTGATATGGGTAGAGATCATCTCTTCTATGATTCTATCATCTCCCTTTTATAATATGAAAGAGATAAACCTCATAACTCTTTTATTTTTTACAATAGTCAATAGGTAGAGATAACCTCTCTAAATCTATTTGCCAAATGATAAGAATCAAGAATAGAAAAAAAAGTGTGCATATAAGATATAATCTCAGAGCATAGTTGCATGCTTGAAAGTAGTTCACTTGAAAGTGTTCAAGAGTTGGTTGGATGGTTACTCAAACAGGTAAAAAATGAGCATATTTGAAAAGTCAACAGGTACCTCATGGTGACACCATGGTCTGACTGTAGTCCGACCTTCTGGTACCCGACAAAACTCTTGTTTTTTCAGAATATATCCATAGCTCTTTTGAAACCCACACACCAAGAGTTTTTTCATGTAAAAATATAATATTAATTATAGAAATGTATGTTTTGATCATGTTAATAATGTTTGAATTCCAAATTTTTTATGCAAGTTAGTTTTTCACTTTTTCCAGAAGTGAAAGTGTAGAAGATGCTTTTTTAATTTGTCGAGTCTTTGTCGATTGATCAAGAAAGGATAATGTTGACATTTTAGCTTACATGGAAGATTCTTTTCCTGCCATTTCTTGATCAATGTAATCTTTAATGAACTCTGTTTGTATGAATTTAAAAAACGTGTGTTCGTTGAACTAAGTTTATTTCCAAGTGATCAACAAATCAATTCAACGACACGTCACTGTAACCTTCATTTGTTGTGTGTTCAATACCTAATGGTGTGAATGCCCTATCTTGACTTTAATATCGAAGTTTGACTTGATCGGGACTGCCAAGATACACGACGGTCGGAGGTCGCACCAAGTTCCGTTTGCCCACATAATGGTCAAACTTCTTTTTGCTTATTTCAATTGATTTGTTTGGACACAGTACACTTAGTGGACATCTGTTGTGCTGTGAAATATAGGATGTGAACATATCAGTGCTTATATTTAGCATTTAGATAACTTGTTCATATTTATATTGTCATTACAATAATGAGTGAATTTATGATGTGTGTTCATATCAACCAACGTTAAGCAAGTCCTTGTTGAGCAGTTTAAATACCAGTAATGGAGTTCGTCTTGACCAACCTTTTTTGGTGGTGAGGTACCGAAATCAGCTAGAGAAAGCCTAGCTATTTCTCAAATATAAGAAGAATACTAAATAATTAATGAAAAAAAATAAAATAAGTATAAAATAAAAATATAATATTATGATATAATATGATCATTTTATGGAAGTATACTCAAGCAACTATAGTAGTCTTTCTCATTATCATAAAGTACAACTTTGATTGACAACTCATATGTCGGAGGTCTTTAGGAAATCAGTCTCTCTACTTTGAGGTAGAGGTATGACTGATTGACTGTCTACCTATTACCTTCGTCATACCACCGATAAGTGGGGGTTTGGTTACGGTTGTGGTTGTTATAAAAGCTCATTGAAAAATTCCATCATGTGGCATTGGATGATTCTTTTCTTAGAATATAATGTAAATTCAAACCATATATTGTCAACAAAATGTCTTCCATTACCAGGCTGAAGGCCTTTACTAAGTACTCTAGCAACTTGTTTGTGATGTGAATGTAATTCTTTATATTTAAAAAAATGTGAATACACACCACACACGAGTATGTGTGTGTGTATATATATATAGGAAAACTTCAAACGAGAACTGTTTTTCGTACGAGAACTGCGAGAACCAATCTTAGCCGTCCAATTCCCCCTCCTTCAATTGGATTGCCCACCCATGAAATCCTTACATGCACCTTGCCACACTTAATCCCCCCACTCTCTTCATCCATGAATTCCATTTACCACTTGAATGACAGATTGGTTCTCGCAGTTCTTGTACGAAAAACAATTCTCGTTTGAACCCTCCCCTATATATATATATATATAAAATATTTGTGATGAAAGACATACATACTTAATCAGTTTCTTAGAATATCTAACAACAACCAAAGTGTATGCGACAAATTTAAGAAAAATATGCGGTTTTCAAAACTGGTCTGACCGGTTAGAAGGACCTTTATGAAGTCATGTCCAGTTTTTAAAACATTGGTAATACCATGATCTAAAGTATATTGAAGGTCTTGAAGGAAAGAAGAAAAGTCATGTTGTTGATACTAATCTCAGTAATTCTTTGGAAAAGCTGAAATTGTGATTATAAGATTAAGTGTGGAGGAATTGTTGGGAAGTACGAGCTTTGGAGGATCAGATTTCCAGAATCTTGAAAACAGGGGAATTAGGCTCTGCTCAGCAATGGAGAGTATTATTGACAAAGATTGGAGTAAGTTTATTTACAGTTACAACAGAAGATTGTTGAGGACATGTGACAGACACTTGCCATACAACAGTCACAACAATCTGTTAGCTTTGGGGCGGGAAAGTTCTTTAATATCTAAAAATGAGTTAACTTACACTTGTAATTGTTAAGACTTTTGGAGATCTATTGTGTTCCTTCAATCATTCAATAAAACTATTCTTTCCCTAATTGATTCCCATACCTGTTCATTTCACGGGTATTTCAAGGAATTCTTCTATTCTTCATGATTTTTGGAATTCGGTTCATAACAGGGAAGTTTAATAACTCCATGTGTTTTTCACATCTTAGGCTACGCAGGATGGAAGAACAAAATATTATCTTGGATGTTGATTTTTTTTCTTTTTGCTTTTCATGTCCCTTTGTAGTCGTTATCTAACTTCCCTTTTAAACATATATTATGAGGTCGGTGAAAAGTTAGGTTAATCAAAAATACAATGGTAATAAAACTACTCAGAAAATAGGAGAATGGGAACAAATTATTATGGAATCATGTTTTCTGTCTCTCGTCTTTTCCCTCCATTTCAACATGTGTTTTTGTACGGAAAACAATTCAATTTATATTTCATTTAAGGTTTACGGTTACTGTTTTGAGACTTACCCAATCAAAAATATTTTGTCACCTTCAATGACTTTTGTTAGAATACGTCAATAGAGTAGCTCAACAGGCCTACGGCCCATTAGGTTTTTTAGTCTTTTGTCTATAAGTGCATGTATTCTTGTATCAGTTTTACATACGAACTATTTCTCCCCATATATTTTACATGGTATCAGAGCCAGGTTAGGTTCTGATCCTGAGACTTCAGGAAAAAGTTGTAAACTCCTAATTGTTACTATCTTGATATGTCAGGAATAACTGAGCCCATTAAATCTGGAATAAGAGATTCAAAATTAGGAATAGGGAAACAAGAGGAAGATGATTTCTTTACAGCAGAAGAAAATATCCAGAGGAAGAAACTCGACATTGAACTTGAGGAAACCGAAGAAATTACAAAGAAACGAGAGGTATTTATTCTTAACTTAGTATTAGCAAAAAAGTACGTAAAACCTTATTAGATAATTTGAGGTTGATGAGTTCTTATGAAACCTACATATCTAATAGCGGAAGGCAGCATATAGCATATTTCGTGCAGTTTTTATTACCTGGTGGCTTCTTCTGCTCCCTTCCTGCACATTATGAAAATCCAGGTTATGGCAGATCGAGAGCAAAAAATTCAATCTGAGGTCAAGGAAATACGAAAAGTTTTCTATTGTGAGCTTTGCAACAAGCAGTACAAGTTAGCAGTTGAATTTGAAGGTCACCTTAGCTCTTATGATCACAATCATAGAAAGGTAATTTCAACTCTTAAATTCATTGAAGATTTTCTGCTCATGAATGTAATTTCAAATCTTTGAGCTGCCGAATTTGATCAATTAATGGCTGAACTGGGGTTTTGTTTTTATCTCTAATAAATCACATGGGTACACCCGCCCAGATATGTTTGCAAATGAGATAATTGTCTTTTCAACATAGCCGGATAATAAAGAATATTAAAAGGAAATTGGGTCAAACGTGTTGGAAGTCGTCAAAGTGTTTTTTAATGCATACAACCTATTGAATCATCTTATTAAACAAATTAGGTTATTTGGAATGGCGATTTTCATACAATAGCTTCTGTTAATGTTTCAATTTGGTAATTATATGTTTTTTGGTCCTGTTGGGGGTGACTATACCTTGTGTTGATGTGCTAAACCATCTTATTCAACCAAAACACATATATGAACTAAAAGATTGACTGGTTGACCCACAATTGAACCCGTTCATTATAATAAATCATGCCTCTATAATTCTTTTTTCTTATCGCAGCGTTTTAAAGAAATGAGAGAAATGCATGGAAGCAGCAGTCGTGATGACAGGCAAAAACGTGAACAACTACGCCAGGAGAGGGAGATGGCCAAGTTTGCTCAGATGTATTTAGCTTCTTTTTTACATTTACTTTCTTTTTACTAATCTCTAATATTGTTTCACTAAAGTTGCTCAAACTTTCTTAGAATTGCAAAAACCGCTTCAATGACCTTGTTAAACTTTTGAATATTTTCATAATAGGTTAAAACTGAGTGACATAAAAAGTTTGGTTATGAAACTTGATTACTATTTGGTGACTTTATTTTTCAAAGTTTCTTGAAAAGAAATATCTACCAAATTGGAAGAAAGTGTCGTAACTGTTCCATTTAGGGCACCCGTTTTACATAATTATGAATAAGTTCATGACAGTGTAACATATTGAAAATTGAATTGTCTTTTTAAGTTAAAAAAACGTTTTGAGCGATTTTAGGGTAAGTCTAATGAAAATTGATTACTATTAGGTGATATAATTCCTTTCTAATATGCTTTATCATGGTTTATATTTTATGAATCTGTCATTTTAGGGCTGATGCCCATAAGCAGCAGCAGCAGCAGCAGCAGCAAGAGGACTCCGAAAAAAGTAATAATCCTGTGAGGAATGCTACACTTCTTGCAGATCAGGACCAGAGGAAGGCATTGAAATTTGGGTTCTCATCAAAAGTTGGTGCATCCAAGGTATAACAATTTTCAAAATAATCTTGAGATGAAAATTATTAGTAGCCCACAACTTCTCACTTCTGTCACTTTGAGCAAGTTAATACACAACTCGTCGAATAATACAACAATCACCAAGTTTTCTTTTGATCTTGTAAAATTAGAGTATGCTTTCTCTATATAATGCAGAGTTCGGGTAAGAGTGCCGCAAAGAAGCCGAAAACACCTATTGCATCTGTGTTTGGCAATGATAGTGATGAAGAGTAGCGATCACGTTGAAACATGAATTTGACAAGAAGTCCCGACCTCGTAGGAAGTTGTACCGGAGAGTTTTGTTGATGTGTACTTGTAAACCTATTAAGTATTGTCTTGCTATAGAATTTAAACTCCCTCTCTAGTTTCTACTTGCATGCTAGATGTTCATCACAATGGCAAAGGTATGTGTTTATTTTCATCCAACATGGTATAGGGTGCAATTGACTTGAGTCGAAATTATACCAAGCTCGAGCTTGACTATTAAACTCAAAGCTTGAAACTCGATTCATTTGAAGCTCGAGCTCGATTGTATTTAAAAGTAATAAGATTATTAACCAAAATTAGTATTAATCTACTCGTCTTGATACTTTTAAGCTCGAAAATCAAATAAATTATATAGTATGATACACATACAAAAGAAACCAATATGTGAAGTGGCTTAAGTTAAAGCTGGTGTGCTTTATAAGTCGTACATTATAACTTTCGAGGTTGTCTCAAAAGTTTAATAGAAGCTCGAGTTTGATTCGACTAAAACTGCGTTGACTTCGGGTATTTTTAGTCGATCTCTACAAGCTTGTAAGTTGGTTCAGCTTGGTTTGCATCCCTTAGCTAGTTCACACACACACACACACACACATATATATATATATATATATATATATATATATATATATATATATATATATAATTTGAATCTTGTGTTTATGCCTTTGTAAAGTACACAAGCTAAAAACTAGCAATGGCAGCTTTGTTGGAGTACAAGCTAATGCTAAACAAGTACATTGTTGGATTAGAAAAGATAAATATTCAATTAAAAGTATGTAGAAATACTCATATAACTATCTACAAATACTCAACACATTTTGTGGTGCCAAACGGGTACGGTCTTGAGACTATTTCTTGCTTATTACTTGGCCGTGTACTTGAGCCTCACATAGTTTCCGTTAAGCGTGATCATTGGCCAGCCAGTGTCGCGTTACCGAGTACTTACTAAAGTAAAGTTCATTGGATTAGTGTTGGTCTGATCAAAAGCGCACATTCATTGGAGTGATGGTGCCGAGTGCTCTACGTGCTCCGAAGGTTTCCTATAATGGTAATTTAGTACCTCTTAACACTTTACCTCATGCCGAAACTCGAGAGCATTTGGTCACTATTTACCAACCCCTTTGGCGGAGCCCGTGCTACTCTCAACCTTTATGTATAGTGTTAATTTTCTTCCGGTTTCTTTAATACAGGTGCAACCTTTAACTTTTATGTTTGTGCTATCTTAGATCAATATTTCAGGGTCCGTCACAAATTTGACAACGATTTTTTGGATAAGCTAAATAATCTTCTGTTTCAAAAAGAAATCCTTTAACTTCGTTTTATATTCCATTGCTATATGCTTAGCATAGCGGTATGAGGTGTATTAGGTGTCCTACAAGGTTGTGAATTTAAGTTCCGTAACTAATAAAGGTATAGATTTAGGATTAGAATTATTGTGCGTGTGCCGTTAAAAGAAATAAACTGCCTCATGTTTGAAATTCATAAAAGATAACCCACACCCACCTGTCAAATTTTTGTTTTTTTTTCCTGGTTTCCTTAAAGAATGCCGATTGAAACTAGGTTGAAATCTTGTGTAAACTAGTGTTAAAGTGTGAAAGAGTAATTGGGTGTTTATATTTCCAGCATAAAATATTGATGGCCTTTTTCATTCCATTGGGTTCATTAGAAAATACATTTGGGCATTTGGCCCAAATGATCAAGTTCAACTGTTATTGAAACAGTAATTGGGTGTTTATATTTCCTTTCCTTTATTAAATATAAGGGGTGTTTAATCGGTCGGTTGTTGGTTTTATGGATTTAATTGGTTCGGATTAATTGGATTTTAGAAAAAAAATCAACCGGCCATAATGTAAACCATAAGTATACTAAACCAAATCAATCCAATCCAACCGAATAATCATCGGTATTATTGGTCCGGGCTTTATAAAACCAAGTAAGAAATTTGACAAAAAGAAAAAACACACTTAGTTACACAAACTTGGCACTTGACCCCAAGATAACCAAATTCAATAACTCATATTACTGTATTAGGTAACAAAATAATCAAGCAATATGTCAAAACTATTATATCTCTATAATTTTTAAAATATAGATACTTGACTTTTGTTTACACAAAAGCTTTTAAGAAATTACTATGATATTTAATAATTCATAAAGAAACTCAAACGAAACAAACTATTTCAAGGCAATTATATGATATGATATATACAAGGTAAATCATGCTCGCACGTTACGCCAAGTTGATATTGGAATAATCACATTCTTACTATTTTAATTTCTATATATTATTATAGATAACATGATTGTTCAATGTTCGAAGCTAGTATACATATATAATATTTATCCTCTATGACGAAAAAAGTAGATTTATTTTTTCAGTAAACTGTAATTTTATAAGTAGTTCACTAAACTAACATTAGTTATTGGAACTTGTAGGAGGTGCAACTGATTCTTTAACAAAGGATTAGTGCTTGTAAAAAATGTGTAAGAAGTGTTTACTTTTAGGATTAGATATGTGTTTTCATCTATCTAATCTTTTACTTGGATCACTACCCTCTTTCGTTTGTTTCTAAGTTGAAGACCAATTCGTTTGACATGTTAGCATGTCCATGTTTTTTTAAGATTTGTTTGTCTACACTTTCATCATTTGTGATACTATGAAATTAACATTATTATTATTAGCAGATTTCAATTTAAAAAAAATCAAGTTAAACCCTTTTTTTAACCATTGAGAACCGATTTTAACCACAATCAATAAACCTGACGATCATGTAATTTCTAAGGTGAAAACTAAAAATCTTTTTAAGGGTAAAAATGAAAACTAAAATTCAACTTGTAACATGTATAAATCCAGGGGTGGAAAGCAAAATAATAACAATAACTACAATGAAAATGATGATAGAAAATATGAATTATGTTTTAGGTAAAATATAATCTTACATAAATTGAAGGTGAAAAATGAAATTCTTTTAAGGGTGAAAATAAAAACTAAAGATTAAACTGTAATATGATAAATTAAAGGACGAAAAATAAAATTTTATTAAGGCTAAAGAGTGAAAGTTGAAATGAATAGTAGATAGATTGTGGTTGAAATGAATAGTAGATAGATTGTGAAAAATGAAAATCTCTTAGGGTAAAAATGAAAATTATATATCAAATTGTAATATATATAAATTAAAGGGTGGAAAATAAAATTTTATTAGGGTTAAAAGTGAAAATTGAAATGAATAGTAGATTTTTTGTAAATTGATTATAAGGTATAATGTATATATATCATAAAAATTAAAATGTAGTCCCTTTATTTGTTTGGGTATTCGGTTGAGCCCTAAAAGGAAGACTTAAAATCCAAATTCAAACTATAATCTGATTAAATATTCGGATGTATCTAAATAACCGATCAAAATCCAATTAAGCCATAACCAATTAACCCGATTTATATAGATTGGGTGGATTTTCGGGTGAAACCAATTAATGAACACCCCTAATTAAAAATGGATGGGCTTTTTCATGCACGTTTAGCAAAATGTGTAAACTCTAATTAGAATTGACTATAATCCATTTATTAAAAGTAATTATTAACTTTGATAAAATATTGTTCTTGAGAAAGTATATTGTATGCTTCAAGTAGTTTGTTTAAATCATGGTACATTCTTTCAACCTTGCAAATTTTGAGGTCATAATTTAAATCATAACCAAAACATGCTTCTAACATTTAAGATCTTTAAGGAATGTCAAAGTATACATACATAACATAGCTTAGGCATCTTAAGTCCTCAACAGATTCTCAATATAAAGTGAGCTATACTATTAGGATATAATAACATCAATTAGACACAAATCAAGTTTCATGTATTTTAAGACTGATAAAAATTTTCAAAGAATTGCATTCTACCACAAGAGATATTATCTTCTTATAATGAATTCAATGTGTTACATACTTAAGTGTGTACTATATTCATGTGGGCATTGCTAAAAGCATAGGTTGTATGATCAATGATCAAGTAATTAGCATCATGACATGAAACTAATCAAGCCACTAGCCACATGAAGAACACTGACCAAAGGGTAAGCGAGACTGATGCCAAAACGTAAGCCCATAGTAAAATCACCGAACATTCACTCTCCCCAGCTCCAAATAACTGTGTTATCGTACCTACAACGTCAAATGATTTCATTACTTAGACATAAGTCTAAAAAAACATATACGGACAATATAAAACTAGAGGTCATACCAATGTTCATCGCTGGGGGAAGTGCGAATTGTAATAGAAGAACAAAAACATAAAGAGGATCCGGATGGAGTAAGCCGAGGTAAAGCGCTCCTTTAACGATTAAAATCCCAAAAAGTGGCAGGAAAACAAACCGAACTGCTATGATTCCAGACACAAGTGGTAGTGAAATACCAGATCCTTTGAGACCTGCAAAACGCATCTAGTAAGCAATAGTACACATATAACATTAAATTTATAAATTGGACTGAGATCCTCTTAAGTTGAAGAGAACATTACAGGTCTTGTTCCCTCACAATAAAAATTAGAGGGCCATTGTTAAAAATAAAGTGAGACCCTTTATATGATCCACCCGTTTTTGTTGTGACATGACCTGTCATGTTATCCTTAACCTGAGATGATCAAATCCTTGTGAATTGCTATTACCTTTTAAGAGGTTACCACCCACAATCAATGATGTAGTAGGGATAGCAGCATCTCTAGTAGAACATGGAGAATATAATCCATTAGTTTTTATCTACTTTTCTTTGCTATGTGTGTCCTATCACTTGAGAAGACTTGCAGAATGTAACAGACATAGATGGTGTGAAAGATGCACCTTAGAAAAGTTTTTTTTTAGTTGCTCAATGCCAAAAATTGAATGAAATCACAAGCAAATTGAACCCAGAAAATGAAAAAAAGTAAAAAATTGAAAAGGTATGAATCAAGATTACATACCCAACTAATAATGCAGAATCTTGAATCACTCGTAGAGGAGCCGTGGTGCCTATTAGTAGTCCACGAATTGGTGCGATCGTTCCAATGATGAAGCCAACAATCTTTTTGATAAAAGTGAAACTGTTACCAAGTGTGTATTTATATGTATATTATGTATGTATGTGTGCGCGTATGTGTGTATATATGTGTGTAGGTTCCATTGAGAACGTACAAGTTTTATGGTTAGAACTGTGAGAACTAAATGAATGAGTCAAAAACATCATAGAATTTTACTAAATTCATGATTATACATCTTAATTAAAGTGTTTAGCGAGTTTTCAGAGAATTTTGGTCGAAGAATAGCAGTGAATAGTACCGCTCCGATGGTTGATGGTGCAAACAACGCTTTCAAGTTGGCCCATTTTGAAAAGTTCCAAAAATGTTGCTTCAACTTATCTAACACTACCTGATGCATGTTACATATATAGTAAACATAAAGTAAGCTTACTAGCAAAGTTTATTCTTGTAGCAAATTGATCACAAGAAGCTTTAGAAAAAACGAACCTTCACAATAAGAAAAGATGAAGATGATGGAAGCAAGCTTTCAGTTAAATCCTCTCTTATGGTTCTTGTTTCTTTGACAGATGTGATCACATTGTTACCAGAATCTTTAGAATGACCCGAGTAAATCCGTACAAGGTTGTAAACATAAGACCATAAACAAATCGAGCCAATCTGATGATTTCAGCATTTAGCACAAACTTAAACTAGATGAACTATTGAGAATTTTCAACGTAAAATATGAAGGTGGCGATTTTGATCTATTTACTTATCAGCAAGACGAGTTTATATATGTCTTACTTTAGCTTAGATAGGTCAAAAACAATTTAGCTAAGAAGGAAATATGTCAAACAAGTTGAAAGTTAGCCAAAGTCTACTTATCATGATACAAAGTTGTAATATATTTAGAAACAAAGGGACCAAACATGTTTTTGGGCCGACCAACAATTACGATTCATGACTTTGTATCGACTCGTTTGAACCTTTACACGATTTGATTGGTTTCCTATCCCCGACTCACCTCATTGTTTTACCTCTAAAACATCTACACAACCAGGGGCGGACCTAAGGGTTGGGTAACGGGGTCACGGTACACCATCCAATTTTGTACGCGTAGTGTAAATTTTGATCTTGCGTAGTGTAAATTTCGTTTTTTTCGAGATTGTGCTACCATCCATTTCAAATTTTAGGTCCGGTGCTACTATCAATTTCAAATCCTGGGTCCGCCTCTATACATACCACCACCTACAACAACACCTAATCCCTTCTGGAAGGGTATATGGGGAGCTGAGTTAAGATGCAGGTATCTCTATCAAAGGGTAGAGAGACTGTATCCAGAAAAACCTGAAGAAGAAGATAAAAATAAACATTTACATACCGCTGTAGACAATGAAGCATAAGCCATGGCATAGACATGGCAGACCTCAGGATCACCAAAGGGACTGCCTTTCTCTTTGCATACAGCTGGGATAATTATCATTGGCAGGTTTCCAAGGTTTCCTGTAATAACCATTATCATAATAAGAATCACAATACAATAATTCACTAAAATTAAGAATTTGCATCAGTTTTGGTGTGGTATAACTTATATACCTGCAGCACATGCACCTAAGATAAGACCTTTTAGATGTTGAGGTGGTTTGGTTATGATCATAAGCACCCATCCAAGTGCAGAACCAATAATGAATGTAAGAAGAATATTAACAGGCATAAACCACCTGCAGATAAATATATTTGAAGCAAACAAATCAATTGATTTAAGAACACAACCCTTAACTCGTAGAAAAAAGCGACAAGCCTTACATAGAAATCATGCTCTCGAGAGTGATTGTACTTGCGAGGTTGCTTCCCACAAGTGCTGGATTGAACACGAAGAACACAACCTGATAACACAAAAAAAAAAAAAAGATACGTACGTAAATTCCTTAATCCGATAAACAAATCGAATTAGAATTCTCTTGAATCAAAATAGTGGGATTAGTAATGATTTGGAACCATTAACCATGACTGACACTTCTCAGTGTAACATCAAAGGAGTGAAACTAGCTATTCAGGAAGTTTCCGTCAAACTCCAATGCAGATCAACAGGAGATAATTAAATATACATGAGATAAAGAGATACTTAGATTCAATCTATATAACTTCTAACAAATCTAAACAATTTATACTGCTTCTTGAAATTGGCTTATAAATTATAATATGTTGGTTGTTACATACTAACATATGAACTAGAGTAAAGGAAAGAGATAATTAATAAGCCAACATGCAATGAACTTTGACTAAAATGTCATTGCATGCAATAAACTTTTATCTTACTCAAATACTGCAATCAAGTTGCAATCATTGTATGTAAGTTGATTGCATTAATCGGGACACTTTTGCAAGTTGATATTTGAGGCAAATAATGACATGTTTTGTATGTTGATTGCATTATTTGACACAAAGTAAAGTTTATTACATTTCGGAGTAGTATGCCCTAAAGATAAAGTATATTCTATTTATATATTAAAAAACAATTTTAGAATCATCTTATATAGAGTTAATTACATTTTTCGTCTTGTAGTTTGGTGGTTTTTACGGATTTAGTCCCTAATTTTTCATTTTACGATTTTAATCCATAAACGACTAAACATCTTACGGATTTGGTCCATTGCCAAACTTGAATGACCAAATTGCCCTTCACCTCATATTTTTTTCATTAAAAAAAATAAAATACACACACACACTCTCTCTCTCACACACATTTGAAACACACACCATCACCTTCTCTCTCTCATTTGAAGCACACACACAAGACACTTTGCTAGTCACCATCATTGGTCAAATTGTTGCTGGAAGCCTCCCTTCCCCTCACTTAAATCTCTCTTTCTCACATTTGTGTCAATATTTTAAAGGGATTAAGCTCAACTCTTGCTCTAGCTCTAGACTCAGCTTGAGTTAATTTTGCTCAACACGTCCATAGTAGTGCTAGTAAATGGGAAGAAAGATAAAACAAAGGGATAATGTGAAACTAATATGACAAGAAAAATAAATAATGAAAAGATAACCTAGGAAGTGGCCTAAATCCTTATATTCCTCTTCTTTCATTCCTAAATAAAAATTGTTGATAAAAAATGGTTTTTGTGTCTTAAAATTAACTAAAGCATAATATTATTCGGAATAATTTCAAATATATGTTAAACTATCTTCTAGCATAAATAAAAGATTAACATGAATACAAATTATTAGATAATTCTAGTCATTAATTTCTATCAGAGTTTTAAAATATCAAATCTAAACCATTTATTTTGATAAAAAGTTGAAATTCAATATTGACTTTTGTTGGTCAAAATTGGTTTCAATTGAACTTTAATTTGAATCAAAATGATTAAAAACAATTTCATATATGCACTTATTAAACTTTAAAATATCATTTTCGTACACCCCTAATTTACAAATATCAAATTTACCATTTATAACATTTTAAAATATCGTATTTAACCAAATTCATAGTTTTGTCATTTTAAATATTTATAATTATTTTAAATTCTTTTTAATTATAAAGAATAAAGACTTGACCTAGGTGCCTTTAATCATAACAATAATGATTGATAGTTTGTGCAAAAAATACAGTCACGTCTCTTTATATTATGATACTATGTTTCTGCTATCACGTCTCCCTTACCTTCAGGTTGACGCTTCCACGGTTGGTTTGGATCTTTATGCAGTCAGTCACAATTTTTTTTAAATCCTCATTTCTTTCGGGTTTTATGATAATTTAATATCTTTTTATTAATATTTAATATTTATAATTTTTCAAACCAACCCGCGTATCACACGAACATTTAATCTAGTTTCATATTATTAGACTAACTTAGAAATGCACACATTCTAATAAATTAATAAAACTATTATAGATATATGCAAAAAAGGCGAATTTTCAAAGCTTCTTGTTATACTTCGGTTATAATAATAATAATAATAGTAATAAACGACTAACATACATCAAATTTATTGAATGTTTCTAATTTTTTATTTAATAAAATAAATTTAATTACTTAATCGTGAACATTCATTTAATCAAAATTGAGATTCCAATTTTGACTTTTATAAGTCAAAATTAAATCAAATTATTAGAGAAATTTCATATGTACCCTTATTAAACATTAAAATGTCAAATCTGTCCACCATAATTTAGAAATATCATATTAATTCTTTATAACGTTTAAAAAATATCAAATTTAACAAACTTTTTAATTTTATTATTTTATAATTTTTTTTATTCATAATAATAAATATTTGACCTTATTGTCCTAATATTGACAATAATGATCGATAGCTTGTACAAGAAATACAATAGTGTATCTTTGTATCATGATACCATGTTTCTTCTGTCACGTGTGCTCTCAACCTTTCATCGACGCTTTCACCACTGGTCTGGGTGTTGACGTCGTCTGTTATCATTCTTTTGTGTTTTATAATTATTTAATAGCTTTATACTAATATTTAATAATTTATCATTTTGTTAAACCAATTCATGCCTCACACGAGTATCTAATGTAGAATAGTAATTAAATAATAGTAAGAATATAATATAATAATATTACTAAATACATATAAATGTATATGTGTACACATGTATGACATTTAAAATCTGTTTTTTTTTTTTTTGGTCTTAAAGGACTATCTATGCATGTAATGCTTAAAACATAAATGATTGAAATCGCAAAAGGTAAAAATGTCATTTTGAAAACTTAAACCATAAGTGGATTAAAGTTAACCGTGAAAGAATTAGTGGTGTGCGAATTTACAAAATAAAGGACTAATAGCGAACATTTTTCGACAAACAACTAAACTTGCGATATGGCTATATTTTAAGGGATCAATGGTGTAATTTTCTCAATTTTTTATTATGTATATATATGTGTATATACCTACGTAAAAAAATACATAGTCTTAAAAATCATAGGATCTAAATCTATATATTCAACTTGTCGTTATTGCAAATTGGTGCGATTGTGAAAATTAAAGGATGTTTAAAAATTATAAAAGAGTAGAGAAGGTAAATGAGAAGATGTATTTTGGTGTGAAAAATATAGGTTAAATTATTATTATTATTATTAAATTATTATTATTACTACTACTATTATTATTATTACTATTATTATTATTATTATTATTATTATTATTATTATTATTTATCCTATTATTATTATGATTATTACTATTATTATTATACACACGTTCCAACAGTTGAAATCCTTCCCCTAGCTCGTCGTCATCTTTCTTTGTTACAACCGTCACACCAACATTGTAGTCATTAGTGTCAATAGGGACCAGGGCAGTAAACCCGTCATGCCATAGCTCCAATCTGGCAAGCGGGACAACCACTCCGTTCACCCTAAGAAACAACACACCAGTCTCTTGCAATTTGCATAGTTTGGTAGCATCTATTTCGAGCTAAAATGTACATAAAGGAAGGAGAATCATAAGTTTCAAAATCAAACAAATCAAATCTTGATCAAATAGGATTCAATTTGTGTAGGAAACATAAACTACCACCAATACAACTATGGTATGTACGTATAATCATAAATTGTACCATGCATTTTATATGTATAAAATAGTTTTTTGCAATTTTTTTTGAAAAACAAACAAGGGAACTGTGAGCTTAAACCATATATATGCAAAGGTATCAACTATCTACAATAGTAATACCACCCAACCCACCCGAATTCAAGCTCTCAGCGGTTCATTAGTAAAGCTTGAGCTAATAAGACTAATAAGAATACACCAGGGACCATTAGTAGACGCTGGTTAACAGAGGCCTGTTTTAAAGCCGATACAAACCGATTTTAAGACTCATTTTGTACTCACGCCCACTTTAATGTCATCTAAATCTGTTCACACCAAAACCAGTCTATATACGAAGGTTTCTTGAATAACCAAAGGAAAATCAAGAACTTACATTATTCAGTTGCTTCCTCGTACTTTGTCCCAAGATATCAATAGACTCCAAGGCAACAAATGAGCCTAATGCAGTGACTATGAGAACTTTAAGAACAGGCATTGAAGCTGCAGAAAACAGATCTAGAAATTCCATCTGTAAAACATAAAAAATTTGAAAAAGATTGTCTAGTCAAAGCACTTACATATATATATATATATATTCAAAGTCAATACATATATGAGGGAACATTCTATGCATTATTATGCATGTCCACTTGTACAGATCAACATTCAATTACAAGAGGACATACACAACAACCCAAGCAATCCTTTAATGAACTTTTTTGTATTTTAGTATCAGCAACTTGCAATTGGTTTAAAGAGAACATATATACCCTAAATAAGAAGATAAAAACTATGAAATCAATGCTCATTAATCTTCAAAATATACAACAATATAACTGGGAGTCAAGATTCTTACCTCAAGATGGTGATCACAAGGCCTGCCTTTTTCTATAAATTTACAAATTACAAAATAATTTTGATTTTAAAACTCTGTATGCAGGAAGTCTTATATATGGTAAACTTTTATTTAAAGGGTAGAATATATTGAACAATTTATTTTTATTTTTTTAAATCTTGAGTTTCATGATAACCCAGTCTCATGGTTGGATGGGAGACACCCACATCAGGAGTACTTACCAATGGATATAAAATAACATTTTATTTTTTTAAAATATAATATTCAAAGATAAAAAGCGAAGGATCAAGAACATAGGTACGTACGTATAGAATGATAACGATGGAGAATCTCAGACAGTTGATGTCAACGTTTTGGCTTATTTTCTGTACGTATACTTGTATTGAGTTCTTGTTTTTTCCCAATACGGTCCTAACGCGTTTTATGTTAACCGAATGGTTTAGAAGTTCTTCGTACGTAATATCTTATTATGAATCGTTTTAGTCTTTATAATGTCGGAATCATAAGATCGGATTAAAAGATCCTCCTCAAATGTCTTAATCTTCTTTAGTGTGTCATAATACATATCTATTGATAATTAAATTGTGACAAATTAATTTAAGATTACAGTTTATAACAATACAACTTATAGAATTTTGTTATTAATCACATTATTATGAATTATGATTATGATATGATGATTTAGAACAGTAAACTCAAATTAAAACTTTTATAAAAGCTACTTTTATACGTCATTTAATCGATTATTCCATTTATGGTTTTTATTTTATATTAACAAAATTTGCTCATCTATAAATTTTTAACCCAACTTACTTACTCAAGCCAAATAAGATCGGATCGAAATCGATCTTACGATATATCTTACAGTTAAGACCAGGATCATATATAATATCTTATGTGTGTACGGATCATATCAAGAATATGATATATCGTGAGGTATTAAGATCAGTTTTGATCAAAATTACAAATTTGTGGGGATCTGTATATCATCAATCATAAGTTGTTAGTTTTTATATGCATATATGTATTGATCACTTTATTATTCTCGATATATTATATTTCAGTTGTAACATCCATAATTTTATTTATAATTTAATGTGAGAAATGTATAAAGTGTTATATGAGTTATAAATAGATATATGTGATAAGATATGGTTATAAACTAGAGGGGTCAAAACTGTTAAAATAGAACTTGGATAGTCAAGGGACCAATTATGCAATTATGACAAACATACATACATACATACATATATATATACACATATATATATATATATACATATATATATTGACTTTTCAAGTCAAAGTTTTACAAGTTCAAAACACACATACATACCATACGTACAGCAGCAAATCCCTCCCTTCTTTGTGATTTTTGATCAAGAAAACAACAACTTTAGCATCATTGGATCATCATCTTCATCTTAGGATTAACAAGGTATGTTTTGTTTGATTGAAAAAGGTGTTTATATGGGCCGAATAATGGATTTAAGGATCAAAGAATGTTTATTGTTGTTATTTGATTGTTATAAGTTGGTTTGGGGTGTAGGACAACACCCCTACAGAGTTAGAATCATTTATATTGAGTTTTGGAGGTGTTTTGGCCGGAGACAGTATGTATAGTCGGTGTACTGCTGCTGCAAGTTGAAGGGCACGGGTGTGCCCCTCAAGATCAAACCGTGCCCCAGGCCGTACCTGAAGAGGCACGAGCGTGACTCATAGGGTACGTGCGTGCCCTATTCTAGAAAGGCCCAGAGTGTGCCTTTTGACCACGGGAGTACTTTGTATAAGGCACTGGGGTACCTTGTGCAAGGCACGGGTGCCTGGTGCCCTGTTCAATTATTAAGTTCAACAGTAGCATGTGTTTGATATTTATTGGTATTATTTCATGTAGAGACTTGTCATTGGCGTGTTTACTAGATCATTATCAATTGTGGATTGTTTTACAACATTATTGATTATAAAGTGAGTCTTCTAGACTACTCTTCATATATGCAGTATGTGTGCTATCATATCAGATTACTAACATGTAATGTTATTTATATGTGTATATACCAAACTGCTATGTGTAGTAAGGTTCAGAGGTGATACAGTACTGTTATAAAGGTGGCTACCCTGGGTCTAGAACCAGTGGCTAGCATTGATTATCTGACATACGTGTATTATCCTCATATGATTTTATACGTGTGTTTATATGATGTTTAGTGTATCACCCTGATTTTTCAGTCCAAATTTAAATTTTTCAAAACTCAATTTAAAACACACTTTAACCAAATCTCTGAAACTTATTGCGGAAGCATTGTAGTTCTGTTTGAGTATTTCAACAAAATACAGTACCATTTAACAGTAAACTTGATCATTGGATATAACCCAAAACTTTTTCTTAAGTGTTACCACAGTCAATCTCACGACCATTAACAAAATCATAGGAAATCCAAGATTACCGGAATTGCAATCAACACAAAGTCATGCCCACAGCAACTACCCGTCTCACCAAGGCATCTATACAACCTGCGGATACAAAACATTTTCACACACTGTTAGCTATAAACGTAGCTAGTGAGTACAACAAAAAACATTTGTTTGATCAAAACCAAGTCATCCTCTTTCTCTTTTGAAAACACAAGTTTGGCGATCAATATACTTTCAAACTCATACATAATAGCACATAAGGATGCGGGTCTGTCCATCTAGCCACAATGTATCCACGTGGTAGCTAGCCACGGTCAACACGTGCCCACATGGGGGATAACCACATCACCCCGTCAAGGTGAGGGATGCACAAAGCAGTTCACCATACAACGGTTAACTCGAGTGTAAGCTCTGTTCACCAAATCCACACGTGTTGCCCCTGGTTCGGTGGCTCGTCAGCCCAGTGAACCCACACGGTCATGATGGCTACTGACATACCCTTCCACTCTCTGCACCGATCCCTCAACCACCCGTACATCGCGGTTCCTCAATTGCCGAAGCCACATGAACCTGTGCACGTCTCAATGGCTAGGAACCCTATGGTGCAGAGTTCATATCACACAGTGGTCTGGACCAACTCACATACCCCAAAGGGTCACATAAGCACATACCTCGAAGGGTCACATAATCACATACCCTAAAGGGTCATATAATCACATACCCCGAAGGGTCATATAAATCACATGCCAACAAAGCCAAAAAATCACATGCCATAAAGGCCACAAATCACATGCCATAAAGGCCAAGTAATCCAAACTTAAAAGTTTATCAAACAATACAAACGTGTCATAATTATATCTCTTGAGCATAAATGCTCAACAATCAAAACCACTTTTGGCATCTCAATACCCAAAACATTATTGGTATAAACATATCTTTTCATTTTTTAAAAACCATTTCACATTTGGCATCTCAATGCCCAAAACATTATTGGTATAGACATATCTTTTCATTTCTAAAAACCATTTCACAGTTGGCATCTCAATGCCCAAAAAGCACACAAAGTGAAAACATGAAATTCATTAATTCAAAACCATGTCCTTTGTTTCAAAATCAACGTTTACTCAAACATGGAGTGTCATGTTTCAAAACCATCAATTAGAACCCAATTTGAACATAGACCATCTCCAACATAGAGCAATGGTCTTATTTTTGAAAATCATTCTAAAACCCATCATATGATGATTTCACAATTTACAAAAACTTTGAACTCAAAAAGCTTCACAAAACATTTGCTAATCATATTGATCACAATATAAACAATTCCATAATCCACATCCTTTGATTCATCAAGATTCACCAAACATTTGCCAAACAATCAAAACATAATCATGATGACTTGAAACTTTTAAGCAAAAGTTGAGTATCCGCAGGGTGTACTCACCTGAGGGTGTGATAAGGATCATAACCCCATCCAAACCAAAGCTAAACCACTTGATCATATACCTGTGATCACAAAACACAAGGTTAACTAACATAAGTTAACCAAAAACAAGGAATCTAGACTCAATTCTAGACTTAGACACCCTTTCAGGTCTTAAAAGACTCCAAATAAGCCCCCTACAACCATTAGAATCAATCCCCAAGCATATATAAGGTCACAATGGGTCAAAATAACATTTTAGGAAGCTTCAGGGTAGCTCGTGCCGCGAAGCACCCATGCTCGCGCCGTGAAGAATTCGCTGGAAAAACTCATCGCGCAGAAAAGGCATCGTCGCGCCGCGAAGCCCCGAAAACAGCAACCTTCGGTTGTTTTCTTGCTGTAAATCCGACCCAAACAAAGACCTTTCCAACTCAAACTTGTTTATAGCATATCATACACTCAAGAACACTTCAAAATACCATAATAACAACACATAACATATCTTCAATCATCAAATACCCTTCTTCCTCAATTTCAAGTTTTTGACCCACTTTTAACCAAACAAACCCACTTTTAACCAAGAATCACCAAAACCAACATATATAACTAAAAATCAAGCATAAATTACATGTTACCACTTACTTGATCAAGCACCCAACTTGTGGTAATGCTTTCTTGTCCAAACCAAGTTTAAAATGAAGAAGCTTGCACCCCAAACCCTTGATTTCTTGGATCCAAACACATAAACACAACTCTTCTCTTCTATCTTCTTCTTTCTTCTTGAAATTTCCCTAAAAGCTTCTCTCTCTCTCTCATTCCTTTCTTCCAGATCTTTCCCCATATTTTTTGTAACACCGTATTTTTAACCCAAAAATTTTCATTTTCATAATCATAGCGGAAGCGAATTAAACAACCAAAGTGTTTACAACTGTACAAACACTACTGTTTAAATATCAGTATTACAAAAGACGGCTCACCACAAAATAAAATATCAGAGTCCTAGGTGATTACTCCCCAAGCTAACCACTCTCAGCCGAGCTGCTGACTTACCAAAACCTGTAAAAAGAGTGAGAGGTGGGGGATTAGCACAAAGCTAAGTGAATTGAGTCAAACCACAACAGATATACTAGCAAATAACCGCATCAATATCAAAAACACATAACAGATAATCGTGCCCTGGAAAGACCGGCGGTTCTGCAGGAACCTTCAACCAATGCCGGCCAAAGCAAAGGTTTACCGATAGTTCATTTGCTATTCTCTCACAGTATTACCTTAAGTTGCAACAAATGCATCAAAAGATCCCAATACTAATTAGCCGATAGCAAACAAACCCAGCCCATATACCCAACCGAAGCTGACTTCCCAATCCTCATGTATACATATCAATGACGCACAATTAATTAACAATCAACAGTTAATCAATTATCAGACAAACAGTCTATCCCTGAGTCAAACCAATAACAGTTGCAACCCAAGCCAATTACAACTAATAACATCTATGAGTAAACGTCCACTCACCTCAAGCTTTCAGTTTCTCCACTCAGTGATCTTATTTTACTGAGCCTTGTTTGTTCCTGAGAACACAACAAACTGAAATCAGTAACGATTCATAAATATATGTCAAACACATAATTTATATCCTTTTAATCAAACATAAACATGTAAGATTCACATATGCATGCACATATAACACATAGCATTAAACAATGCAAACCAACAAACCAAAACTGTCGGATTTCACATGAAATCCGACACTACTGTCGGATTTGCACCAAATCCGCAACTACCATCGGAATCCGCTTCTATGTATCGGATTTGAAGGAATCCGATACTTTCTTCGGATTTCCACACTTGTATCTCAACTTGGTATCCACAATCGGATTTCAACACTCGGATTATGTACAACCGGATTTAAAAGAACCGGATTTCATAACTACCGGATTCAACACCCGGATTTCCGCTAGAATCGGATTTCATCATCATCAATAAAATCCGCAAACTTCATCATTACAAGAATCCGATAACTTCAAACCTTGCATACATCTTAAATCCAGATCATAAACAAGTTCATATAAGCACATATAAACATGTTTAAACATGCAAGCATGCATCAAAACACCTTTATATCCCAAGAATACCAAATCCGATAACTTCATAAGCATGATCATATGATGTTCATACTAAAACCCAACTGGGTATATCAAAACCGTAGCATGTTTATGACAATTAGCATGCTAACAAGAATCATGAAATAATCATCAACCTTTGTAACCTTGAATCACAAAATCAAGAAATCCACAATCCGATTGCCTCTTCTTGTATTCTTCTTTGCTCTCGGTTTGCACACACACAATACACACACTAACAACACTTTAAAATGAAGCATTACCAACACAAACCCACGTATACATATAATCAAGCATGAGGTGGCATGCTTAAAACACTAAGCACATGCACACACACACAACTGTATGCATACATACATATATATACACCTATATATATAAAATGGTTAATAATTAAATCAATTAATTAAAACCATATAGTTCAATATTAACAATTAATTGATCAAAACTTAATCACAAGTTAACATACCAAAGCCACCTAATCTACAAGACCCGATCTGAGGATGTTACTTTTTTTGACCAAATGACCTCAAAATTGAAGTCTCCCACTATATATACACATAATTCCATGTTTGGTCCTTGATCTTTCTTTCCTTGTGCATTTTATTACCAATTTAGATTGTAGGCACACATACCTACACATAGCATTTAAATAGCATGATATGTACATAATTTACTAATTTCTCATTTAAAATTGCATATACATATATATTATAATTCCCAAAAACACGGGTATTACATTTAGTCTGGTTTACTTACTAAGCTCTCGTAGCTTATCAGATACTATTTTTTAAAATGTTTTGCAGGTTTCAGTAAAGACAAGGGCAAAGCTTCGGTTTGACTACATTTTTACAAACTCTTTGAACTACTTAACGCCTGGATTGTAAACATAAAGTTTTTGGTACTAAACTTGTGATTGTATTTATGTGCGTATCTTTTGATACAACATGTTTTAAACAAATTATGCTTCCGTTTTTATGTAAAACTTTCAGATGTGAACACTTATATGTGTTTTAATTAGGGTTCGGGTGCTAATGACTTATATACTTAAGTCATGTGCACAAAATCTACCCTCTGACTTATTAATTACACAATAAGTCCTAAAATTTCTATTCTAACTAAAATAGAAGTTAACACTAATAAAGTAAAATATAAATATGAACACAATTAAAGATCTAACATATCAATTCTCCCCTTTGTGTTCATATCATACACAATATTTAATTACGAGCTACTTGAATACAATTTATTTGTAATAATTTCTTTCTTAGGATTCAAGCGGCAGCAATTTTTCTTTTTGAGTATTATAACAATCTCACTCGATCTATAAGATATTTACAAAGATTCTTTTATTTTATGATCAATAAAACTTGGAGATCGTTCTTTGTTGTTTTTCTTTAATGACGAGGTTGCCTTCTAAATTTGGAGTAATATCCATAGACTTTTCATAATTTGCAACCTTGATTATCTCTTTTGTCTTTATGTGAGAACTTGATCTTTAGCATGGGACAAATATGTTTGTTTGAGGGAGTCTTTTGAATATTCTTGGAGTTTTCATGAGATGAAACTTTACTCCCCTCGAAAGTAGCTCTGGATCATTAACATTGAATCTAAACCTTTTCAAAAACTTTTGCTCTCCCTCAATTTTGTAAACAGATGTTTTCTATCTGGAAAGAGAAAACTTCTATCTTTGTCTTGAATTGAATAGAATGTTATATCAATAGTGCCAGATGTAAATGAGATCACATAAAATACTCGTTAACACAATAGTTTAAAAATAAACCGAGTGACCTAAGTTTAGCATTTGCAAGAGATTAGCACCGATATGATTTCCATCCATCACTATAAATATCACAAAGATTACTCAAGACGTTACATGTCCGCCACTAAGACATACATTAAATTTATTGAGTTTCCTATAAAAAAGAATAATTTTGAAATTGGCTCCAAACTCAATTAGTGCATGAAAGAAGTCGGAGACCGAAGTAGATGCCCTATTTTCAATATCAATAATCTCCAAGTGAGAAGCTGATAGTGTATGATTGTATATGTTAAATCGATATATGTGTAAATTTAAAACATTCATTTGTTAAGAAATGACTAAATAGCTGAGTGAGGTCGTGCATTGTATCACTGAATCTATGATGTCTTCTTCATTACCAGTAGTAAACATATGAGAATCAGTAGTAGATGTGACTATCCAGATATTTAATACGGTTTAGGAAGGATTTTTTTGTATCTTTTGATTGTATTTCACCCTTATTGGGTTTAACCTGTCAAAACAACCCTGTGAAGAAAAACTGGATTAAACGAGTTTTAACAAAAATTTAATCTTGTGTTTAATATTAAAAATTTAAATTTAAATATAAATCAAAATGCGGAAACATTTTAAACTAAAATTAAAATCAAAACCAAAAACCTTTATGATCTAGTCCAATCTCAAGACCTGAATTACAAGTTAATAATCTACAAGAAGGATTAAGGGTTACCTTGGATGCTCAAGCAAAGTCCACTTGTGATGATACCCTACAAGCATCTTCTAGTTATAAATGTAATTAAGATTGTCACTCGTTAAATAATGTAATTAGATTAAATGCGTGTATGAATATGTGATACATGGGATGTTTAAAAATAAAAGATGTTAAATAATAATAAAAAGATGTTAAATGTTTATAAAAAGATATTAAATAGTTATATAACGCGAAAGAAATGAGAATTTTAAAAAACGACGACATACGACATCCGCATCCGGACCATCGGTGGAAGCATCAACACGAAGGGAGGGCAGACGTGCGGCAAAAAACATGGTATTATGACACAAAAAAACGTGATTATATTCAATGTATCGACCATTATTGTTACAATTAATATAATATCAAGTTTTTATTGGTTTTAAAAAGAATTTAAAATGTTTAGAAAATTTTTAAAATGATAAAACTAATAATTTGGTTAAATATGATATTTTAAAATGTTATAGAGGATAACTATAATAATAATAAATTAAGACTGACAAATATGATATTTTTAAAGTTAAAAAAGGGTATATATGAAACTCTATTTTAAAAATTTTATTCAAATTAAAGTCAAACAAGAAAAGTTAAAATTGAATGTCAATTTTTAATGATCAATATTGAAAACTAAAAATTGTTTTGTAAAATAAATAGCTAAGATTGTATAATAATTTTATTCAAATTCGTTTTTTTATTTATGTTAGAAGATAAAATTTAAATCTTGACACATCTAGGTCATTTGGTTAAATAATTAAAACTAATATATTACATAAAGAAAAACAATATTGCAAACAATATTACAAAATTAAAAAAAACACAATTATTTTAGGCTTAGGTTAAAATAGCAAAAATTACAACAATATAAAATTTTTAAACTAACATATTATAAAACTTCATGAAATATAATGATTATCGTACAAAATATTTTTTTTATTAACACAAAATTAAAAATTTATTGTTCTTTAAAAAGTTTCCCTATACTATAAAGTTTATAATGAAACTTAAATAAAAATGAGACGGTAGAAATATATAATTATATTTACTACAAACAAAAGTATCAAAAGTTAAAAGACCAAAATTTATAAAAACTCTAAAATTAAAAAAATAACTTATACAAAAAAACAAAACCAATTTTACAAAAAACTACCCTAAACGGCTAAAAGAATTTACAAAGACAACCCATGATAACCTTTTATAAATGAGAAATGATATATCCTCCTACTTTTTGTTCTTACTTATCTTTCGATATCAATACAAGTATCAAAATCAAGGGATGAGATGAGGAAAGAGAATTAGTGAAGTACACATGTCATTTTATGATAAGTAGAAGAATGAAGTAGCAAGAAATAGTAGGAGGATATATCATTTTTCTTTATAAATTTAAATAAAGTATCCGTGATAGACATTCTTTGCATACCAATGATCTCTTGGCCTAGTGGTTAAGAGGGAGGTGGAAGGCAAAGCCTTCCTTGGAGGTCCTGGGTTCAAACCCGGGCAAAGACATTTAATTACTAACTTGGCGCGTGGCTTGGGGCTCGCATACTATCCTATATAGATGTCACTGCGGACTCAGCCAATTAATATAACACTTTGCAGTTAAAAAAAGACATTCTTTGCATGTGGCCCTAGCATTTTGCCACGTGTCTTGTCATGAATGGTTGACGAAAGTAACATGCTCTTTAAAGCGAAGGCTATGATTTAAGTCTTAATAGTGAAGATATGGTCTAAAATTACGTGACCGAGTGTATTTAGTTGTTTAATAAAAATTAGTTTTTCATTTTTATAGTATCTATTGACATAACAGTTAGGGTGAGCATGGTTCGGTTTTGGTATAGAACCAAAACCAAACCAAAAATTTTGGTTTTTGGAAAACCAAAATCAAAATCGTTTGGTTTTGGAGTGGTTCGATTTTCGGTTTCAAAGTCGGTTTTTGGTTCAGTTTTACAACTTTTCCATATTAACCATTAAGATTTAAAGTTATACAACCGTCATTGTAAAACTATGAAATTAAATGAAATTGAAGCTATATAAAAAACATCAAGATACGTGCCACCTAATTCAAGCTATATATATTTCAATTGATACAAGCAAAATGACTGTCATATGTTTAAACTTTAAAGCTAAAATTAAAATAAATCAAAACTCAAAGCAAATCGATAAATAATAATATTATATATTAGCAAAACTAAAAATCGAGATAAACAACCAACTCCAGATAAAGGCCATACAACTCAGAAAACTAGAATATGCTAATCGAGATAAACAACTAGAATTGGATTTCTATATTAAGTGAAAATGAATAAAATCGAAAAGAAGTGAACTCGTCGACTCAAAATGAAGTGATGTTGGTCAACTTAATCGAGTAGTCCAATGACCAAACAAAGCTGCAACTATGAAGGATATTTAAATTAGTGTGAAACCTCTTTGATGGAACTCTGATGTAAAAGGGAGGTGGCTATGTAAATGAGAAAATCATAGAATATTTGATTTTTTGGACATGTATATTTACATTGGTCCCTTGGAATGGTTCGGGTCGGCTTTTTCGGTTTTTGAAATTGTAAAAACCAAAACCAAACCGAAAAAGTCGGTTTTTGAAAATTTGAAAACCAAAACCGTCGGTTTCTATACTGGTTCGGTTTTTTCGGTTTTTGGTTCGGTTTCGGTTTTTTTTGCTCACCCCTAATAACAGTATAACAAGCATAGCGGATGGTGACTGTGGTTTTTTAACAACAAACACACACCTATTATACTTACTTCTAAATCTAATTCGTTGTTTATTATGAGGCTTAAACGTTCAATCATTTTAAAAAGAATATTTTTCACAAAATACCGCTATATTACAAACCTTTCGGTGTACGGAGAGCTACTAGGAAATTATAATTCGTACATATTTAATTAGGTGGGACCAACGAGGAAATTTCATAGCAATTCCCTCACTAACATATATTTTGGGTTTCATGGGTCCACCTAAAGATCGGCTATGAACAACATAACGAGTTGGAACGAACATTTTAAAAAGCGACGAAAAAAACAAGACATAATACATTGCATTTCATCCGGAAAAAGCCATCTTTTTCTCAACTATGCCTTTGTTACATGTTGCAAAGATGATATATATTTAAAAGTACATTAATTAGTGGAAACGAGGATCTTTTAAGCCCGTACGATGTAGCGGGGTTTACAAATTTTTTTATGAAACAAAATTGATAAAAACAAAATTTAACAATGATTTTTTTATTATAAAAATTCGTATGAATTTATGTCATTCAATTATACTTAATTAGTTGTAAATATATGTATGATTGAGAATAACTCAAATACATGACTAATGTTCTAGTTATGATTTTTTTTTGTTACGGTTAAAAGAAACTTCTCTTATTACTTTATTCGAATCATAGCTATAAATGATATAGTTAATCATAACAAAAACCAAAGAGCCTTAGCCTAGTGGTATCAAGGTGATTTCAAAGTGTTCTCCTTCCACTTCGATATCAAGAGTTATACTATTAAAGTCTCGCTATGAACATATGTGTAAATTAGGATATATGTGTGTATATTTACTGTAAAAAAAGTTAATTACAAAAAAAATGTGTTTTATCTAGAAAAAAGATTATATATATTATACAACTATTATAAAATTATCTTTCCAAAGAAGATTTAAAACAATTAATTTTTAAAATAAATATATTTTATAAATTATTTTTATTTTATCTTCATAGAAATAAATAAAGTTTTTTTTTTAATTTTAGAGCTATTTTACAAATTATTGTAAAACTGAGGGTTAGTTTGAAAGAGTGCAAATTTATTTGAGGTTTTTTGTGAAAGATTGAGGAAAAAAGAAAAGTGAGTAAAAGACACTTTTGCATGAGTCGAACCTAGGACCAAGTAAAACGAAAATGCACTAACCACCCCGGCTAGCCATGACTTTGCTTTACATATCTACTTGTAAATATTTATTCATATAGTTTTTGTTTTCCTGATAATTGTATTATATTATAATGTGATTCATTTTGTAATTGTTATGTATATATATTTTAAACGGCTAAACACGTGCATTCTAATCTACTTATATATATAGGAAAGAGTTTTAATAAGAACTGTTTTTCGTACGAAAATTACGAGAACCAATCTTAACCTTTGATTACAATTAGTCGATGGCTAAGAACTTTTGACGGCTCATTAATAACTAATTATTACACACTAATGAATTATTAATGACGTATTAATGAGTAAGGCTGTCAATTCGGGTCAGGTTCGTGTCGTTCGGGTTCGGGTTAGATTCGTGTCGACCCGTTTATTTTCGTGTCAGATTCGGGTCGTGTCAATTTTTCGTGTTGGGTTCGGGTCGACCCATTTAGGTCAAATGTCATCGACGAAAATTTTTACGGTTTCCGAATACGTTTTTCCGTTTCAACTACGATTTTCTTTATCAGTATTTCAAATTACATGTTTCTTCTCGAACGTTTGGCACAAAATTCGAAAACGATTTTCATTTATATTCTAACTTTAATAATCAATGTTCGTTTCCGTTGTATTTGAACTTTAAATTGGGTATTTATTTCAGAGTTGATTGAAATTTTGATTTTACTTTTTTATTCACTTATACAAATGAATATAATAATAACTATAATGTATTACTATTCTATACCAATAAATAATGTCATTGAACAGATGAATAATTTAAGATTATTCATCATTAAATAGAATTATGAATCGATCCAAAATACTAAAGTATCACCTATCAAATAATCAAATGTAAAAGTATCAAAATCATACAGTGAAAATAACAAATACTAAATAACGTACTATTGTTTTAACTGTAAATCTTTTATTGTTTATTTTGAGTTTTTAACGTTTAAGGGCTTTGTACTTTTATTTGGCAGATTTTATTGTCATAAAATGTTACTCTTATATTTGAATTCATAATCTTCTTTTCAAAATTTCAATTTCAAGTATTAAATAAAATTTTAAAATGTTATAGTTTTACCTATAAACGGGTTATGCGGGTCATTTTCGGGTTGTCGGGTTGACCCTAACCCGACCCATTTATTTTCGTGTCAACCCTCTTTTGACCCATTTCGGGTTCGTGCCGGGTTTCGAGTCAACCCAGAAACTGCCAACCTTATTAATGAGGGGTAATTTGGACACATCAAGTCTTGCAATTTAATGACTGCCCACTGGACACAATCCACAGTTGGGTAAATATATAAACGACCAAAATACTTCTATTAATTAGTCATTTTTTATGTTACAAACAGTTCTCGCATTTCTTGTAAAAAAACAGTTCTCAATTGAACTTTTTTATATATATGGGAGGGTTTATTTGAGAATCATTCTTATTGCACATACCGCTAGAACCAATCTTGGAAGTTCATTAATGACTTATTAATGGATCGTTAATGTCTCGTTAACGGGGGATATTTTAGACAGATTAAGTCAATCTAATAATGACTCATCCACCCAAACGCAATATATGGTTGTGTAAATATATAAATAATCAAAATACCCTATTAATGAGTCATTAATAAGCATTCATTGTGGTTACAAATGGTACTCACGGTACTCGTAATAAGAATAATTCTCAAATGAACTTCTCCATATATATAGGGGGTTATTGTGAAAATGGATATTCATGGGAGAATGAGAGAACAAATCCTAGTTATTCATTAGATATTGATCTATTAGATCTAACGATCGTAATTCACCCGTTGCAATTCATGGTCATCGTGCTTCATGAGTGGATAATGAGTAAAATGAAGGGCCAAATGTAGATCATCGATGAGATCAAATCAAATCAAATCAAATCAGGGGCATGATTAAGTCTATAATTCGTATATAAATATATATATATATATGCTTATTTGAACATACATATATATATATATATATATTTATACTGGAGAGGATTCAAATGAGAATTATTTTTCCTACGAGAACCAATTTTGTTCGTTGATTAAAATAAATCTATGGCTAATAATTTTGGTGACTAATGATTGACTCATTAATGACACATTAATGAGGGATATTTTAGGCAAATCAAGTCTCATACATTAATGACGGTCCACTTGGACCCAATTTACGGTTGGGAAAAATATATAAATGACCAAAATACCCTTATTAATGAGTCATTAATGATGTTACAAACAGTTCTCGTACGAAAAGTGTTGGGGTTTGTTCGGTTTTTCAAAATATATTTTAGCAACGGAAGCATGAACAACAATTTTAAACGTTTTAAAACTCCCCACCAATGATCCATATGCAAGCCTTAAGAAACAAAACAACCATAGGGTGTTTAGAACTACAACCTTTGTAGCGTGAGTAAACCGTTGATGAAGTGGTTGATCTATGAGAAGCCAAGAGAAGACTTCCTCCAAGGTATCCACAAATCAATGAGTCCAACACCTCCAAGATGCTAGTCTCTCCAACCCTTGAAATTCAAGCAAGCAAGCAACAACCTCTTGTTCTTCTTCCTGAACTTACTATGTATGTATATGAGTATGTATTCTAGCACCACACTTTGCTCACTTGAAGAACACCAATACTACAAAGTAAGGATGTTTTCAAGTATCAAACACTTAGAACTTTTCTAAGAACTCAAGGAAATGTGGTATCATGCAATTGATAGAACAAAGAACCATGCATGTACTAAATAAGATCAAGAAGTGAAGCAACAAGAGGGAGGCCCCCTTTGGCTCCCATTTTCGGCCGAAAATGGGTGAGGGGGGGAGGGTCCCCTCTTGCCTTCCTTCCATGCTTGTACATCTAGTCCATGCCTTGGTTGATTGCTTTCAAGTATGCACAACATGGCCCCCATTTGAATTAATGAGGGATTTTCTAGTTTCCTTCATAAATACATATATAAAAGATATACTAGATGTACCATACTATGTATAAAATACATCTACATGTATTTTATATACATACTTGATTGTTACTAGTAACTCTTTACTTGTAACAAAGATATACATACATTTATATAATTGTTACTAGTAACAATTTACTTGTAACAAATATACATTTATACATATATATATATATACATATATAAAATCATATGTTTATATTTATGTATTTCATATGCATTATCTTGTATCAATATACAAGAGTGATATTATTATTTCACATAAATAATAATATGCAACAATGCATATATACTTATATATATATATAACGAGTTGGAAACATATTTAAATCATATTCAAATATGTAGTTGGTGTCCATTGATTGTAAATGTGTGACCCTATGGGTTTATTTATTATCAGTAATATCGTATTAATTTGTGTCTTGTGCACATAGAACCAACAATCTCCCACTTGCACAAGTTACAACTTAAGCCGATATAGACAATGGTAAGAACGTCTAGCAACATCCCATTGCCCCTAATAATAAATAAAGAGTGTTGATCAACACTTTCACCAACGAAGTTAACTCACTAGCTACAAATCGTTGTTATAGGTAAGTCATCAATTATCCCTTTGTTTTAATATCTCGTTGAACATGAGACATGGATCGTCATCAATTCTCATATAATGTTCAATTTGTTTTAGGGCCCAGAGATATTATACTCCCAATTAAATGAGAGAAACAAATTCCATCTTGACCACATATGTCTCTTATAAGACTCATATCATACATAATAATGGCCTTTACAACTACCCGGTTAAAGATAGCGTTTAACCACATTAAAGCATGATACTCCTCATACTCGAGTCCCAATATGTGTCTCAGGTCTAAGGATACAAAGATATTACCTTTTTCTCAAGATTTACTTATGACACTGATCCATGAAGCGATCTTAAGAGCGGGTCATGTCCAATGTTTGTTCCCTAACAAACATTAGTGAATTTGGCTGCAAACCCTTTTGCCTACTTTCATCACGAATGAAAGTCAACCAACTTATTCACATTAGTCTTAATTCATAACTATTCTCATAGTTATAACCGACTATGGACGTTTTAGAATAAAGAATTATTCATGGATTTAAACATGCTAATAAAGAACACAATATATATTAATGAAGTGATCATATCCCATATATCATTCAGATAAAATAGATATTGTCATAATGTTCCAAAATATCCAAATACTAAATTACAATTCAAATCCAATCCCTTGCAAAGCGAAGACCTATTGCCCTAGTATGAGACTCATGCTTAGTCGAGGCAAGAGGTTTCGTAAAAGGATCTGCAAGATTCTGATCTGTATGAACTTTGCGAATACACACATCTCCTCTATCCACTATATCCCGTATGTAGTGGAAACGCCTGAGGATGTGTTTGGTGCTGTGATGTGATCTAGGTTCTTTTGCCTGGGCAATAGCACCTTCATTATCACAAAATATTTCTATGGGGTCTTGAATGCTTGTTACTACCCCAAGGTCAGCAATGAACTTCTTCATCCATGCAGCTTCTTGTCCAGCCTCAGAAGCAGCAATGTATTCAGATTCTGTAGTGGATTGTGCAACTACACTTTGCTTAGAACTTTTCCAAGCAACCGCGCCTCCATTCATAACGAAGACATAGCCCGATTGTGATCGAGAATCATCTCGATCCGTTTGGAAACTAGCATCTGTGTAACACTTTACACAAAGATCTTCTTCCAAACCCCCATAGATCAAGAACATGTCTTTGGTTCTTCTCAAGTATTTTAAAATGTTCTTGACTGCCATCCAATGGCTATCTCCTGGGTTTTGCTGGTATCTGCTCGTCATGCTCAAAGCATACGAGACATCTGGCCTAGTGCATAGCATGGCATACATGATGGATCCAATTGCAGAAGCATATGGGATCTCACTCATTCTATCTAGCTCTTCTCTTGTGCTAGGGCTTTGAGCTTTACTCAAAACCGTGCCTAGTGCCATTGGCAAGAATCCTCTCTTAGAATTCTCCATCTTGAATCGTTTCAAGATTTTGTCAATATATGCACTTTGACTTAGGCCAATAAGACGCCTAGATCTATCCTTATAGATCTTTATTCCAAGAATGTAGGCGGCTTCTCCCAAGTCTTTCATTGAGAAACACTTCCCAAGCCAAGACTTGATGTCTTGCAAGGTCGGGATGTCGTTTCCAATGAGTAGTATGTCATCAACATACAAGACAAGGAATGCTACTGCGCTCCCACTAGTTTTCTTGTAAACACACGGTTCATCTTCTGATTTGATAAAACCAAACTCTTTTATTTTCTCATCAAATCGAAGATTCCAACTTCGAGATGCTTGCTTTAGTCCATAGATGGATCTTTTAAGCTTGCACACCTTATTAGGATACTTAGGATCTACAAAACCTTCAGGCTGAACCATATAGACATCTTCACTTAAGTGTCCATTTAGAAAAGCCGTTTTGACATCCATTTGCCATATCTCATAGTCATAATATGCAGCTATGGCAATAAGTATTCTAATAGATTTAATCATGGCTACCGGAGAGAAAGTTTCATCATAGTCAATACCATGAGTTTGAGTGAAACCTTTCGCCACTAGCCTTGCCTTAAATGTGTGTACATTTCCATCCATGTCTGTCTTCTTCTTGAAGACCCACTTGCTCCCTACAGTCTTACTATTGGGAGGAAGATCAACCAAGTCCCATACTTGATTTTCATACATGGATTGCATCTCAGTGTTCATGGCATCAAGCCATTTATCGGATTCCGGATCCGATATAGCATCTTGGTAGTTAGTAGGCTCAGAAGAGTCTACCAAGAAAATCTCATCATTGGACACGAGAAATCCGTATCTCTCGGGTTCTTGACGAGGTCTACCAGATCTACGAACACTTTGTGTTTCAGTAGGTTCTTGAACAACCAATTGTTCAGGTTCAACAACCGTTTGTTGAGTGCTAGTGTCAACCTGACTTGTATTTTGTGGTTCTTGAATTTCTTCAAGGTCTACATTGCTCTCACTTGCCTCTTTCGAAAGAAACTCCTTTTCTAAGAAGGTGGCATGCCTAGAGACAAACACTTTGTTCTCAGCTGGGTTGTAGAAATAATATCCTAATGAATCTTTAGGATATCCCACAAAATTACATTTGATAGATCTAGGATCGAGTTTGCTTAAAGCTTCTTGGCGTACATGAGCCTCACAACCCCAGACTTTCAAGTAAGATAAGTTTGGAACCTTTCCATACCACATCTCATATGGTGTCTTATCTACCTTCTTGGTTGGAACCATATTCAATATGCGCGCAGCAGTTAATAAAGCATAACTCCAAAAGGACGAGGGTAGAGTACTTCGGCTCATCATAGACCGAACCATATCTAGTAGAGTTCGGTTCCTCCTTTCAGATACACCATTATGTTGTGGTGTTCTAGGAGGAGTAAGTTGTGAGATAATCCCACAATTACTAAGATGATCCATAAACTCTTGGCTTAAGTACTCACCACCTCGATCGGAACGAAGGGCCTTGATTGTTTTGTTGAGTTGATTTTGTACTTCGTTTTGAAACAGCTTGAACATTTCAAATGTTTCATGTTTATGTTTCATCAAATAAACATAACCAAATCTACTATAATCATCGGTGAATGTAACGAAGTATCTATCACCATCCCTAGACATTGATCTAAAAGGACCGCATACATCCGTATGTATGATTCCTAATAGATCTTTGGCTCTTTCACTTGAACCAGAGAAAGGAGCCTTAGTCATCTTCCCATATAAACATGATTCGCAAACTTCAAATGAGCTAGAATCGTTTGATTTTAAAATTCCATCCTTTTGAAGTTTTGCAATGCGTTTCTTGTTTATATGACCAAGTCGACAATGCCATAGGTATGTTTGACTTAAGTCATGCTTAGGTCGTTTGGTGCTAGTGGTATATATAGAATTATCATCAAGAGATCTTTTAAGATTAACTTCATATATTCCATTAAGAGGCCGAGCCTCAAAATACAAAATATCGTTTTTGAAGGCACGAATGCCATCATCAACGAAACCAAAAGTGAATCCAGATTCTCTTAACCGAGCTACTGAAATAATATTCCTAGTTAAACTAGGTACATAACAACAATTGTTTAATATTAAGTACAGGCCATTTGGTAATAATAATTCAAAAGTTCCAAGGGCTTCAACAGCAACATTTGCTCCATTGCCCACGTGGAGATCCAAATCGCCTGGCTTCAGCAGCTTACTTTTTCTCAACCCCTGCACATTGTTACAAATGTGAGTTCCACAACCGGTATCAAATACCCAGGAATTAATGGAAAAAGTATACATTTCAATCATATATATACCTGAAGTGCTAGCCTCGCCAGCCTTCTTCTTTTTTAACTCTGCAAGGTAGGTTGGACAATTGCGCCTCCAATGTCCTACCACCCCGCATTCAAAGCACGGGTCATTCTTGGGAACCTTTCCCGCCGTCTTGGGTGTAGGAGCCTTGGCAACTTGCTTGCCTTTGTCCTTTCCCTTTGCCTTCGCTTTGCCTTTCCCTTTTGAGTTGTTTTTCTTTTTCTTCTTGATTCTCCCTTCTTGAATCATCAAGACTTGAGGTGTTTTGCTTGGAATCTTACTCTCAGCAGTTTTAAGCATCCCATGCAACTCTGAGACAGATTTCTCCCAATTGTTCATGTTATAATTCATGACAAATTGATCATAGGCTTTGGTCAACGAGTTAAGGATCATATCCTGTGCAAACTCGTTGGTTATGGGAGATCCAAGACTAGCAAGCTGGTCAATGTATCCTTTCATCTTTAGCACATAGTCGCTAACGGATTGACCTTCCTCCATCTTACATGCATGGAAAGCTCGAGTGACCTCAAAGCGTTCTTGCTTCGCTTGCTTTTGGAACATTTCCTTAAGCTGGCCAAGCATCTCATATGCTCCATGCTCCTCAAGGTTCTTTTGAAGATCCGGAGACATGGTAGCAAGCATGAGGCATGAAATTTCGACCGAGTCGTCGGAATGCTTCACCCAAGCATCCCTAACGGCTTTGGCCGCAGTCAATGGAGGTTCCTCAGGGACGGGATCCTCAAGTACGTACAATTTCTTTTCGTGCTTAAGAACGATTCTCAAGTTACGATACCAGTCTAAGAAATTTGTACTATTGAGTTTTTCTTTCTCTAAGATTGAACGAAGAGATAAGTTGTTAACGGGCGTAGTTGAGTTAGGGGCCATCTACAAAATTTAACAAAGTTCAATTTAGTATTTTTGATATTTAATCCTTTAATAATTAATACCCTTTAGAATTGTAAAATTCTTTAATTTTTAAAGGCTAGGATCCAAGTTGAACTTAACCTTGAATGTTTGGCTAATGCTCTCTCCATCAAGTTAAAACAACAAGGTAGGTAACGTTTACCAATTACATCTCGTATGTAATTCCTAGATCTTTATGGGATCCTAGACAACGATTGTCAATTTTGACATGTTTGATCCCATCTATGCCTCGGGCTTCCTTACGTTTGGCTAATGCTCTTTCCGTAATAAGATTCCGATTAAGTCGTCCTATTTCAAGACGGTGAATTTCCGGCCCAAGACGTTCATGGAATTCGCGGAAAAACACCTCGGTTGTTACAAAAACAATCCACGCGTTTGGCTAATGCTCTCTCCACGTGAGTGTCGTTGCAACAAGCGAGTGTCTTAAAATGGGATGGCATAGACTTACGTTTTGAAAAAGGGCTTTTACCGTTTTGTATATTTATTAAATAAAACAAAACGAGTCGTGTGACTAGTATTGCATGCATACAATAATAAGTCCACGTTTTGATAAAATCATATTTTATATATATATTGGTCTTGAGTATTCTTAAAATCCATATTTTACGAACTCTCAACGCGTTCAATTTTAAACTAGTATTAATATCCTATATTAACGTGTGTAGTTTCGAGCGCGCAAATACGACCAATTTTAGCTTGTAATAAAACCATTTTATTATTAAGCTTGAATGGAGTTTAGTTGAGTTTTAAAATCTCTATTTTATAAAACTCATATATATATATATATATATATTTTGACATAATGAATTTTAATCTTTACAAAAACTCCTTTTATATATAAAATTCATTTTACATCTTATGTTATGTCAACTTAAAATACCAAACTCCCATTGTGTGATTTATATTATGTAAAAATATTATCTAGCATGCAAAAATCCTATTTTCAACCATGCATAATAATATAAACATAAACACACACAAAAAACATGTATAAGTGTATAACCAAGCCATTTATCCTAAGTGGTATTTTTGTGAGCCATACAAAAATACCAAGTCATAACTAAGGACCAAATATTTCTCTTGTGATGAACTTGAAGCTCCCACTTGCCAAAACAACTCCTTGTAGTGCAAATGACTCCAAGCATTCATGGTTGACTCCACCACACTTGAAAACTCCAACTTGGTCATTTCTTCATCTTGTTACATTTTTATAAAAGTAAACTAGTCTAAACTATTCTACTACTTACAAAATACAACAAGATGAAACAAAACTAAAATTATTATTACATACCAAATGAAAAAATAATTTTACAACCAAATCGAATTTCCAACACATCACAAAAGGTCTATGGCTTGTTATGCACAACATACACTCAAACAAAACATATATATCAACACTTGATATTTAGGCAACTTTTACAACCAAACATGCATGTGGTTTGGTTGTTTCCCAAAATAAATATATAAACATATATAAGTTGCCAACAAGAAAATCCACAACTTTTCTAACAAAAGAAAAGTTGTCCATTTTCTTAAACAATACATACTCAAAAAGTTTCTTAAAACTATACATAAGTGGCTCTGATACCACTGTTGGGGTTTGTTCGGTTTTTCAAAATATATTTTAGCAACGGAAGCATGAACAACAATTTTAAACTTTTTAAAACTCCCCACCAATGATCCATATGCAAGCCTTAAGAAACAAAACAACCATAGGGTGTTTAGAACTACAACCTTTGTAGCGTGAGTAAACCGTTGATGAAGTGGTTGATCTATGAGAAGCCAAGAGAAGACTTCCTCCAAGGTATCCACAAATCAATAAGTCCAACACCTCCAAGATGCTAGTCTCTCCAACCCTTGAAATTCAAGCAAGCAAGCAACAACCTCTTGTTCTTCTTCTTGAACTTACTATGTATGTATATGAGTATGTATTCTAGCACCACACTTTGCTCACTTGAAGAACACCAATACTACAAAGTAAGGATGTTTTCAAGTATCAAACACTTAGAACTTTTCTAAGAACTCAAGGAAAGGTGGTAGCATGCAATTGATAGAACAAAGAACCATGCATGTACTAAATAAGATCAAGAAGTGAAGCAACAAGAGGGAGGCCCCCTTTGGCTCCCATTTTCGGCCGAAAATGGGTGAGGGGGGGAGGGTCCCCTCTTGCCTTCCTTCCATGCTTGTACATCTAGTCCATGCCTTGGTTGATTGCTTTCAAGTATGCACAACATGACCCCCATTTGAATTAATGAGGGATTTTCTAGTTTCCTTCATAAATACATATATAAAAGATATACTAGATGTGCCATACTATGTATAAAATACATCTACATGTATTTTATATACATACTTGATTGTTACTAGTAACTCTTTACTTGTAACAAAGATATACATACATTTATATAATTGTTACTAGTAACAATTTACTTGTAACAAATATACATTTATACATATATATATATATATATATATATATATATATATATAAAATCATATGTTTATATTTATGTATTTCATATGCATTATCTTGTATCAATATACAAGAGTGATATTATTATTTCACATAAATAATAATATGCAACAATGCATATATACTTATATATATATATATATAACGAGTTGGAAACATATTTAAATCATATTCAAATATGTAGTTGGTGTCCATTGATTGTAAATGTGTGACCCTATGGGTTTATTTATTATCAGTAATATCGTATTAATTTGTGTCTTGTGCACATAGAACCAACAAAAAGCAGTTCCTTTTTTAGAACCGTTCTTATTGCGAGTACTGCAAGTACCATTTGTAACCACCGTTAATACTTATTAATAAGGGTATTTGAGTTTTTTATATATTTCCTCACTCGTGAATTGCGTCCGGGTGAGCCGTCAATAAAGAGCGAGACTTGATTTTTTCAAAATGTGCCTCATTAATGCATCATTAATGAGCCGTCATTTTATTGGTTATTAATTTATTTTAATCAAAGATCAAGATTGATTCTTACGATACTCACGATTAAACAAGCTCTCAAATGGAAACACAAGAAAAATGCGACTTACGGAGTGTTGGTTTCGGTTGCATTGAACTTGTTCGGCTAGGTTGGTGTGTTTGCATGTAGAAGTAAGTTAGAGGACTTGGTTGATCGTTGTTGGATTGTTTTCTTGAGGAAAAGCAATGTTTGAGTGTAGAACTTTTTATTTTTCCATTTTTATACATATTTATCTCAACTATTTTCTGCCAATATCATTGATTTTATGTTTGGAACGTGATTGAAATAATGCTAAATCGGTACTAATGTGATCTTCGTTGGTAAATAGATTAAAATTAAATAAGTATGGAAAGTTGGAAATTATGATATTCACAAGGGTCTCATGAGGCAATGACTTGGTTTAGCACCGAACAACTTCGTAAGACCAGTAATTGGTCGACGTCCATATGGTGGCGTGTACAAGCGAGTTTTGTCTGATAAACGCCTAGTTGCAATAAAGAAGTCTAAAATAGTGGACAGGAGCCAAGAGCTGTTCATCAATGAAGTCTTGATACTTACACGAGTGATGCATCGGAATGTGGTAACGCTTTTTGGATGTTGCTTGGAAAAGGAAGTCCCACTACTAGTTTATGAATCCATCTCCAATAATATGTTGTTTTATTAATTATTTTTTTTATGAATATGGTTTTATTTGTTCAAATTATTTATATATTTTATTTACGATTTGTTATATGTTAAATGTTTTAAATTTTTTAACGTTTCACCTTGTGTGCAAGAGTCATTTATCTATACATAAAAAAACACAAAAGATAATCTCATTTTAGCAATGATTTTCGTGTATCGAAATGTAAAAAAGTATATTAATTTTAATATTTTGTATAACAAATTAAACTTTATTAATATTAATACAATAAAATTACCGAATTTGACATTTAATGCAATATGATTTTATTATATATTTACCGATATCAATGCTAAGATTTGATGCAAGTAACACCTACAATTGACTTGAAGCATACCCAATTGAGGATGACGTCAGAAAATCAAATGGGGAAAAAACCTTTTTACCACCATAAAATCTAGAACACCCTTGAGATATATTTGATTTAATTAGAAACATACCAAAAACACCAAAGAAAGAATCGAAAACTCTTGGCAAATACGAAGGTAGATGTCGGGCGTAAAAGCGAAAGAACTCAATGGTATATGTCGAACCCTAGTAAATCAAACCTGGCAAATCATTGCATATGTTGAAGCCTAGCAAAATGAACCCTAGTTTGATCGAAGTGAAATTGGTGCAGAAAGTGAAACAAACGATTGGAACACAATTGGAGATGACATGGTGATAATCGAATGCGAAGTGACAATGGTGATATCGAAGTGGATGATAATGGATGGGAAATGACGATTGACAAGGGAGATGAAGAAATGGATTTTTGAAAATTTAAAAACGGGTACCAAATTATCAAAAAGATCCGCACATTATACAGACGTGGAGCTTGCCCAAATTGTTTTCTAAAAAGCCAAAATTGGTGAATGATGTGTTCTGATTGGTTAATTGAACCTTAATTTATTGCCAGTTTTAGAAAGATAGTAAGTTTTTTAGTAATAGTTATAAATTAAGAAGTTTGCTAAGGATTTAAATGACATTCCTCCCAAATTTTATTAACTAGTGAATAATGGCAAATCTTGACACGACCCGAAACCCAAACTGAACCGAACACGATCTAGGTCGACACGAACAAGACACGAAATTGAATTGGGTCAGAAATGGGTTGATCCGAAAACGACACGAAATTGGTCGACATGAACACGATAACATGTAGGTACCCGTTTAATACGGTTTTTTATAATAATAATAAAAAACCCAAAAAACATTTAACTTAAAAATATTTAGAAATTTGAAATTATAAATAATAACTAATTACAATATAAAAATGGCAGCACTTTTAGTATTTTACCTCCAAAGTTTGTGCCATTTAAAATTTTCATTTTGATAAATTAATAAATATTAATTAAAAAACAAGTTAATAAATAACAAGAATAGAAATAAGAAAATAAGAGAGAAGAGAGAAGAATAGAGGAAAAGTGGAAAAAAGAGGAACTCGTGAAATTTGGAATGGAACCCTAGCCTCCCTCTGCGACTGGCCGACAGCCCACCTCCACTGCTCACGGCTCCATGCCTTCACCCTCAAGTTAGTGTCACCGACTCACCAATCACCTCTCGGACTCTCCATCATCGTCCTTCGTCTGTCGCGCCTCTCAGTCTCTCCATCATCGGCCATTTTGCCCACCATCTTCCGGTTCAACCTCTCTAAAAGGTAATTGCCTACCCTTTTAATTTTCTACTTTCCACTAATCGATTTCTGCATCTGTAATTCTGTATAAATATGTTGTTGTTTATGTATGTTGTATAAGTTGTTGTCGATAAACAAATATATGTTGTTGTATAAATATATGTTGTTGTTTCTGCATCTTATTAATATTAATATTATTATTATTATTATCATTATTATTTTCTTATGCATATTTCATTATTTTTTATGTGCACAGTGCACAGTGCACTGTATTATTTTTTATGTGCACAGTGCACTGTATTATTTTTTATGTGCACAGTGCACTGTATTATATATATTAATATTATAAGGGTTTATGCGAAAAGTGTGTTATTTGTAAAAAGTGCGAGAAGCAATCCTAACCACTTATTTATATTTGATCTTGTGGCTTATATTAATCATATTTTTTTATTTTTTAAATTCAAAAGGGCACAATGATAATCCAAAATTTTTTCTATTTTCAATATATTTCTCTCTCATATTTTTCTCTTTCTTATATTTTAAATAAAAAATTAAAAGATTTATAATAAATTATTGATTTTTTTTCTATTTTTCTTATATTTTAAGTTCAGCATTGTGTTCATTAGTAAACATTATTATTTTTTTGTTTTTTTTAGTTCTATTTTATTATTAACACAATATTCATTATTGAATACAATTAAATATTGTTTTTTCTTTCTGTTTTTTTATAGTTCTATTTTACTTGTTCGATGATAAACAAGTACAATTGCATAAACTATTACTTGTTCAATAATAAATTTGTTCCATAATAAACAAGTACAATTACATAAATTATTACTTGTTCAATAATAAACAAGTATAAATACATATCAATAAATAAAAAATTCTCTCCTTTCACTAAACCACATCAACCATAGGTAAATGCATACATAAAAATAAACAAACCAAACCAAACCAAACCACGATAAAAATCTATTCTTTATATACCAAATCTCTCCTTATGCATATCAAGTTCTTTTTTCAATAATGAACAAACAAAAAACACAGATTAAAATCTGTTCTAATAAAATAGCACGAGGGATTTAGAAGAAAAAAACAGGGAGAATAAACAAAAATTAAAGTATGTTGCTAGATTGATGTCATTGAACAACAAAAATGATGGTCGGATGGTGGGCTTGCGGTTGTGAGGTGTCGTGCTTCCCGTCGTAACTATACCCTAGCCGACGTGCAAAACCCTAGCCGCTGCCACGATTTCCGTCGAGCCCAGATCTGGTGTGATGAAACGACTATGGAGGCGTGATGCGGTTGTGCTTGTAGAGGTCGATTTTGGTGATGCATCGGCGACTGTGGAGGTCGACTAGGGTGATCGGCGACGGAACCCTAGATCTGGTCGATGGGTGACACACTGAAGGTGGCGGTGCTGTTTGTGGCCATGGTGTTGGCAGCGATGGGTTGCGATGATGATGGGTGTCGATGTGGCGGAGAGCGGCGGCGATTACGCCAGGTAGCAGCGAGGGCAATCTTGAACTCACCAAACTAGGGTTCCACCGTTGCAGTGGTGTTGGTTGAGTTTAGAGCCGGTGGTGGAGCGGTGGTGGCGGTTTTGGTGGAATCGCCGGTCAAAATGAGGTAGAGTATCCGGCTAGTTGAAGGGAGAGAAAGAAATTAGGTTATGTTTTTAAAAGTGAGAGGTGAGAGTGAGAGAGAGAAAAGGGGAGAGAGTGGGGGAGATAGGAGAGAGTAATTACTTTTTTACCCTTTATTTAATTAAATTAAATTATAATTTGTTTTTAATTACTAAAATGCCACAAAGAATCATAACCCTTGATTAAATGATCTAATGGCCTAGAATGCTTCTCGCACTTTTCTCAAAATAAACCCTTTTCGCATGAACCTTTATATATATATATATAGTATATATGTGTATGTTGTAAAATATATATGTTTATCTAGATTTTTCTATGTGTGAAATTATAAATCGTGCTTAATCTGTAATTGTGTTATGGTGTTGTTTTTGTAGCTATCATGGTAACTACACAAGAAAGTGATGTATATCCATTAGATCATGATAAGGAGTAGACTACACCACTACAACCTAGTCAATATGAAAAATAATTCGATATACATGTAACATTTTTCTGAAAAATAACTTGATATAAAAGCCGACATGAAAATCAAGTTATTTGACCGAAAACATAACTTGATTTTTTCTCCAAAAACTGGGTCGACACGAAAACACGACCTATAACCAAACACGACACGAAACTACGTCGAAAATGGGTCGACATGAACATTTAACACCAACACAACCCGAATTACTAGGCCTAGTTTTACATGATGTCCTTTGAACTCTGATGTTGCATAAATTGAATATATATATATATATATATATATATATATATGGGAGGCTTCTAATGAGAACTGCTTTTCGTACGAGAACTGCAAGAACCAATCTTGACCGTTCATTTTGGATAATGGAATTCATGGATGAAGAGCGTGGGGGGATTGAGTGTGGTAGGGTGCATGTAAGAAATTCATGGCTGGGCAATCCAATTGAAGGAGGGGGAATTGGACAGCTAAGATTGGTTCTCGTACGAAAAACAGTTCTCGTTTGAACTTTTCCCTATATATATATATATATATATATATATATATATATATATGGAAAAGTTCAAACAAGAATTGTTTTCCATACAAAAACTGCGAGAACCAATCTTGGTTGTCCAATTCCCCCTCATTCAATTGGATTGTCCACCCATGAATTCCTTACATGCACCTTGCCACACTCAATCCCCCACACTCAATCCCCCATGCTCTTTATCCATGAATTTCACTTACCACTTGGAGGCCAAGATTGCATCTCGCAGTTCTCGAACGAAAAACAGTTCTCGTTTGAACCCTCCCCTATATCTATCTCTCTATATACATATACATATACATATATATATATATATAAATATATATTATAGTGAAAAGTTTATTTGAGAACCGTTTTTATTGCGAGAACCACAAGAACCAATTTTAGCCGTCCAATTCCTCCTCCTTCAATTGGATTGCCCACCCATGAATTCCTTACATACACCCTGCCACACCCAATCCCCTCACGCTCTTCATCCATGAATTCCATTATCCAAAATGAACGACTAAGATTGGTTCTCGTGGTTCTCACAATAAAAACGGTTCTCAAATGAACCTTCCATCTATGTTGTCATGACATAACATGATGGTAATTATTAGTAAAAGATAGTTTTGAAACATAAAACTCTATCTATGGAAATCTTACATGTAGACATTCAAACGTAAGTGTTACAACTGCAAAGACAAACCGCGGGTACATTTTAGATGACTTCGGAGTTTTGATCCATCTGGTTAGCTTTAGTATTGGTTAAATCTTTTAGCATAACCCATTTGGTTAAAAATGGGTCAAAGTTGCAACATCAAACAAAAATTTTCAAACTTGTATACATGACATGTATAGCAACAACTTAAAGCTCATTCCCACTGGGAAATGTAAGTATTAACACTTTTAGATCTTGAGGATAATTGCTAATGAGTTTGTAAAGGTATACATGTCATAACTGTTATTTATGCCAAAACCTTATAGTTACAAATCACATCCCTTAATTTAATTAATAGTCCACCCTATTTTTACGTAAGTTTTAAGCTCATAAATTATAAGCTAATCTAAACACAGTACAAACTAATAAGCAAATAAACTTATAATTTTATAAGCTAATAAGATAACAAGCTTAAGACCACTCGTAGTGAGAGGTCATGACGAGCTCGTCATGCCTCCCACCACTTGTTGTCCATTACCATCCCCTCGTCGTGCACTCTTCATTCATTTGCTCATTGTGGCTTTGACAAGCTACAACGGCTCGATCTTTTTTTTTTCTTGTTGCCATAAAAATGAAAATGAGTGATTATGTGAAGGTTTGTCATGCATGTCATAATTAGGGTTGTTTAGTTATGACTATCATAAACTGAAAAGCTTTAGCATCCAGTCATGCATTTCATAACTACGAGTGATCTAAGCCTAAAACAATTAAGCAAACCCAGAAACCCCCTAATATCATTTTATGAAAAACTAACAAATAATTTTAATATATTTATTCGATCAAAGATTGTTGGTGAAGCTAACAAGTCATTAATTATTTCTATTAAAGTATATCTTTCTGATAAACTGCCCAGAAATAAAACACAACCTAAAGGTTGAAATAATCACTTATAAACATAAATCCGAAAAACAAAAAGAAAAATACGCAACGAACTTGACATTTTAAAGTGAGAGTCGAGATTTGTAATGTTGCATTCATTTAAAACCATAAACAAGTTAAACATACGAAGAAGCTCTAAGACGAACCAACATAAATGTTAGAACATGTTCCCGAGTTGTAATCTATTAAAATAAAAAAGGATACAAAGGCGGAATTAGGGTAAGGGTTATCGATCAAACCCGATTGTATGCAACTGACTTGCTAAACAAGCGACGTATATAAACCACTTGCAATCCACTTGCAAGAGCTAGCAAAATGTATTCCCCAATTGTGTAAAAGATTACCCTTTTATGTGTGCTCTCATTTGCTGCAAAAGATTGAACCAACAATTTATTGTTAAGAGGTATTTATTATAAACATAAGTCAAAATATAGATTAATTACTCAAAAATTGTGTAAAAGATTACCCTTTTATGTGTGCTCTTATAAAATGTTGGAACTACATTATTGGTTAACCAATTTGATAACCGATAGCTGCCCCATTAATAAACCAAAACCGACGGGTTTGAATTGTAGATAACATACACTATTGGTTTTTGTTCAGTTTTAGGTCCAAACAGACTCATGCTCACTGCTCAGCCTTAGAAAAACTGTGGTATCACCTATTTTTCTTTTCTGCTGTATGCCAATGTTCAACTGCTTTCTAATGTATCTACATTTTATGCTTATGTTCATAATCAACTTAAACTCATAATTAGAACCCGTTATAGCAGAAAAAACAATTGCGTATTTTCCTAAATAAATTACATAATTTATATCTTAAGTTTGGGATACAAAAAGTAGACAATTAACAAAATTAATGATGCAAAATAACTCATGAAGTTCGTCAACGAGTTTAAGAGGCTTACTATGGCGATGCCGAGCATCACGTGCTTTCAAGTATTTTTGTTCAGCTGTAACAGATTCCAGTGCCTCTCTCAGTTCAGCGATCTTTACATTCACAGGGTCTAAATGCTCTGAAATGACCACATGAAAAAGATTCTTAAAATAAAATATAACTCGCCCATCTACAAACAGGCATGCTATTGCTATTCTACAAATAAACTGATTACATATAGATGATGTTATTTAACTACAGAAATTTGCAGGTTTACAAAAATGATGAACGATTGCAGAATGCCAAACCACATTATTAGTTCTGTTCTTGGTTCTAGAGTTTTCCAAAAAAGGTTTTTAAGAAACACCCTTGATCGGTCATTTTCAAATTCGAAGAAATATATATACATATATACAAAAAGAGAGATAACAAACCATCTTTTGCAAGGTCATGCTCATTGGGAATATGACCAACATGTATGTAGAAAGAGACGGTCTCAGGAGTTGAATAAGGATTATGAAAACAGAATTGGTACATTCCACTTCGTGGTGCCTTAAACTCGAATTTTTCACCCGATGTTCCTTTCATTGTTTGTACCACATTCCCTCCAGGAGACGACACCTGAAACAAAGTAACAAACCCCAAAACTCAATGCATACAAGTGTAAAATATAACTCCTTTTGACACAAAAAGTGTCACTATTATAAAAGATTGTCATGAAGCTGTGGTCATTTTAAACTTCAATGTATAGCATATAGAGATCATTGAACAAACTAACAATGATAAAGTAATCATAGCACAATTGTTACTCTCACATTATCTCTACAGCAAAATAGATTAAAGTTTTGGAAGAAACTGAACCACTTTTTGGTAGACTACTTTCAGCTTTAAAACTTTAAAACAAGTGTCCCTAATGTTTGAAGAAAACAGCTTATGCTACATACTTAGATAGGAAGGATTTCATTTATATCCTTGTAAAACTTCATAATTTATATCAATATCATCTCAATTTTCGAACTTTATAAATACATCAATATCCTTCTAAGACTATAAAATACTCAGATTTATACAAATCATTATTTTAAATACAGTTAAATGATTTTAAATTGAAAGTTATTATCAACAAATTTATTAATATGTTATATTATTAACTATCCTTCTTCCCTAAATAAAGAATAAGACATTTCTTCTTCCGGTTGTATCATGACATCGCCAGCGTGACACAATCCCAGCTCTGTTTCAGGAAATCTCACTAGGAAAATTCATGCTTGTTAACGAGGTATATGAAACTTTCAAAAAACAAGAAAATTTTCATCAATCACTACATCTATTTGATTCAAAAGGCAAGATTTTGGTTGTTGTTTAGATTCTTAAATTCAAGGGGCTGCTACACCAATTTCCCACGAAGTAATTTCATTTATAATAGGCACTAATCATGTTTTGCAAATTAAAGGAATATTTGGTAGTAACCTACTAACCTGACCCACCTGATTGAATTTTTCTCCTCATCCAGGAAACAAAAGATAGGTCGAAACTGAATACAAAAACCCAACTTTGCTACTTAATATTAATGATTATACAATTTAGTTAGATACAATAATTAGTCGTACAATCATATATATGTACACATTAACTGCCCTTTAAAACTTGTAGCTTTGGCTATTCATTGGGGGTATACTTGAGTCTTGATATTAAACTGATTTCGAGAGTTTGGTGCAACATATCCAAGATCACATAAGATTTTACAAAGTTGAACATCCCATTCAAATCTTACTTTCATCAAAGAATTGTGAATGGTGATTCAACATGACTAAAAGAATAAATGTAGTGTTCTTCTAGGGAAGAAGGATACTTCAGTAATAAAATATGTTAATCAATTAGTAGATAGGTGTTTTCAACTTTCCAATCATTTGAATCATTAATGGTAAGGACATTATGAAATTGAATAAGTGTGAAAATTTTATAGTTTTTAAGGGATAACGATGTAGCTTTATAGTTTGGTAGGATTGATGTAATTATAGAGTTTTATAAGGATATGGATGAAAATCTTCACAGATAAAAAAACCTAAGATAAAATTGAACTCATGGAATGTTAATCATTACATTTTCTTTCATTATACACTTGGATATAAAATTCCTATTTATATCATGACTCATGACTGTTTCTTGTGAATGCAAAAATGTAGAAATGTTGGTTGTAATGAGTAGGAACTCTGTGACATACAACACAGGGGAAATGGTGCTAACAAAGACTAAAAAGCATAATAATACACATGAAATTAACAAAACTTAATATAAGATCCAACTTTCATGCATACAGCAGAATATAAAAAGGTAATCGAGAACATCTTTAACAAATTACGTGACCAAAAGTTAAAGAAACAGAGAAGCTCAAATAAAATCTGTATCAATTCAGAAGCTTCAAACAAAAGCAACTAAATTTCACGTAACAAAGCAGATCAATGAAATATCGAAGAGAATAATAAAAGAACCCCACAAATTCACTCACATCTACAATTACCTAGCAAAAAATCACAAATCCATTCAACAAACCCTAAAAATTGATAATTAGGTCAACTAGGTACCAAACAATCCAAATTGAAGATTAGAAACGAAAAAATTAAAGACGTGATTATAACTCAAAAGATCCAGGAACTCACGATGAAGTCGATGCCGGGGTGATCAGAGCTCCAGAAAATATCATGATCAACGACAACAAAGTTGCCTGAAACCGTATCGCCTTCGTAGAGGACATACTCGTATACACATTCAACGTCGTTGACGGTGACTGAGAGAGCCGATACATCGCCGGCGAAAGTAGAAAGAAGAAGAAGCCCCAAAATCGCACACACTCTCAATCTTGGCTCCATGTTTACCGATTTCCGTTCAGATACACAATAATTTGCACGGGACGTGTTTTCAGGGTTCTTCCGATCCCTTTTACTTACTTACCCCGATACACAATTGGTTGGATTACGGGGTTTGTTTTCATACGAAATTTATGAAGGTGTGAAATATAAAATTTTAATATAAATTACACAAGAATTATAATTAAAAAAAGTATGGTGGTATTTATATTATTATATAAATTATTTAATATTTTATCTGTTTCTTAACTTTTAACAGTTTTAAAATTTAGTAAATATAAAATTTTGACCATTCATTATATTTAAATTAATTTCATCTATTTAATTTTTAACTATTTCATTATCTCTCTTTATTTACTTTAATTTTTTATTTATTTAAAATATACTCTCCCACTAACACACTCTCTTACATAAACACAATTATCTACCCACATGAATATAATTTTTAAAATCTTATTAACTTTTCTCTCCTTATTTCATAAATATAGATCTTTGTTCTTATTTTAATATCTTTTAGAATTTAATTTTTAAATTAATAAACTAGCTGATGCAAATACAGGAAAATTTGAAAAAAACGGACATGTTGTTGTAGAAAACTTTTTCGTGACATTGAATTACGCGAATAACATGTCATTACATTCTTGAATTACGGGCATGTTAGAAAGGATTATCTAGGCTACAAAATCGATCTTAAAGGACTATCTTAGTCACTTTTGAAGTTAAAGGACCAAATCGGAATAAATGACAAAGTTAATTGACGAATTTAACTATTAACTATTTAACCAAAGGGGTTTGCCTTGGTGGTAAAGGAGTTTTCCCAGTGAAGGAGGGGTCTTGGGTTCAAGTCTCTCTGGAGAGTTTCTTCCTAGGAGTAGCTGAGGGTCACTCCCTCATTGGTGAAGCAGCCCTACCGAATTAATTAGGGGGGTGTAGATGGAGTGGATCGAAACCGGGGCCCTGATCAGTTCAACCGTGTTTCGATCATGTGCCTCTACCGCTGAGGCGAAGCTATTAAAAAAAACCTCTTATATTTATCATTATTGAAAGTTAAAATTATATTGTTTTATGGACTATGGATAAGATTAAAAAGAAAAATAATATATATCTTTTTAATATTTTTTTCTACTTTATTTTTCTACTCACTATAAGATGATACGTAGAATCTACTAATTCTCTTTCTTCATCTCTACCGTTGATTTTGACACTTGTCTTGATCTTGTAAATAGAAGTGTAAGTAGAAAGATATAGTAGAAGGATATATTATCTCTTGACTAGAAAAGATTACTATAATTTTTAAAAATGACAATTATATTTACCATTTTTTAAAATTAAAACCATATTATTTACTCTTATCCAAAGACCTAAGAGTTGTGTTTATCATTCTCCTTTAAATTTTAGAATAAAATAAAATTACAAGGCAGTATGGTTGGTGGTTTATAAAAAAAGTCACATTTCTATTATGATTGTATGATTATTTTAATTATACTATTTTAGTTGTATTTGATATCTCAAAAGTATTCAATTTTTACATTAGTTGATATAATGATTATTATGTTTGAGATACTAATTAAAGTGTTTGAAGCAATTATATTTATTTAGTATTTAACTGTGTTTCATTTGAATGTCTACTCACTATCCTGAATAATAGTTTATTCAAGTATTGGAGGTTTATAGAAGGTAATTTGTTCTAGGGTATCTTTCCCTTTCTTGTTTACTCTTCTAAATCTTTACAATGGAGATCGCCAAAATCGACGAAGATAGAGAAATCAAGAATTGAGATGGAGATGGACAAGAGTCGTGATTTCTTTCTTCCCTGCTACAGAAAAATCATGAACGAAGATGGACGAAAGGTCTACAAGCGAAGATAAATTTGACCCATGATATCGCTACTAGGTTCCACCTAAGATTTCTTCCTTTCCCTGTAACAATCGACGATGGGAAGGGGAAACAAGACATGTGATGGAGAATGGAGATGAAATATCTTATTTCTTTCTTCCTAACCCTTATAAAGAAGAAAGACTAGATGCATATATAAGAATATATGCATAATTTATCTTTATCTAGGTTGTGCCATGATAGTATGAAGAAGTGTAAAGTGTTGCAGAAAAGGTTTGATGACCATGTTGGTCGTCAAAGATGAGAGTGATCATTACGGGCTTGTTACGAACATGTAGGTTTGAGTAGATTTTAAAAGGGTTTGGGTCATTTTTTGGTGTAACCCATGTAATAAACGGTTTGCGACAGTTTTTGGAAAAGAGGTTCGCATGTCGACCCGTGAACCCATTTATATATACAAGTTTTTTCTATAAATATTCAAATTTCTCCCTTTTGCTTTCTTTTTCACGAAACACTACTTACAATTCGCAAATCTCACACGAGCGAAAAAAAATAAAGTTGACAATTCATTACAATCTCATGAACACCATGATTAAGATCTCAATAGCCAAGATATAAGAACCAACTCAACCAATATAAGCATAAAGAATAGCAATACACAAGTCTACAAGAAGATAAAAGAGATAAGAGCTGAACTAGCAACACAAAGACATCCATTCAAACAACAAAATGATTGTGGAACAAACGATCACTTACCCTCAATAAACACCATAAACCGTCAAAAGGTAAAGAGACTGCTGCATAAATGAAGAACATTGTTTATGAAACATTGGGTTGATGACCATGAACCCTCACCCGATATATGCAAGTATGTGTCGCGCTTCCATGATTTGACATGAATTCTAGCCTGATTGTGTCAATAATGGTTTCTGTTGCCAACACATCAAAAGTTTGTGCACTACTCTTTTCAAGGTCGTACGTGAATTCTGTCAGCAAATGGAAAGGCTCGTTTTTGGTATCTTCCTCACTGTGCAACCGTCCTAAAACCTTACAGTCCTTGGGAGCACTGGATCTGTCAAATGCCACACTCTGAATACAACAGTAAAAAGTCAATATGTGTTTAAACAAGCATTAGCAAATTAAGAAAATTCAAACTTTGTAATATAAGGGCTGGAATAGCTCAAGTATCTAATAAAAACAACAAGAGATGGCAATTTCAACACCAGATTCAGATTTTAACATGTCAAAGTGTATTAAATTCCATAATGCATAAAACATTGGTCAAAAGTTGCAAGGTCAAATGGGTTAGAACTTAGAAAAAGGTCAAAATGCATATTAGTTCCCTGGAGTTAGCTGACCGGAAGTCTTCTACCCGTGACTATCTAAGGTCCAGCTCCAGCATGATACCCCTGATTCACTATTTTGGTCAATGTTATTTTCCATATCTCATTTATCACAGGCAGACGAGGATCATGGACCAATGAAGCAAAAAAACTTAAGATATAGTGCATTGATACTGCTTGTTATTTTAGTTAGAAAATTTGTGTATGTGTATTGTATGCTAAAAGTACATTGGGTTAAAAATATAGCATTCTCTGTGCATTACTACAAAAAAAACTCAAAAATAGAACTCTTATAGAGTAAGTTGTATGCCCGCCAATACGGTGTTGTGTTGATTGAGACCAAAATGGTGAGATCGAAATTATTTAGCTTAATTTTGACCTTATACCCTAATTATTCTTCCCCGTTCAGTTTTTCTCGATATTTTCTAGGTTTTCAATCTGTTTATGTGCAATAAAAAATTCCGCTTAGATTATTTTGTACATATTTACATTCTTAAATGACATTTATATGGCAAGTATTGGTCTACTTGATTTTAAAATTATATGTATGCATACACATGAATGTTGTACCAAAATTCAAGAAATCTTGAACGTACCAAACCCACAACACATGAAACTGTTCTTATCCGTCCTAAAAAGATCTAACAAACACTAATTCGGTAAATATATAAGTAAAATTTATGCCACGTGACTTCAAAAAGAGAAGATAGGTGATATAACAATTTCTTTTACTTGATACTTACTTAGATTTAAGTTCTTACAACATGTACTCTTTACCTCTTTCCTACAATAGTAAGTTATTCTCTGTATGTGGTTGTAAAGATTAGTATGTACATACATGTTTTCAATATGTGTATCTAAGAATTCAATATACCATTGGCATCACAAGTACAAATAAACTACAAAGACAGCTACTCTTTTCATCCATTACTAGTACACTGATCTATCTGTAGTATGTAGATATACATCTTTTTTGTAAGTTCTATTGGGTTTATTTCTAGAAAAAGAGTCATGTATAAAAACCTTCAATTGCAAGTTGCATTTAGGTGCGCACCATATATCATAAAAACCAATAACAGCTAACTAAAATGACCAGCAAAAACTAAGCAAATATATAAAAAGAAAAGTAAAAAATGATGATAACAAACAAGATAACCGCTTCTTTTAGATTATGGCCAACACTCACGATCATCCTCGCTCCTATGTTATTTGGTACTAGTAATAAGCATAATTGTCTACTATTACTCATCTTGAATTTTAGGTTTTCCACACTAGAACCCTACATTAATAGAATATACTAACCTTAAACTCTACATGTATAAGAATTATTGAAAACTATCTACAAAGCAAAAGGAAAAAAGCAAGCAAGAATTATAATACAAAGATCAGTAAGAAAGAAACCTCAGAAACATGTTCAAGAGTTATAGCCTCTGGAACAATGGCAGTCCTCAGCCTAATTTCAACAAAACCATTATCTCCTTTAAGTGGAAAGCATTCACCAGGTTGACCGAAACTCGGTTGCAGCATCTTCACAGAATCACTACGAACATTTCCGGTAAACCAACTGGTAACCCTACTCGCACCATTGAATGCCTCAGAATGCTTCACTACCGCTGCACCACCAGATGCCACTGCAAAATCAACCCTACCAAGCCCATCTGCAGCATGTTTACTAATTTCTTTCTCAACAATATCTCTAGCAAAAGCCCTAATTTCATCTAGTTTCAGTTTACTAATATCATCAACCCCTTTTTTCCCCATGAATTCCTCCACAAACTTATAAAACTCATCTTTAGATAACCAAGAGGTAGCTGTCAAAGATTTCTCCATACTTTCAATTTTTCCATCTAATTCCCTAAACTTGTTGGAAATCTCGGATTGCTCATCATTAACACTCTTTAATTCGCTTTTCATGCCTGCAATCTCATTCTCTATCTTCCGGTCCATAACATCAACCTGAACCTGCATCATCTTGGTTGTAGTTTTCAAAAACGCTTCAACTTCAGCAATCCTCCGTTCGTAATCAGAATTAGGGCTAACAAAAGAATCCAAGCCACCCCCTTGATTAAACGCTAGTTTACGAATCATCTGAGCCAAAAGCAACAGTATAAGTAGAAGACCAAAATTCTTGATAATCACACGTACAGCAGTCTTCCATGGAGGCCTGGAAGATGACGAGACGCTTCCCTTCTTCACGACTGTCCTTTTTCGTAATTTGGTGGTTGAATTTGTGGGTAAGGTATTTTTGGTTTGAACAGCATCTCTAGATCTTTCAAGAACAGTTTCCGTACCTGCTTTAACTGAATGGCCAAGATCTTTCCCTCTGGTGGTTTCGCCGCCGCTGACTGGAGAAGGGTCAATTCCGTCACTACCGGCCAAATCTAAGCCGGATTTCTTCTCACCGGCGAGTACAGCCCTACGCAAAGAAGGACCAGAAGGGTTTGCGGTAATTGAGACAGTAGACGAAGACATTGAGAAATTGAACAATGATTCGAACGGCTCTTTGGGAAGAAAAACCCTAACTTGTAGAGATGAAAATGTTTAGGAGGGAATTGTAAAGATCTTCAACTTTTCGACAGAGAGAGAGAGAGAGAGAGTGTGTGTGTGCGTGTGTTTTGGGGGGAGGGATCAGGAGACGACCAAAACTGTAGAGCGGTTTGACGTTTCAAATGAAACTAAGGCAGAGTTTGGTAAGAATAAATGAGAGGGGAAATTGAATAAGTCATTTCGTTGTAATAAAAAAAAGTATGTTTATTAATAATGTAGGAATGTAATGAATCATTGCATAAGGAATGTGATTCCTTTCATTTCATTCTATGAGGAAGGGGTGTTTTTTCCTCATTTCATCATAGAATGGAATGAAATTTAATAATTAATCAAATTTTATAGTTTTTTTACTAACACTAACATATATATATTATTAGATATTCATAAAAAGGATGTTTTTTATGCTTAATCTTTCTATCTAATAAATTATTGATCTACATATTTTTATTAACTTATTAACTAATTAAGAATAAAATACATATTAGAATGTGTTGTTTTCAAATAACAATTGATAAATACAAATATTTCCTTTTTGATGTTATATGTAATGATTATTTTAGAATTTTCATTATATGTACAAAGACAATTTAATTAAATGACTCATTCAATTCCGTATATAAAACAAACATGATAATAGAATGCAATAGATCATTCAATTCCATCACCCATTCCATTACCTTATTCATTTCATTCCTTAATCATTACATTACGTCCAACCAAACATACCCTAATTCTTTTTGGTCTATAATGGTTAGTATATAAACAAAAGACTTGTAATGTAGCGGTATCTGATAATGTAAAGTGATGCTCTTTTTTAAGAGATTATTGGATTTAAGTCTCGTTATGAATAATTGAGTAGATTTAAGGGTAGATTTAGTGAGTGGGTGTGTTTGTCGTTAAAAAAATAGTGATTATAAGTCATCGAATTTTATCAAAGTCAATAAAATATGTCAAAACTTGTTGATTAATAACAACAGATTGAATTAGGTTTAGGGTAAATCGGGAAATGAAAAATCACTTAACAACTACCGAAATTAATTTCGCTTCTAAAATTATGTCAGATCCTAACATTCACTTTTTCCTATATTTTAAAATTTTATGAACATATTATATTCAAGTGATACACAACTAGTAGGTATTTAGAAAAAATTTGATTCACAACTAGCATTAATAAAAAAGAGTTGATGAGTTACTTATCAAGAAGATCTGACTCCTAAATCACTCAAATTCAAACTTTCAAAGAGTTTTATACACACACACACACACATATATATATATATAGGGGAGGGTTCAAACGAGAACTGTTTTTCGTACGAGAACTGCGAGAACTAATCTTGGCCATTCATTTTGAATAATGGAATTCATGGATGAAGAGTGTGGGGGGATTGAGTGTGGCAGGGTGCATGTAATGAATTCATGGGTGGACAATCCAATTAAAGGAGGGGGAATTGGACGGCTAAGATTGGTTCTCGCGGTTCTCGTACGAAAAACAGTTCTCGTTTGAACTTTTGCCTATATATATATATGGGGAGGGTTTATTTGAGAACCGTTTTTATTGCGAGAACCAATCTTGGCCGTTCATTTTAGATAATGGAATTCATAGATGAAGAGCGTGGGGGAATTGAGTGTGGCAAGGTGCATGTAAGGAATTCATGAGTAGGCAATCCAATTGAAGAAGGGGGAATTGGATGACTAAGGTTGGTTCTCGCGGTTCTCGCAATAAAAACGGTTCTTAAATGAATTTTTCACTATATATATATTGTTGACAGAGCTGTAAATGTGACATAGCAACCTGTTTTGTAACCGCTATACAACCCATTTTGGAAACGTGAAAATTATGCAAACTGTTGACAAAGTAATACACATATTCGGATTTCTTGTCTAGAAACCGGTGACCGGCGACTCGATGGGGCTAGACACATGAAACTCCGGCGAAGGTAGTATTCTTTCGAGCTCTCTCTATGTCTCGCACTTTCAATCTTCGTATGTGTCACATTATCTTTGTGTCTCTTTCTATATATATGTGGAATCTGAAAATTTACTTTCAATGTATGAAATTTGGATGGTGAAATATGAAATTTTGCTTTCAATTTGTGAAATCTGAAATTTGTAGTCTATGAATCTTGATTAGTGAAATTTAAAATTTGGTTTGAATCTTGATTGATGAAATATGAAATTTGTAGGATTTCAAATGATGTTTTTGGATGTGACCATAGTTGAAGGATTTATTTTTGGCTTGATTAATGTATTTTAATTATTAATTTATGAAACTTTTTATATATTTTTTAAGTTTGAATAAACGATTGTTATAAAAAACATGGATGCAAATGAGAAATTTGATACAATTCTTTGTTCAATTTTTTGTTATACCAAATAAGAGAAATGATTCTATGTTACATTTTCTCTGCTAATATCTTTGTGATATCAAACAGAAGAGTTAATTCTCATTTTTCTGAATTTTCTTTCTCTGCAATTTCATTCTTTGTATCAAACGCACGCTAAGTGAAGTTAGTGTAAAGGAACAAAAGTAAAACAAAGTGATAGCCCGACTATTTTCATAATTTTAAAGTTGAAAGGCTAAAAGTGAAATTTCTTAACAACCATATGAACCATTTATATAATTAACTCTTAAATCAATGTAATAACAATTAGAAATTAAAAGAAAATAAATAAGTTAAGAAAACAAAGGTAATTTGATATTTTCAAGTTTAAGAAAAAACCCTCCAAAACTGAGAGTATGATTCATAAAATTTTAGAAGCTAAAACATGAAACCCATATTAAAAAAATACTATAAAATTGTTATTCGGATTTTATAAAGAGTTATTTTACAGTAATAACCAAGTTTGAAAAACTGTTTCATCAAAGCTGTCTATAAGAAATTTCACAATATAAAATAAAAGTAAGAGTGACTCTGGTTATTATTATATGAATTTTCTCCCTTTTATAAATAAGAAAAATAAAAGTAAAGTCAAGGGTTCATTATGTAATTAATAAAACATCAGAGGGCTCTTATGAAAAGTCCATAAACATTCAACCCAACAAGATCCGAAAAGCAAGTACCCCCGAATTTCATCCCAAACCTTATGTTTTTATAGCGAATAGAGGCGTTAAAAATCAGGCGAAATTGCTAAGGGTTGAAGCTGATTCAAGTTGATCTATCGTTGAATCTGTTCCTTCATCATGGATCTGAATCCTGTATGTTTCTCGAATCTATATTCCTATTCATGGTGCGTTGTAATGTTTTATGATTCATGTATTTTGGTACTTGTTTGTCAGATCGAAACATTGTTAGGTTAGATTTAGGGAAATGTGTTTTTCCGTGTTTATTGCTTGTAATTGTTCTTGATTTGCGCTTATTGAGTGATTATGGTTGTTCATCAGGGGATGGATGTTGTTGAAATCACGAAATGTAGTGTTGATTGTTATTTGAATTATTTAGCCGTAGATCTTAGGAAGCTGTTAAACTTTGAATGCACATCCTTGCATGCCATAGTATTTTGATTTTGAATTGTGTTTGGAACAGATTTAGTGGACATGGAAACTATTGTTATATATTTGTAACTGGCTGTAAAAATGTTGGATGATGATTTCATAGAGGTTTCTTTATGCATTAGTGCCTGAAAAATGCAGATAAGGAGCTAAGATATTAGCTGTTTGGGAATTCAGTTATTCTTCAAAGATTTTCATTTGTAATTTGTTGTTGCATATAATCATTGGGTTTTGGTTGATTGCAGATCTCATTAATTTGTACAAGCAAGTTGTTCTTGATGTATCCCAAAATTTGTAGTTTGTTGGGTTTCCTATTTTCATGTATGCAGTCACTGTGATTGTATGCATTCTGGATTTCCTTTAATTAGGCGGTGTTTTACCATCTGACATGAAATTTGTATCATATTGGAAGAAAAGGTGAAAGAGTGATCAAATTTGAGTTTAACATGCAAAATACTTGAATTTTACTAACTAATTTTATCTGTTCTCTTATTCTTTATCTTGATCTTAGAAATAATTTTGCATTTAGTAGAAAACTTTACAGTCATGGTGTAAAAACCACATTATTAATTTATAATTTTGTATTTATTTTACATCATGTATCATCTTTTTTTACATAATTATATGATTTCTGGTTATAACATTCCACCTTTTCTTCTTTTGTGCTCAGCCTCCAGGAGAAAATTATGCAAACCCAAGGATATGCTTCTTTCATGTGCTTTTCAAGGTCTAGTCTTTTGGGTTTATATTCCTTGTATTTCTTCTTAATCTACCCTTTGTTTTAGAAATATCATTTTTTCTCTTTTTTCTTGTGTTTAAGCAGGCTGGAGCTTTAGCATTTTACATACTATCGGCCCTCTTTTTTGATAGTTTTGTTATAATATTTGTGGTGACGGTTCTTCTGGCTGCTCTTGATTTTTGGGTGGTGAAAAATGTGAGTGGCCGAATCTTAGTCGGTTTGAGGTGGTGGAATGAAATTGATGACAACGGCGAGAGTGTGTGGAAATTTGAATGTCTAGACCAGGAGGTCGGTATTTTCATTTTTTACTTTTTTTTTCTTTTTTAAATTTTGGTTCCTTTTTTTCCTATTTCTTATATGTTTAACTTTCTTACACAGTCGTTGGCTCGAATGAACAAAAAGGATTCATGGCTGTTCTGGTGGACTCTTTACTTGACGGTAAGTAAATTTCCATCAATGAAATAGAATTTCAAAGTGAAGTGGAAAATCAATGTATAATGTGAATAGAAACTTAAGTGAAATGTAAAATCACTTCAAAAGTGGATATCTTTAATAAGTAGTTAGTAGCTAAAATAAATCTTAGTGTTCTTTTTATTGATCACAGCTTGATGAGGCTTATTTTTCTGACCAAAAACAAAAAGAAAATGTTGATGATATTAGTTTTCTTATTTTAGGCTGTTGTATGGATATTCTTCGGGATATTCTCTCTGATAAGGTTCCAAGCTGATTATCTCCTTGTTGTTGGAGTATGCTTGACACTCAGCATTGCTAATATTGTTGGCTTTACAAAATGTCGTAAAGGTACGTAAAACTCTTATTTATAGAATTTTATTTTAATTTATTTATTCTTAGAATCGAGGGCCTTTTGCTATCTTGCAATTGTTCAGATGAAGATGAAACACAGGAAAAAAAAGAATTACATATTATGTTATGTGTCTATTGTTTTTGGACAAAATCTGCATTATTATTTAGTATAAAAATGATATTCATAAAATTATGATGCTCATTTTTGTTAGTATTAGCACTCATCTATAACGTTTGCGCATTATGTTTGGAAAACTTAATGATTAGGGCAGAAACAGAATCTTCTGATTTTCAGAGAATAAAGACTCCCTGTTTTTTTAATTAGGTTTCAGTTGATTATATGATATGATTATACTTCTATATGGGTTCCATGGCATTTGTTAGTATGATCTCTGTGTTGTGGTAGATCTACTATATAATCAACAGTACAAGAGCAAAATCAACGGGTGGGTGGGTTGGACAATGGGTCAAAGCAGGTAAATTTTTGATGTGGATAATCAGGTCAGGTCAACTTTGCACCAAAAAAACTTTTAAGATGAAACATAACCGAATCCACCTATTGTAATGTAAGTCAAAACCGTGATTTAAGGGAGTTATTATCACAGTCCCAATTGATGGATTGTATTATGCTTCACTTGAATTAAAATAAAAGCAATTTGTGAACGTGTTTGCTTGACACGTACTAGGTTTAAATTTTCAAAATCAAAAGTCGGAAATGTGTTTTTGGACGTGCTTTTTCTGTTTGGAAATGTAAGGACTTGGGAAATTATAACTTTTTAAAAAGTTATTACATAAAATGGCCCAAAAGAACATTCATGTGGACAGAAAAGGAGACGCCTCTTGCAAGATTGGTATAAAAGCTCGAATTAGATCAAAAGAAGGGGTGTAACTAGATAATTTTATCAGTTACTCTCTGATATCATTTTTTATGTAGTATGAAACTTATAATCCAAACACTAAAAGTTCAGAAAATCACTTTCAAAGTCCAGATACAGACCTCTTAACAGTCTTTAGTTTGTGTTTTCTGTGATGAATTGTCTTGTTAATCGAATATTCCTTTTTATTTTCTCCTACATACAATGTTCTAGAGGTGGCAAAACAAGCGGGTAGTATAACGGGTCAAAACAGGTTTGAGTTGGGACAGACTGCAATGGTTGACCCACAACATGCTAGTTTGTTCTTTGAATTTTTTAAGAATAAATGAATTAACGTGTTAATTAATATAATCACGATTATATAAAGCTTCGAATATAAACAGTTTAGGAATGATGCTTTTAAGAGTAGACTGTGGACCTTCACTGTAGACTTTCCGTATTTCTTGTTTGAGATAAACACAACTCACATCGACACATTTATACGTAAATGGGTCAAAATTGTGACCTCCGCAATATTTTGTCAAACGTATTATCGTAACTTTTTATGTACAATCGCAAATTCGCAACTTTCTAGTTTTGTGGTATGGCTTTTGAATTATATGGATACTTTTTATTGATTCAGATGCGAAGAAGCAGATTCAACAATTTGCCTCCCAGACTATCGCGAACCGGTTTTCATCAACGTTACAGTCTGCATTTAGTGTCGTTTGATTTTGATACAGAAAGAACTTGGTTTGTTATGTTGTACTTGATATACCGAATATGAAACCGACTGGAATGTGGTAACAATTTTAGATAAAATTAGTCAAATTTTAAACTTGTTCTAGTTTGTTTTGAGATGAACGGTTCATCTAGTTTTTTCTAATCATGTGAAACTGTATTTCCATGTTTATAGAATATCAAGTAGAACAGTATACAACTTGCAGAGTTGCAGGATCAAGTTTCACATGTTGCTCATCTTTACTTATTGAGAAGTGATTCTTAGACAACAAAAGTGGTCACACGCAACAACTTTATGCATCATCAATTTGTACGATGTGCATTAACTATTTGTAATTTGTTATGTATGGCTAAAATCTGTTGTATAAGGATCAACTCGCATACTTACCTATCTATATCTATGTCTATACTATATTATAAAGCATTTAAGCATTTTGCTTAATCTCTTAATTTTTAAGTGTTTTAAAATTACTAAATTACCCCTCATATAAACTAAATGGAAACTATTATATAAAGTAACTATTAAATAGAGTTGATAAGAAATTAAGAATCTTATATTTCATTTTAATAACTAAACCTTCCGTATTTAAAAAATTCAAACAAATTTACTTAATTATTAAAAAAATACTTTCATAACCAAACCTTTTACAGAAAATGTGTACAAGTAGAACTCATAAATCTGAATAATCTATAATTAGAATTTATAAATAGTTTCAAATTAGTTATATTTTAAACATATATTTTATGTTTTTTTAAATAGCTCATATAATTAATAGTTACAAATTAGTTTACTCTATTTTCTTAATCACTTAATTTTAAATAGTTTCAAGTTACTAATTTACACTTTGTATTTTCATGCAATTTACCCTATTTTATAAGTAAAGATTTTTTTTTCTTATTTAATTGTTTTCAAAGTTTATTTAAAAATAATAAAAGAGTTGATTGAGAACAGAAAAATAAAGAAAATAGACATGTTACCAAAGTAAAATTATTCGTTGTCACCGTATTATGTAAGTTCCGAAAACGAACAAGTTATTGAGTAGAAACTATTTGATGTCGCCACATTACGCGAGTACCATGCTAGTTTGGTATTATCTAGATACAAGAAAACTTAAAAGGTTGGCATTCCTTGTTGAAAACTTCTTATTTTCTAGTTCAAGAAAAGGTGAAATATTAGAAACCTTTCCTATTTAATTTTAAAAATATTCCTTTTTTTCAGAAAACTTTTATTTTCTATAAGTTTCATATATAAAAGGTAGCATGTATTGCTTACAAAGTTTACATGTATTTATCAAGGCTTGTTACCTTTTCTCATATTGGAAGTTATGCAACTAAAGTGATAGGTTTAGTGTAGTTTTGATAAATTTTATTTCATTTTTTAATTTCTAGAACAATTATAGTTATATTAATGATGTGAACTTATTGTTCTTATGTTGATAATATCATATGCACATATCAAACCATGGATAAGAATCTAGACAAAGATATCATATCAAATAATTATCACCTTGGTAGCCACTGGATTGTGCACTTGCCCTTCACAGGGGAGGTCAAGAGATCAATTCCTGAGACTTTCAATCAAGAGTTGGTCACATAGTTATTTCAGAAAAAAGGCAACGGATAACGCCGGTTAGACTGTGTATCCAAAGGTTCGCATCTCTGAAGAAACCCGAACAATGAAAATCCCAAAAAGAATAATATCAAATAACTTACTCGGAACTACACAGGTGATACAATGTCTCACTCATGTTAGGTAAATGAATACACTGAGTTAATTTGGACTTATAAAACAGTATGACACATTTAAGTTTTAGAATTCATTATACTTTTTTAAACCAAATGGTAAATAGGTCAAACTTGTCTCCCCTAACACACTTGTGCTAGGTGACTAATGTTTAAATCTTGTTACATATCTTTTTATTTTTTCTATAACTGTACTGCTTTAAATACCTCAAATTAAAAAAAGGAGAAAAATCCCCTACTCATGTAAATGTGTATGCCAAAAATTCCACAACAAATCACATTAACAATGTCAAAATTACAAAATTAACAAATTAAACATTAAAAAGCATCATCAAGCGGATAACTTGTTAACCCGAAACGAATCCATAACTCTACGAAGATCATTTTCCTCTTGTACAAACACATTTTCGGGCACCTGTAGTCTCAACTCGTATAACTGGTTGTTCTCAACTCCAAGAACCGAAAGGTATCTCCTATCCCATTCTAAACGAACTACTCTATCTTGTGGCATAACAGCCAACTCATTGTTGCTAGCATATGACTTTATGTTCACCTGCAAATCAATAACATAAGGAAATTAATAGCCAAAATCACATATGAATTTACATATGGATTGAATCTGGTTAGGTTTGACTAGAAACATGGTCAAAACAGAACATTTCACTAAATAATAAAGTGTATTTATAATGCATACAACTTTATAACTTGTGTTATTCAACTTCTTGTAAGAAAGAGGATTCATGTTTATAAAACTTAAAACAATGAAAGATTTTGTCACCTCAATTAGGTAGTACATCTTCCCATCATCAGCAATCTTAGAAGAAGTTGAGAGTATACTTGATTCACGCCTCACTCCAAGCCTCGTGGACATGAATTCGGTCAAATACTGTCTAAGAACCGATTTCCCTGCTTCTTCTGGTGGACCCAAATCTTCCACACTTTTGTATTTTGATGATGAAGGTGAGGATACCTCAACTGAAAGATTTTCATCAAGAACATATGGGTCTCTGAAGAATATGTCAGCATTCGCGCCTCGAACTTGAATCCAATTTTTAGGATAATTGAATGAATACCCATCAAAAGTATCTATGAATTCCCTAAATTGCACAGACTGTTGAGCAATTGCAATATTTCCCTCAGTTTGTGAGAATATGCAACTTGAAAGAATCAAGGCCATCATACTTCTCCTTGGAACTGCAAAAGCTTTAGTCTGATTATATATTAGAAAAAAGGATATTAAAGTTTGATAATTAACAATTGGGTCAATCTTCAGTAAGTTGAATTTAAGATTTTGACTATGATCTTCTTGTACAAAAGGGATTTCTTGCTTTTAGCAGGTTCCGGTGGCCGTCAAGCTATGCTCTGATATACGTAGCCTAATCGTTTTCAAAACCATTTCCTATACTCATCTAACATGTTTTCCTAGCCAGAATTGAATCCAGATCTGACCACCTAATACTAGTTCAACATATTATTATTGATTATCATCTTCAAGTTATCAATTATTAGTCAGAAATGTTTCTCTCATACCCTAGAAATTGATCACAGTATCCTACTTGATTTGCTACCAGAATGAGCAATTTGTGAAAGCCAAATCAAATTCCCTGGAAACCCATTGATTACACCATAACATTATGGGATTATTTTATCAATTCAATGCACATTCACATTTTCGAGTGCAAAATTGAAAACCCTAAGGAAATCCTTGAATTAAAACTGGATAATCATTAACTGAAAGCAAAATCAAACGGTTTTGGATGGATGAGATTGATAAAGTAGGATAAGATACTTACGGATTGCAGGTTGCAAGATATGGAAATACAGTGGCCGGAGGGAGGAAACGGAGTGAGACGTGTAGGGAGCATGAGTAGGGCGGCCGGAGAAAGGACATGTGAGCGGAAGACGGCGGCCATGGAAGCGGAAGGTGGTCGGGAACCGAGACAGTCTGCCATGTTTACAGCCATCTGAGTGGATTGAGTAGAGATAAGAAACCTGCCACCGTGTGATAACCGAACCAAGCAAAACGAACAAACGTCTATTTAACGGAATACAAAATTTCCGTTACTTCTGATCACATATATCACATTGTTAAAGTCAGATTTTCACTCTCACAATTCCTGGGTTGATACGAAACCCGATCCAAACTCGATATGAAAAAAGTGATACGAACCCGAAACGGGTTAAAAGAGGGTTGTCACGAAATCGACACAAAAATAAATGGGTCGGGTTAGGGTCAATCCGATAACCCTCAAATGACCCTTATGTTATTTTAAAAATATTCTTTAATACTTGAAATTAAAATTTTAAAAAGAAGATTGTGAATTCAAATAAGAGAATGACATCTTAGGACAATAAAACCCGCCAAATAAAAATACAAACCCTTAAACGTTAAAAACTTAAAATAAACAATAAAAGATTTACAGTCAAAACAATAGTATGTTATTTTAGTATTTGTTATTTTCATTATATGATTTTGGTACTTTGACATTTGATAATTTGAAAGGTGATACTTTATTTTGAATCAATTCATAATTCTATTTAATGCTAAATAATCTTAGATTAATCGGTTGTTTAATGACATTATTTATTGCTACTTGATAGAACAGTAATACATCATAGATTTTATTATATTCATTTATATAAGTGAATAAAAAAGTAAAATCAAAATTTGAATCAAACCGAAATAAATACCGAATTTGAAGTTCAAATACAATCGAAGCGAACATTGATTATTAAAGTTAGAATATAAACGAAAATCATTTTCTAAATTCTTACCGAACGTTGGAAAACAAACATGGAATTTGAAATATTGATAAGGAAAATCGTAGTTGAAATGACAAACCGTATTTGAAAACCGAAAAAGTTCTTATGACATTTGGCCTAAATGGGCTGACCCAAAGGTCGACACGAAAAAATTGATACGATCCGAACCTGACACGAAAATAAATGGGTCAAAATTGGGTTAACATGAAACTGACCCAAACTCGAGCGACACGAACCCGATAACACAAACCCGACCTGAATTGACTGCCTTACTCACAACGTAATTAACCATCACTTATACCCGTAATGATTACCTCCACCCGACCGAATTTTAAAACCCACGTTATTTATTAATTTCACATTTAATTTAATATTACTCGACAAACATAAAATAAGAATTTTAAAATAAAAGGAAACAGAATTAGACTTTTAAAATAAAATTCATAGTAAAAAACTCTCCGTCTCATTTATGACCTAGTTTTCGTGTCAATTAGAAGATTCTCGCAGCCAGCAATCGGTTTTATCAACCACGTCCATCCATCTTGGTATGGTGGCCTCTAGATGTCCTCGTGTGGTTCTTCCTTCAACAAATTAATTTTCATTGGAGGCGGAGAGTCATGACGGTGTGGAAGCACCGTTGTCATATACAGCGGTGGATTACCGAGCAACGGATCAGATGTTAATACAATTGTTGGTGTTGCTAACTTGAAACTTCTTTTTTCTTGGATTTTATTATTCCTGTTATCAATCGACAATGCTGTGTAATTTGATCAAAAAGAAAAACAAACATAGCCATTCAATTCTCCTTCCACGCCACCGAAGTTGTACGGTGGATGCCACACCAACAACCAACCACGCCGCCATGGTGTGGCTTCTCTTCCCACCACAATGCGGTGGGGGTGTTTCCATGCCGGTTCTACCACCCACTCTGACCTTTCTTAGTCGCAGATTGACATAGAGTTGAATTAATCAAAGAATTGAATATTCAATTCAAATATGATTTAATCATCCAAATTTCTCTAATTTTCGGTTTAATCATCAAAGTTTTTAAATAGTTTAAACGTAAAGTTTTGTTTAGTTTTGTTTAATCCCTTAAGTTTTTTTGGTAGTTTTACCCCTTTTTACCATCTACAACCGAGTTAAGAGGTTAAATACATTTTTATTTCTTTTTTTAATTTCTTGTTAAAGATTTGAAGGTTTAAAAGGTTTGAAAGATGAACACTTGAAGATTAACAAAAATGAAAGATGAAGATGGATTCAAGAACAAAAATGAACACAATTAAGGACAAACATTAATTCAAGAACACTTGGAAGATGAACATCATTCTAACCCATAATCAGTTCATAAACAACAATAAAATATGGATGAACACATTCTAACTATTAATGAAATGAAAATGAAATCTGGAAATCGAAAAACACAACCCAAGAATACCATAGATTGAAGGCGGTGACGGTGGTGGGAGCTGTGAGGCTGAGGGTTGCTAGGGCTAGAGGGCTACTTTACAAGATGAAGAGAATCAAATCAAAATCTAGAACCAAAATAGATACAAGATCTAGAACCAAAATCGTATTCCTTTTTATCATCTAACATGGAACTATGAGCATACCCACATCAAAGAAACCCTTGAATGTGCATGTTCGTATAGTGCCATATAAATGGAGATAGGGGGATGGGGTTTGTGTGGCGACGTTGATGGTTAGCATGCAGTGGAGACGGTTGTTTGGGTGGCGGTATTTGAGATGGTTAGCATACACCGGCACACACATGTTAGTATCACTACCATAAAACACCGACCTATTTGGCACACCCCGAGGATTGATCCCGATAACACAAAAGAAGAAGAGAATAGGTTCGCTAAGCTTTAGGAGCTATATAAATGCTGCATGAGTCGTGTAGATCTACATGGGTCGTGTATTAAGACATTCACATACCCAATGCACACCAACTTCTTTGAAAGACTCTTGGACATTTATGGCCTAACTCTTTCCGGTGTTTTAGCCTGGTATATGTCCTATTATTGCCTTAGATTTTGGATGATGCATGTAAGCTTTTGTCACATTCACATATACACACTTTAGAGAGTTCAAACAATTGTTTTTAAGTGTTCTTGAGTGTTAGTGCAAGAGGCTGAATTTGGTGCTATTCTAGAAGTAGGTTCAAAGTCTTGAAGCTCACTCAAAGACTTGCTAGAACTTGGGGATCATACTAACTCGGGGTGGACTACTTGATAGAGGGGAACTACTTTGTGACCATTGTCATTCTCAACAAGTTCCAACATCACTACCTTGCTGTGCATTAGAGAAGTATTAACATTTCCCTATCCTTTTGTTGCATTATCTTTTGTAGTAATGATCCATTGAGTGGAATGTGGTGGTAGTAAGTTTTTGTATTGCTGTTTGCTTGGTTTAGTTGTTTCCATTGCGTTTTTAGTTTATCACCATATCCCAACAATGATATTAGAACCATCTTTATAAAGGTTTTGTACATGATAGCTTGAAAACCAAAATTCTGAATTCTACACTGTCGAATAGACCTTTAAGGTTGTGTAGGTTTCTACACGAGTCGTGAAGGCCTACACGATCATGGGATGGGATCATGGGTTGAGTAGCAGTGTAGTGTGGGTTTTTTGTTCTTCACGATCCATGTAGGTTTCTTCATGGGCCATGAAGAAGTGTTTTTACATAATAAAGTTGTGAAACTGCCTCATGATCCATGTAGTGGCTTCACGGGTCGTGTAGATTCCTACACGAGTCGGCGTAGTTCACTGTGATAGTTTCATTTTTGGTTTTCGAAAAAAAAGGTTTCGGTTTTGTCATTTCGCTTGTGGATTGCTGGAGGCCAGTTTTATTTAGCCCCGAGATATTTTAGTTCACATACTTATATGCATGTTAAGATTTTAGTACAAAATGCATACTAGCATATATTTATAATGTGTATATATGAATATGTTTCGTCAAACTTGATTTGGTTCTACTAATGCATATGTACAAGGATTATTTTGTTGGTGTCTTTGATGCTGTTAGAAAAATCCTAACAAAAATATTATTTACTTGATTTTGTGGCACACCATGTTTTAGACGCTTTCATAGATTTGACTTTCATGTGTTGCTAATCACTTTGTCCTTGACCTATGAGTTGTGATTTTTGGTTGTGATAGTTATATTTCATTCGGTGACTTAAGTCACATTGGTTTGTAATAATTATTACGGCTTGCATGTCGTTGAATTTCCTTTATACATGTACTAGAAGTTAGGAATTTTTGTGGCTTGCATGCCATTTCCTTTTCCATGTGTACTTGAATTTAGAAGACTGGAAGCAACCATCGGGGATCATAGTGATGATGTCTTGCCGATCACGGATTAGAGAGGTCTAGTAAAGGTGGTGGATTTAGTGGGAGCACACATGGCGGGTCTTTAGGAGTTTATCCCTAGTTGACCTTGTTATCCTTGTTTTGGCTCATTGGGAAAACGTATAGTTTTTTTTGCAATGATTACCATATATATATATATATATATTTGTATGAGTGTGATGTGATTTTCTGATGCATGGTTGTTTAGGATCTTCATATGCTAGAATTTTTTCCGAAATTATAATAAAATCATAAGAGTTCTCTATATATGGTTTATGACTCTCGCACGTACACGATTAACAAAGTAAAATACTGTAACACCCCAATTTTATAAATATTAGAAAAATGAGTTGTTAAATAAAAGAGGAAGAAAACGAGTAGAAGTTATTAATTATTAAATGGTTTGAGATAAGGATTCCAAATATATCTCCGTTGAGAATTTTGGGTATCGTTTGGAGAGTTGTAAGTTGAAAAGGGGAGCGGAATACCCGCTAAAGAGGCCACCACCCTTAAGAGGCGGCAACCTCTTTCTATATGTTTCTTCTTTGTTTCCTTGCTTCACCTTGAAGCATGCTAAGTCAAACACATACATACATATATCTCCTGGATTTGTGGAGAAGAGATTTTGAAGCTGAAAGTGATAACTCAAGGAGGATTAACATGTATTGATTAAAGGATTCAAGCTCTAAGATTGTGAGTAATCCTTATAATTATGTTTTGAGTTATTAATTGAGTTTATATGGTGTTTATTGATCAAAGAATGTTAGTATAATGTTTAATAGAGTTAATAATTGTTTTGGGGATGTTTGAACAGACTTGAAATCACTTGGAAGTGATTTGGGTGTAATTTGTTCGAGAAAACAGAAGAATTTGGTCGAACCTGAGCTAGAAGATGAAGAGCATGGGCGTGCCCCTCAAAAACAGACCGTACCTGAGAGGCACGGACGTACCTCAAGAGGGTACGGGCGTGCCTAACCCTAGAGGGTCCTGGGGGGTGCCTGTTGATCATGGGCGTACCTTTGAGTAAGGACACGGGCGTGCACGCCTGTGCCCTGTCCTTGTAGTGTTTTTAGTGGTATTTTGATTGAGTAAGATATGAGTATCATATATTTATCCTAGGTATATAAGGACCTAAGGAAAAGAGGAAAGAAAATATTGTGGAAGAGCTGGACCACAGGTGAGTACCTCAACTTGATACTTAGTGATATTAATTAAATTGTATGATCATTATTATGTGATATACTAGAGAATTGTGTTAACTAGCTTGTTAAAGAGTATCGAGATAATTATAAGAATTAATAGAGTTGAGTATAATTGTAGTTAAGAGACGAGAAACGGAGATACTTGCTTATGTTTAATAAATGAGTATCCAAACATTAAAATAATTAATGAGAAATGAGTATGAACAAATAAATAAGAAGTGAGAACCTGTTAACTAAAAGAGAGAAAAGAGTGGGGTTAATGTTTATTGATTAACTATACACGTTAAAGAGTAGAGATAATTAGTGTGGTGTGATTCACAATTTAAAGAGTATACGATGATATATATATATATATACATATATACACGAGGTTGATGAGTATAAAGATATATATAAGAGAATGAGTTCTATCAGAGTTATAATCTATAAATACATACACTTATACATTATAAGTATATGTAGAGTTATTGAGAAGAGAAGTATCTTGAGAAGTACATAAAGGGGTGTTAAATATAAGAGTAACCATACATAGGTATGTAATTATATATTATGCAGATATGAGAGAGTATTATAGACTATGTCTATACTCTCATAGAGTTAATAATAGAGAAAAGAGAAATGAGACAAGTGAGAGTAGAGATAATAATGGAGAGACGGTGTAAATGTGTTATTATATATTTAAAGACTATACGAGTATGTCGCGAACTGAGTAAGCAAGAAAAATAGAATAATTAGAGTTATAAATCGTATGCGTTTAGCTATAAGCGTACTAGTTATAGCCTATCAAGTGATTATGTATGAGATTAGAAGTATGTATTGTATACATACATATATGAGAAATGATGAGAACTGACTTAGAGGCACATGTGGCTTAGTTAAGATGTTGATGTGACTTCGACTACTAAAGGTGTGATTTGATATGAGTTCTTGATGATGATGAATATCTATGTTATTGCATATAATTGTTTATGTTATATGTATTATGTTATAAAGAGATGCCAAAGTGGCAAAAGAGATGCCAGAGTGGCAAGAAAGATGCCTATGTGGCAAAGAGACGTCTGAGTGGCAAATGAGATGCCCTAGTGGCAAAGAGAGGCCCTAGTGGTATAAATTGTTGTATTGGCTTTTATGTACTAATTATATTCTTTTCAGTATTTGTTGAGTATTCATTGGGCTTTCTAGCTCATTACTTTTGTTGTATTTAGTTCAGGTTCTGTGACTGGCAAGGCTTCCACGTGGACTAATTGAGAATTTTGTGCAACATCAAAAGGAAATCTATTTTTATATATAACCTCCTTGTTTTAATAAGAGTTTTGGTTACTTTCTTGTTGCACACATTAAAAAAGGGCGTTACAAATACAAACTTGGTATTATATTTAAAGAGGAAATCAATTTTGTCACTTATTTGGTTAATCATAAATATATGGTTATTTAACCGGAAACAAAAGCTCGTGTATATTGACGGACGATTTACAATGTCAAAATTGAAAATTTTAAGTGATTGTCGAGCTTAGCACGAGTCAATCGAGAATTTTGGTTTGGGGTTGATGTGCAGAGATCAAATGTGCCAATTGACGTAGGGAATGTCAACGAATTATGCAAGGATCTAATAGTTGTAATGAAGGATTAATCGATAATATAGTTACCGGCCTAAATAGCTTCGTCATGTAACGCGCAATGAGCCCAGCACATTATGGAGTGAAATATGATTCTTAGACTAGTTAAGATAATAGTTTTCTTAAACACCTTGAGTAATTATTTAGCAAGGACTAATCAAACTAACTAAATCTATTATGCTTATACTAGATGGCATCTATGAGCAACACCACCACGTAATATTTCACTACAGTTTTCCTTGAGAAGGAGAAACTCGATGGTAGCAACCTCATGGATTTGTCAAGACAACTTAGGATTGTTTTGCATTATTAAGGAAAGTTGCAAACCAATGAATAAGCGCTTCTAGAACCACCTACGGCTAACCTAACCACGCCGTTAAAGAGGCATATGAAAAACGTTTCAAAGACACTAACGAAGTAACTTGCCTCATGTCTTAAGGGTTTTTAAACCTCCTCGTGTCATCCTGATTCAAACACAATTGGTTTGAACCAACACGAAGAATAAACTTGTTATCACTCATAAAGGCGGAAAATTGAGTGATGAACATAACCCCTAAAACACGAAAGGGGTTAGGATCTTTTCAACTCGAATATATAATATATATATAACATATGTATGTAATCAATATGAACATCATATATAAGATAAAAGGTTAGAATATACCTTTCTACCTTAGGTTGCTCCGGATGTAATCCATTCGTAATGAAGCCAAACGAGACACGTCAGGAATGATTGCAACCACGAACACTCGACCCGTACTCGAAGTCGACCAAAAACCGAGTTTGGTGTTCTTGGCCGAACACACAAGAGAAGGAGAGGAGGATAAGTTTTTTCTAAAGCTTTTGAATGGTCAAGTTTAATCCAAAGCCTAATCTCCTATTTATACTTATAGGAAATTAGTTAGTTTTAGAAAACATCTAAACCTTTCCTAAAATTGGATTAAACAAAACTTAAACACCAAGTAACCTTTATTAATAATAATAAATAGGAAAAGGAAAATATTAATATATATATATATATATATATATATATATATAAAATCGGCCGTGGCATATATATATTTATTTCTTTTTTTTTAATTTTTTAATTATTAATAAACATTATCCAAAATAAATAATTTAAACTTAAATTATTAATCTTGAATATAATTAATTAACAATATATATTTATTAACTAATAAGTATATATTTTCTTGTCAATTAAATAACTTGGTAATTTCTGTAACACTGCGATTTCAAGGTCAACTTTTTGCTTTTTAAAACATGTATTTCAACATAATTCAGTTTGATAAACAAAAACAATGGAAGTCTTATTAAAGTATTTTCTGTATTTAAAACAACCCAACTGGGTTTTCATATTACAAACGGGTGTTACCAACAGTAGGCATTGTATCTTTAAAATCTAGGGAGTACAAACATAGCCATAAGCATCATGTAGCACATAAGGCATCACATTCTTTAAATCATATCACATGGTAACACAAACATTGCTATCCTATCACATTGTGGTGTGCTAACATGATCAGTAGGCATTGTATCTTGCCGGGTTGCAAATCCGGCTGAACGATCTTAACCGGGAATCAAGCACACCCAACCACGTTGGTGTGTGAGCGGGTAGCGATCGACCAAGAATTGTTATGAAGCCATAGGATCACTTGGGCTCAGCGGGTAGCTGATTGCCCAACCTGTCAAGGAACAGTGGTCCTACAGAACCTACAATCCGGAATGGACCCTCCGGTCACCGTTAATCCCGAATTATGACCCATAGGTCCCATGGGATCCAGCCATCGGCTGACCTCAACCATACAACCACAAGATGTCCGGACAATCACATACACATAGGTAATCTCATCAGGATTCAATAGCATGCATGCTTTACAACATATCAACAAGTTCTACCCACACTCGATGAGCAGAACACACAAGTACAACATAGCTGATCCAATTAGGATCCAATAGCAGGCATGCATTCATAACATAGCAACAAGTTCTACTCACATTTGATGAGCAGAGCATACTAGTATACAACATGGGTGATTCAATCAGGATCCATAGCATGCATGCATTTATACAGCATGTAATCATTCACTGTCCTCATGAACCTAATCAACATATGCATCATATACATCATATCATCATGACCTTTAAACATAATTGACATTGAGCACACACTAGTCTAAAGTATTCATGAACTACCTTCATACACTTAGTAGCATATACGCGTTAAACTTACATTCTTGGATCATTGATACTTGCGCATTCAATTGGATATCATACCAATATAGGTAGCATTAGCTCCTTATGGTTGGGAGTATAATTTAATTATCTTTAATATTTATCTTTATGGGTATTAGTCAAATGCTAACCAATAATCAATACTAACTCATGTTCATGCCAATAGCCTAACAATAAATCAAATTAGCTTACACAAATCACACTCAACATTAAAACCTTGATCACAATCATAATCATGTTTCGTACACATCTAATGGCAATCAACAAACCCACAACTACTACATAATGATTAAAGGTTAAGTCAGTACTCATCCGGTCCAATATGCTAGTATTAATCTTCTAATGATGCCTTTAGTCCATATATTAACCTATTATAACAGCGCAAGCATCAATAAGCGAAAAAATAGCAAAACTGCTACCTACCGCCGGGCGCGTCGCGACCCAACAACCGACGAGTTGTGTCGCGCTAAAAAAGCAGGTCGCGGCGCGACCCAACAACCGACGAATTGTGTCGCGCTAAAAAAGCAGGTCGCGGCGCGACCCTTTAAAATGTCGCGGTGCAACGCAAGAACAGTGAGAACCTGTAATACCCGGTTCCCGCATGTAATTTTTAAGACAATGTAAATTGAATTACGAATATTATTATTATCAAGGTTAATCGAATTCGAGAATACGAATTTATTTGGCTTGAGGGTGACTTAGTTAATTGATTTCTATGTATGCAAATGCACTTATTTAATCATGGGCTCTCATGGGAAATCTAGCAAAGAATGGACTTGGGCTTAAATTTTAATATTGAAAGAGAAAGGGATTGGATGGGCTTGGCCCAAGAAGACAAGTATATATATTATTTTAGGGCACAGCCTCCCAAGAAATTGTTACTGTTGCATTGAGTGTTCAACTTAGAGAGAGAAAGAAGAGTGCTCAGTGTGTGTCTACTTGAAGAAGAAGAAGAAGGAAGCAAGGAAGTTGGGTCTTGAAGCAATTGTTCGAAACAATTCAAGGTATGGATTCTATTCCTCATAGTTGTTTCAGTTTGAGTTTCCTGGGTGAGATTTGGGTTGAAAAGTTGGGTAGGTTGAAAAGTTGGGTAGTTCATCCCTGTTCTTGAAGTTTTATGAGAACCCATTTGTAAAGAAAGAACTTAGTATTAATTGGGTTGTTTGATAAGGAGTTGTTCTTTAGTTGTTAGGAATCTTTAGAAACCAAAATAAAGTGAATTGGTTAAGTTTTGAGAAGATTGTGATTTTGAAAATGGAGTTTCAAGGTTCTGGGGTTTTCAAAAAGATGAACTGGTAGGGAAAGAGTGAGTCGTGTGACCCTCACCAAAGTCCATGCATCTTGTGTGTGGTGTCATGCGACTGTCGAATGAGTTGGTGGTACCATGCGACTGTCAGATGAGTTGGTGGTACCATGCGACTTTCGGATAAGCTGGTGTGGTACCATGCGACTTTCATGTTAACTGGCATGCGACTTTTGCATGCCAGAGTTATTTCCATGTGACATTCGGATTTTACAAAAGTATCGGATTTCATAGTGTATTCATGCAACTGTCAGATTTCATAGTGTGTTCATGCGACATTCGGATTTTACAAGAGTATCGGATTTTACAAAAGTATCGGATTTTACTAAAGTATCAGATTTCATAGTGTGTTCATGCGACTTTCAGTGTTGAGTTGTACCATTAGAATTTTTAGAGTGATCCGACCTTTGGATGGGGTCCGACTATCGGATGAGAGTGATCCGACTGTTGAGTTTAGATCATCCGACTTTCGGATGGTGAGGGTGGTCCAACTTTAGGACTTAGGTTGTACGTGTGTGCCTTATGATTTAGGGACTTGTGCCCGGTATTGATTTAATAGATGTGTTGTAGGTTCTTGCTGATAAACAGTCCCGAGTACTTTGACTATTACTGTGATCTATTACTTTGCTGTTGAACAAGTGAGTTTCACTAACTCTTATATTATGTTGTGATACGTGCTCTATGTGATATTGTGATTGATGTGACACGGAAGTTGTGTCTACCCCGCCTTTATGGCAATTGATGTGACACGGAGGTGGTGTCTACCCCACCTTTATGGCAATTGATATGACACGGAGGTTGTGTCTACCCTACCTGTGTGGCGTAATTGATGTGATGTGCATTATCTGTAGATGTGTGTTGTTCTGATATAATGTATGAGTGTGGTGTGCTCACTAAGCTTTGTGCTTAACCCGTTGTTGTTGATTCTTCCAGGACCGTCACGTGTTGACAAGGGGAAGGCTCCCGCATGACAGCTGTTTCCGCTAAATGATTTTTGAACTCTGTTTTAAATTACTAACATGTAGTTTGTACCATAAGTCCATGTGTTGGGCTGGTGGTGGATTGGTGATGAACCGAATGTTTAATTAACGACTTACAATTTTATATGAAATTATATATATATATATATGAATTCAAAAAAAAAATTTGGGACGTTACAGAACCGCCATTTATTTTTAGAACTCAAATCCGACTCAAAACCACATAAATCGATCCCCAAACATCTCCTAACACTTATGTTTGGGACCTGTTAGAACACTTTTGTAATGTAAAACTCTCAACTAACAACATCAAATTTTATGAACTAATCAAGAACTTCTTTTACCCATTAGTACTTTAGATTTCAAAATAATAATACTTACTTGTTCCTAAATGGTAGGTGTAATCTTCCTCCTCAAATCCTTAATTCAAAACTTGACTAAAATCTAAATATTTGAGGTGTGTGTATGTGTGTTTGTTCAAAGAAAAGAAAGAAAAGAAGAAAAGAAAATAGATAAGAAAGAAAGAACAAAAGAAAAGGAGAAGAAGAAAGGGGTATCTCGCTCCCCTTTTCAACTTACAACTCGTTCAAACGCTATTCGTAAATTCTAACGAGGATATATATGAAATCCTTATTTTAAACCATTTAATAATTCATAACTATTATTCGTTTTCATCAACACCTCATTTAGTAGTAAAAATATATATATCGTCCTCCTTTAAACTTGGAATTCTTATTTTTTTTCACAAGAATACAACTCTAAAAGCAAAGGGTACAACTAGGCCCGTTTTGGAGTGTTACAATTTATCCGTTTCATAAGTTAAAACCGTAACTTACGATTTCTGATTTGTAACTAACTAGTTATAAATTTGTTCTTTCAAGTATGGTTGCATTACTTCTCGATAGGCCCTCGCAAGTGTGACCCTTGAGTGCCCTATGACGTTGGAGGTGGCATCGGGTTCGCTAACTATGCACACCGAACTAACAATGTCGAGTACCATAAGTTTTGAGATTCAAAAGTAAATGGAGAATCTTGGTGCATTTAACATAATTTATTGGTTGAAGGAGATATTCCAACAACAGGCTAAGCACGAGCATTATGAGTATCTTAAGGACCTGATTGGTAGACATCTTCAAGATGGTGGGAATGTAAGAGCCCATATGCTACGAATGAAAACACACGTGGAGCGATTGGAGAGGTTGGGTTTTGTCCTTGGGAGGGAGCTGTATGTGGATCTAAACCTATGCTCATTGCTCACTGCATATGATTGTTCTCTATGCGTTATCATGTGCATAGAATGGATAAATCTCTTATGGAGCTACATGGTATGTTAAAGACTTCTAAGTCTAGCATGACCAAGCATAAGCCTGCCCCCTCTAATCTCGTCTTGTCTATCCGTGAGGGACGAATCTTGAAGAAGAAGAATAAACTGGCTTTTACTCCTAAGGGTAAATGAAAGGAAAAGATTGAAGCTTCCAAGCCTAGTCCTTAACTAGAGCCGAAAGCTAGAGGAAATATTCCCCAAGCTAAGAATCCAGAGGAAGGGTTTGTTTCTTCTGTGAGGATAAAGGGCATTGGCGCCAAAGCTGCTGAAAGTACCTAGATTTATGTTTATTATCTTCTGAAAAGATTCACGTTTAGGATGGCACCGGGGTAGATTGGGCAGGTTGTGTGCGTAGTGCAAAATTGGAGACAAATGTAGACTATGGAACAACATTATTAGGTAACATATTCTTGACATGATATTCGAATGAAAAAAGCGAGAAGGCATTTATTACACATGAAGGATACTTAAATGTCAAAGATTACTGATTTATGAGATTTAATTAAATTATTCTTGAACTACTGATTTAATTAAATTATATTTTTACTATTTATGTTTCGGAGTTTTGTTTTGAGTTGCTCATTGGTCATCTGTTGATTTAACCCTTTTCAAGTACACATGTTTTTCAAGTACCCATGTTTTGGGATCGGACGATGGTTTGTGGATGTGCCCGTGGTCGTGCAACTTTTTAAGTGTTCATGTTTATGTGCTAGTTGGCCAAGTGTTCTTTAATCTCTCAAACTATTAGATGTTTAAAATAATTGTACTATTGTTTTTAATTATTAATGTTTTGTTTAAACTATTTATATACTTGGCTTCGGTTATTTTCTTAAATAAATGGATCTAAGTTGCACAAATTTTTAAGAAAAAATTGTAACTGGAAATAGGCGGTTACATGCTGCCGCCACCACGGTCAACAACTCAACACCATCCATGACCATAGCCCACCACTACCGTTCGTCGACCCTAGCGAGGGGATGATTAGATTGCTCCATTGACTAATAGTCGCTTAGCTGACCAATGGATGATCAACTAAGTGCTTGTTTGGCTAGTTGCTTAGCTAGACTATGGATGCTCACTTGTGTGGTTGTTTTGCTAATTGTTGCTTAGCTGAAAGACTTAGCTAACCGCGGTGCTGACCACGGTTGTGAAAGTAAACAACAAAAAACGTAATTAAGACTTTTAAATGTTGTATACACAAAAGCTTTTTGTTTAACACTAAAGTAGAACAAAGGGTAAAATAGGTTAGACTGCGTTCAATTGAGCCAAAGGCTAGGTACCTCCGAAAGGAACCCTAATTAGGAAAAACTCCTTTTATATAAAAAGAACCAAGTATAGCAAACAATGCACACGGTACAACCCCTCTCATTTATATTAGCTATTATATATGTACACTAGTTTAAATGCTCGTGTAAACATACATGGTAGTCACAATTATTTATGTGAAAACATTATTTTATATTCTCTTAGTTAAATATACGATTGTTTTATATTAACGAAAAAAATACAATCCGACAGTCTATTGAAGACAAAAAAATTATATTAATTTCACTTGAGATAGAAAAGTAAATGGTAACAATATATAATTTAATTACAATAATGTTTGTATTATATAACAAATATAGATAATGATAAGGAATTTGAATATTTACTAAATTAATGTAGTTGATAAAATTTTTGAATTAGAGAAATAGTATAATGTAAATTAAATTGATTCTAAATCAAAATTGAGTTTCAACTTTGATAATCAAAACCAAGTTCCAAAATTGATTTGTATGAATTTTGTCTTTTTTGCAATTGTATACAACTAATTTTTTACTTAAAAAGATTACGATCAACTTTCATAATCGTTTTTATCATATGCAAACAATTTCTTTTGTGTCATTTTTAGTTATTATTCTACATGATAAACTTTGTCATAATTTTTTTTTATTTACAACAATTTGCATACAATGAGAGAATTATAAAAGTTAAACACAAGGTACAACCCCTCTCATATATATATATATATGCAATATATGTAATTAAATATATATACATATATTCAAGAAGAAGTAGATGACATGATTATAGAATGTATAACATAACTAGGAATGACATACGAAGAAAGCTATAAAAAGTTATAAGAATATTATAATTTACCATTAGTAGAAAATATTCAGACATCTACATTTTATAAAATGTTATCAGATTTTTATAACCGGGTAGAACCAAGAACATCTACATAAGAAACAACAGGATCAGAATTATGGACACAACCGATGACAACTTACCAACAAGAATCAAACATAAGAGAAAGAGGAAGTAGACTACCTATAGGAAATCTATAAAATAGTAGTATGTTAGTATTAGAAAAACAAAAACATTAGTTGTGGATTGGTAAAATCTTAATATGGGAACAAACAGTAGTAAGAATGTGGGAAACAAATAAAAAAGATATTATAGACATGTTCGCATATTTAGAAACCACATTAGGACCAATAGCATTAGGCATATGACAAAGTAAAAAAGCCTAAGACCCCGATGAAGTAAACAGATTAAAAGCCTTAGGAGATAATCCATATAATTTTATGTTTCAAATTAGAACTCTTATATTGGGAGTTGATCAAGCAAAAAATAACACTCTATTACAAGATACAACAATTGGAAATTTAGAACAGTTAAGTATAGCAGATATGAAATACATCAACGAATTCACTTTAGATTTTACTAGATTATTATCACAAACGGGACAAGCTATGGATAATAATTTGTGTGATAAATACTTTATAAAATTATGAGGAGATTTAGGAAAAAATATACATGAGGCATGGGAAAATAACTATGGAAATCATAAACATTAGGAATAGGGCCTAGAATAACACATACATTTTCAATATTAGAAGAACGATGTAAAGAAATAGCCCACATTACAATAACAATAAACAATAGGAAAAAACTTAGAAAAAGTACTATATACAGATAGGGATATAAGCCTTACAATAACAAGTATGTTAAAAAAAACCACAAACTAGAAGTTGCAAGTGTTTTATATGCAGAGATGGAAAACATTTAGCAAACAGTTGTCCTAATAAAAACAAAAATATAGAAAGAAGTACTTTTGTAGAACAAACAGATGAATATGAAATAGAATTTGTAGAAACAAATAACTCTGATAATGAATCAATATATAGTATATGTAGTAATAGTGAAACAGAGAAATCATTAACAAAAGATACCTACACATATGTTAATACAGAACAAGAAGAATGTAAACATAACGGGATAAAAAACTGAGGAAACAATTACATAAAATGTTATAACTGTGGATATTATCCTAGCATTGAAAAGAGATCACAATGTAACATTTGCTTTAAAGAAATATGTTGTTTATGTCTTAAAAGGTACTTAATATAATAACTAAAAAAGACAAAGTACAAAGAAAGGAACCAAACATATTTAAAGAAAAAAAATAGAAAAACTAGAAATACAGCTAAATTACATAAATTAAAAATAGAAAATATAGAAGGAAAGATAAGATATATAGAATACCTAGTTGAAAAGAAAAAACAAAAGCAAGACATGCTAAGAAAATACACATATACAAACGAAGGGATCCACAAATATGATTAATTTACAATGTAGATTATGGTTAAATAATAATAAATTTCTAGATTTAACGGGAGCAACGAAAAGCATAATATCTCATAGTTTAGTACCAAAACAATATCATAAAGAACTTTTTTATAAACTAATTACTCGAACAGTTGAAGATAGGTTAATAACAATTACACATTATATAATAACAATTACACATTATATAGGACCAACAGGAATACAATTTCTTGATTTTGTAGGAGATTATAGTATAAGATATGACATTTTCCACGTTAACATTAATCCAAAATATATTAAATCGAAAGATTTCATTCTTGGCTTAAACTTCATATTACGATTTGTAACGCCGCCTAAATTAGAGGAGCTTATTTTTTTAATAATAAACTCTGTTTCGAGTTTTTAAACTGTGTGGATACAACTATAAATACAATATTTCAAAACCTGTTTTTATAAAAATATTTATAGCTGTCACAGCGTAAGCATTTTAAACTAATTTAATAATTTACAACCTATAAATAAGTTGCAATCAAAAGATATCCCAAAGGCGTTACTGATACGGCCAACCATTACTAAATACAAACATACAACAAAAGTATTCAAAAGTGTTGTAATACCCTGTTTCCATATTATGAATAAATGAATATTTGATTGGATGATACGAGTTTTATATACATATATATTGGAGTTGCTTATTATTTAGGGAATTTAAGTTGTAATTGATTTGTTGGGTTAATTAGATTATTACATAAACAAGTTTTGGGCTAGCATGGTGTTGGGCTTATTAATCAAGGGAAATGAAATAAGGAATTGAACCTTATGGGCTTAAAGTTAATGCCATTGTTGGGCCCAAGGCCTTGTGAGAAACAAGTATAAAAGGAGGATTAGGGTGCAGCCTCCAAGGAAAATACACCGTTGCATTGAGAGTTCTTGTGTATGTGTTTGTGTGTGTGCAAACTCACGAGAGAAGCAAGGAGAAGGAGCTAAGAATCTGTTGGAAACCCATGGTTTTGGCAAGGGAATCATCAGGTAATGTTTCCTATATCTCTATGATGTTGTTGAATCGATTTTACCTTGTTTGGATGATTATTTGGGTTTTTGGGGTTTTGGGTTTATGAAGAACATGATAAAGAATCTGAGCTAGGAACTTGAATACTTGTTGTGTTGTGTTTAGATCTTGAAGAAAATGCTTATATGAATGGAGAAACGTTTTGAAACACAAATATAGTGATTTGGTTAAGTTTTGAGAAGGTTGTGATTTTGAAAATGGAGTTTTAAGGTTCTGGGTTTTTCAAAAAGATGAACTAGTAGGGAAGAATAAGTCGTGCGACCTTCAAGCTAGGTCCATGCGACTTTCAGCTTGATTATTTGCTCCATGTGACTTACAGTCCAAGTCCATGCGACTTTCGGATGGCAGGGATAGGTGTTCATGCGACTTGAGTGTTTTTCATGCGACTGTCGGATTCTATGAATAGTCATGCGACTGTCGGATGGCCTATGTATATCCATGCGACAGTCGGATCTGCATAAGAGTCGGATTGCATAAGTATCGGATTTGCATAAACAAGTCGGATTTTGCATAAGACTGTCGGATTCATAGAGTGTCATGCGACTGTCGGATCCATAGAGTGTCATGCGACTATCGGATTCATAGGGTGTCATGCGACTGTCGGATTCATAAGGTGTCATGCGACTGTCGGATTGCATGAGAGTGTATGCCAAGCGACCTAGTATAGGCCCATGCGACTTTCGCATGGGGCATGTTAGCAAGTCCATGCGACTTTCAGTGTTAGGTCTGACCTAGTGTGGCCCGACTTAGGGTCTGTAGTATACCCAAGCTAATCAGTGGAGATATCTGTATTGTAGGTCCTTGCGACTGGACTTGTTAACTTACAACTTGTGAAACCTGTTGCTTTTATCTGTGCTGCAATCAGGTGAGTTACCCTAACTTATACATGATATTAGTGTGAAATGTATATGTTATATTTTTATGTGATGTTTAACTGATGTGATTATGTGAAGTGAAGGGTTACGTTATATTGTGGTGAAAACGTAACTCGGGCACAGTCATACATAGTGTGAAATCCTTGGTACGGCTTGGATAGTTAACTGTGACCCAAAGTGTGAAATCGTCGTCAGTGCACTGCGTCGGTAGTATGTGTTATGATATGTGATCATGGATTTGTGTTATGATGTGACATGTACATACCTAGTGTGGTGTGTAAGTTAGAGTGCTCGCTAAGCTTTATGCTTACTGTTGTTAAACTTATTCTTTTCAGGACCTGATCGTGGGAAGGCTCCAGCAGTGTGAAGACGGCTCATCATTTATTCAAACCGTTTCTGCTGTTTAATTTTATTCGAACATTTGCTAGAACAATATTTGTAATATTACTTAATCACACTTAATGACGGGTAGTCCCGGGTGCGGGGCCTCGTATGATTTTGTTGAATGCATTTATATTTCTATATTCATTTGTAAAAAAAATAAAATTTGGGACGTTACAAGTGTGTTCCCCAAAACATATCATGATATCCACAGGTACCCGTCCTCACTAATCCATCTATTTACCTACGCATGGAATTTACACGAGAGGGTTAGCTATAAATAGCTAGTGAGTAATAGTTAAGCGGAAGCATCATAACAACAATATCATATACATATCACATACATAGCATATCAACAAACAAGTCTATCATAGCATATTGTAAAGCACCGGTTAGTGAGCAGGTATCACGTCTTGCAGTGTAATGAGCCTGACTCAGTGATCCTAACCGGGAAACCGATACTTCCTCCGCGCCAGTGGAGAAGCGGGTAATGGTCCACCATTGCGTTAACGGGGAACTCACCCGGGGGAACTGAGAGCCCATAATAGTGTTGAGGGGAGGAGGTTTTGCAGGAACCATGATTCATGATCATCGAATCGCTGCACATCATAGATGACGACACAAGGCCCCAACTAGATCCTGACAAGCTGGCCTCAAACATCCAACAAAGTACCGGTACTAACACACATTGGCCTACTTAAGCCACAACATAACATAGTTGGCTTACAAAATCCATAGCATATCATAATTGGCCTACAAAAGCCATAACATATCAAATTGGCCTACAAAAGCCATAACACATCATGGTTGGCCTACAAAAGCCATAACATATCAAGTTAGACTTACAAAAGCCATTAACATGAATACATATCAAATTACAACTCATTTGGCCTACAAAAGCCTTTAACATGCATAATTATCAAGTCTTTGGTTTCTAGCATGCAAGCTACTATATAACATTCTTGATATCATGCTTAGGTTAACCGGAACTCACCTGTTGAGCTATAATAGACAAAAATAATGTTCCGGCTCTTCTTGGTCGTCCTTAGCACCTATAATACATCATTCACATTTAGACATTTAAACATGCAAAGAAACCATCAAGACACTTAAAACAATGTCCTAATAGTGTTCCTAACTTGTTTCTAACCTATAACCATAGCCCAAACATCAACACACGAAAGGAACAACACAAAACAACATCTTGTGCAGAAACTGAGACGCGACCAAGGTTGGAACGCGACGCGTTCCATGCTGCAATACATATTTTCAGTTTTGCACAACAGGTGCAATTTGATCCAAATCAAAATTTTTAGTGTTCTCTAGCATCATTTGGCACTTGTAGGTGCTTTCTAACATTCTTAACACTTATCCAACTAATTCATACAAAAATCAAACTTAAATTAACAAGAAAGTGTCCATTATGTCCAAAACTTAAAATAAATCAATTCCAACACCCCAATACACCATTACTACTCAAAATGACTTATTGAAGCTATTGGAGTTGAACAAATAAATTAAAACTATTGTTTGATAGCATTCTCCAATTTTTGGCATTTAAAGCCTATTTTAGCACTATTTTTGTCTATTCAATCAAAATCACCATTTCAATCTGAATTTTATGTTCCAATCAATCCATATGAGTTATATGAACTTGTTAGAACATTAAAAATCAGGCCTTGATGGTCAAATTGGGTTTGACCCGTTTTTGGCAATTTTGACGCATTTGGTCATTTCTTGGATTTGAGCAATTCTACCAATTCTAATTTATAAATTGTGTTCTTTATCATCTATACAAGTTGTAGGAACAATTAGAAGTAGTAAAATCAGTCCACAACGGTCAATTTCGGATTTAACCCAAACTTGACCTAAAAACCTAATAAACCAAGAACAAGGAAGAAGCTTACAAATGAGATGGAGAATATGATGAAGAATAGATTAGAACTTGGATTTTGAGGCTGGAATTGATAGCTCAATAGATCTCTCTTGTTTCTCCTTCTTCAAGAACAAAAAGGAGTATGTGTTAGTGTGTGAATACGTGAGTGTGTGTGTAGTGATAAGTCAAGACCGACCTGTGGGTTTTAATTATCCACAAGTGGGTATCTTGTTCTCTTTTCAACTTACAATATGACATCCGTTTACCTATTTCGACTAACGGGGATATTTTTGGAACCCTTATCTTAAACCGTCTAATATTTTATCATTATTATCTATTATTGTTATTATTATTATTATTATTATTATTATTATTTTTATCACCTCATTTAATAACTATTTTAGTCATTTATATCAATAACTAACAAATATATATTTAATTCAATTTATTTAAATTATCTAACGTACCACGTTTGAGCGCGTCTAGGCCTTTTTTTGAGGATGTTACAGGATTAAATGGAACAATTACAAAAACATGTAATTTGTCACACTTAGTAAACATATTTATAGTTTTCCTACATCTCGTTATATAAATACATCTGAGTTTGCTCGAAAGCCCGGTGGACAAGGTAATTTAGAATTTTTAAAACAAAATCAAAACTATAAAATTTATATAGAAAATGAGACGGTTAAACTACTCACATACTTTTTAACACACGAATTAGAAAAAGGGAAAGATATTACTAAAAGCCAAAATTATCCTATTATTCTACATTTAGAAAAAATAGGACTCATTGGGGAAGACATTAAAAAATTAAAAGTAAAATATACATGTAAATTTAATTCAAAAACCCGGATGCTACAATTAGAACACTAAATATAGAATATAACCCTTTAGACAAAGCAGAATTAAAAAAACAGATACTAGAAATGCTAGAACAAGGATTAATTCAGAAATCAGAAAGCCCTCACACGTCAGTAGCATTCATAGTAAGAAATCACAGTGAGATTAAAAGAGGAAAAGGTAGAATAGTCTATAATTACAAACGTCTAAATGATAACATAGAAGATGATGGTTACAATATCCCAAATAAAGACAGTTTATTAAATCTTATACAAAAGAAAAAAGTATTTTCAAAATTCGACCTAAAATCAGGATACAATCGGTTACAACCGGAAGAAAGTTTTAAACCATGGACAACCTTCACATGTTCAAGAGGACCGTTTGAATGGAATGTTCTAAGTTTTGGATTGAAAAATGCTCCGTCTATATTTCAAAGATTTATGGACAATATTTCTCTTAACTATGATTTATGTTTAGTATATATTGATGATATTTTAGTTTACACATGATATTTGAAGAAATTAAAAAGAACGGTATAGTTGTCTCTAAAGAGAAAATGGAATTATTTAAAAGAAAATTTTCATTTCTTGGCTTAGAAATAAGAAACGGAAAAATAGAATTACAAGCACATATTTCGACGAAGATTTTAGAGTTTCCAGGAAAATTTGAAAACGTAAAACAAATACAAGCATTTTTGGGCCTAGTTAATTACGCTCGAAAATTCATACCCAATCTTTCAAAATAAATGAAGCAGTCAAAAACATTAAGCCATTAGAATTACCATTAGTTACCAACTACATAATTATTGAATTAGATGGTTGTAAAGAAGGATGGGGAGTGGTCCTATTTTGCAAACCAGATAAATACAGTCTTAAAGATATAGAAAAAATATGCTCATATGTAATTGGAAATTTTAATAAAGCAGGATCAAACTAGACTAGCTTGGACTTTAAAATTCAAGTATTAATTAGTGCTTTAGAAAAATTTAAAATTATTTTACATAAATAATTTACAGTAAGAGTAGATTGTGAAGCAATAGTTCATTTTATTAAAAATGATGAAAGTAAAAATGTAAATAGAACTAGGTGGGTAAATTTACAAAACATTATATAGAGGGCACTGGATATAGAATAAAAATTTCGAACACATTAAAGGAAAGAATAATGGCATAGCAAATATGCTCTCTAGAAACATTAATAAACTATTTGTTGCATATGGTTAGCAAAGACAAAGGTAAGAAGAAACTCATATATCCCATATAATACAGAAAATGATCATATTTAACAGTAGAAAAACCGTCCAAAGCTCCCTTCAAAAAACTCTAGATCAGAGACTTGACAGTATTACACAGTCCCAGTTTCTACAAACTTATAGCTCTTTAATGAGACCTCGATTGGAGATGAATAAAATTCGTCTCACCAATCCCTACTCTACACAAAAAATGACTAGTCCAGTCATTACATTTGGCAATTATGTGTTACAGGTATGCCATGATGAAGCTAAAAAATTTAGACCCATCATTGGTATGCAGTTAACACATAAACAATAGTGTTTACTAGACAAACTGTGGCATGTATAAACTATGCCACACGCCTCAACATTTAGAGTACAAATTTTAAATGCATTAAGCATTTACTTTCATGTACAGAGTCAAAAGACCCCTGAACTAAAGAAACACAAAATTTCTTATTATGTAATTTTTAGGGGAACAAAAATTGGTATTTTTAACAAATGGGAGATAATTGCATAGTATATAGAGTGTCCCAATCCCATTTATAAAGGATTCTATAGTTTTCCTGAGGTTATTTAAAGCTTTTTTATAAGTGGCTAAAGTAAATCCAAAACAGTTAATCAAATCTTTCGAGGAAATAATCACTAAGTTACAAGAACAGTTGATGCAATATGGAAAAGATGCACAGTATATATTGAGAACAGTTTGCTAAAACAAAAATTAGCACTTCTCAAAGCAAAAAATACATAACTTCAAAAAGACATCGAGAAGAAAGAAAGGAAAGTAGACACAGTTATAAGCAGAAATTACAACAGCTTCAAGGCAAGGATTTTAGATCTCCCTTGGAAATAAACTATGGAACCAATTACAAAACAATTTAAAGAGTTTGAACAGATTGTCAAAATTTGTACAGAATTTCCTATTATCCTATATACCTTACAACAAAAAATCGTGGATATTGCATTTTACGAAAACAAATATAAAGGGGTAACAGTAAAACAAAGAAGCCACTCTAGTGAACTCGGAATTGTCACAGACCCTTGTGTTTACAAATAAACCTAAACACTATGACACTCACCCAAGATGTTCTTCAATTCTATCATAACGGTATGATTGATTATCTTGAATTCAAATTAAACCCTAAAACAAAAACCATCCTTAGCAAGTTTGGTGAAACGTTTATGTTAAAAGTAGGAAATATCGCATCCTACAACTCCTCTCCCGTCATCGGATGCAAAATATTTTCATCCTTTCTAGAAGCAAATAGCCATACTTACAGACCTGCAAAAAAGAGAGTTTTTATTACACACACGATAGCTACACAAAACATGTTCAAGCAGCTCGACACATCCACAGAAATTAATTTTGGAGTATGTGAAAGATTTGCAGAAAAACTAACACTCTTCCGGTATACCCCAAATCTACCATTAGATTTTTTATGGGAAAGTTTCAAATTACTCGTAGTAGGACATTACCAACAAATTTGGTCACATAAAAATTGGAATATGCTTATAATGAAGAATTTTCCCTAGAAGACGATGCAACAACAACACAATCCATAGACGAGTCTCATAAAGACCTAACATCAGCAAAGAAAGAATACGCAAGCAGTGACAACAACACCACAATCAAGAAGGACCGACAAAAACAACTATTTACTCTTAAAATCATTGAATCTTTCGTACGAGTTAACTCGTACATTTCTTCTTTTTCTCTTGTTCAATTATGTTAGCTCACACGTTTTTCTTTTCTTTAATTATTGTTCTGTAAGATTCGTTTGTTTCTTTCTTTTTCTCTTCTTTTGTTTAATTATTAAGATTCGATATGTTTTGTAAATTAGTAGGTAGGTCTTGTAGTTGATTGTCTATATAAACGATCACAAGTTTAGTTTTAAAAAACAACCCCAAGAAGCAATAAAAATACTTGCAAAAATATTCAAATCTCATTGCATGCTAAAAAACTCTTTCCAATTCCCTTAGTTGATCTTGAATTCCTAATCCTCCTCTTATACTTCATATTATATCCCTCGCTATTAAAAAAATCCTTCTTGTGTGGAACTACCGCTGCATATACACTATGGTGATTTCAATCTCTGCATTCTAAATAAGTTTTCGATGTCCTCTTCCATTTTCTTTTTCTTGTCTTTATCTTTCAATATTAAGTTTTTTATTTTTGTGGTTTAACGGAAAGCCAAAAAATCCGCTATACCCCCTTGTTGGCATCCGGTGATTCTGAGATCTAAAATATCAAGATAGGCTATATCTATACTACTATATAAAGCATTTAGTGATTCTGAGATCTAAAATACCAAGATAGGCTATATCTATACTACTATATAAAGCATTTAACACTCTCTCTCCTCCTTAATTTTAAGACTTCTTAAAATTCAATCAAAAAAACATCTTGGCCTTTCATTCTATTTAACTTAATCTCATCCACTCAATCTTTAACCATTCCAATCTCTCTCCTAATTTACTTTAACTTTTTATTCAATTAAAATATACTCTCACACAAACATAATTATACACCATAACAACATAATTTCTAATATCTTATTAACTTCTCTATCCTTATTTCACAAATATGATTTTTTTCCTTATTTTAATGTCTTTTAGATTTTATTTTTAAAATTAATAAAATAGTTTATGCAAATAAAAGAAATATTGAAAAAATGGGACATGTTGCTAAAGAAATTTTTTTGTGACATTGAATTTTGTGAATAACAAATCATTACATTTTTGAAAGCAGTATATTATAAAACAAAAATTATTCGACTCCGCAGCATTGCGCGGGTACGATGCTAGTATATATATATATATATGAGAGGGTTAAAATGTGAACTATTTTTGTACAAGAATTGTGAGAATCAATCTTACCCCTTGATTAAAATTAATAAAGGGCTAAGATTTTTTGATGGCTAATAGCTCATTAATGACATATTAATGAGGGGTATCGTGGGAAAATCAAGCCTTGCAAATTAACGACGGCTTATCCGGACGCAATCCACAACTGGGTAAACATATAAATGACTAAAATATCCCTATCAATGATTCATTAACGGCGTAAGAAACAATTCTCGCAGTTTTCGTACGAAAAATAGCTATCGATTGAACTTTTCCATATATACAGGGGTATATGTAATGTAGAAACTAGAAGGGGGTTGAATAATTTCTATGTCCACTTTTTAAAAAAATTAACTTATATCTTGCACAATAATAAATAATGAATAATAATATGCAGAATATATAAAAGCAAGAATATAAATGAATTTATATAGATATATATAAATATCCTCACGCTCGACCGCGGTCACAACTAGGGACTTTGGTGGTTTTCCCCACGGTTGTGGTCGCAGTGGTGGCGGTCGACCGTGGTGGTTCGACCATGGGAGCTTTTCCCTTTTCTTTTACAAAAATAATTTTCTTGTGAGGGGTGATAAAATATTTTCATTTGAGGTAAACCCTAATCCAGTTTTATTATAAGTGGACTTTTGAGCACTTAACATCTCGTTTAACATCAAACTACTTTTCTCAAACTTTGATTTTGTTTCATATAAGTTCACTTTGCATTTATGCATTTACAATTTTTCATTTTCATTCAAGAGGATAGAGTTTTGATTTTTTAGATCCATAATCAAATCTTTTAACAAATCATTTTCACATGTTACAATGTCTCTTTCAAGTGAGATTTTAGAGTTAATCTCATTCAAGTATTCTATTTTATCACTTGCTGTTATAAGCAACTTTCCGCATTTGTAGTATTCTTTTTTAAAATCATTTTCAAATAATATATCACTATTTAAAAGATGAATGAGTATGTACCTCATTTGTTTCTTTTGCCATGATACAAAATTCTTCACTTTCTTTGGTCAGTTCCTCTTCATTTTCACATCAAGCCCCGCTTACGAATGCTCTATGGTTTTCTTCCCTCTTTATGTTCTTAGGGCATTCATTCATGAAGTGGGATGGATCTCAACATTTGAAGCATACATTTTGCTTCTTTTCACCATTGGGTTTTTCTTTTCTTTTCTCCCAAGGTTTGCCATCTTTCGTATCCTTCTTTGGATACCGAACAAATTTTCCCTTTCTTTTAAAGAATCTGCTAAGATTTCGGATTGCCATAGCAAACTCATCATCATCCTTTTCATTTGAGGGAAACTTTTTCATCATCATCATCATCATCATCATCATCATCATCACTTGAGCTCTCCTTGATGTGTTTGGCTTTTAATGTCAAAGATTTTACCTTTTCACTCTTCCCGTTGGTTATTTCATTGTCTTTTCAATAACAATTTCATAGAATTTTAAATTGCCTATGAGTTCATCAAGTTTAAAGACATTTAAGTCTTTGGATTCTTTTATGGTAGTGACCTTGGGTTTCCACTTCGGATGCAAAGCCCTAAGAAACTTTATCACATAATGTTTGTTAGTATATTCAACTCCAAGAGATTTTAAACTTGAAATAATATTATTAAACTTAGTGTATCCTTCTTCAATGGTTTCATTTTCGGACATTAATTTTTTTCATATTTTTGAACAAGAAAGTTAATTTTACAATCCATAATTTGTGGATTTCCTTGGTGTGTTGTGATAAGATTTTTCCAAATTTCATTTGATGTTTTGCACATAACCACTCTTTCAAATTTTGTTCGTGGTAGAGCATTGTACAAAATTAATTTAGCTTCAAAAATTTTCTTTAATTGAAGTTTATCTTCAGGAGTTATTTTAGTGTCATCTTCGGGTTTAAAGTCTCCTTTCTCAATAATATCCCACAGGTCATAGTCTTTTGCTTTGACATAGATTTCAAAGCGTTGTTTCCAATAACAAAAACCGTCAGTTTCAAGTAGTGGAGGTCTAGACATAGAACAACCCTCAACATAGTTTCCTTGAGCCATGGATCAACTCAAAATTTGAAAAGTTTAGTTTTTGTAAATTTTATAAAACTTGAGCAAATTGAGAGCAACTTGCTCGGATACCAATTGTAGAAACTAGAAGGGGGTTGAATAGTGTGTATGTCAACTATTTTAAAAAATTTTTAACTTATATGTTGCACAATAATAAATAATGAATAATAATATGCAGAATATATAAAAGCAAGAATATAAATGAATATATATAGTTATATATATAAATATAAGTATTTATAGTGTATATATATATTAATGCGTATAAATATATATATATATATATGTATAAATATATATATATATATGTAAGTATATATATATATATATATATATAAGTATATTCTTGACAATAAAGTAAATGACTTAAGAATGTGTAAATGTAAGTGCAAGAATGTAAAGACAATAATGTAAATACTTAAAATGTAAAGACAAAAATATCGAAGCGATAATGTAAATTCAAGAATATAAATGCAAGTATGAAGGAGAGTAAGGTTTAGAGAGATGACACCAAGATTTATAGTGGTTCGGTTGAATTCCAACCTACGTCCACTCCTTGACCTCCGTCAAGAGTTTCACTAGCAAAACGTGCAAAAGTTATCTTAGACCAGAAGAGATCACCGAATACAATCACCTTTGTATTGTAGGTGACAACCACTCCAAGCTCTAATACAAGAGCTCAAATGTGTTCTTCACTAAGAACACCAATCTTCTTCAACAAGAAGATATGAACAAGTTCTCCCCAAAGAACATGAACAAGAAACACAAGTGGGGAATAGTCAAACCCACCAACAATCAAAGTTGTCTTTCCCACAAGAACAACCACACAAATCTCACAAACCACCAACAATGGTGTATACAATAATCACTCACAAACAATGAGAGGTAAATATAAGAAGATGAATATGAATATCTCTCTCTCTCTTGACTCTTCTTGCAAGATCTTATGTTTGATAATCAAAGAATATAACAACATCAAGAATCACACATATAAGTATAAAAGTGAAAGATCACAAGTGTGTGATAGAATGTTCAGAGAATTTCAGTAGAAAAGGGTGAGGAGTTATGAACAAATGGTTGTGTATATAGAGAGATTGAAGAGAGAGAATGGTGAGTTGTCAAGTGACCTGTAACGTCCCAAAGTTCAAAAGTTGTTATGACTAAGTGTTATAAAAGATTGGAGGTGTTTATAAAACTAGAAGGGCTAAAGTTGTCAGTTTGAAACATGATAAGTTCAAGGGCTGAATGGTCATTCTTGAAAAGTTCTATTATATATATGAGTTTTGTAGTTTGACTTAGAAAAGTCAAACCTTTCATGTTCCAGCCACAGTAAAAATCAGAGAACTTTCAAGCATTTTGGATGAGAAATCAGTAAGATTATAGTGAGATAACAGTATACAAGTGATCCTCAATAGCAAGGTATGTGTTTTTGATTGAGTTTTATATAATTTGAGCCAAGAAAGTGATTTCAAGGTGAAATCATTGATCTTTGCATGTTAATGTGTTTCTAGATGTTGTGTAGTTATTTTAGAAGTTGTAGTATGGTTTGCAAGTGCTGGAAAACACTTGTTTTTAGTTTAGATGTGATTCTGGTTGGAAAACAGCAAGGCAGTCCCGAAACTGCTGCTGCAGTTCTTGAGGCACGGGCATGCCTTTGGGGGTACGGCCGTACCAAGTGGGCGTAACCGCCATTGTTCTTCAGGTCCGGGCGTACCTATGAAGGGTACGGGCGTGCCTGGCCCAATACGCCCAAGTTGGAGCAGGTCATGTTTGGGCCCAGAATGAAAGGCACGGGTGTGCCTTGAGGGAGGCACGGGCGTGCCTGGCCCTGTTTAGCTTTATTCTTTCAGCAGAGTCTTAAGCATTGATGCAGGGATTATATATTGCTTGTAGGCAATAAGTGATGGCGTACTTATGGCGAAGTGCAGCCGAGTTAGCAAAGCTTAGCATGTTACACGATCACCAGGTGAGTGTACTAGTCCTTTAGCATGTTTAGCACATGACTATAATTTAGATGAACAACATGATATCTGTAATATGAGATATGAATTTTATATGCATACAATGAAAGTAAGCATGGTACAGAATACGTACGAGGTTTAACCTTGTACAAAGAACAATGTTAAGATTTACAGCCATACAGATGGTGTAACTGTACACCAAAGTAGTATAAGTATCTATGAGTCAGTATATGTATATGTGCACTAGAAGATATGTTATGTTATGACCAGATATGATATGCATACATGACCAGATATGATACGTATACGTGACCAGATATGATATGTTATGTTATGACCAGATATGACATGTGATATAAGTACAGGTGTATAGTCTTGCCATGAGCATAACTATGCACAAGAACAGAGATAGGGTATTCAGCGAGCTGTTTACCGATAGCAGTTGGGATAGGCTACTCCTACGAGGTGTAGATAAGCCCAGCACAGAGGATACCTAGTACGTGCAAGTGTAGCTTTGTATCTAAGATAGTAGAAAGGGGTATATCAAGCTCTTTATACCCAAGAGAAGCGCTGGGGCTATTCTACACTAAGGTGTAGATAAACCCTAGTACAGTAACAGTTTTGCGTATTTGCAGGTGATACAACATGGATGCGAGACATCCTGAAGAGATCTTACTCCAGTTATTACAGTTTGGAGATTTTACTCCTGTTCCATGTTGTTTATGCTCAGTTAGTATGCTTACTAAGCGTTAGCTTATGTTTCAGTATTGAATGTTGTAGGTTATGCAGATTCCGGCAAGGGTAAGGCCCCAGTACGGTGCTCAGTCGGCTAGCTCCTGATTTTCAAGAAGCAAACATTGACACTACTTTTGTAAGTGTTAGCACGCATATGTTTAGAAACTGTATTATTGTGAAACTCTGATATCTTTTTGGTTCTAACACGTAAGATAATGTTTTTAAATTAAAACCGAAAAAGTGGTGTTACATGACCGGATGGTCAAAGCCCACGGTCGACCGTGACTTGTGACCGTGGCTCACTTGCACAGCTTATTGAGCCGGTTTAAAATGTAAAAGTTATGTTTTGGATTTCTCTTTTAAACCTGTATTTTGGCTATTAAATATCCAGAATTAAATGTTGTTATACTGTGTACCTTGGTTGGCTTAAAGATTAATAAAAGTGTCCATCCAAGATATGTGGCTAATATTGTGCCACCTATGTACTTTTTGGTGGCACAGTAGCCAATGCAAGATATCAATAAGATATCATTCCATTAATCATTAATACATAGTATAATAATATCTCTAAATGATATTTAACTTGTAACCAAAATACGTATTTTTCATTTTTGCCAAAATAAAATATTTTCGTTTAATAATAGTTGGCAAATTATTTCATAAAAACTTCATTCCAGAAATAAATATTTTTTAAGCTCATATGGAATGTTTTTATAAATGAAAATACATCTAAGTAGAAAATGACTTCTTATAATTTTTGTCGTTGACGTTTAATAGTCATTTTTATTTTATTAATTTTTTAAGCATTTGGCTCTTTTATAAAATTTGCGACTTTAATCCTCAGTGTTGTGATCGATGCAAATTTATATTTGAAATTTTATTTCACCAAACTTATTATTTTTATATTAACTTGGATTTTTGTATTAAAATTTTCTTTTAAATAATTATTAAAACTATGTCATCAAGACAATAAATATTTAATCTTGATTGCACCAACATATACCCCTATATATATTGTGAGGGTACCATGCAAGTGTATATATATAGTTATCGATTGAAAATTTTCATATATATAGGGGTATATATATACCCCTATATATATTGCTCAGGTACATATATATACACTAGCACGGTACCCGCGTAATGCGGTGTCGGCAAATAATTCCTAGTCGATAACATGTCTGTTTTCGATGACGTAGGGGTATAGTATTCACACACTATATTGACATTGAATAATTAATACTTCCTAGTCGATAACATGTCTATTTTTGATAACGTGGGGTATAATATTCACACACTATGTGGACATTGAATAATTTCCATATGTCGAATTACAATTCATGGTATTTTCAATTTTTTGATTTGAAAGTCAAACCATATATATAGCATTATAGTTTTGAAATTAATTTTTACTCTAATTATGACTTTACTATCAAATATATTTTGTGATGTTGGGGTAATAAAGTAATTTCAACTTTCTTAAAAATTAAGAGATAAATTTGTAACTGATTTATAGATAGTGTTGGAGAGATAATCACTTCACTCCAATAATCGAACCTGACTATTGAAATATATAGGATTTGATGATAACCAAACCATACATTCAATGACTTAGAATGTTTTGATACATCTGTTGTTTGAATCAGGCTTGAAGAATGCTGCTGTGCAAAGTTAATACTGCTCGACAGAGTTGATGCTGCCCATCAAAGTTAATACTGCTCATCAGAATTGATGTTGCTCATCAAAATTAATACCGCTCAACAGAGTTGATGCTACTCATCAAAGTTAATACTGCTTACAAGAGTTGATGCTGTTTACCAAGATTGATGTTGTTAGCCAAAGTTGATACTGCTAACCAAAGTTAATGCTACTAGTCAAAGTTAATACTGCTAAGATCATCGGCTGAGCACCTGAATCTAGGCCCGTCGAAAATAACCGATAACCGAAATAACTGACCCACACGGTCAATGTTTGGTTAAATCGGGTCCGTTAAAACGGTTATCGGGTAGGCTTGATCGGTTAGTTTGGGTTACCCGTTTTAATTACGGTTCGGTTATCCGTTAAATTATTATCCATTTGGGTTACACGAATTACCCGAAAAAAATAAAAAAAGAATTTAATCTATTTCCATATAAACTTTGTTAATTACATATATATCCTTTCAAACCTTTAAATTACATCAATATACTTTTAAAAGTTGTAAAATCTCATATATTCTAGATAAATAACTTAATAACAATTAAATCAACTAAATGTTTTAAAAATCATCCCTAATATTGTAACGTCCCAAAATTATTTTTTTAGTTAATACCAAATCATACGATTAAAAGTCTACGATAATTGAAACACTGTATAATATCAATTACATCCCCGGTGAAAACCCATAAAAATCTTACGTTCAAGTACAATCATTTTGGATTACATTAGAAAATTCATGAGAGTGAAAACATTGCGGAAGCTTGCTAGGGATGAGCTATCAAACACGAGCTGGAGCCCTGCCGTGGCTATCACCTGAAAAGATGGTTAAACAACAACCGTAAGCACAAAGCTTTGCGAGTAATTTACTTACAATCCAAACAGTTCATCAAATGCATTCTCCGTACCCACTGCCGTAGTAAGTGGTCTCGACATACCCGCCTGTTAGACGATCTCATCAAATGACATATAACTTATACCCACTACCGTAGTAAGTGGTCTCAACATACCTGTCTGTTAGACGGTCTCTTCAAACCCGTTGTCGTCACAACGGTCTAACATACCCGACACCGAAGTGTTGGTCTCATTCTCGACACCGAAGTGTTGGTCTCATACCCGACACCGAAGTGTTGGTCTCATACCCGTTACCGAAGTAAACGGTCTCTAGCATACTGATGATATAATTATCACATACCACATATGTAACATCCTCGATTTGGGCCTAGTTGTAAATCGTGTGTGAATGTACGTAAGATAAGTGGTTAATAGAGAGGATCCACATTGTAAATTAGTTATATAAATAAGAAGAGTTAATTGTATATTTGTGTTAGGTGTGTTATGTGTTATGTGTATTATATATATGTTAATTATATGTATATTCGTGAAAATGGTTATTAAAAGAAAGAATAAAAGAAGTGAAATCCAGAGGCGGTGCCTCTGGATGTGGTATATATATATATATATATTGACTTAAAAAGTCAATATTAGTCAAAGTTGCCAAATTAAGAAGAACACACACAAACACTTCTTTCTCTCAGATTTCTCTCTACTCTCTCTCTCTCTCGGATTTTCTTGAAGGTGAAGGATTTGGTGATTATGAATCCAAACAAAGGTAAACAATTGCTTGTTAACATATTTGAACATGATTAAACTCAATTTTATGTTTAGAATATGCTTAAAACTCAAATTCATGCAAAACACCACATAAGAACATTCAAAGCTTACTTTGCAAGTGGGTTTTGATTGTTTGTTGTTATTGTTTGGGTTTGATGCATTTACGAAGTCATACTAATGAAAATAGATGTTTTGAGAATGTATAAATGTAATAAGCTTTGGATGAAGTTGGCGGATTTCCAGTCTTGCATGTATCGGATTCCGAGACTTGAATGTGTCGGAATCCGCATGTTTGTCCAAATCCGCAAAGGTCAAAATCCAATAGTATCGGATTTCCTTGAAAGTGTCGGAATCCGACAAAGTGTCGGATTTCTTCCAAAGTATCGGATTCCGATTGAATGTAGGATTCCATTAGTTTGTCAAAGTCCACAAATGTTCCAAGTGTTGAAATCCGAGAATATCAGATTTCCTTAGTATCAGAATCCGACAAAGTGTCGGATTTCTTCTAAGTGTCGGATTTCTTCTAAGTGTCGGATTGCGATACAATGTCGGATTCCATTGTAGTGTCAAATCAATATGATTACTAAGTGTTGGAATCCGATGATGTATCGGATTTCCTTAAAAGTATCGGATTTCCACAATCCGACAGTTTAGTCGGATTTGTGTGAGATCCGGATTTGGGAATTCCTATGAGGATTTTAGTAGCAATTATTTATGTGTTAAGATGATTAATGGAAGTCCTAATGTTCTAGGTGAACTTGTTGTGATAAGTAAATCAGAAATAAAGTAACTACCTGATCTAAGCTACTCAGGTGAGTACCGACTTCCGTAAGCCTCAGTAGAGGAAGATTTATTTGCTAAGTGTTTTAAGTGCATGTATGCTTAAAAGTAAATGAATAGATGTTGCCATGCTACTTAATGCACAATGCCATGCTAAATACTTGTCATGTGTAAGTTAAGTGTATGCCAGCGGAATCCAAAATTGGAACCGCCTAGTTAAATGAATGATGTGTATGATACTGATCCTGAATGGATCAGTTATATGAAAGCTTAATGATATGTATGTTAGGGATCCAGATTGGATCCGTAAAGATGAAATGAATGTAAATGCATGCTAAATGAAGTAAATGAATGTGCATGCTAAGTGAATGATCCAGATTGGATCAGTATGTGTATGTGAATGTTCGCGGAAATCTTCAAGCATGAATAAGGTCAACTCTGTAGTTGGGTTCCAGGGATCCTTGATCAGGTGATTCGGGACTTAACGGTGATTCGAGGTAACATTTCGGATCGTAGGTTCTGCAGAACCGCCGTGCCTTATATCATGAGGGGTAATCAGCCGGTTGTAGCTGAGTTACCTAAGGAGTCTGTGGTTCTGTAAACGATGCTTGGTGGACTGCTTTATGCTCTCCCACCAGCGCGGATGGTCGTGTCTGATCCCCCGGTGTATTGTTGTTAAGCGGGACTAGCTATCCTACAAGAAACAACGTAAACCGATCGTGTTAGCACACCGCAATGTGATAGGATAGCATCGTTTGCTTATTCCTGTGATGTATGACTTGCTATAATGATGCTTATGTTAAGTTTGTACTCACTAGCTATGTGTATAGCTAATGGTGCCGTGTTAACTCTTTTTGCAGATAAAGATTAGGTTGCCTGGTGAGCTGGGTTGCCTCCTGTTGGATATTTTTGGTGGAACACTTTGTAATGTAATGTACATTATGGTCGGTTTGTTTGTAGAGTAACACCAACACTTGATACAGAGTTTGATTGTAAATAACTTCCACTGCTTAATATAATGATGTTTAATTGTGATTGAGTTCACATTTATTAAAAATGCAAAATTTTGCTAAAATCTGGTATTTGTAAAGCCGGTGTTACAAGTAGGTATCAGAGCCTATGTTTGAGAGAATTGGGCACTTGCAAGAGTATTCAATCTCAAACTCGGACCCGACCATAAGAAAGTTTTCCTTATGGGGGGTTGAGTATGAGAGTTGCATGGATATTACCTGTTATGATGTAGCTTGTCAAGTATGATGAGCAAGTATAGTAGAGTATTATTACTCTTATGTGTTGTATAGCAAAGTTAAGTAAAGATGTCTGCCGATAGAGGAAATACTGTGTAAGCGCTAAAAGAAATGGAGGATGAGGCTTATCACTTGCCTCACCAAGCTAAAGATCAACGCTCTCAGCATAATGCTAGTGGCGAAAGACCTGACCCAGATCAATTGGCATATATAAGGCGTCTGGAAGAAGAGCTCCATGTTGCTAAAGAGCTCTTGTTACGGTCTACTCTTGGCAAACCACGCAAGACCTGCTCTTACAAAAAGTTCTTGTCGTGTAAGCCACCGAATTTCGAGGGGAGTGATAACCCCACTGTTACAATTCAATGGCTCCGTAAAATGGAGCAAACTTTCAAGTCCTGCGAGTGCGAGCAAGAGTACTGTGTGAAATACGCAATACATATGTTAAAGGGTCGCGTCATTTTCTAATGGGACACCGTGAAGGTCTCTGTTAGTAAAGAGGTACTGAGTGCTCTCTTTTGGGAGCAATTTTCTGAGAAAGTGTTGAAGAAGTACTGTATGGAGTACGACATGGAGAGGATGGAAAAGGAGTTTACAAATCTCCAGAAAGGAGATAAACCAATCGAAGAGCACATCACCTCATTCACTGATAAGATGAGGTTTGTTCCACACCTGAAGTCACCAAAATAAGAAGGTTTGTGGCGACCCTGCCACTGGAATTTCGCGCCCATGTGCGGGCAGATCCAACACTGGATCGGGCGTTTGAAGTGGCCCGACAAATAGAAGGCGATCGTATACAATGTTGGGGCGAATTTGCCTGTGGGAGTGGTAAAAGAAACTTTCAGCCATCTCTTCGATCGGGCTCTTCAAAAGGGCAATCCTTTGGAGGTGGAAAGACAGAATCTTCCAAGAAACCAAAACCTGACAATCCTTGGTGTTCTTCATGCTGGGGAGTGTTCCGCAGCAACCAGAAGATGCGGCAGGTGTGGGCCGTAGGGGCATTCTGTGAATGAGTGACGGTATAAAGAGAATGTTTGTTACTGGTGTCACAAACCTGGTCACAAGATGGTGGAGTGCCCTGATCGACAAAGCTCTGGAGCAGGTGGGTCTTCTGGAGCAGGCGGGTCTTCTAGAGGGCAGAAGAGAGAGAATGAACCTCGCGCGAAAGGGAGGGCATTTCAAATGACTGCAGAAGAGGCAAAGGCTGCAGGGGATGTCGTCACTAGTACATTCCTTATCAATTATATTCCTGCAAGTGTACTATTTGATTCAGGAGAAACATATTCTTTTGTTTTTGTTGCTTTTCGCAAAAGACTTCAATTACCTGTTGTGCCATTAGACGAGCCTCTTAATGTAGAAGTTGCTGACGGCAAAGTAGTCCCGGTTACCGAGAAAGTCCCTATCGCCGTTATTTATATTGATGGGAGTAGTATCCCTATCTCATTCTTTATTATGCCTATTGCGGGCTTCGATGTCGTAATTGGAATGGATTGGCTTAGCAAGCGTGATGCTGAGATTCTCTGTTCCAAGAAAATGATTAAGATCCCTCTTGCTGATAGGTCTTGTGCAGTGGCTCGAGGAGAACGACAGGAGTCTGAAATTCCTGTTATCTCTGTCATAAAAGCTCAGAAGTCTGTTTCTAAAGGTTGTGATTCCTTCTTAGCATATGTTATTGATGATACGATGGAGAAACGACCCGTTCAAAATATCAGGGTAGTATCTGATTACCGGGATTACCTCCGGTAAGAGACGTTGAATATAAAACCGAGCTTATTCCTCGAGCTACACTGTAGCTAGATCTCCATATTGTCTCACTCCTTCGGAGATCCACGAGATGATGACTCAAATCCAGGAGTTACTTGAGAAAGGTTTCATTCGTCCAAGTTCCTCACCTTGGAGAGCTCCTGTCTTATTCGTTAAAAAAAAGGATGGAACCATGCGTATGTGCATAGATTATAGGGAGCTGAACAAGTGAACTGTAAAGAATAAGTATCCTCTCCCGCGAATCGACTATCTCTTCGATCAGTTGCAGGGAGCTACGTATTTTTCTAAGATCGATCTCCGTTCGGGGTATCATCAGTACGAGTTCAGGAAGAAGATATTCCGAAAACCGCCTTTCGAACTCGTTACGGTCATTACGAATTCTTGGTTATGCCGTTCGGCTTAACCAATGCTTCTGCTATATTCATGGATCTAATGAATCGCGTTTGTCGACCATTTCTTGATAGATCCGTGATTGTTTTCATTGATGATATTCTTGTCTACTCGAAGACTAAGGCTGACCACGAGCTTCATCTTCGTCAGGTTCTCGAAACTCTCAAACGAGAACAACTGTACGCCAAATTCTCTAAGTGTGAGTTCTGGCTTAGGGAAGTACATTTCCTTGGCCATGTTATTTGTCAAGAAGGCGTCAAAGTAGATCCGGCTAAAGTGGAAGCGGTGATGAATTGGGGGGTTCCTCGAACTCCTTCAGAAATAAAGAGTTTCCTTGGCTTGGCTGGCTACTATCGGCGATTTATTCGCAATTTTTCTAAACTTGCGGGTCCGTTGACTAAGCTGACTTGTAAGGATGTTGCGTTTGTCTGGTTGGAAACTCAAGAAGAAGCGTTCCAGACCTTAAAGCAATTATTGTGTGAAGCTCTGATTCTCGCCTTGCCTGACAATTCAGAGGACTTCACCGTCTATTGTGATGCCTTTTATGCGGGTTTGGGTTGTGTCCTCATGCAGAGAGATAAAGTAATTGCTTATGCCTCTCGGCAACTGAGTGTCATGAAAGGAACTACCCAACTTACGATCTCGAACTTGTTGTTGTTGTCTTTGTATTGAAATTGTGGAGGCATTACCTTTATGGAACAAAGTGTGTGATATGCACAGATCACAAAAGCTTACAGTATGTATTTACTCAAAAAGAACTCAACATGCGGCAGCGCCATTGGTTAGAGTTAATTAAAGACTACGATTGTGAGATCCGTTACCACCCGGGTAAAGCCAACATTGTAACGGATGCTTTGAGCCGTAAGGGGCCAGCAGCAGAGGCAAAGTTCATGAAGCTCACAGTAATATCAGATTTGATTGCAAAGTTAAAAGACGCCCAGCAGTTAGCTTTGCAAGATGACAATCTGAAATCTGAAAAGATGAAGAAGTTGAAAGACCAGCTGGGTGAAGACAATCGTGGGTTGAAGACATTTCAATCCAGGATTTGGGTACCTCTTATTGGAGGTAATCGTGAGCTGATTCAACAAGAAGCTCACAAGTCTAAACTGTCTATCCATCCGGGTATCACCAAGATGTATTATGACCTGAAAAGGTTGTATTGGTGGCCCACTCTAAAAAAGGACATCGCTTCGTTTGTGGAGAGATGTCAGATCTGTGCCTAAGTCAAGACAAAGCATCAAAGGCCTTATGGCAATTTGCAACAGCTTGACATTCCGGAATGGAAATGGGATCACATCACTATGGATTTCGTGACAAAGCTGCCAAAGACGTTCAAAGGGTGAGATATGATTTGGGTCATTGTTGACCGACTAACTAAAAGTGCTCATTTCTTGGTGACCAACGAGTCTGCTTCGTTGACTCGTTTGACACAGCTTTACATTGATGAGATAGTATCACGTCATGGTCTTCCTTGCTCAATTTTTTCTGATCGTGACTCTCGATTTGTATCTAATTTCTGGCAAAGTTTGCAACGTGAGTTAGGCACTCGTCTGCATTTGAGAACTGCCTATCACCCGCAGACCGATGGCCAATCAGAACGAACGATCCAGACACTTGAAGACATGCTTCGGGAGTGTGTACTCGAATTTGGTGGTTCATGGGATTCTTATCTCCCATTGATTGAATTTTCTTATAACAATTAATATCATTCCAGCATTGGAATGTCACCATATGAGATGCTCTACGGGAGACGTTGTCGCACTCCGACCTGTTGGTTGGAGCCTGGAGAGAAGCAGTTTGCTGGACCTGATATTGTCCAGATAACTTCTGACAAAGTGAATGTGGCTCTAGAAAAGCTTAAAGCATCCCCTGACTGACAGAAGATGTATGCGGATCCTAAACGCCGCCCCGCTACATTTGACGTTGGTGATCGTGTATTCTTGAAAGTTTCCCGGTGGAAAGGCGTTATTCGTTTTGGACGCAAATGGAAGCTTGTTGGTCCCAAAATATAATGATGATCAATGATCTTAGAGAAAATCCACAATGATGATGTATGAATTGATGAGAGAGAACTAAGAATTCACACACACACTTTTGAGAATAATAAAAGGCTCATTTGATAAGTGGTAGGTAGACAAGTATATATACACATAAGGTATTTACTAAATCTACACTCTACAATACTAAATGACAAAATAGATAAACTAATATAATGAACACAACATTTAGTCTTTACAAAGCTAAGTTTACGTTTCATAGGCCCGTTCAAGATCGTGCGTAAAGTCAATGATCAACGGTAACTCTTGAGCTGCCGCCTGAGCTATCTGGAATCCATGATACCTTTAACGTATGCTACTTACGTAAGTGCAACGTTGAAGAGGAGCAGACTGTTCCGTTACAAGAACTAAAAGTTGACTCTTCTAAGTGACTCGTAGAAGAACTCGTTGAAATTCTTGACACGAAGGTCAAGAAACTACAAAAGAAGATGATCAAGCTGGTTCTTGTCAAGTGGAAGCACATCTTAGGTCCAAACCTGACGTGGGAAGTCGAGGATGAGATGAAGAAAAGATACCCTCACCTGTTTATCACTAAGTAGATTCCGAGGACGGAATCTTCTTAAGGGGGTAGATTTGTAACATCCTCGATTTGGGCCTAGTTGTAAATCATATGTGAATGTACGTAAGATAAGTGGTTAATAGAGAGGATCCACATTGTAAATTAGTTATATAAATAAGAAGAGTTAATTGTATATTTGTGTTAGGTGTGTTATGTGTTATGTGTATTATATATATATGTTAATTATATGTATATTAGTGAAAATGGTTATTAAAAGAAAGAAGAAAAGAAGTGAAATCCAGAGGCGGTGCCTCTGGATGTGGTATATATATATTGACTTAAAAAGTCAATATTGGTCAAAGTTGCCAAATTAAGAAGAACACACACAAACACTTCTTTCTCTCGGATTCATCATCTTAACAGATTAAGATTTGGTGTCTACATAACCATAATGAAGTGAGAAACATTATCTGCTGATTTCCTTGACAAATTTCTTATGTTCCAATATGATTCTTGACTCTTACTTTCTCTGTTCTTCGAGAGAAGCTTCCACACACAAACACACTGATTTTGAAAGTAATGGTATAGTAGAAGTAACCCTTGGGGGCTACGCCCTAATTCTATATTTATACTCATATGCATACACCTTGTGGGGCCTAAGCGCAAATCACATTATCAAGCCCAATTTCCACTATCAAACTCTCTTAATTTCTCTCTCTCGGATTTTCTTGAAGGTAAAGGATTTGGTGATTCTGAATCCAAACAAAGGTAAACAATTGCTTGTTAACAGATTTGACCAAGATTGAAATCAATTTTATGTTTAGAATATGCTTAAAACTCAAATTCATGCAAAACACCAGACGAGAACATTCAAAGCTTACTTTGCAAGTGGGTTTTGATTGTTTGGTGTTATTGTTTGGGTTTGATGCATTTATGAAGTCATACTAATGAAAATAGATGTTTTCAGAATGTATAAATGTAAAACCAATGAATGATATACTTCATTTTGTAAAACCAATAAAAGTGAGAATTTAGTTCTTTGGTTTTGTTTACTTTGTATAACAAGAATTATATACACTAAAAAGATTTATATACGTTCCTTAGTTTAGCTTGGTTTGTTTAGTGCTTTTGTTTAGCTTGGTTTCTTTTTGTGGTGATAATAGCATTTTATTTTCTATTAAAACTAAATCATCAAAAGCATAAAATAGACCAAAGTTAGTATTTCTGGTTATACCCGATACTCTTTATAACCGAACCGTACCCGAATCTACCTATAACCGATACCCGAATATTAAATACAGTTCAGTTAGCGGTTAATATCCTATAATTAAAATAACTGAATTACCCGACCCGAATTAACTGATAACCCAAAAAATAACCGAATGACACCCCTACCCTGTTCAACTGATCATGTAACAGTTGGTTAGCATCTCTATGGTTAGTTTAGCATGTGTTATCAAACCAGTCCTTGTGTTTGATCATCTTATCATCATTCCTTACGCTAAGCAATCTTATTATGCATTTTAGGACATTTTATCAGCTGAGTCACGAAATATGTTATCTCAGCTCACTTCATACTTTGTATTTATTCTTAAGTCAAAGGCAGAACATGTGTTGTTCTTTGTAAAAGTTTAAATCACTTTATGCATCAAGTATGGGACAAAAAAGATTATCCTCTGAAAAAGGAGAAAAATACCTTAGAAGAAGAAGATCTCAATGATTTGTGTCAATGACTAAGTATGGCTGACAACTCTATACTTAGTAAGGTCAAATATGAAAGCAGCATGGCTATTAATAAAAGTACAATTATGGAAAGAGAAGTTTAAAGCTATAAGGCAAAAGGCATGGGGTTTAATGTTTTATATTGTTAGACTACTACAAAAAGACTTTTAGGCCCGGTTATTTAAGGTATTCGGACTCGGTTTTGGTGGGGGCCTGAATAGGGGGGAGTCTGAAAGTCTGTAATTCAAGCCTAGTTAAATAACCGGGTCTCAAAGTCACTTTTAAGCCCATTTTATATATAAAAAACACGGTCTGTATGTTTCCTTATCAGGTCTAAATAGTCACATTTAAGTCCTGTTTTTTAGTTAATTATCCGGGTCTCATTGTCTATGTTTTTTTAAAAAAATACTTATTTGTTATGTTTGCTGTTTCGTGCTATCGTGGACCAACAATATTCAACCGACAAACAAAATAACAATTGTATTACACAAATTGAATTACACAATTGAATTCAAAGAAGCCCTATACAAACAAGAATAATTATTTATCTTACGCAAGTATATTATATCAAAACAATCAAATATTACATGAAAAATAAAGGACCTTGAAAAATATATCCTTGAGTTTAATGTTGATTATATAAAATGGGACAAGTATAGTTGGATCTTCCTCATTCCTTTTCCAGTTCAAAGTACCTATAACTTCATTTGCTAACTTGGTTAAGCCAGTATATTGAAGATAGAGCAATCAATGACAAGAGAGGTTGCTTAACTACACCGAGATATTAATACCTTCACATTGGGTACAAAGAGTGCCATGAGAGCTGTTGTAGCAATTATAAGCGTTGTTTCTTCTATGAAGCTTATTGTTGAATTGATGACAAGCAATGTGATGATACTAGATACATGAGGCATTAGTTGGGAATAAAAGATATATTCTTTAGGGTCCTAAACCCTCGATTACTTCATAGGGCCAAATCCACTTTTTCAACATCAAGCTTTAACTGCCACCAAATTTCATATAAGCTCAAACACATGGCTGGAATCACACGAAAGCTATTTCTTAGCTTAGAAAGGATCAAAGTAGCATCATATTCAATATCCTACAACAAAACTGGAAGTGCTACTACATGTTATTAAATCAAACCATTCAAACATGAAGTACAACATTCCATCCATGTTTCCATAGCTCATAAATCAGTAAGCAAAATACATAAAAATTAGAATTTGATAAGAAAAGTATGATGGCAGTGAAGGGGAAGCCATCATGTGTAGTTTTTCCCACAAAATTAGTTATACCTAAAAATTGTACACTCTACAACGACTTAAAAATATTAGAGCATACCTGACTAAGATGAAGTCGACTGTTGAGGACAACCGAACAATTAGTGGGTTGCACTTTTTCAGAAAAGTACATTTACTTTATTCAATCATTGATTAAAGTAAGTTTACTTTTCATCCACTAACCTTACAATTAAAATAGTATTTTCCTTAGTCCTTTTTGTCTCCTTCCTCTTTGTCAACCGGGTGCCAAGATTTTTATATATACTTATGCATGTTGGACATGCAATATACACAACAATCTCATAATCTACACAGAAAAGAAAAGATTTTACAAGCAAGTTCAAGCTTTTAAGCAAGAACAAGTTCTTAGAGTTAGCATAGTGTGTAGAAACAAATTCGTTCATGTCTTGAACCGTAACACCGTGATTTTAAGAACCAAAATTTTCTTTTTAAATATAATTTAAGTTTCCAAACCGCGTGGGTTTTGTAAACAAAACAATTACACCCGTCTCATAATTTAAAAATGCAGCGGAAGTAAAGGCAAATTATATATACAATCAAAATGTTGCCATATTATATCGTTTGGTGTTACGGATACTTAACCGGCCGACCATTATCTCAGAATAATTACAAACATAATATCAATAGAGTGTTTAACAAAACAGTGTTCCTGCCAAAGCATATAACTACCCGCAGGCACCCGAGCTCACAGCCTAAGGATCACCTGCACATGTGAGAGTGAGTATCTGTTAGCTATAATAGTTAGTGAGTATAGAATAGCATAATAATCAACATAAGTATTTCACATATCATCAATCATGCTCAAATATCTCGAAGGGGAGCTAACCCGGCTCAATGCACCAAATTGGGGTACCAGACACATCAACCGCGCCCGTGGGTGAACTGTGAAGCGGTCCACCATTGCGTTTTTGAATCAATCAATTCCTCTAAGTACAGCTGGAGGCTGTACCTATTCGTTCGGGGAGCATTGGGCTTGCAAGGCCCTAAATACCTATAGAGGTACCACTAATGCTATCAATGGTCTGCAAACCCAAGCAATCCGAGGCCATCGCTGGCCGATGAAGGACTAGTCGGTCCCCATGTCCGGATTTTTTCACAAACACATAACTGATCATCGGATCTTCATCGCGCACATATAATCATATATCAGCAGTATGAAATATAACATACACTTATTCAAGTGTATATCATAACATGGCAATAGCCTTTCATGCATAACAAGGCATTCTGACTTTCAATAATACATTCCATTTGTTTGTTAATATATGATATAGGTATATTAATTGTTATGTTATCCAGCACTCACCTGACAAGCTAGAATAAGCAAAGAACTTGCTTTAGCACTCACGGATTGTTGACTTGACCTATAATACCAATACTTACGCATTAATCACTTAAACACGCAAAGAACATCTAGGATACTTGAAACAATACCCTAATGGTGCTATTTAACTATTTATTAGCTTATTATAATAGTCCAAGCATCAACACGTGAAAGAACAACGAAAAATAGAATTGTTTACTCAAACAGGCCGGACGCATCGCGTCCAAGGCCCCTAACGCGGCGCGTTCCGTGCAGCCGGCCATTTCCTTGTTTGTGTACAGCGGTGCCATTTTATCCCATTTCAACTCCAAATCAACTTTAGAAAAATTTTAGTGTTTCATAAGACCATTTGACATATGTTGAAGCTTTCTAACATCAAAAATACTTATTCAATTAATTCATATGAAAATCACATTTAAATGGACAAAAAAGTGTCCATTTTGGCCAAAACCTGAAATGCACCAATTCTAACACTTTAAACTCACCATTTACACCTAATATGATGTATTGAAGGTGTTACAACTGACCAAAACATTTAAAACCTTTGTTTGGTTTCATTTTTTATTTTCTTGCCTATTTATGGCCTATTTTTCACTATTTTAACCAACTCAAGCAAAACTACCATTTCAATTTAAAACCAATGTTCTAATCAATTCATACAAGTTATATGAACCTATTAGAACCTTAAAAATCAGTTCTTGATGTGTAAAAACATATTGACTTTATTTTGGCCATTTTGACCCATTTAGGCCATTTCTTGAATTTGTGCATAAACACCACTTCTAATCCAACACATGAGTTCTAATCAATCCTAATGAGTTATAGGAACAATTAGAACACCAAATTTCAGTTCTTGAAGGTCAAATTCAGTTTGACCCGTATTTAACCAATTTTGACCCATCTGAGCCATAATTCAAAACTCATCAAGACCACTACTTTAATCCTTAAAATTGATTCCGATGTACTTAGAAATGATATAGGAACTTATTTGAGTCATAAATTTCAGTTCTTGATTGTTAAATCAAAGAACCCACTTAAAACCTAGAAATTCAAGAATTGAAGAACACCAAGATGAACAAGAGGAATTTGAGCTTACAATGATCAAAGGATGATGAAGATCAACTTGTGGGACTAATTTTGAAGCTCAATTTGCTACTGGAACAAAGATTTATGAGTTTTCTTTCAAAACCCAAAAATCAAGAATGAAATACAAGAAGGTGTTGAAGCTTACACAGAGATGGAGATGATGAAGATGGGCTGATTTAATCTTGTTATCTTGCTGGAAATCACAACTTGATTGCTTCTCTTGTGGGTTTCTTCTTCAATTAGCCAAGAACAAAGTGAGAAGCTTGAATGTATTTGCGTGTGTTAACACACGTATGCGTGTATGTGTGTGATGAGTCAAAAACCGACTTGTGGGTAATATTATCCACAAGTGGGTATTTTGTTCACCTTTTTCAACTTACAAGTCGTCTCTCGTTTACCCCTAACAAGGATATTTTCGGAATCCTCGTTTGAAACTGTTCGATATTTTATAATCTTTATCTATTTTTATTATAATTTTACTCATTTATTTATTCTTTTCATACTTTATATCATTTTCTAAAATATATATATATATATGTTATTTAATTTGATTAAATACTCGACGTACCACGTTCGTACATGTTTAGGCTCATTTTAAGGATGCTACATGAACTTTCTTAAACATTAGTTGTTTAGAAATAGCTTGTCTATGTGTTAGACAAATTGTTGCCACCTTTTATTGTACTTAGAATTTTCGCTTCTAGTACATGTAATTCTTGATTCATTATCAATAAGAATTATATAAAAGTATAATCGTGTGTCTTTAATTTTAAAAAGCTAGAGTTTGTATTCAACCCCTTCTACAAATATTTGTTGTTGCATACTCAATCTAAGACTAAGAGATAGTGTGTGTGTGTGTGTGTATATATATATATATATGAGGGTTATTGTGAGAATGAATATTTAGGTGAGAATGAGAGAACAAATCCTAGCCATCAATTAGATGTTAATCTATTAGATCTAATGATTGCATTTTACCGGTTGCAATTCGTTGCGGCTATAATTTATGGTTGGGTATTGAATAAAATGAAAATTCAAATGTTGATAATCCGATCAAGTACCACGAGTATCATTTGTAACCACCATTAATACTCATCAATAGGGGTATTTTGGTCTGGTATATATTTCCAACCGTGAATTACGTATGGGTGGACCGTTATTAAATAGTGAAGCTTAATTTACCCAAAATACCCTTCATTAATTGAGGCATTAATGAGCCGTCATTTTTATTGGTATGACTTATTATAATCGAGGACCAAGATTCGTTCTCACGTTACTCACAATAAAAATGGTTCTCAAACGAACATTTCCTTATATATATATATATATATATATATATATATATATGAGGGTTCAAATGAGAATTGTTTTTCGTATGAAAATTTCGACAACCAATCTAGGCTCTTGATTAAAATAACGCAATGGCTAATAAGTTTGGGTGCTAATGATTGACTCATTAATGACATTAATGAAGAGTATTTGTGCAAATCAAGTCTCACACATTAATAATGGTCCACTAGGATGCAATTAACGTTTGGAAAAAATATAAAAAAGGCCAAAATACCCCCATTAATGAGTCATTAATGATGTTACAAATAGTTCTCTTTTGAATTTATATATATATATATATATATAGAGAGAGAGAGAGAGAGAGGGAAGTACTGCAAAAAGTGCTTTATTTACAAAAAGTGTAGAAAGAATCTAGACCATAAAATGCTTAAATCAATGGCTAATATATATTGTGTCATTTTAGTAAATAATTTAAAACGTAATATTAGTTAATGAATAAATGAAAGGTTTGTAAATACAAAAAAAGAAACCATATCAATACCCCCCATTGATTGATTCTCCCTCCACTGTTTTTCTCCTCCCTACCATAAAACTCTCCTAAATCACCCCTTTTTTTAAAACCCTAATCCACAATTTTCCAATCTCTCCCTCAAAATCCGCCTAGTGTTCAACTCCTACCCACCGGCGTTCAACCCCTACTAGCTGCTCTTCACTTGAGCACCTTCATCACCACCTTTGTTCAAGCACCACCTTCACCATCAACACTGTCGGCCTCTTTCTTCGATCTATATCTCAGATCAGAAGTTACCACCATAGCCAGCCATTTCCTCGTGGTCATCGAGTGACACTGGTGCCACAGCCGACTCACCTGCATCCCTACCACGCATTCCTACCAGATCTGCGCCGGCGGCCTACAAACCATCCATAAATTCCACCCTTGAAAATTGTTAGTATAATCCGCTGCTTGTTTAAATCTCTTCAAAATGGTTGAAGCAAATCGAGAACCACCCCTGCCTCGTTGATATCTTTGTTGGAGATCACATTTACCGTCAGCTTGGTTGTTCAATTGATGCTTATTGTTCAAATCCATCATGCCACGCCCCATTGCCTTCATGTTTTTTTTTCCATCTTTGTGCTTGCTGTTGAAGCACCATTTAGCACAATCGAGATACTAGTTATATGAATCTGTATTTTTTTTGTTTACACATTTCCGTTCGCTTAGTATCACAAGAAATTTGTTTATTACTTTGTTGTTTAACATGTGTATAAAAGTTATATATTTATTAAATAAATCTACGGGTTAATTTTAGTAATTTTTTTGTTGTTCATGGGCATACACGTAATAGTAATAAAATTTTAAAGTAAAAAAGTTACATTTCAACATACACGGCGTTTATTAATGAATCAATAGACGTGGTGATATATTTTACATTGTTGAATCGAAGATTTTTTGTTTAATATGATAAATGATATCATCCACATATATGTTCATCAATGATTACAAATATTTGATGAAAAACTTATAAATCTTTGGTTGTGTGCAATAATGATCATGAAAAACTCACATTTATATAGTTGTGTTCAGTACTAAATATAGTAAAATTCATCTTAAAAAACTTGTATAATTTTGGACGTGTTCATTATTGAACACAATAATGATGAAAAACTAGTAAAGTATATATGTGTGTTTAGCGGTGAAAACTTCGTAATATTAATAATTTACTAATAAATTATTTTTAATTTTATTTTGTTTTTTATTTAAAATTTAGGAGAGAGAAATAGATTTGAAAGAAAAAAATTTGGTTTACTATTATACCCTTTTAAATTAAAAAACACTAGATATGATCAAATGCAAATAAGTGACCGAGATTGCTTCTCGCACTTTTCGTAAATAAAACACTTTTCGCACGAACTCTCCCATACACACACATATATGTGTATATATATATATATTAAGGCTCATGCGAAAATGATTGATTTTACAAAACGTCCGAGAAACGATTAAGACCCTTGGATCACTTCATCCATTGTTAGAATTAATTGTGGTATTTTTTTAACTAGTTATCAAAATAATACTATTAATCTAAATACCAGAAGGGTATTATATATAGTACTTTAAGGTTCAAAAAGTGGATACCCTAAATCTCACTATGGAAACCATTTTACAGCTCTCTATGTCGTCACTTTCCAAAAATCCAATTTTACAGCTCTCTTCCTCTCCAGAAATTTCACTTTGGAAACCATCACCGCCGACCACCTCGTTGCACAACTTAGCTAGCGTTGATTGCTCAAGTGGCCTTCTCCACCACTGTAACACAGAAAATCTCAAGTCATCTTTTTAAATCTCTACATAAGCTTTGATCAAAATACTATATACATTAAACCCACAACAAATACATACTGTGTATAAAACTACAACATCTTGTTTGTGTTACAAAAGTTAAACAAAACATGGCTCATCATTTTACAAAATAAAATATCTGAGCATTCGTCAAATTCTCCTTCACGCACAACCCTTAGCTAAATACATGCACTTATCGAAACCTGCAAAAACAGGTTAAGGTTAGGAATTAGCACAAAGCTAAGTGAATGGAAGCTACAAACACAAACAGTAATCAGCAATAACCAATACAGTCAACAATGGAAACAGACAATCACATAACTCTAGAGGACCGGGGGTTCGGCGCATAACCTACAACCAATGCGGGCTAACGCAAAGGTTTACGTACAACCCTTTACTACTTTGTATAGTTAAACCCCTTTGTTCCAACAAATGCATCAGAAGGTACCATGCGCACAATATCTTTACCATAGTAAACGTGCCTTGCGCACATATCTTTACCATGTGCACATATCTTTTGACTCGATCAAATAACACATAAAAAGTTATCCAATCATCAATCAACAATCATAGGACAAAACAGTCCATCATAACATCAATTTCAAGTAACCATATCAGTTACAACCAATAGCACTCGTTAGTAAACCTCCACTAACCTCTGTTTTCAATTTCTGTTCTCATTTGTCTAATCTCATTGGGTCTTCGCGTTTCCTGAGAACACAACAACATTGAAACTAGTCTTCGATTCACAAATAGATATACACATATATTTATATCAATCAAAATCATAAACAACATATTAGTTTCACATATGAAACAAACATACAACATGCAACACAAACAAACAATAAACAAAAACTCCAAAACTAGAAATCCTCCCGACGCGTCGCGTCCAAGGCTCCGACGCGTCACGTCGAGTTGCGAACAACATAAACCAAGAAAGTTGGACCACACCACCAAATTTGGACCTAATGAAAGTCGGACCAATCAAATAAGTCGGATCCAACCACCAAGTCGAACCAACATTACCCAAGTAGGACAGGGCACCCCGAAGTCGGTCCCCCCAGAATTTGGACCTCCTTCAACAAGTCGGACCACAACACAACCATCCCTCAAGTTGTACAAGGCAAAAGTATTAACCAATTAACTCTAAGGGAACCAAGTAAGTCGGACGAGGGACTCTACCCTTCCCCAAGTCACATGACTTGGAGGCCTAGGTCGGACCTCCCTTCCTAGTGACCTCATCTTCTTCATTCTCTTCCTTGTTCTTATATCCAGTTGAACAAACACAAAATCCAGAACTTGAAATCTGCAAATCTCTAGAAAACACATCCAAACTATATACTAACTTCATAAAACATGTAAACAGATATCATGAATACATCAAAACCAATTAAAACACTTAAATCAACAAAACCCACTTCCCAAGTTTCTTCAAAAACTTCATATCTCCATTAATAGTTTTCAAAGCTTTTAAGCATCAAAACTAAACATATACATATAAAATACAAATAAGAATCATATACCAACCTTTTGTTTGTAATATCAAACACTAAATCATGAATTTAAGAATTCAAGTTTGCTTCAAAAACTCTCTGTTTCTTTCTTCTTCAAAGCACACACTCATACACACACACATACAAACACGTGGATACTTCACAATGAAGTATATCCAAGAAAAATGAGGCGGGAACAATATTTTTTAGATATTTACAAACCTTAGTGCACTACATTGCTTTCTAGTATACAGTTAATCATTTAAGCAGCCAACCTTAATTAATTAACATGCAACGAGATCTTATCTACGACCCTTGTTCAAAAACGAATTCAACTAAATCATAAACTCATGTGATATAAAATATTTATTTATTCACATATAATCAAACAAACACGTAATTAACACAATTAACTCACCACTAATCCAATTACGACTAAGTCAGGTTTACGGATGTTACAACCACCACCCATCATCTTCTGTTTCTCATTTTATTTTGGCAAGGCTGTTTTGGTCCATCGATGTTGCTCATCTCCTCCATTCGACCGGCCCTTCTATTGCCAACCTATCGGAGAACGTGTTAGACATGGGGTGGTGCAGCGGCTAGGGTTTAGCTCCGTCGTGAAAGGTCGGCCTGCAGTTGCCCATCACCGGGCTAGCCACCCTCACCACAACTCTTTATTTCTTTTTTTGTGTTTCAATTATTGATTTTTATTCTCTATTTTCTACAGCAATCATCTGGTTGTGGATTTTTTTGTTTTGTTATGAATTTTTGCATTCAAAACACTTTGGTTTTTTAATTTGATTCTCTCTTTGGAATATATTTTTTTTTGATGAATTAATTGATAATTTTAGGTATCAATTTTTAATTTTTATTTTCTAGCTTTGTAATATGTTTTAGATTTGGAATAACTTGTTATGAATTTGTTCACCTAAACCATCATTTGATAACTTTGAATAATTGAATTGTGCATTAGATTGCACTTTTCATATAACACAAGATATTATTTGTGCTTCAAAGCATTGTTTTTAAAGTGTTTATTGGTGACTAAAGATCTTGGCTTCTCTTTTTTACCTTGGTAATAATCTTGTTCACAAGTAAAACATTGTTAGCTTTTATATCTTTCTAAGTTGTTCACAATTGAATGGTTATACAAAGAATGTAACTATTTTGATATTTTTACGGTGTTCATGAGTGTAGTCCGATGACTCTTCATACAAGGAATGGAACATACTAATTTTGGTTAGAGAAAGATGTTAACGTTGAATGTTCACTACTAAACATATATGGTGTTTTGAAATTCTTTTATTTTTTTATATTAGTTCAACAATGAACAAGAATAATATGTGTTTTTCAGCTAAACACTAGAGAAGTAAATTTTAACATACAAGATATAATAACTAATTTTTTTGATGCATTTTAATAATTCAACTATGGACATTTGTATACTTATAAACAATAAAACGCTTGGATTTTAAAGCAAAAAAATAATTATATTCACTACTAGTGAGTTGTGGCATTCTTGTATTTAAAACAAAGTAAAATAGTTTTAATTAAAATATGATAAGGGTAAATAAGATATTTTAATTTCCTCTCTCCTCTCTCCCCTCCCTTCTTGTACCCTAACCCTAATCTCATTTCTTATTCATACTTGTATACTTCACCTCAAGTCCCAAGCCCTTCATCGCCGTCTGCCTCCTAGCGACCACCATCGTGCACCGCCGGACGAGAAACACATCAATCCGCCGCCGCACGAGATCCCGTGCCACCAATGGAGCTTTGTTGTTGTCGACCACCATATCGACCTTCACCAATCGCCTGTCAAATAACGCACCACCACCGGCCACCATCACCACAGGTTTCCGCCACTTCTACTTCCTCCATCTATTGCTGCCTAAATAACCCACCACCACCGGCCACCATCATCACAGGCTACCGCCGCATGCCACTCTCTCCGGTTCCACCATTTGATGCTTAGCCTCCCGGTACATCAACTAGGGTTCCTGGTGTGGGCTCTATATCCTCGAGTAGTATCTGATAGGAAGAATCTAAATGCTAAGGAAGAATCATAATCTTTTGAGCAATTGGATGCATCGTCAGCCCACATGACCGAATATAACACCACCTTTCTAGTTTTAGCTCAAAAACATTATCTTACAAATTTGCACCCAAAAAGATATAGAGTTTTACAAAAATACAGTTTCTAAGTACACATGTGCCAATATTTACAAAAGTAGTGTCAAAAGTTTTCTTCTAAAAACCAGGAGCTATTCAACTGATCATTGTGCTGGGCCTTATCCTTGCTGAACCTGTGCCACCTGCAACATACAACACTGAAACATAAGCTAACGCTTAGTGAGCATACTAACCGAACATAAATAATAAACAACTGGAATAAAGTCATCCCAAGATGTCTCACATCCAAGCTGTAACACCTAGAAACCTGCACAAACTGATATTGTCCTCGAGTATAACTACGCCACCTGCGTAGCCATAGCCCCTACCACTATTCCGAACTGCGTAGCTGTACATCCTGTGATTGTTCTGGTATACAGCTACACCTCCTGCTGTACACCCTGTCACTGTTTTGGTATATAGCTACACTACTTGCATAGCTATACACCCTGTCATTGTTTTGGTATACAACTACACTACCTACGTAGCTGTACAACTTGCTACATAATGAATACATATGTATATATAACAACTATATCATTTAACACCGATATCATAATGTTCACTTTTTGCATATTCATATGCTAATCATACTAAAGGAAAAGTATACTCACCTGGTAACCGAGTAATATACTAAACAAGTAACGTGTAGTGACAAGTATTCAAGCACCCTCCTACACTAGTAAATAAGCTAAACATCACAAAATGATCATACTACTCTGAAAACTTATATGGAATCTGGTTTGAAAACCGGACTGTACAGGGGCAGACATGCCCATACCTTTCAACTTAGGCCCAAACGAGGTCCATCTCAAATATGGGCGTACTGGCCAGACACACCCGTACCTTACATAGGTACGACCATGCCCCATCACGCTCGGACCCCAAGAACAATGGCGGTCACTGTCTCAGGCACGACCGTACCCTCCAAGGCATGCCCATGCCTTATGAACTGTAGCAGTTCCACGACCGCTCTGCTGTTTCCGGCCAAAAATGCATAAAACTCATCTTTTAACAATTCTAAGTGCACATGGATGTTTTCCTTCACCCTAAACAACTATGAACAACATTTAACTCAAATATAAACAAGATTTGATCTTTAAATCATACCTCAAAGATTCTAGGATGAAGATGAAGATATAGGAAGCTCAAAACACCGATTCTTGATCACAAATGGAATAGGAGAAGAAACTATGGTTTGCAAGTGTGTATATATACTATGAAGTGAGGTTTCAAGTTCTTTGACTTTGAAAGTCAATATATATATATATATATATACATACACACACATACATACACATATACAAGTTGCCATAATTGAAGAAATGGTCCATAGTCAAGTTCCGTTCTTGACAGTTTAGCCCCTCTATTTTTATAAACACATATAATCTTTTATAACACTCTATCGTAATGACTTTTGAACTTTAGGGTGTTACATTGAAACAGGAACTATATACTATTATAATGCTGTGACAGTACACTCTACGTATAAAAAACCGCTGCCACAATCTTTAGGGTCTTATATTAGAAAATGGGTCAAAAAAAACTAGGTTTTTAGGTTGTTTTATACTTTTTTTTATTTTAGTTGTTTCAAGTTAGTAGGGATGTGTTGAAAATAAAAGTTTAGCTGGGTTTTTTAGATTCCAAATTCTATATTCTGAATTAGTATATTTGTATTTACTAATGAACATATATATGAAAGATTATAACAAAGTACTCACTAGTGCATATATTTTATGGACATTGTAGAACTATTAAAATCGTATGATGATAAAAAAAACTTGATAATAAAATTTATTAATAAACATTGTCGTTCTTTAGTGAACATACCTTATTATGAAACAAAAAAACTTGAAATTTGGATGTATAGAAAAATTTGGTGGATCCTTAATGAATAGTAGAGAAATCTATTGAGGATAGAGAAATTCAGAAATACATAAAAAAATCAGAGTTCATTAGTGAATAAAGAGTCAAATGACCGATGAGAAACTCGTAAACATTTTTTGTTGTGTTCACTGGTGAATAGTGTAATTAATGATTTACTAGTAAATTATTTTTAATTTATATACTTTTTTTATTTAAAATATAGGAGAGAGAAATAGATTGGAGACAAATATTTTTTTCTTTACCATTACTTTTAATTTATAAAAAATATGATTAATTCAGACAATTTGATTAAAAAAATATAAGTTATTAGGATTGTTTCTCACACTTTTCGTAAACAAAACGATCAAGTGATGATGAATGTTGAATGTAACTATTACAGATTGAATATCCGTATTTTTATATCAACAGATTAACCAATAAAATAAAACATAATAGAAAATATGTTGAGATAAAACACATCTTAATTTATTTTCAAAATAAAAGATCTCTACCATATGAAAATAAAAATATTAATCAGAACTAAAAGAAAAGATTTAAGTATGAAAACTTAATTACACGTATACGACAGACGTCCATGATTTCTTTTAACAGATGTTCACAATTTATTAATTAATTTTTTTTTACATACCATGCAAAACACACTAAAAAAAGAAAAAAGAAAAAAAAACAAAAGGAAAACAGATCATGTGTTCCTAAACCAAAACGATTCCCGTGTGAAGTCCTAGCGATTTCTAAGAATGATCTTCAATTCATAGTTTCCTAAATTTTGTTGTTCTTCTTGTATTTTGTCAAGGGATTCAACAACCGAGCTATTATAACCATCAACATCGATAAGCTCTAGCGTTGAGATGTCCCCGATTTCAAGTGGGATCTCTTTAAGACGTGCACAGTGATTCACCACTAATTGTCTGAGACAAGGGAAGTTGATACTAGAGGCTTCCCACTGTCTAATATCCAAATCCCACAATTTCAAAATTTTAAGTTGTTGAAACTGGGTCTCTTTGGTTTCCCATCTGCTACCCAAAAAAGCACGGCTTAATATCTTCAAAACCTCAAGATTTGGTAAACATTGAATTATTGAGATATCTCCCCAAGGAAGACAACATCCTTTTAATGAAAGTTTTTTTAATGAAGCTGGAAACGTTAGTACTCGATCAGCAAATTGTATTTTGCATGGGTTTCCATAAAACCACTTCAATGCTTCTAGGGAGATCAATGACTCGAAGTCATTCTTGTGCGTATAAGTCGTACATGTTAGCTTCTTGATAGTGGGAATATATTTCTCCCAACCTTCAACCACATCATACAAAACTACGCGTGAAAGAGTTTGCAATTTCATTGGTTGTTTAAGTAAAGGAAGGTACAAATCAATGTTGCTCCATAAATGCCTCAGATTCACCAAGTTTGATATGGCTTTCGGTAAAAACACACTTCCCGAACTTCTGACGATGATAGTTTGAAGGCTCCAAAGATTACATATCACGGGTGGAAAATCTAAGTTACACCTAAAGGCAAGGTACCTTAAGTGAACTAAAAGTCCTATATCCTGTGGAATATCTATAAGTGGATACTTTTGTAGATCTAACACTGCTAGAAGAGGGAAGATAGGGAAAATTTCTTTCATGATAGGATAATTATAAGAAGACAGAAGTGAGTGAACCCATTGGTTAGGCTGATCTAGCAACGTATTTGTGAATATGCGGCGTGGCTTGTATTGTCTAATAGGTTGATAAGAACTTACTTGATTGCTTATTTTCACACAAAAATTTTCTTTTGTTGCTCGTTCCAAGCAGAGCTCCCTTAAAAGATCATGGATAGAACAAGCTTTGATAGCACCATTGAACTTTCTCTCTGCAATTACAAGATTTCTATCAGCTAGTTCCATTATGTACTCCTCCCCAATTTCCTCCAAGCTTCTATTTCCATCGTCTTGCACAAATCCTTCCGCAATCCATAGCCAAATCAACTTTCGTACTTGAAACTTATGGTCTTCTGGGAATCCACCGAGATACAGAAAGCAGTCTTTCAAGTAAGGAGGTAAATGTTCATAACTCAAAGCCAATATATCCACATGCCTATTCTCGTCACTAACAACATATGAACTAACCATTTGACCAACTCTTCCCCATGAATCTTTTTGTGCTGCTTCTTTTGCTAGAATTCCTGCTATGACAACCACTGCAAGCAGCAATCCATGACAGTTTTTGGCTATTTTCATACCGGGTTCTATCAATGATTTTGGGCACTCATTGTCACGGAATACCTTCTTACACAGCAATTCCCAGCTTTCGTCATCTGTTAAGTGTTCTAAATGATGAATGAAACCATGTGATTTTGCATGCAAAGCAACTTCTTTGACACGACTAGTAATCAGAATTCGACTTCTATTGTGATTATCGGGAAAAAATAGTTTGAGGTCATCCCAAGCCTCAATGCTCCAGATGTCATCAATAACAATCAGATATCTCTTGCCCATAAGACTTTTGTGTAATTTTCCACGAAGTGCAGAATGATCTTCCCTTGTAGAGTCGAATTCAACACCAATGGATTGCAGTATTTGAATCAACAAATCCTGTTTTTCATATGTTTGAGAAACAGTGACCCAAGCACGTATATGGAAATGATGCACTACATAACGATCATTGAATACTTTGGTAGCAAGGGTGGTCTTACCAAGTCCCCCCATACCTACAATAGAAATCACATCTAGTTGCTTCTGGTCTTCTACCAGTTTGTCCCTTATCAACTCAAAGTCATTATGGAGCCCCACAACCATTTCTTGCATTGCTTTCTCCGTTCCTAACGGAATTCTAATGCAAGAAGTTCCAGCAATAGCACCTTGTGTTTTCGATGGCCAGCTGTGTGAAGGAATCATGATGAATTCCTCTCTGATAGACTTTATATCCCTCATTACATTCTTCAGATTCATGGAGCACTTGTAGTTGATTGATCTCTTAAATATCTTACGGTTCAGAAAGTTTTTAATGAATTCATATTTGCCGGGACGTGTCACATTTTTAAAATTGACAGAGTATACAAAGAGACCCACGATACTGTGTGTCTCATGTACTACATCTTTGAATCTTGTCTTCAGATCTTTTACTTGTTCATTCTCATTTAAATCGTTTTGTTTCTCAACAAACATGATATTGACCAAGGAGCTGAGCTCTTCATAAAGCAGTTGAATTTGAGGCCTTTCCCTTAAAATTTGTGGGTGGTTGATGAGTGGATTATCGTTGCAGTAACTCCACATCTTCAGGTTATCCATGAACAATTCTAGACCTGTGTATGCCATCGTTTCTTCTACAAGAACAAAAGTTGCAGATGTAGATTAAGCCTAACTTCAATCAAGAGTTAGGTGTTAACGTAAACTACTCAAAAGCAAGGGACATTGTGTGTAACAAATGTAGTGCCAAAGTGGCATGTAATCGGGTTATGACTAAAGTTTTAAAAAAACTGCTCAAGTGGGTCGGGTTAAACTCCTAAATTTTCATTTTCTTTTGAATTTCAATATACAAATAAATTTACTTAAGCTTTAAAATTTACTATTTATTACTAAGGATAATAATATGTAGCTTCAAATTAAAGTATTAAACAACAAAAGTCAACAAACAACAAAATGACAAATAATATAATGATAATGAATTAATAATAAAAGGCAAGATTTCTTTTCTCTATTTTTATCTTTTTAAGAATATAACCAATTAAAAGAACCACCAAAAGATTTGGAATTCCTAGGAGCCAAGTAGCAAGTATCAAACAACCTACTCTAACAGAAATCTGCAAATGAACACATCCAAAATTCCAATAAACAAGAGAAAATATTGAACTTCAACAGAAAATATGGAGTGAATTTAAAGTTTAGAATAAGATATAGAAATTCATCCCATTCAAATCCATCCTATAATAAGATATAGAAAAGAAATATCACTGTGCACTTTCACCACATCTAGAAACAACAGATATACAGAAGCCAATTAAAGCTAAATAACAAGAATCTTGAAGGATTCCTCTTTAAAATGAAAAACAGTATAGCAATTCGAGTATTAGACTACATACCGTGTGAGGACGACAAGATGAACAAATCAGGGTGTCTTTTGGGCCAAGAATAATGACGATCAACAGAGAATTTGGGTTAAGGAGTAGATGATTAACCAGACAAGATTCAACAAGGATTGTGCATGCATATATGGATGTAATAATGGTGAATGAAATGGAGGGACCTACCACGCACTACGGAGAATAAAGGTTAAGCTTCTCCATCTCTATCAACTGATAAGAACTGGGTAAAAAGAAATGTGTCATCAAGAAAACACATTAATTTTGTGTTTACAGGAATCCAATGCCGTGTTTTAGGTAAGCTTATTTTTGCTTTTTTAACTTTTTAGCTTATGATTTTACGGGTTTACGAGTGAAAAAAGTGTTTAAATTATCTTATTATTCTAAGATTACTAAAAAAAGACATGCTTACATAGAAAATTTCATTTAGTTTCGGGAAAGAAAAAGAAAAGTTGATTCAAGTTTATTAAAAAAGGGTATAGTAATGTACAAAAATAAGCTTACAGGAGAGAAAAAAATTGATTCAAATTAACTTATCAAAAGTGGTTTTGTTTTTATCAATGATAAGTACGTTCATTAGCTTAAGCTCATAAGCTTTGCTAAATACAAAAAAGTTTATAAGCTCGAAAAATAAACTAATAAGTTAAAAAGCCCCTAAAATAAGTTAAAACAATAACACCCCCCAAGTTGAAGAGTTGAGATGAGTCATTGGTGGAAGTATGGGGTTCAAGGATGTCAATTATGTTTACAAAGAAGCTAAGGAGAATGCAGGTGGTTATTAATGTTTATGGTCTGCATAATGGTGTTAAAAAAAGGAATTTTGGGATATATTAGAAGAGATTTTAAACATTTTTTTGAAGTGAATCACGTTATTTTGTTAGACTTTAATGAAGTCGTGGGATCAGAAGAAAGAATGAATGTGAGTTGAATAGGTAGTAATGTGAGAAGATTCAACAATGTCATTTCTGAGAACAATTTAGTCGAGATTCAAACGGGTAATAGAAAATTCAGGAGAATGGTATTCGGAGATGCTGATGAACTTGATTGGATGTTATAAAAAGATTGCATCAAAACTCTGATCAAACAGGTTTAAATGGTGATGAATGGTTTAATTGGGGCCTGTGAAACTTAGAAAAAAATATGTTTGGTAACAAGATTATATGTGAACATCAAAATGACTAACATACATCTCTTTTAACAGTTTCATTTAACATGTGCATGTTAGCGTAAATAATCAAGTTTGAAACAAAATATCAACCACAAGCGGTACCGGTGTAATTTTTAATCTTAAAGAATCGAATGGAATATCAAGAACAACCATCTATTAGTTTAAGACGATTTTTTGTAATTAACTTTAATAATAATTAAAAACAAAAAATCTATTTATCTTTAAAAAATCATAAGTAATATAATAACAACATGCATTACAAATTTAAATATATAACATGCAACTTTTACTTGAATTTAAAACTTAAAAAGGAAAAGGAAAACAAAACTGATGTGCTTGACCATTCGGTGTTATTTGATTGCGGGTTCGGGTTTTGGGTCGAATACACGAACGGGACGGGTTGGGTATATGTTTATAATGTCTAAACGACTAAACATGATTTTAATCGGTGCTTTAATATGATGTTTTGTTTATTAAGCTTACCGTTGACTCACGAGGCGTTAGCTGACACTTGTTCTTTGAAATGGTGTCTAGTACTCGTGTAGGTGTTTGGAGCTGCTTGGTGAGACGGGAAGCTTTGTTGGGTAGTTAGAAGGTTTCTTGTAGACCGTAACCGACTTGTTGTAATGATATGAAATTTTCTTTTATGAATAAGTAATGTCATGTTTTCACTTAACAGTTTAAACGACTTATGCTGACACATGCTATTAATGTTGTTTTCCTCTGCGACTATTTTGAATAAAAGAAAAAAAAAGTTAATCACGATTTTTGAGAAAACGCGGCGTTACAAGTGGTGATAGCACTCTGGAAAGAGTGTTATTAAAGGTCATGGTTTCAAACCATGGCAACAACCTACTCTGGGCTGAACATGCCGGATTTCGGTGCGCCGGTGTGCCGGGTGTCGGTAGCCGGGTTTTAGCCAGATGGAAGGGTTGGGGTGTATTGGGCTGCAGTCCCTAACATGCCGGATATGGATAGCGCCGGTATGCGCTAGCGAGGGGCGATAGGCATAGGCCGGTAGGTGTAGGGCCGGTATGTTACAAAAAGTGCACCTTTTTTGTAACATACCGGCTGACGCCTATCGGACCTCGCCGGCGCATACTGGCGCTATCCATATCCGGCATGTTAAGTCCGCAACCCAATACATCCCAACCCATCCTTTCTGCAAAGTTCATCCCTTTACAGAAATAGATTGTTATGTGAGACTTGAACCTAAGACCTCACCCTTTAATACCACTCTTTCTAGAGTGCTATCACTAATTAAGCTTCATGTGGGACGAGTTGCTACAAACTTCCCCTCTTAAACACCCGTATCAAACCGAAATACCCAGAATCCATATACCCCAGGAGATGCATAAGTTTCACACTCATAACATCCTGAGGGTTTGCTCTGATACTATTTGTAACACCCCATAGTCCAAAGTCATAGGCTAGCCTAATAACTTCGAAATCAACTTAAAACCATCGTGGAAGATATTAGTAGCCCACAACTTTGAACTTATAAGGTGGTTTAACTTTCATATATCTTTTCATGTAGGACGAGTTGTTACATTCTTGAAGATAGATATTACAATTAGTGTAATCGTGTGTGTTTTGCATGTTGAGGATGCAAGGATATATATAGAAGCTTTGTCTCGTAACACTTGAAGGATTAAATGAGGATAAGGTGGTGGGAGAAAATAATATTATAATCATAAATTTAGTGGGTGAAAAGTAGCATTACTTTAATCAAGTATTTGAATAAAGTAATAATACTTTTCTAGCTGACCCACTAGCAATATAATAATATTATCTACCACACCTTTTGCCTTGTATTGGACTTTCTTTTAATGATTTTTCTTTTATCAAACATTCAAGCTTCTTTTGATTTGATTTTAACAAAGATGTAGTTTCCGGTCATACTTTGACATCTAACAAATTTTTAAGATCCTTTCTTAAAAGATACCTTTATCCTTTTTCAGAGGACAAAGATCTATCCTTTTTATCTCACTTGATGAAACAAAAAGTGCAATTACTTTTACAATAAAGTATCTAAGGCATATAGTACAACACATGTTATGTCTTTTACATAAAAGAGTTACATTACAAAAATAGAATATTTTGATGAACTTTTAGGGCTAAAATCACGACTCAACCAATCAGAATACAGATTGTTCAGCTGATCATAGTAATGCTCGGCTGATCAAAATGATGCTGAGCTAATCAATATAATACGATCAAATTGTTAGCTGACGAGAAGTATAAGCTGATCATTATCAGTTGATCAAAGTATTTCAACTCATCATTGAGAGTGATGAGTTTATCAAAATAAGACTAAGTATTTGAAAGAGATTACTTAGCTGATGACTTTCATATGTTCAGCTAAACGGATTGCTCAGCCGATCCTCTCAGCTGATAGGTGCATGATGGTCTTCTACACTTGTCTTTTCTTCAACCGATCTCAGATGTTATCTTTGGCTGATGCTCGGTACTCGGTAAGTCTTCGGCTGATATTCTATACTTAGTAATTTCTTAGTCAGAATTTAAAAAACACATGTTTAAATTAATACTAAGTCGGTCTAGTTTTACTATTATCAAATCCTATGTATTTCAATATACATATTTGATTATTTGGCTGAAATGATTATCTCCCCAGCAATATCTTCCATGGATGACAACCCGAGGGCCCCAAAACGGAGCAAGACTACCTCGGATTTGAACGCAAACACGATGTCTTCCGGTGCACGTCGGTTCGACCTCAACGACAAGGAAGAGGGAAATGATGTTGATGGCTCATGGGACGTGACAAAGGTAAATGTGCGCCGTCAACATCCATGGGCCTTCCAAAAAACGACAATTTGACGAAAGACCTGAAGGGTTTTGAGAATATGTTTAGCATTTTAATTGAACAAGTGCTAAACTCCAAACAAGAAAGCTTGAAACTAGATAGGTAGAAGCTTGAAATTTTGAAAAAAAAATTGAGGAATGAAAGGAATCAAAGCAAATGCAAAAGAATCTCAACTTTTACATCACATAAGAGCATCTCACAAGAAAAGGGCTAAGTGCGGTTTTAGCCCGAAAAGATTTTCTACGACAAAAATACAATTGGGACTAGGACTATAATGTAGTTTTTAGATTTTTTAAATTTTATTATGTATTTTTAATTTTTTAGTTTTAATTTATGAAATATAATATTTATATGAAAGATGGGATGATTGAGGACGATGGATTGAGGGGAATGGAAGGAAAAAATGATGTGACGTTGACGTAAGAATGAAAATGAGGGGAGTGGACGCACATGGTCTAACTATAAAACAACAAACAAAATATAAAAGGGTAATTAAACGTTTTACATCTAATCCGTCTATGTATGTTCCCAATTTTTATTTTATGTAATTGTTATTAATTCATTTATTTAATTTTTCTAGGGATTTTTATTGCATACACAACTCATCTATAGAAATTATCATTATACTAAAATTGAAAGGAAAACATGAAAATTAACGTTTATATTACTAAAAGTTCAATAACTGAACCAATTAATAGCACGTAACCTGATTAACCAAAACTTTGCACCCGTAAACTGTTTTCCCGATATCTTGTAAAGCACCAGTGATTTCTAACAATGATCTTCAATCCATAGTTTCCAAAATTTTGTTGTTCTTCTTGAATTTTCTCAAGGGATTCCACAACAGAGCTACTAGAATCATCAACATCGATAAGCTCTAGCGTTGAGACGTCCCCGATTTCAAGTGGGATCTCTTCAAGATTTCCGCATCCCTCCACCACTAATTGTCTAAGACAAGGGAAGTTGATACTAGAGGCTTCCCACTTTCTGATATCCAAATCCTTCAGTTTCAAAAGTTTAAGTTGTTGGAACTGGGCCTCTCCGGTTTCCCATCTCGTACCCGAAAAAGCACGCCATAATATCTTCAAAACCTCAAGATTTGGTAAACATTGAATTATTGAGATATCTCTCCAAGGAAGGCGACATCCTTCTAATGAAAGTTTTTTTAATGAAGCTGGAAATGTTAGTACTGGATCGCCAAATTGTATTTTGCTTGGGTTATTAAAAAACCACTTCAATGCTTCTAGGGAGATCAATGACTCGAAGTCATTCTTCAGCGTATTAGTCCCACATGTAAGCTTCTTGATTGTGGGAATATATTTCTCCCAACCCACATTATGCAAAACTACACAAGAAAGAGTTTGCAATTTCATTGGTTGTTTAAGTAAAGGAAGGTACAAAGTACGGTCACTCCACAAATGCCTCAGATTCACCAAGTTTGATATGGCTTTCGGTAAATTCAGAGAATCTCTACTTCTGGCAATGACAGTTTGAAGGCTCCAAAGATTACATATGCAGGGTGGAAAATCTTTCTTACACCAAAAGGCAAGGTACTTTAAGTGAACTAAAAGTCCTATATCCTCTGGAAAATATAGAAATAGACACTTTTGTAGATCTAACACTGCTAGAAGACGGCAAATATGGAAATTCTGTATCTTGATGGGGTAACTATAAAAATACAAAAGTGAGTGAACCCACGGGACAGGCTCAAATAACGGCGTATCTGTGAATATGCGGCGTGACTTGTATTGTCTAATACGTTGATAAGAACTCATTTGATTGCTTATTTTCACACAAAAATTTTCTTTTGTTGCTCTTTCCAAGCAGAGCTCCCTTAAAAGATCATGCACAGAACAAGCTTTGATGGCACCATTGAATTTTCTATCTGCAATTACAAGATTTCTGTCAACTAGTTCCATTATGTAATCCTCCCCAATTTCCTCCAAGCTTCTATTTCCATCTTCTTGCACAAATCCCTCAGTAATCCATAGCCAGATCAAATTTCATACTTGAAACTTGTGGTCTTCTGGGAATCCACCGAGATATAGAAAGCAGTCTTTCAAGTAAGGAGGTAAATGTTCATAACTCAAAGCCAATATATCCACATGCCTATTCTCGTCACTAACAACATATGAACTAACCATTTGACCAACTTTTCCCCATGCATCCTTTTGTTCTGCTTCTTTTGCTAGAACTCCTGCTATGACAACCACTGCAAGCGGCAATCCATGACAGTTTTTGGCTATTTTCATACCAGGTTCTATCAATGATTTTGGGCACTCATTGCCACGGAATACCTTCTTACACAACAACTCCCAGCTTTCGCCATCTGTTAAGTGTTCTAAATGATGAATGAAACCATGTGATTTTGCATGCAAAGCAACTTCTTTAACGCGCTAGTAATCAAAATTCGACTTCTATTGTGATTATCGGGAAAAAATAGTTTGAGGTCATCCCAAGCCTCAATGCTCCAGATGTCATCAATAACAATCAGATATCTCTTGTCCATAAGACTTTTGTGTAATTTTCCACGAAGTGCAGAATGACCTTCACCTGTATAGTCGAATTCAATACCAATGGATTGTAGTATTTGAATCAACAAATCGTTTTTTTCATATGTTTGAGAAACAGTGACCCATGCACGTATATGGAAATGATACACTACATAAGGATCATTGAATACTTTGGTAGCAAGGGTAGTCTTACCAAGTCCCCCCATACCTACAATAGAAATCACATCTAGTTGCTTCTGGTCTTCGACCAGTTTATCCCTTATCAACTCAAAGTCATTATGGAGCCCCACAACCATTTCTTGCATTGCTTTCTCCATTTCTAACGGAATTCGAATGCAAGAAGTTCCAGCAATAGCACTTTGTGTTTTTGACGGCTGGCTGTGTGAAGGAATCATGATGAATTCCTCTCTGATAGACTTCATATCCCTCATAACATTCTCGAGATTCAGGGAGCATTCCTCTTTTTTGCAATTGATAGAGTATACAAAGAGACCCACGATAGTGTGTGCCTCATGTGCGACATCTTTGAATCTTGTCTTCAGATCTTTTACTTGTTCATTCTCATTTAGGTCGTTTTGTTTCTCAACAATCATGATATGGACCATGAAGCAGAGCTCTTCATAAAGCAGTTGAATTTGAGGCCTTTCCCTTAAAACTTGTGGGTGGTTGACGAGTGGATTATCGTTGCTGTAACTCCACATCTTCAGGTTATCCATGAACAATTCTAGACCTGTGTATGCCATCGTTTCTTCTACAAGAACAAAAGTTGCAGATAAAGATTAAGCCTAACTTCAATCACGAGTTAGGTGTTAACGTAAAATACTCAAAAGCAAGGGAGATTGTGTGTAACAAATGTAATAGAGGTGCCAAAGTGGCATGTAATCGGGTTATGACTAAAGTTTTAAAAAAACTGCTCAAGTGGGTCGGGTTAAACTCCTAAATTTTCATTTTCTTTTGAATTTCAATATACAAATAAATTTACTTAAGCTTTAAAATTTACTATTTATTACTAAGGATAATAATATGTAGCTTCAAATTAAAGTATTAAACAACAAAAGTCAACAAACAACAAAATGACAAATAATATAATGATAATGAATTAATAATAAAAGGCAAGATTTCTTTTCTCTATTTTTATCTTTTTAAGAATATAACCAATTAAAAGAACCACCAAAAGATTTGGAATTCCTAGGAGCCAAGTAGCAAGTATCAAACAACCTACTCTAACAGAAATCTGCGAATGAACACATTCAAAATTGCAATAAACAAGAGAAATTATTGAACTTTAAAAGAAAATATGGAGATGAATTTGAAGTTTAGAATCATGAAGGGCTCAAGATTTTACAAAATTACCAAGATCAAGTCTAAAATATGTTGACAAATTCATCCCATTCAAATCCATCCAATAATTACATTTAGAAAAAGAAATATCACTTTGCACTTTGACCACGTAGAAACAAAAAGAAACAACAGAAGCCAATTAAAGCTAAATAACAACAAGAATCTTGAAGGATTCCTCTTTAAAATGAAAAACCGTAAAACAATTCGAGTATTACACTACATACCGTGTGAGGACGACGAGATGAGCAAATCAGAGTGTCTTTTGGGCCAAGAATATGACGATCAATAGAGAATTAGGGTGAAGGAGTAGATGATTAACCAGACAAGATTCAACGAGGGCTGGGATTATATGGAAGTAATAATATATGGGGAATGAAATGGAGGGACCTACCACGCACTACGGAGAATAAAGGTAAAGCTTCTCCATCTCTATCAACTGATAAGAACTGGGTAAAAAGAAACGTGTCATCAAGAAAAACCATTAATTTTCTGTTTACAGGAATCCAAGGCTGTGTTTTAGGTAAGCTTATTTTTTGCTTTTTTAACTTTTTAGCTTATAATTTTACGAGTTTATGAATGAAAAAAGTGTTTAAATTATCTTATTATTATAAGATTACTAAAAAAAGACATGCTTACATTAGAAAATTTCATTTAGTTTCGAGAAAGAAAACGAAAAGTTAATTCAAGTTTATAAAAAAGGGTATAGTAATGTACAAAAATAAGCTTACAGGAGAGGAAAAAAAGTTGATTCAAGTTAACTTATCAAAAGTGACTTGTTTTTATCAATGATAAGCCCATAAGTTTAAGCTCATAAGCTAAGCTAAATACAAAAAAGATTATAAGCCCAAAAAATAAACTTATAAGTTAAAAAGTCCCTAAAATAAACTAAAACAAACACCCCCCAAGTTGAAGAGTTAGAGATGAGTCATTGGTGGAAGTATGGGGTTCAAGGATGTCAAATATGTTTACAAAGAAGCTAAGGAGAATGTAGGTGGTTATTGAAGAATTCTATAGTTTTATTGATTCTGTATATCTTGAATAACAAGGAGAACACCGTATATATTATACAACACCAAGAGATATACTAGCCTAAGATTATGGAGAATAAAAATAACTTATATGCATGATGGGATATACCAAAATAAAGGAAAATAGATCAACTCCAATACTCCCCCTCAAGATGGAGCATGTAAGTTTTGCATGCCCATCTTGCCAAGTAAGGATTCAAATTGTTGAAGACCCAAGGCTTTAGTAAAGAGATCAGCGATTTGCAATTTGGTGTGAATAGGAAGCGACACAATTTCTTTAAATTCCACTCTTTCTCTAACAAAGTAGCAATCCATCTCAACATGTTTAGTTCGTTCATGGAAGATGGGGTTGTTGGCGATATCACGAGCAGCTTGATTGTCACAGAAAATAGGTGTTGGTTCATGTTGTTCCACACCGAGTTTGCTAAGGAGCCATCTCATCCAAAGAATTTCGCTGACCGTAGCAGCCATTGCTCTATATTCTGCTAAGATCGGGAAACAACCGAATGCATCTTAGATTTCCACGAAACGGGAGCGCCTCCCAAAAGTAGTACGTACCCTGTTCGAGATCTTCGGGTAAAGGGACACCCAAGCCAATCTGCATCACAATAGCTGACAAGATTCGTTCCACCTTGCTTTGGTAGACATAAGCCTTTTCCTACGGTCATTTTTAAGTACCTCAAAACTCGCATGACCGCATCCAAATGATTTTGTCGTGGGTCTGACACGAATTGGCTAAGAATATTAAAAGAATATGTAAGGTTGGGTCTCGTTGCCCGGAGGTATAAAAGATTTCCTACCAACCGTCGATAATAGCTGGCATCAACACGTGGTTCTTCACCTTCTTTCTCGAGCTTCAGGTTTTGTTCCATCGGGAATAAACAAGGTCGACATCCAGTCATGCCAGTTTCTTCAAGGATGTCTAAGATGTACTTTCTTTGATTAAGAACCAATCCATCTTTTGTTCAAGCAACTTCTATGCCAAGGAAATATTTCAAAGTTCCAAGATCCTTGATACTAAATCTCTTGTCTAGCAAAGTTTTTACTTCTTCGATCTTGGAATTGTTGTTTCCCACAATAATCATGTCATCTACATATATAAGTCTAGCAACGAAGACCTCTCCACTCTTATATATAAAAAGTGAGTGATCCACATGAGATTGCTCAAACTGTAATTCGGTGAGAACGGAAGTGAGTTTTTGGTACCAACTTCTCGACGCTTGCTTTAGCCCGTAAAGTGGCTTCTTTAGTTTGCAAACTTTTGTTAATCCCCCTTCCTCGTAGCCCTCCGGTATTTTCATGTAGACCTCCTCATTTAAGTCACCGTGTAAAAAGGCGTTGTTGACGTCTAACTGTTGAATAATCCAGTCCTTCTTAGTGGTGATGGCTAGAAGGGTTCTAACGGTTACCAACTTAGCAACTGGTGCAAAAGTATCGTGGTAATCGACTCCTTCCATTTGAGTAAATCCTTTTGCAACAAGCCTGGCTTTGTATCTTTCAATCTTACCGTCCGGTTTGTATTTGATTTTGTAAACCCATTTCGAATCGATGGGCCTTTTTCCACTTGGTAAGTCTTCAATAGACCATGTGTCGTTTTCTTCCAGAGCTTGAATTTCTTTCTGCATGGCATCCCTCCAATTTTTATCCTGCATGGATTATTTAAAGGTTTTGGGCTCATCGTTTAAAGTGATGGCCGACAGATAAGCTTTGTGAGAATTTGAAAACTTTGCATAAGATACAAAGTTGGCTAAAGGATGTACCGTGGAGCTTTATTCTTGAATTGAAGCGGGTTGCGTTTGGTCTAGAGATGGAGGAAGATTGACTTCATAGTCCTCCAAATGCTTAGGCTTCGATCTGTTTCTCTTTTCCCTCTCCTTGTTGACATTAATTTCCTCATTCTGAATGTGTTCATTGTGATCAGGTTGCATGTCAATATTGACTTCTTGCATGGATGGCTCTTCATTGGAGGAATTATTTAAAGTTTCATGCATGCTTGAATCACTTTTGTCACATGCATCGACATGCTCATATTGTTCTTCTTCCATGTCATCAGTGACATCCATGACATCTTTACTTTGCTCTTTATTTTTCTTGGCACCAGTTTTAAACGGGAAGACGTTTTCTACGAATTTTACGTCTCTTGACACTATGATTTTGTTGTGGCTTGGGTCATATATCTTGTATCCTTTCGTTCCTTGAGGGTAACCAACAAAAACTCCCGGCTTTCCCTTTATTTCGAACTTGTCACCCTTTGTTTCTGTGCTACGATAATAAACTAAACTCCCATTCCTTATTATTTTTATTTAGATTTTATTTATGAATTCTTTATTCAATTTGGTCATAATTTGGTTTGTGCCCATATAAAATCTCATAGGGGGTTTACCTTTCAATGACTTTGGAGGGTAATCTGTTTCTAATATAAGTGGCTGTAAGGATACATTCTCCCCAAAATCTTGTGGGAAGGCTTGCCTCAACCTTTAGAGCACGAGCAACTTCGAGTAGATGACGGTGTTTTCGCTCCACAACTCCATTTTGTTGTGGAGTGTGGGGACAAGTTGTTTCCAAGACTATACCTTGTTTCGCGTAAAAATCTAACATTTGATTCGATGTGAATTCACCACGGTTATCACATCGGATTCTTTTAATATTTTTCTCAAATTGAGTTTCGATCATTTTGTGAAAATTAATAAGGCATGTGCTTGCCTCGTGTGTGTGCTTAAGAAGAAACAACCAAACCGCCCTGCTATGATCGTCAATAATAGTCAAAAAATAACTTGCTCCCGAAAAAGAAGGTGTTCGATACTTTCCCCACAATCACAATGTATTAAATCAAAACAAGCATTCGATTTAGTAATACTAATGGGAAACGGTTGTCTTGTCATCTTTGACTTTGCACACGAATCACAAACGTGACCTTTATTTCGAAAAGAGAAATTTCTAAGAAAATCTATTTGACTTAACTTTTCCTCACTTGCATGTCCCAACCTTTTGTGCCAAATGCTTCCCTCCGATACCATTGCCTTTCTTTCTTGTTCAAGAGCTCCCATCCAGTATAGACCACTCACGCAATTACCCGCTCCAATCAAGCTCTTCGATATTAGGTCCTGCATGACAAAAAAATTTGGAAAGAAGCTAACAACACAATTTAAATCACTTGTAAGTTTGCTAACGGACAAGAGACTGCAACTAAAATAAGGGACATGAAGAACTCCTTTTAGTCTAGTTCCATTGGACAAGGTATGGTCTCCTCTTCCCTTTACGGGAACCGTTTCTCCATTGAGTATGCTTACTAGTTCCTCAACAGACGAGAGGGTTTTGTTTTCAAGTACGTCGTCTTTATTCGTCATGTGCTCGGTGGCTCCTGTGTCAATAATCCAAGAGTTATTACGACATATGTTACCTTCCATGTTGGCTGTCGGAGTATCATTCTTCGTTTCCTCATAAGCAAAGTGTTTGAGAAATTGCAGGTACTGGTCCTTAGTGAGACCATCGATGGGGCTTGATTCCAATTCTGCGTAGGCAGCCTTTGTTTTGGTTTTATCTTGCTTGTTCTTTCTTGGTGACCATTCGGGATAACCAATCAGCTTGAAGCAACCTTCTCGGTTGTCTCCATCTTTATTACAGAAACTGCAATGCTCCGCTGTCTTTGTGTTCCTTTTAACGTACTTACCGTCTTGTTGATTAGATTTGCTCTCATGCTTCACAAAGGCTTGGAATGCTGCTGCCTCGGCACTAGGCCTTTTAACTTCTGTGATGTTTCTCTGTTGTTCATCATCAACGACTAGATGATAGGCGGTATTAAGTGAGGGAATGGGTTTCATGGCTAGTATTTGAGTCCTGATGACGGAGAATTCGGTGTCAAGCCCCATGAGAAACTCATAGAGTCTCTCTTGCTCTCTAAGACTATTTAGAGATTTTTCAAATCCACATGTACAGCCATCGCAAGAACACTGGGGAAGGTTGAGAACTGATTGAATCTCGTCCCAAAGGCCTCGAAGTTTGGTGTAATAAGCCGACACTGTCATTCCTTCCTGCCGAGTATTCGAGATTGCCTGTTTCAACTTATACGCACGAGGTGCGTTTTGTTTGCCAAACCTTTCTCGAAGATCAGACCACACTTCATAGGCGGTATTGGCGTATTTGACACTGGTTCTAATCTCCTTCTCCATAGCAGTCGTTAACCATCCTTTGATCATCGCGTCACATCGCATCGAGGCCATGTAATCTGCAGCGGTTTTTTCCGGTTTCTTGATCATCCCGTCAATGAAACCTATCTTGTTCTTGGCAAACAAGAAATTTTCCATTTCCTGAACCCAGTCATTGTAATTACTATCCGTCAAAGCATCATTGACATGCATTTGTCGAGGATAATCTGACGGATGGATGTAAAACGGGGAGTTTGCATCTGGGCCATTCTTTTCGTTTTTGTTTGAGTCTTCTTGACTCAAGAATATGAGCTCACAAGTTTTTGTATATATTCTGTGTTTTTCAGATTGCAAGAGCTTGGTAAAAAACAAGACTTGAGTTGCCTTAAATAAGGAAAAAGGTGCAAGCTCAAAAAGTGTCCAGATTGTCCACGGTCGATCCACGGTCGACCGTGGCATCGACCGTCGGCCTGCTGGAACTTTTTGAGACTTGTGAATATAGACGTTGGCCTTTTACCAAAACCACACACAACCCATTTTTACCATAAAAATGCACTGAAAAGAAGCTTAAGAAAAGTTGGGTTAATGCCATACTTCTTAAGTTTGAATTTTAATCATGAAAATGGTAGTTTGGAAACCAAATGCACAAAGTATGTTGGAAGTTTACCTCTTTGGGAGATTCCTTTTGCTAAATATGGTTTTGGCTTATTTTAATAGAAGATTGTGTTTAGTATTTGCCAAAATGGGAATTTTTGTTTTGACTTTCAAGCTTGTGATTTTTATAAAAATTGTCTCAATTTTTATAAAGGTTTTTATAAAAGTTATTTTATAAAAACTTAAACTCATTTGATTATTTATTTTGTAAGCTCATAGACTTTGAATGTTTATTTGTAGGAGACTTCAACATCGACTTCTACTTGAACTCGGATCTTGACGATTGAAGCTTGGCCATTTGATGAAGCTTATTTTGTAGATTATGGATGAGAATATATTTGATTGAATATATATATATGTATATGTGCACATATGTTAATGTTAATACATACAATTATATAAACAAGTTGTATATTTTTGTGTCAACAAAAGAGGATTTATTTATAAGCCTATTTTTTCCCAACAATCTCCCCCTTTTTGTTGAAGACAAAAATTTATAACTTGTATAAGAATTGTATATGTAACTTTAACATGTTAACATGTGCATATATACACATATATGTATATATTCTACTATCTTCTATATATTCTTCTATCTTCTCCCCCTTTTTTGTCTTAACAAAAAGGAGACTCCCCCTTGGCATAAGCTCCCCCTTGAATGTAGATCTTCATATCTTGATTTGGATAAGCTAGAGTACATACAAAATTCTACCAAGGACTTGCACGAGTGATGTGAGCATAGCCAATATTAATCACAATACATGTTATATGGAAAGCATGAATATCAAACCACAAAATGTACATCATAGCATAATATATTGTAGCACATGACCAACATAAATATCATATTGTGTGAATACATAGAAATAAATTGTTTGAAAGACAAATGTGGTAATCATAAAACATCCCATCATGATTGAGACGGCTCACCTCCATCGGTTCCGGAATTACATTTAAGAGCATTCATAATTGATTTCAACATGCCCTTTACCCCTTTCATTTCTTTACGGAGAGAGCGAGTTTCATTTCGTAAAGCATTCACATTGCGATTTAGCGCCGCAATTCGTTCATCGGTAGTGCCTTCAACCATGCCTAAATCCGGAGGAATTGAACTCTCCACTTCACCTTCCTCCTCTTCACCAAAGGTGAATTTGTCAATCTCGGCTTCCGTATCTCCGGAAGAGGAAGAGTGTGCCCGTTTCGTCCCTTTATGGGAAGACATCTTGCGAAGTGTCGCAAGGTCGATGGGCATGGAGGATCCCGGAGTTGAGACAATGCGAGAAACATCCGGTAGATTCGTAAAAAGAAGAGATAGAAGACGGCCATGGGGAAGATCCCTACGACTTGTCACGAGACCACTCATGCGTTTAGCAAGAATGTGCGTGAGGTTGATCTCGGTCCCCGTTTTAAGAGCATGAAGAAGAACAACTTGAATAGCACTTATTTCAGAATGATTCCCAGATTTGGGAAAGATATTGGAATCAATGATTTTGTTCCAAACGGCACATTCGGGAAGAAGATCTCGTCCGAAAAGATTGGTTGTGGTGTGGGGAACATTTGGTTTGCAAATTGACCCAATGATTTAAGGAATGGTGAAGGCGGGTGGAAGGTTTGTGAGACTATGACTGGTATGATAGTATTTAAGGCCGGAGGATGGAATGTGTAGAATCCTACCTAGTTGGACAAGAGTTAAGGTAAAGTCCTTACCTTCAATGTTGAAGGTGATGACTTCATCATCCTCATTATAGATGAAGGAGGCATAAAATTCATAGAGACGATTTTTATAAATGACATTTGAGAGAGAAAGGAAAATAGTCCACCCAATAGCCTCAAAGGTGGCTTGGGTCCTATATTGGTCAAGTTGATTGACCGCAACTACACAACCCTCGTTTATGGCCCGTTTTTTTAGAGCATTGGCGGATTGACGAGGGGTAGGGTTGTCGGGTTTTCTTGAAGCAGATGTACGTACACGTGGCATGATGATCTATAGAGACAATGATGATATGATTAAGTACAAATATATAGCATTATGACTAGTGTGTTCCTAAATTTGAGAAGATTTTGAAAATTTTATGAATCATGTGGTTACTAAGATTAGTTGATGTAGATTAAGCAAAACTACATTGAGTTTGGACATTAAAAGTCAAAACATAAAAATTTAAAAGTTCAAAAAATTTCCAGTGGGATTACGGTCGATGCACGGTATCGACCGTGGATCGACCGTCGTTGGTCTGGATTTTTGGTGATAAGTTGCGGTAGAAGTACGGTCGACCGTGGTTCGACCGGCAATGGACGGTTTTCAAGTTTTCATTTTTGTCCCTTTTTGACATGATATGTATACACTAATTGAATCTTATAATAATAACTTAGACATCATCTATATTTAAAATTGAACCTATCATTTTCATATACCATTTACTACTCAACAAACCTAACATATTTTCTTTTCCAAAAATCAACCTAATCCTAAGATCCACATGATTCTTTGGTGCAAAGAGAGAGTCCTAAGAAAAGGAAGAAGAGATAAAATTATACCTTGAACAAAAAATTCGTGAAGAAGGAAAAAGGCAAGAGAGGATGAGTCTTCAACCGTGGATCAACCGTGAATCCAACCGTGCCTTCGATCACGGCTTCAACCGTAGTAAAAACCTTGATTTTTGAGGTAATTTTTAAGCTCTTAGTTGTTAATGGCGGCTAGGGTTTGAGTGGGGAAGAGAAAGTGTAAGAGAGAGAGAGAGAGAGAGTAAAATAGGGTTAAAAATCGTCAGGTACCCTACGGTCGATACACGGTCTACCGCGCCCTTTTTAAGTCTGTTTTGATGTTTTTGCAGTACCCCGACGGTTGATCCACGGTATCGACCGTGAGTCAACCGTGGTGCATCTGGAATCCATATTTTTACCATTTTCATGCTGTTTAGGTGTTCTTTTTAGGGTAAATGTTCCATCATTCCTAAACCAAGTCGTAATGTATTAAACATTTCAATTTTTAGCGGTTTAGTGAATATGTCGACAATATTTTCACATGAAGCAACCTTTTCTAAATTTATATTTCCTTGTTGCATATTGTCACGTAGGAAATGATGCCTAATTTGAATGTACCATCTTCATATTTGAAGACCAAGAAAGTAATTCAACTCATCCATCATTCTCATTTCAATTTCATCATGTATAAGATTTCAAAACTCATCACACAAAGATGATTATCAAATTTTACATTTGGGAAGTCTTTAACAAGCTCATTACTAGTCATTTTTGTAACAATCTCATGTTAGCATGTCCTAGTCTTTTATGTCACAATGTTGAATTACCAATTATAGATGCAAGACATACTTGTGTTAGGATTATCACCAAGTCTACATGTATCATGTCCATTTCTCCTAACATCCTTTGCATATCAAACTTTCATGTTTAGAGAATCTAACATTCAAATCTTATAAGATACTATCATGCTCAAAATTTGAGAATTTGATATGAAGAATGATACCTTTACCAACTACCTTTCTTCTTAGATTGCTTTCAAACATATCCTCCATCATACTCCTTGTATTAAGTGAACAGTTCTCTATTACCGGTCATGTGTTTTGAGCAACCACTATCAAGAATCCAATACACGAGACATAATCTTGTTGCACCCCTACACTTGTGTAATTTTCATTCAAGATTTTGGTACCCAATGTTTCATGGGTCCAGGATGGTTAGTATCAAAAACTCCTACTCTAATCCACCTTTGTGTAATCTTGAACCCTTTATGATACCATGTGTTCATAGAGTTAATAGGTTTATGAGAATGTGCAATCCACACCTCTGACGTCAACTCCAATTACCCTTCCTCATGTTGAGGGGGAGCAATTGGATGTTGCCACCTTTAAGCCAGTGGATGTATCCTCACAACAGGATACATCTGTAAAAATGGGATATAAACCGCAATGTGAGACAGCCTCCCAAAAGGTTGAACTCATTGAAAGAGAGACCTCAACCCAAGGTCATACTGTGTCTACCCCAATATTAAGTCAGCCAATACCATTCACATTCTCCCAACATAATGTGGATCCAATAAGGGATTCCCTACTATTGAGTGCATCCCACACTCACTCCACTTATCTTGCACCTCTAATCAATTCAATTCTTACACAATCACAACTGCCAATGCTAGTGGTACAAACCAACCACTTGTACAGGGCTCAACAATCTTTCCTAATGAGTTTGAGCTTATACACCAAGGCTCAAATGAGGGAACACAAACCTTACCCAATTTCTTTGAACCCATATCCACTCCTTCCACTTCTCAACCATCCACCTCTACCCAAAGACCAAACCTTAACCTTGTTTAAACCATAAACCAAAACCTTGATAACCTAACCCAAACCTTTCGAGCCTTCCAAACCCAAACCTCCACTCAACTGTCTAGTCTTGCAAAAGACATTGAGTCCCTCAAAACCCCAACCCAACCCTTCCCTGCACCTACTGCCTCTCCCATTGATCTTACTCCCATCTTAACCAAAATAGAACAATTTTCTACCCTTCTACCATCTCAACCACAAATTCCCATCCTACCTCAATCCACTATCTCTTCCCTCAACCAAACCATCTTAAACCTACTATCCCAACTCCAAACCCTATGCCCAATCACCCCAAACATTTATGTTCCCATACCAGAACAACTTATACCCATGCCTTCCTATCTTAAAGGCATCCTTGATGACATTGAAACCCTCACCGAACAATCCAGGATGAGTCATCTCTCATAGTGCAAAGCCCTAAAAGATCTCAAGGATGACCTCTCCCTTCAAATCTCTAAACTTACCTCTACCCCATCCTATGCCCCTTCCTCAACCCATTCACCTACCCCTGCCCCTACCCCTACCCCATCCCCAAAACCAACCACAGGTGACTCCCCTCCTCCTTTTGATGATGCCAAAAAGAGGGAGAAATTCTCAAGCTCATATAGGGAGGATGATCCTGATTCTGAAGAAGTTGATGCTGCTTATAATGAAACTGCCACAAAGATCTTGCAGCAAGAAGCACCCAAAGCAACAGCTCCTCCTCCTCTCAAAAGAAAAACACCTTCTGAGGGGTAGCAAAGGTTTCCAAAGAGACTAGAGAGAATGGCAAACAGGCCAAAGCCTAGAAGGAAAGTTGCTGAGGGTTGCTCTCCTCCAATAGCCATTGAGTCTGATTCTGATGATGAGGATGACACTCCACTTTCTGACATCCTCAGAAGAAGAAGACAGAGCCCAAAATCATCTGCTCCACTAGTCCAATCAACTCCAACAGTCCAAAATTCTTCAACCTCTGCTCCCAAAGATAAACGCAAAAAGAAAATGACACCATAGCAAGTTGAAGCAGATGACCAATGAAAAGGGAGCTTGCACTTAAAGAGTAAGAAGAAAGGAAAAATGCCCAAATGGCTCAAGCATTGGGTGTTCTAGTTGAAGAGATCTATCAAGCCAAGGAGCTAGCATATCAACAAGAACAAGAACAAGTTTAAAATCAAGCTACTGCTCAACACAAACTAGCAAGGGAGAAATCTCAATCTGAATACTCAAGGCAAGATCTCATGCGGATGCCATCAAAACCCTCTTTAACCTTAATCTATCTGATTCCTACAACTTAAGTCAATAAAGATTGCAAAGCTTTAGAGAAAAGATCAATATTTTGACAAACAGAACAGAACCAACTCCCATTACAAGAGCCACTGTCCACAAAGGTGATAGTGAACCCTACCTCAAAGCAATAAGGCAAAATAACTTCAACAGCTGTGAAGTTATATCATATGAGAGGTGTCACATCTATTGGTTCACAGAATTGGTTGAGATCCTGTACTTCCTCTTCAAATCCAAATCCAAGCTCAAAGTTCAATTCATCCAAAAGATTCAGAATTGGATAGCTCTAGCCGTGTCACAAAGGGCCTTCACTCCAGATTACTATTATAGGCATGTGCACACAGTTAATAATATTTACAAGAAAGGCTCCAAGCCCTTTAAACCATTTGAGCTAGGAGAGGTACTGCCCCAACATGAGTACTTGTGTGATTTTGAGGGTCTCAACACAACTTTGCCACTCAACATCACCCCAGAGCTTTACAAGTTTATAGCTATGCCTGTTAAAGGCATATTCTTTCTGGACAGAGTTGGCACTTGGAGGTTCTTTAGACAGTCTGAAATCCACAAAGCTTAAAATAAAAAGAGTTACCAAAAACAGATAGCTAGGTAGCCAAACGCACTTAAAAGTTTAAATATTTTGTATTCGAAGTCAAACTGATTCTTCAAAAAGAAGAAGATTTTGTCATCATAAATAGGGGGAGATTGTTGGGGAGATAATCACTTCACCCTAATAAGTAACTCTAACTATCCTAAAACATAGAATTTGATGATAACCAAACCCTACATTTAGTATGACTGAGAAAGAATTCAAACATGTGTTGTTTGAATCAGATTCTATAGAAATATGCTAAGTATAGAACCATCAGCTAAGCATCAGATCCTACTCAAAGTATCAGCCAAGGAGCATCAGATGAAGAAAACAAGTGAAGAAAACCATCGGCTGAGGAAAGTAAACCATGAGCTGAGTGAAGAAATTTGATTAGCTGAGTGCCTACACCATCAGCTGAGCAAGGACTTTGCTCAGCTACTCCATCAGCTGAGTGAACAAATGGATCAGCTGAGGCCCAAAGCATCAGCCTAGTAAGTCTTCTCTTACACAAGTCATCTCCCCACATAAACTGATGTATTTAAATGATCAGTGGAGCATTCTTGATCAACCGATCTTACAAATACATGAGCTTATGCCTTCCTAAGTTTACTATTGATCAACTGAGCATCTATATGATCAACTGAGCAATATGTTGTTGGTTCTATGTGCACAAGACACAAATTAATACGATATTACTGATAATAAATAAACCCATAGGGTCACACATTTACAATCAATGGACACCAATTACATATTTGAATATGATTTAAATATGTTTCCAACTCATTATATATATAAGTATATATATGCATTGTTGCATATTATTATTTATGTGAAATAATAATATCACTCTTATATATTAATACAAGATAATGCATATGAAATACATAAATATAAACATATGATTTTATATATGTATATATATATATATGTATAAATGTATATTTGTTACAAGTAAATTGTTACTAGTAACAATTATATAAATGTATGTATATCTTTGTTACAAGTAAAGAGTTACTAGTAACAATCAAGTATGTATATAAAATACATGTAGATGTATTTTATAATATGTATGACACATCTAGTGTATTATTCTATGTATTTATAAGAATAAACTAGAAATTGTCACAATAGTCACAAAAGGGCCCCCTTTTTGAGGTTTCTTGAAACATAACTCAACAAGGACAAGCATGGGAGGACAAGTAAAGAAGCAAGGCAAAGAAAGGGGTCCCCTCTCCCTTGGTTTCGGCCGAAACTAGGCCTAGAGGGGCCTCCCCCTTGTTTTGTTGCTTCTTGGTTCTTATATGCATGGATGTCTCCTTTGTGTTCTTTAAGTTTTAGGCTACCACCTTTCCTTGTGTTCTTAGAAAAGTTCTAAGTGTTTTCATACTTGAAAACATCCTTACTTTATAGTATTGGTGTTCTTCAAGTGAGCAAAGTGTGGTACTAGAATACATACTCATATACATACATAGTAAGTTCAAGAAGAAGAACAAGAGGTTGTTGCTTGCTTGCTTGAATTTCAAGGGTTGGAGAGACTAGCATCTTGGAGGTGTTGGACTCATTGATTTGTGGATACCTTGGAGGAAGTCTTCTCTTGGCTTCTCATAGATCAACCACTTCATCAACGGTTTACTCACGCTACAAAGGTTGTAGTTCTAAACACCCTATGGTTGTTTTGTTTCTTAAGGCTTGCATATGGATCATTGGTGGGGAGTTTTAAAAGTTTAAAATTGTTGTTCATGCTTCCGTTGCTAAAATATATTTTGAAAAACCGAACAAAATTAAAGATCTAGGAATTACATACGAGATGTAATTGGTAAATGTTACCTACCTTGTTGTTTTAACTTGATGGAGATAGCATTAGCCAAACATTCAAGGTTAAGTTCAACTTGGATCCTAGCCTTTAAAAAAATTAAAGAATTTTATAATTCTAAAGGGTATTAATTATTAAAGGATTAAATATCAAAAAATACTAAATTGAACTTTGTTAATTTTGTAGATGGCCCCTAACTCAACTACGCCCGTTAACAACTTATCTCTTCGTTCAATCTTAGAGAAAGAAAAACTCAATGGTAGAAATTTCTTAGACTGGTATTGTAACTTGAGAATCGTTCTTAAGCACGAAAAGAAATTGTACGTACTTGAGGATCCCGTCCCTGAGGAACCTCCATTGACTGCGGCCAAAGCCGTTAGGGATGCTTGGGTGAAGCATTCCGACGACTCGGTCGAAGTTTCATGCCTCATGCTTGCTACCATGTCTCCGGATCTTCAAAAGAACCTTGAGGAGCATGGAGCATATGAGATGCTTAGCCAGCTTAAGGAAATGTTCCAAAAGCAAGCGAAGCAAGAACGCTTTGAGGTCACTCGAGCCTTCCATGCATGCAAGATGGAGGAAGGTCAATCCGTTAGTGACTATGTGCTAAAGATGAAAGGATACATTGACCAGCTTGCTAGGCTTGGATCTCCCATAACCAACGAGTTTGCACAGGATATGATCCTTAACTCGTTGACCAAAGCCTATGATCAATTTGTCATGAATTATAACATGAACAATTGGGAGAAATCTGTCTCAGAGTTGCATGGGATGCTTAAAACTGCTGAGAGTAAGATTCCAAGCAAAACACCTCAAGTCTTGATGATTCAAGAGAGGAAAATCAAGAAGAAAAAGAAAAACAACTCAAAAGGGAAAGGCAAAGCGAAGGCAAAGGGAAAGGACAAAGGCAAGCAAGTTGCCAAGGCCCCTACACCCAAGACGGCGGGAAAGGTTCCCAAGAATGACCCGTGCTTTGAATGCGGGGTGGTAGGACATTGGAGGCGCAATTGTCCAACCTACCTTGCAGAGTTGAAAAAGAAGAAGGCTGGCGAGGCTAGCACTTCAGGTATATATATGATTGAAATGTATACTTTTTCCATTAATTCCTGGGTATTTGATACCGGTTGTGGAACTCACATTTGTAACAATGTGCAGGGGTTGAGAAAAAGTAAGCTGCTGAAGCCAGGCGATTTGGATCTCCACGTGGGCAATGGAGCAAATGTTGCAGTTGAAGCCCTTGGAACTTTTGAATTATTATTACCAAATGGCCTGTACTTAATATTAAACAATTGTTGTTATGTACCTAGTTTAACTAGGAATATTATTTCAGTAGCTCGGTTAAGAGAATCTGGATTCATTTTTGGTTTCGTTGATGATGGCATTCGTGCCTTCAAAAACGACATTTTGTATTTTGAGGCTCGGCCTCTTAATGGAATATATGAAGTTAATCTTAAAAGATCTCTTGATGATAATTCTATATATACCACTAGCACCAAACGACCTAAGCATGACTTAAGTCAAACATACCTATGGCATTGTCGACTTGGTCATATAAACAAGAAACGCATTGCAAAACTTCAAAAGGATGGAATTTTAAAATCAAACGATTCTAGCTCATTTGAAGTTTGTGAATCATGTTTATATGGGAAGATGACTAAGGCTCCTTTCTCCGGTTCAAGTGAAAGAGCCAAAGATCTATTAGGAATCATACATACGGATGTATGCGGTCCTTTTAGATCAATGTCTAGGGATGGTGATAGATACTTCGTTACATTCACCGATGATTATAGTAGATTTGGTTATGTTTATTTGATGAAACATAAACATGAAACATTTGAGATGTTCAAGTTGTTTCAAAACGAAGTACAAAATCAACTCAACAAAACAATCAAGGCCCTTCGTTCCGATCGAGGTGGTGAGTACTTAAGCCAAGAGTTTATGGATCATCTTAATAATTGTGGGATTATCTCACAACTTAATCCTCCTAGAACACCACAACATAATGGTGTATCTGAAAGGAGGAACCGAACTCTACTTGATATGGTTCGGTCTATGATGAGCCGAAGTACTCTACCCTCGTCCTTTTGGAGTTATGCTTTATTAACTGCTGCGCGCATATTGAATATGGTTCCAACCAAGAAGGTAGATAAGAAACCATATGAGATGTGGTATGGAAAGGTTCCAAACTTATCTTACTTGAAAGTCTGGGGTTGTGAGGCTCATGTACGACAAGAAGCTTTAAGCAAACTCGATCCTAGATCTATCAAATGTAATTTTGTGGGATATCCTAAAGATTCATTAGGATATTACTTCTACAACCCAGCTGAGAACAAAGTGTTTGTTTCTAGGCATGCCACTTTCTTAGAAAAGGAGTTTCTTTCGAAAGAGGCAAGTGAGAGCAATGTAGACCTTGAAGAAATTCAAGAACCACAAAATACAAGTCAGGTTGACACTAGCACTCAACAAACGGTTGTTGAACCTGAACAATTGGTTGTTCAAGAACCTACTGAAACACAAAGTGTTCGTAGATCTGGTAGACCTCGTCAAGAACCCGAGAGATACGGATTTCTCGTGTCCAATGATGAGATTTTCTTGGTAGACTCTTCTGAGCCTACTAACTACCAAGATGCTATATCGGATCCGGAATCCGATAAATGGCTTGATGCCATGAACACTGAGATGCAATCCATGTATGAAAATCAAGTATGGGACTTGGTTGATCTTCCTCCCAATAGTAAGACTGTAGGGAGCAAGTGGGTCTTCAAGAAGAAGACAGACATGGATGGAAATGTACACACATTTAAGGCAAGGCTAGTGGCGAAAGGTTTCACTCAAACTCATGGTATTGACTATGATGAAACTTTCTCTCCGGTAGCCATGATTAAATCTATTAGAATACTTATTGCCATAGCTGCATATTATGACTATGAGATATGGCAAATGGATGTCAAAACGGCTTTTCTAAATGGACACTTAAGTGAAGATGTCTATATGGTTCAGCCTAAAGGTTTTGTAGATCCTAAATATCCTAATAAGGTGTGCAAGCTTAAAAGATCCATCTATGGACTAAAGCAAGCATCTCGAAGTTGGAATCTTCGATTTGATGAGAAAATAAAAGAGTTTGGTTTTATCAAATCAGAAGATGAACCGTGTGTTTACAAGAAAACTAGTGGGAGCGCAGTAGCATTCCTTGTCTTGTATGTTGATGACATACTACTCATTGGAAACGACATCCCGACCTTGCAAGATATCAAGTCTTGGCTTGGGAAGTGTTTCTCAATGAAAGACTTGGGAGAAGCCGCCTACATTCTTGGAATAAAGATCTATAGGGATAGATCTAGGCGTCTTATTGGCCTAAGTCAAAGTGCATATATTGACAAAATCTTGAAACGATTCAAGATGGAGAATTCTAAGAGAGGATTCTTGCCAATGGCACAAGGCACGGTTTTGAGTAAAGCTCAAAGCCCTAGCACAAGAGAAGAGCTAGATAGAATGAGTGAGATCCCATATGCTTCTGCAATTGGATCCATCATGTATGCCATGCTATGCACTAGGCCAGATGTCTCGTATGCTTTGAGCATGACGAGCAGATACCAACAAAACCCAGGAGATAGCCATTGGATGGCAGTCAAGAACATTTTAAAATACTTGAGAAGAACCAAAGACATGTTCTTGATCTATGGGGGTTTGGAAGAAGATCTTTGTGTAAAGTGTTACACAGATGCTAGTTTCCAAACGGATCGAGATGATTCTCGATCACAATCGGGCTATGTCTTCGTTATGAATGGAGGCGCGGTTGCTTGGAAAAGTTCTAAGCAAAGTGTAGTTGCACAATCCACTACAGAATCTGAATACATTGCTGCTTCTGAGGCTGGACAAGAAGCTGCATGGATGAAGAAGTTCATTGCTGACCTTGGGGTAGTAACAAACATTCAAGACCCCATAGAAATATTTTGTGATAATGACGGTGCTATTGCCCAGGCAAAAGAACCTAGATCACATCACAACACCAAACACATCCTCAGGCGTTTCCACTACATACGGGATATAGTGGATAGAGGAGATGTGTGTATTCGCAAAGTTCATACAGATCAGAATCTTGCAGAGCCTTTTACGAAACCTCTTGCCTCGACTAAGCATGAGTCTCATACTAGGGCAATAGGTCTTCACTTTGCAAGGGATTGGATTTCAATTGTAATTTAGTATTTGGATATTTTGGAACATTATGACAATATCTATTTTATCTGAATGATGTATGGGATATGATCACTTCATTAATATATATTGTGTTCTTTATTAGCATGTTTAAATCCATGAATAATTCTTTATTCTAAAACTTCCATAGTCGGTTATAACTATGGGAATAGTTATGAATTAAGACTAATGTGAATAAGTTGGTTGACTTTCATTTGTGATGAAAGTAGGCAAAAGGGTTTGCAGCCAAATTCACTAATGTTTGTTAGGGAACAAACATTGGACATGACCCGCTCTTAAGATCGCTTCATGGATCAGTGTCATAAGTAAATCTTGAGAAAAAGGTGGTATCTTTGTATCCTTAGACCTGAGACACATATTGGGACTCGAGTATGAGGAGTATCATGCTTTAATGTGGTTAAACGCTATCTTTTACCGGGTAGTTATAAAGGCCATTATTAGGTATGATATGAGTCTTATAAGAGACGTATGTGGTCAAGATGGAATTTGTTTCTCTCATTTAATTGGGAGTATAATATCTCTGGGCCCTAAACCAAGTTGAACATTATATGAGAATTGATGACGATCCATGTCTCATGTTCAACGAGATGTTAAAACAAAGGGATAATTGATGACTTACCTATAGCAACGATTTATAGCTAGTGAGTTAACTTCGTTGGTGAAAGTGTTGATCAACACACTTTATTTATTATTAGGGGCAATGGGATGTTGCTAGACGTTCTTACCATTGTCTATATCGGCTTAAGTTGTAACTTGTGCAAGTGGAAGATTGTTGGTTTTATGTGCACAAGACACAAATTAATACGATATTACTGATAATAAATAAACCCATAGGGTCACACATTTACAATCAATGGACACCAATTACATATTTGAATATGATTTAAATATGTTTCCAACTCATTATATATATAAGTATATATATATGCATTGTTGCATATTATTATTTATGTGAAATAATAATATCACTCTTATATATTAATACAAGATAATGTATATGAAATACATAAATATAAACATATGATTTTATATATGTATATATATATATATATATATATATGTATAAATGTATATTTGTTACAAGTAAATTGTTACTAGTAACAATTATATAAATGTATGTATATCTTTGTTACAAGTAAAGAGTTACTAGTAACAATCAAGTATGTATATAAAATACATGTAGATGTATTTTATAATATGTATGACACATCTAGTGTATTATTCTATGTATTTATAAGAATAAACTAGAAATTGTCACAATAGTCACAAAAGGGCCCCCTTTTTGAGGTTTCTTGAAACATAACTCAACAAGGACAAGCATGGGAGGACAAGTAAAGAAGCAAGGCAAAGAAAGGGGTCCCCTCTCCCTTGGTTTCGGCCGAAACTAGGCCTAGAGGGGCCTCCCCCTTGTTTTGTTGCTTCTTGGTTCTTATATGCATGGATGTCTCCTTTGTGTTCTTTAAGTTTTAGGCTACCACCTTTCCTTGTGTTCTTAGAAAAGTTCTAAGTGTTTTCATACTTGAAAACATCCTTACTTTATAGTATTGGTGTTCTTCAAGTGAGCAAAGTGTGGTACTAGAATACATACTCATATACATACATAGTAAGTTCAAGAAGAAGAACAAGAGGTTGTTGCTTGCTTGCTTGAATTTCAAGGGTTGGAGAGACTAGCATCTTGGAGGTGTTGGACTCATTGATTTGTGGATACCTTGGAGGAAGTCTTCTCTTGGCTTCTCATAGATCAACCACTTCATCAACGGTTTACTCACGCTACAAAGGTTGTAGTTCTAAACACCCTATGGTTGTTTTGTTTCTTAAGGCTTGCATATGGATCATTGGTGGGGAGTTTTAAAAGTTTAAAATTGTTGTTCATGCTTCCGTTGCTAAAATATATTTTGAAAAACCGAACAAACCCCAACATATGTATCAACTGAATCCTAGCAAAAATTGATCAACTGATATATTTTGTCAACTGAGTAGTGAAATTCAAAGTTCCTAGTACAATCTGTTAGCTGAGTCAAGCAAAATGTCAAATCTGCTCTATCTTTTTCAGATTGTAAGTCATATGTAAAAGGCAGAACATGTGTTATTCTATTATGCCTTAGATCTTTGTTTGTAAAAGTACAATGCACTTTTTAGATCAAGTATGAGACAAAAAGGTTTGATCTTTTCCTCTGGAAAAGGAGAAAGATACCTCAAACACACGAAGATCTTGAAGATTTGTTCAACAACTAAGTATGGCTCGCAATCCCATTCTTGGTAAAGTCAAATCAAATAGAAGCATGGTTTTGATTAAAGTACAAGCATGGAAAGGGAAACAAACTTCTACACGACAGTAGATGTGGGTTTTAATATTTTATATCGTGAGTGGGTTGCACTTTTGCAGAAAAGTACAATTACTTTTATCAAACAGTTGATTAAAGTAACTTTACTTTTCACCCACTACCTTTACAATTAAAATATTATATTTCCACATCCTCTTTGTCTCCTTCCTTCATGCAACCGGATACGCCAAGATTTCTATATATACTCATGCATGGTGGACATGCAAAATACAACACAGTGAAGTCTCTACTCCACAAAAGAAAATCTCATCAGTTGAGAAATTCGTAGAGTTTAAGCATTATGTAGAATCAAACTTGTTCATGTGTTGAACAATCTATATACATTAGTTGTTTTAGAGTTAGCTTGTCTATGTGTTAGACAAATAGATTGCGACCTTTTATTGTACTTAGAATTTCCGCTTCTAGTACATGTAATTCTTGATTCAAAATCAATAAGAATTATATAAAAGTATATCGGTGTGTCTTTAAATTTTTAAAAGCTAAAGTTTGTATTCAACCCCCCTTTCTACAAACATTTGTTGTTGCGTACTCAATCTGGGACTAACAGATTAAAAGTGGGTTAATGATGCTACGGTTTTGAGGCCCTCTGAACAAAATTGAGAGAGTTCAAGAGTTCTAGTTCATGCAAATATTCTCTCTACTTTGATATTCTTCTTTGTGATCAAGTTTTGGTGCACAAAAGGTTAACATGCATATTGATCTTGTTGTTTTGGTGTTTAACACCAACATACCAGCATTTGGGGATCAACACATCTTGGGGTGGACTACACTAGAGGAGTCCTTGGTTGGATTCTTGAAGCTTGACAAGGAAGTGTTCATTGTGCTTGCATTGTGGTACAATTCTTTCTATCTTGTTTATTTGTTTAGTTGCAACTTCATGTTTAGATTTTGGTCCATATGAAGTATTCGTTTGCTTGGCTTTGAAATTTTTTTCTACGTTTTGCTTCCGTTGCTTCTTTGAATACCTTCGGCTACGGTAGCATCTAGTTTGATATAATGCTCAGTTATTTGTACAGTAGATTTCGGGGACGAAATCATTCCAAGTGGGGAAGAGTTGTAAAACCCCAAAGTTCAAAAGTTGTTATGATTAAGTGTTATAAAAAATTAGAGGTGTTTATTAAATAGAGGGCTTAAAGTTGTCATTTTGAAAAATGATAAGTCCAGGGGCTGTTTAGTAGTTATTGGAAAGTTTATATATATATATATATATATATATATAGTTAGAAGTTTGACTTGTGTTAGTCAAACTCTTCATAATTTACAACCACAAATATAGCTTTCATTTCCTTTGTGATTCTTGAGCAAGAACAGATGGAATAGAGTGTTTGAACATCTTCCAAATGTTTCCTAGTAGCAAGGTATGATTATTGAATAAGTTTTTGATTGTTTGCATCAAGAAAGTGATTTTAAAGGCGGAATCAATGATCTCTTCATATTAAAGTGTTTGTGGTTGTTATTTATTGTGTTAGAATGTTTGGGGGTATGGAGAAACACCCCTAGAGTGTTAAAATCGAATAAAAGTGATTTTAGTAAACAAGAACAGTAGTTGTGTTCTTCACAGAATTGAACGTCCGTCATGTACACAGCCCGTGTATGTGTACACGACCTGTGTACATATGTTAAAGATGGTGTCAGGCCATGTAGGTAAACATGGTCGTATAAAGTGTAAGGTAAATGGCCCGTGTACGATTACACGGCCCGTGTAGAGGTCAAAGGCGGTGACAAGCCATGTAGGGTTACATGGTCGTGTAGCATAAGAGATACATGGCCCGTGTAGGCCTATTTGCATAGTTTGATCGGTTTATGGCATTACTGGTTAGTGAGTATACTATTCCTTTAGTATGATTAGCATATGTGTATGCACTAGTGAACAGTATGATATATGATTAGCCATGTAGGGTTACATGATATCTGTGTTATGTGATATGTTTGTTATGTAAGATAGTTTTGATATGTATATATTATACAACATTGGTGTATAGCTATGCAGGTGGTATCGCTATACACAAGATCAGTATCAGGGTACATAGTTATGTACCAGATTAGTGACATATTAGTGACAGGGTATACAACTACGATGTATACCAGAACAGTAACACTTTATGCAGGTTTGTAGGTGTAACAGCTTGGATACAAGACATCCTATGATGACTGTGTTGTATGTTGCAGGTGGCACAGCTTCCAGCAAGGATAAGGCCCCAGTGTGGTGATCATTTGGATAGCTCCTATTTTTTGAGAAGTAAACTTTTAACACTACTTTTGTAAATGTTAGCACATGTATGTTTAGAAACTGCATTTTGTGAAACTCTGATGTCTTTTGGGGTGCTAACCCGTAGGATAATATTTTTAAGTTAAAACTAGAAAAGTGGTGTTATAGTTTCCTGGAAAACATAGACCACCCTAATCTGAATTCTCATGGAAAAGTGAATGAAAGTTCTATCACCTTGCGTAGCAGAGCTATCATGGTGCCACCTTCCATGCCTTTGATATCCTAACATGCATAAATTCCGGTCCAAATGGAGAATCTTAACAAAGTGCAAAACAGGCTAGACTTAGCAAGTGTGGCGCAACTTAGACCCCAGTCAAAGAATAAAAGCCCACTATTCGTTATCATGAGTGGTTAAGGAAAAAAGATGGAGGAACAATACAATAAATTCTTGGGGTTATTCAAACAACTCCATGTCAATATTCCCTTCGTCGAGGCTTTAGCTCAGATGCCTAAATATGCCAAATTCTTGAAAGATCTTCTAAGCATCAAAAAGAAACTAGAGAATCTATCCATGGAAACTTCAAACAAAGAGTGCTCTTCCCGCTCTTCAAAATATGCTAGTGGTAAAAAAGAATGATTCGGGGAGTCCCACCATCCCGTGTCTTATCGGAACCTTATCGGTTAGCAATGCCTTGGCTGACCTAGGAGCTAGCATTACCCTAATGTCATATTTGGTTTTTGAGGGGCGAAACCTTCATGACACAGTGATGACGATCCCGATGGTTCACTGTAGACAATAAAGTTTTAGGATCTAGGCATCATATTTATTTAGACTTGAGGTTGTACAATTTTTTTATATATGTATTCGTAAAAATCCGGATGTTGGATGTAATTATATGCTAGGTTTTTGTTTATCTATACATCATCCAACTTTTGCTTATTACTTACTACTTTTCGTGTGTATTTAGCTCTAACCAATTTTGTCCCACATGATCATTTCACCTTTGGTTGAGTTGTGTGTTGCATGCACCATTCACAATGTACTTGTCGCGACTGCCTTTGGAGATAGGTCAACCTAACTATTGAGAGAATTCCAGCACACATGGTAGCTTGATTGCAAGTTTAGGGAGTTTCTAAATTATTTCTCTCGCACTTTAATATTCATTTTATATCTTCTTGTACATTGAGGACAATGTACGTTTTAAATGTGTAATAGCCATTCACTTTTAATGAATGAGAGTAATATTACTTTTGTGAACTTGGTGATTAAAGTTATTAAGGGAGTTAATGTGAATTTAACTATTTTTAGGTAGAAGGACTAGTAATGACATTAAGGAAATTAGAAAGGTATTGATATCGCATTTATTAGATATATATTTCGTACGATATCAGGTTAATTTTAGTAGGAAATTGTGCATTTAATTGTAAAAATATACGTTTACCTTTGATTTGTTATTTTGTAGACTAAAAAGACGAAAAAGAAATTGTTTGAAGAGATTAAGGATTAAAGAGATTAATGAAATAGGATATATTTTATATATTTATATAGTATATATATCTTAATTAATAGATATTATATATATATTACATATTATATACCTAAACCAATTTATTTAAAAAAAGAGGATAAGATTTGGAAGAGGGAAAAGCCATGAATCAAGAAGAAAAAAAAGAAAAAAGAAACGTACAGTGTATATGTATATGTATATGTATATGTATACATGGATAGAGTAAGTATCCAATAGAAACAGTTTCTAAAATAAGAACTTTAGGAACACCGCATCTACTCTATAAAATCATTGCATCTAACTTAAAATCATTGCATAATATCTAAAAAACATGAAGTTCTCTTAAAACTAGTCCATCATGCATGAATTAATCGGTGGATTCGTATTTAAGAACCAATACATCTTGTTTTAAACACCACTGCATCTAGCATAAAATCACTACATCTAGCATAGAATCACTACATCTTATATTTACACCCAAATAATAATAATAATAATAATAATAATAATAATAATAATAATAAATTAATATATATTCTACATTCAGCCCACAACATTTGACTTGCAAAATGTGAATTGGTGTGGGTTCGCAAATTGCGAACGACTTAGGGGGTTTGCATACCATTCCGTCTCTATATGGATATATATAGGGGAGGGTTCATGCGAAACGTGTTTTATTTGCGAAAAGCGCGAGAAACAATCTCAACCACTTAATTTTATTTGATTTAAAAGAGCATAATGGGTAATCCAAAACTTTTTTCTCTGCAATCAAATTCTCTCTCATAAATTTAATAGAAAAAAATAATAGTTTACCGGTAAATTAATTTTTCGATTTCACCTGTTAATACACATAAAAGATTTACGAGTTTTACATCCTTTTTTGTGTTCGATAATGAACACAACTAAAATTATATTACTTTTAAGATAATTATTACGATATTCAATCCTGAACACAACGAGTTTTACAATATTGAATGTTGAATAGAACGAATGATATACGAGTTTTACAATATTCAATATTGAAGACGCCGAGTGATATATGCGTTTTATGATGAATTTTACTACATACAAAACTGAACGGTCAATTTTCTCTATTATTCACCCATATAATAACATATCACTAACTAACAACAACCATATAATCTAAAAACCAAAATATAAAAAGATTGGATTTATATTAAACAAAAAAACAGAAATTAAAAAACCCATATCCATCTTCTTCGCCATTTCCACATAAGAGAAACAACCTTCATCGATTCTATGGAGTGATAACTGATGCGGTGAAGTAGGAGACTCACAATGGAGGCAGTAGGAGACTCACAATGCTGGCACTTCACCATTTCCAGATAAGAGAAACAACCTTCATCGATTCTATGGAGTGATAACTGATGCGGTGAAGTAGGAGACTCACAATGGTGGCACCAGTGGTCACCACATCTCATGATCACACCAGTGAAGTGTTCAATATTTTGGCATTGCTTTGGTGCTCGAAGAACGACGTGGCATCGAGGATTCATATTGGAATAGGCGACCGATGATGGTGAAGGGTGGGAACGGCGGTGGTTGTTGTGGTCCTCGACAGCGAGGGTTGAGGTGCTTGACATCGAGGGTTGCGGTGGAATCGCCGGTCGGCGGAGTCAGGGTGAGAACGGTGGTGGTTGTGGTGGTGTTCGACAGCGAGGGTTGTTGTCATGCTCGACAGCGAGGTTGCGGTGGAATCGCCGGTCGATGGAGTCAGGGTGTGAACGGCGGTGGTTATGGTGGTGCTCGACATCGATGGGTTGAGGTGGTTGTTGTAGTGCTCGACAGCAACATGTCGCTCGGAGAAGGTCGGCGGCGGAGCATGGAAAGAGAAGCTTGAGAAGAGATGTAGGGTTTTTTGAAATTGAAGGAGGGGGTAGTTTAATTATAGCTCATATGTATAAGCGAAGAGATAAAGTAAGAATGGGAGAGGTTTATTCTCTATTTTACCCTTTTATTAAGTAAATAATATTTTTAAATTTTGATTTATTTACCAAAATACCAATATCAATCTTAAGCATTAATTGATTAATTCTAAGGTCCAAATAGCTTCTCGCACTTTTCGCAAATAAACTCCTTTTCGCATGAACATCCCTATATATATATATATATATATATATATATATATTGAGAAGAGAAAGAGTTCTCTACGGCTTGGGAGAAAAAAAACAAAAGAGGCAGCATACATATATATTTAAGCAATTGTTGGTACATCTCGTTATCTCCTTATAGTTTGCTCTCATGAAATTACTTTATTAATTTACTATGCTAATACTTGTTGGTACATCTTATTATCTCCTTATAATAATAGAATGAGTATGTAAAGGTCATGTCCAATGCGTATGGAGATATTTCAAGTCAACCACTAGGCGATGTTGCTATTTGGGAGGCTGTTGTAGGAGGGAAGAAGGGGATATTAGAGGGGTGTGGTAGTACCTCAGATCCTAGTTATCTCTTGAAGGGTGAGACTAGTACTTCCGATCACGTTTCGTCTTCTCTTCTCTTCCAATGGGTGTAGCATCTTCCGATGAGGTTAGTTTATTGTAATTTGTTTTCATTTATGGATTATACATGATATTTATAATGATTAACATATATTCATACCAAAGTACTTGTTCATTTAGGTCATGGTAGGTCAAAGTAGGTAATAATGAATGTGAATGAATTGATTAACCAGGATAAGAAATTACGAGTCAATGTAGGTAATATTGTGTTTTTAATGGGTCATGCGGGTAATAACGATTGTTAATGGGTCATTATGACCCAATATTGGTAATATCTAGCCTAAAGTTATTAAATTTATTTATATATTATATAGTTTGGACTGGTGAGAACGGGTGTTTGCTATGATTATTGATTTATCAGTTGTTTTGGAAACACATTTGCATGCTTTGATTATTTTTTGTATATATATATGTAATGGTCGATCGATATTCAGTAACGACGGTGATTATCTTTCGTTGCAAATTATATTATAGGTTGTAAATATTTAAATAGATACGGGATGCTTCCACTGAGTTGGTTGTTAACTCCTTTGGTAAAAACAAGTTATGAAAACATTATATTTACAGTTGTAACCACGCAGTTTCAAAACTCGAAATTAAATATGAAAGATAAACGGTAATTAGTTAATATGGTTGAAATTGCGTTTTAATGATGGTTTTTATCAACTAAATGAAAGCAATTATGATACATGGTTCTAATGGCTCATAAGGGTATGATAGGTGTTAATGGGCCATTATAACCCAATAACATGTGAGTCATTATGACGCGAGGTGTGTGTGTGTGGGTCTAAATTGGTTAAATTGTTTCTTACAATTAATATTGGTGTAAATGGTCATCATACATCTTACTTGGTCATGTTGAATTTTTTAATGGTTTATATATGATTGTTTATATGTTAAATTTGGGTTGTCATATATACTTATTATACATAGGTACTCGACCGGAAACAAGTACAAGAGTTGTGTGAACGAGAACAGAGACTTTTAAAGGAAATGGAAGAATCCCGCAAGGGAATGGAAGAGTCTCGAAAGCGAGAAGAAGAGATACGAAAGACTACCGATGATCGGTTTAATGAGCTACAAGAGATGTTGCTTTCACATTTTCGTGCTAACCCTCCCCCTCCTAGTTAGTTATTTAGTTGTATGTTAACGATAACTTAAATTCCAAACTTTATTGAAGATTTTGGCTTTGGATCATCCCGGTTCTATCATTCTTATTTATTTATCTTTGTGTAATTCATATGTTTATTGATTTCCAGAGTATATTATGGTGTTTCTTGGCTAGTATTTCATGTATTCCTCCCTAAAGGAGATGGATTCTTTGAAACTTAATTGCTTTTTGTGTTAAAGATACTAGATTTTATATATTTGTCAATTTAAGTTCTCTTAAAGATCCACATGTATTTTAGATCTTGTTTTGGCATGTTTATATTTTGAGTTTGCATGAGTAGGAGGACCGATCCGCTTGTGTGGCTTTTATCATAACTATTTAGGACCAATAAGTAGTTATGAGTAGTGATTGACCAAATCCTAGGCTTAAACATGAAAAGATAGGAACTTTAATGTATGTGCAATTGCATATGATGACCTTTATATGTTAATTGAATGTTTTGTTAACTTAAACAATCATTAAAGGTAGAATCTTGATTGATACGAACTAAGAAGACTAATCTTGCTTTAAATTGACTCCTTAACCATAGGGTTAGTTAATTGCATGATTGTAGGGTTAGATAATTGGACCAAGAGTATAATCGCTATAGGAATCGGTATATGAGATTTAGTTGTCGGTTGCACTTAATTGATTGACTTAAAGAGAGTTTCATTGAATCTAGGGAGGGAGTCTTCATATTATAAGCTTAGATTTATAAAGTTTGTTGCTTTTCACTTCCTTTGGGTTTGTTTTTGGTTCTTGATATTAATATTTAGTAAGTTGGATCATAAAGTTTGAATCTTTATTGTTAAGATTCTAAATTCCCCTTTTATTGCTTTAAATTAGTTTAATATTTAATTAGTATAGTTATATTCAAAATCATACCCGTTCCCCTTGTGTTCGACACTCGTACTTATATAGTATACTACGATACGATTAGGTCATCTTGCCTATTTGTGTTGTAGTCGTGCTAAATAATTCGGATTTTATAAATTTAAAACTGGTACGCTATACGCACATCAAGTTTTTGGCGCGGTTGCCGGGGAACGGCTTTATTTTGGTATAACTTGACTAATTTGGTATTAAACGATCCTTCCCGCGAGTTTCGGCTCAAAAGGAAGTTAATTTCTAGTTCCTGCCTATTCTAGTCATTATGTGCACTAGTCCAGGTTTCCTTCAATGTCTCTTTTGTGATTATGTATTGGCCTGAGGATCATCTGATCTGTTACGATTCCCTCCTTAAAGATTTGCTGACCGAATTTTACGACGATGGCATTGAACGGGATGATTTCGATTTTATCTCACAAGATGATAAGGATGACCACCCGATTAGCTCGCCGGATGAACCACACTTTAATCCTAAAACGTACTGCTTAGATGACTCCGATTCTAATGAGAGTATACAGTTTGAGCCTTGTGTGGAGGTGAGTCAAGAGAAGATGCTCAGTTTGATGGAGAAGTTCTGGAGTGTCTCGCTGACCTGCTTGAGGAACCAAAAGACCATTCAAAGGATGAACCGCCAACCCTCATCCAACCAACACCCATATTAGGTTTAGAACCAAAACCCGTATGGGGACCCTCCCTTCTTGAGAGAGAAGACGTGGAAAATTGTGTAGATGAAATCTTGGACTATCTGGAATCTCTACTCTTCAAGAGCTTAATCATCGACGGGTTCAATTTCAATCTTACTAAATCCTCAACCATAATACGAAATTCGAATTACAATTCGTTCCTAAGATTATAACAACAAACCCTGCCAATTTAATTCGGATTTCATTGATTTCATGATTCAACACTCCAAAATAGCTCTCAGCTATCTCTCACGTTTTTGAATCCCAAACCCAAACAAAACTCATTAATTTGCTACTAAAAAAATTTAAAAACAGTACCTACATGATTAGAATACCGCAAGGAACATTACGTGCTCTCCTTCGATTCCTTTCAAAAACAAATGTTGATTTGATCCTTCTTCTCTCGGCTCACAAATACACACACACACTTTTCTCATGCACAGAATGTTCAAATGGCTGCAACATTGGGGGTTGTGCCCTAATTAGGTATATATACCCTTCCCCATTAGGTCCAAGCCCAAATACTTCCATTCTAGCCCAAGCTACTTGTTTGTTATTTATTGATCCATTGCAAGCCCATAAGCAATCATTTTCTCAAACAACTTATGTAAGCCCAATAAAGCCTAATAGTATAAATCCTTTTATTAAATGATAAACCGAATAATAATAATAATGTTACTTTTATTTTTAATGGAAATCAAGCATTACAAGTTTAGAGTTGAATCAGATTTGATTGGGTTCGGATGAATGTGTTAAATCAAAAAGGTTCTTGAAGCCCTGGAATCGTAAATCAGGAACAAACAAAATTGAAAACCCATGTAAGAGTCTCAATAAAAAAACTAGATGATTAGTGGAATCAAAAATGGGACAAAAGGGTTGAGCATTTTCGTGAGATCCTCATATTTCAATCCAAAACCATGAATACTTATGAACCAAAAACCTTAGTGGAAGTAATCGTAAATTAAAGATAAGATCGGATCACAAATCTACTTAAGGGCTTCAATCATAAATTAGGCAATCGAGAACTTGAATTGAAAAGGGTACAAGATTTGCGATGAATCGAAAAGTATGTAATCGAAAACTAGCATCAATCAAAAACTCTAAGTGGTTATGCAATCGTGAATCAATAGAAGGGATGATTGCAAAGCGTAGGATATCAATCAAAAATAGAATCCCGAATCATCATTTAAGACTAAATCCGAGAGAATCACTAAACTACTTACACAAAAATGGTAAATTAAATTTAGACATGAAACTTAAAACAATTAAATCGCTTGAATTTTTTAAAAGTAATCTAGCTTGCGTGTATTTTGAAACTACGTAAAATATTTAAACAATGAGAACCCATTTAACTACTAACAAATATGACTTCGATTCTATCGAATGACAAGTACTCGTATAATAAAAGAACTACGTAAATTTTACATAAAAAATAAATCTATACCTTAAGATCCTATTATATCCAACATCGAAGGCCTTTGTTTTGTATTGAAACATACATGAAAAGTACTCAAAAACGTTTTTGGATAATCGTATTATTAGAGAACGGAAATTAACAAAGATAAGAAGTAGAAGAACATTTTCTAGATAAAAATGTGTCCCATGTATTTTTGTTGTACAAATTTATTTATATCATTGGAAGAATTTATGTAATAATAATTATGTAACTTTTTCTATATTTGTTGATGTGTATTTTTTTTCTCGTCTACCTTTTAAATTTTAACACTTTTATTAATATAATAAGTTAGAAGATCAGTAAAAAATTTATACAACCTCCTTTTTGGTTTATGATCTAAAAGTTGTCAACAAAAACTACTTCATATATGAATTTTGTTGCTATTTGGTGATAAAAAAGATGTCCGTATAAAATGTTTAAAAAGTAGGAATTTTTACCCATATGTTACGACAACGTATATAAATATAAGTTTTTATTACTAAAATAAAGTAAATAATTAAATTGATTGTCACATCTATGGTCAATAATATAAATATTCATAATAATAAGTAAAACATTTTAAAAAAGTACAAATTAACAAAATAAAAAAGAGCTATAAAATTAATTATAGATTTTTAATTAATAACGAATAGGTAAAATAGAAAAAAAAAGAACATAGAATTAACTATATATTTTGAATTATGAAACAAATAAACAAATAAAGCATACCAATCACACACAAAAAATTCAAAGAGGAAAAATACTCATTTTAGGGCTACATAGATTTGAACCTAGATCAAAACTTAAAAAAAAAGAGGAAGAAATAGAAACAATATCACGGACAAAAAAATACAAATAAGAAAAAGAATTCAAAAAAATAAACTTATTCTAAAAACATATAGGTCTAACTTCAAAATCTAAACTTAAAAATAGTCATCATCTTAAGGTTATATACGTTTAAACCCAAAACTTAAACTTTATAACCTTAACATCTTGTGTATAATGTAATTGTTATTTTCTTTATTGCCATGTTTTACATATAAAAAGTTGATTTTATAACACATAAAAACATGACTAATAAATAATATTTAACTAAAAAAGAGGAGAAGGAAATTATGTAAGAAAAAGATTGAAATAAAAGTATAAATCCAAAAACTTTGAAAGACAAAAAATCATTAAAGAAGAAAGGAAAAGGAAAAAAAAGATAGAAAACGGAAAAGAATCTGCTTCAACAGGAATTACACAAGGGTAGATTATAAACCTCTAGTAACACATGGGATTTGAATCCAGGTCCACTCAACCTTCCATGTTAAAATGAATGGTTTACCAACTCTGCTAGACACGGTTTTGATCTTTCCTTCCGCTATGAATTATATGCCGTATAAACAATTTTTTTCCTCGTAAATATATGGGTATATAGTGGGCCTAATACTAATGGTAAGATGGGCCTGTATTTGTAACAATAAAACTATTGGGCTGTGAGTTTCAATTAAACGTAAGCCTCGTGTCACATATAGTATCAAACACATTTAACTATATTGTAATTAACTCTGTGAGTTGATTAAACATGATACAACATGTAGTTTTGGGTGTGAAACCTAGTCGTAAATTTTTGGTGGAATTAATATAGTTGTTTACTCTTATTTATACATTTATATGTATGTGTTTTTCTTTTAAAAAATTAGGTGTGTTACATATGACCTAAATATAATGGGATCTAGGAAATAAAAGATATATTCATTAGTAATATTATTTGTTGTTAATTTGTAACAAGGGATTTTCCATACTAGAGTTTCTCTAGGGGTACAAGCCTCTTGATTAAAGCTTTTAAGATTTGATCTCTTCACCTATTCTATGAGAGCAAGTGAATTATTCAATATACCACTAAAGTGATGATTTAAATTTGCTTATGTTATTATATCATGTAAATTAAGAAAATGTTTCGGTTAATCATCGTAATTCAATGCTTAGATTTCAACAAAAATTCAACATTTATTTTATTCATAATAATCTAAAATCACATAAATAGGTAAAATTAAAAAACATGTCACTATTATACTTTATAACTACAATTCTATATTAACCACCGTCCTTTTTAATATTAAGCATAAAATTGCCCTATCATCACTTTTCCATGGGGGGGGGGGGGGGGTGGGATTTTATGGTGGTAATTTTGACTCTATGTTTATGGTTAAAATGAAAAATGAAATCTCAAAAATAGATGTAAGAATTTTGTGACAAAATTTTATTGATAGTATAGAATATATGTGGACTTGTTAAATTTCACTACTTTAAAAAAGAAAATATTTTAAAAGGGATAAAAGTGTCATTTTACTCAATAAAGATAGTTTTCTTAAACGGTGTTGTTTTTATCCTCATAGTAATTTTGGGGTGGATGGAAGTATGAAACCATAATTATATAAGTAAACAAGTTTAATTGGCAACTTTTGACCTGAACCTTGACTCAAGAAATTTGAAATTTCGTGTCGACACATTATTGACTCAACTTATTTTTGTGTCGGGTTTCAGGTCGTGTCAATTAAATATATTAATGTTTTGTATTAACGAAAAAAATCTGAATCCCAGTCTTACTTGATAACTAAAAAAATTTATATTAATTTCAGTCGAGATAGAAAAGTAATGATCGATGACAACTTAGGAAGAATATAAAATTTAATTAAGATAAGGTTTATATTATATAATAAACATAGATAATTATAAAGAAATTGAATATTTATTCCTAAATTAATGTAGTGGATAGAAAATTTGAATTAAAAAAATAGTTCAAAGTAAATTAAATTGATTCTAAATCAAAATTGAGTTTCGACTTTGACTATTTATAATCAAAAACGAGTTCCAAAATTGATTTGTATGAACTTTATCTTTGTTACAATTGTATACAATCAAGTTTTTCTCCTTAAAAATAATACAAATTTTCATAATCCTTTTATTGTATACAAACAATTTCTTTTGTCTCAATTTTAGTTATAATTGTACATAACAAACTTTATCGTAATCCTCATTGTATACAATAGCTTGCAAACAATGAAATGATTATAGAAGTATCAATGAAACATAGTAAACCGATTAAACCGAACCAAATTACCCGAATCGCAAAAAAATAAGAATAAACTTTACTAGTTAACCATCAATCCCAATCTCACTCCCATTCCCCCGCAAAAATGTCTTCTCCCGGCGATTTTCTAACAATGATCTTCAATTCATAGTTTCCAAAATTTTGTTGTTCTTCTCGAATTTTGACAAGGGATTCAACAACAGAGCTACTAGAATCATTAACATCGATAAGCTCTAGCGTAGAGACGTTGCCGATTTCAAGTGGGATCTTTTCAAGATTTATGCATTCATTCACCACTAATTGTCTAAGACAAGGGAAGTTGATACTAGAGGTTTCCCAATGTCTAATATCCAAACGCTCCAGTTTCAAATGTTTAAGTTGTTGAAACTGGGCCTCTCCAGTTTCCCATCTAGTACCCATAAAAGCACCGTTTAATATCTTCAAAACCTCAAGATTTGGTAAACATTGAATTATTGACATATCTCTCCAAGGAAGACAACATCCTTCTAATGAAAGTTTTTTTAATGAAGCTGGAAATGTTAGTACTAGATCCCCAAGTTGTGGTTTGAATGGGCCTTTATAAAACCACTTCAATGCTTCTAGGGAGATCAATGACTCGAAGTCATTCTTCTGCGTACGAGTCGCACATGAAAGGTTCTTGATAGTGGGAATATATTTCTCCCAACCTTCAACCACATCATACAAAACTATGTGTGAAAGAGTTTGCAATTTCATCGGTTGTTGAAGTGAAGGAAGGAATAAGGAATAGTCGCTCCACAAATGCCTCAGATTCACCAAATTTGTTATGGCTTTCGGTAAATCCAAAAAACATCTACTTCTGGCAATGATAGTTTCAAGGCTCCAAAGATAACATATCATGGGTGGAAAACCTTTGACACACCAAAAGGCAAGGTACCTTAAGTGAACTAAAAGTCCTATATCCTGTGGAAAATCTAGAAATAGACACTTTTGTAGATCTAACACCGCTAGAAGAGGGAAGATATGGAAATTTTGTTTCATGATTGGGTACTTATAAGTAGACAAAAGTGAGTGAACACATAGGATAGGCCGATCTAAAAACGTATGTGTGAATATGCGGCGTGGCTTGTATTTTCCAATAGGTTGATAAGAACTCATTTGATTGCTTATTTTCACACAAAAATTTTCTTTTATTGCTCTTTCCAAACATAGCTCCCTTAAAAGATCATGGACAGAACAACCTTTGATGGCACCATTGCGCTTTCTATCAGCAACTACAAGATTTCTGTCAACTAGTTCCATTATGTAATCCTCCCCAATTTCCTCCAAGCTTCTATTTCCATCTTCTAGCACAAATCCCTCAGAAATCCATAGCCAGATCAACTTTTGTACTTCAAACTTGTGGTCTTCTGGGAATCCACCAAGATATAGAAAGCAGTCTTTCAAGTAAGGAGGTAAATGTTCATAACTTAAAGCCAGTATATCCACGTGCCTATTCTCGTCACTAACAACGTTTGAACTAACCATTTGACCAACTACTCCCCATGAATCTTTTTGTGCTGCTTCTTTTGCTAGAACTCCCGCTATGACAACCACTGCAAGCGGCAATCCATGACAGTTTTTGGCTATTTTCATACCAGGTTCTATCAATGATTCTGGGCACTCATTGTCACGGAATACCTTCTTACACAACAATTCCCAGCTTTCGTCATCTGTTAAGTGTTCTAAATGATGAATGACACCATGTGATTTTGCATGCAAAGCAACTTCTTTGACGCGACTAGTAATCAGAATTCGACTTCTATTGTGATTATCGGGTAAAAATAGTTTGAGGTCATCCCATGCCTCAATGCTCCAGATGTCATCAACAACAATCAAATATCTCTTGCCCATAAGACTTTTGTGCAATTTTCCACGAAGGGCGGAATGACTTTCACTTGTAGAGTCGAATTCAATACCAATGGATTGTAGTATTTGAATCAACAAATCCTTTTTTTCATATGTTTGAGAAACAGTTACCCATGCACGTATATGGAAATGATACACTACATATGGATCATTGAATACTTTGGTAGCAAGGGTAGTCTTACCAAGTCCCCCCATACCTACAATAGATATCACATCTAGTTGCTTCTGATCTTCGACCAGTTTGTCCCTTATCAACTCAGCGTCATGATGGAGCCCCACAACCATTTCTTGCATTGCTTTCTCCATTCCTAACGGAATTCTAATGCAAGAAGTTCCATCATCTGCACTTTGTGTTTTCCACGGCTGGCTGTGTGAAGAAATCATGATGAATTCCTCTTTGATAGACTTTATATCTCTCATAACATTTTCCAGATTGAAGGAGCATTCATCTTTTTTGCAATTGACATAGTATACAAAGAGACCCACGATACTGTGTGCCTCATGTGCTACATCTTTGAATCTTGTCTTCAGATCTTTTACTTGTTCATTCTCATTTAGGTCGTTTTGTTTCTCAACAAACATGATATTGACCATGGAGCTGAGCTCTTCATAAAGCACTTGAATTTGAGGCCTTTCCCTTAAAATTTGTGGGTGGTTGATGAGTGGATTCTCGTTGCTGTAACTCCACATCTTCAAGTTATCCATGAACAATTCTAGACCTGTGTATGCCATCTTTTCTTCCACAAGAATAAAAGCTACAGATGTAGATTAAGCCTATCTTTAATCATGAGTTAGGTGTTAATGTAAAATACTCAAAAGCAAGGGACATTGTGTGTAACAAATGTAATAGAGGTGCCAAAGTGGCATCTAATCGGGTTACGACTAAAGTTTCAAAAAACTGCTCAAGTGGGTCGGGTTAAACTCCTAATTTTTTAATTTTCTTTTGAATTTTGATATACAAATAAATTAACTAAATAAGAACATTCCATTGGTATTGAATTAGCACACTTAAAGAACCACCAAACGATTTGAAATTCCTAGGAGCCAAGTAGCAAGTATCACACAACCTACTCTAACAGAAATCTGCAAATGAATACATTCAAAATTGCAATAAACAAGAGAAATTATTGAACTTTAACAGAAAATACGGAGATGAATTTAAAGTTTAGAATCATGAAGGGCTCAAGAATTTACAAAATTACCAAGATCAAGTTTAAAATATGCTGACAAGTTCATCCCATTCAAATCCATCCTATAATTACATATAGAAAAAGAAATATCAATGTACACTTTGACCACCTAGAAACAACAGATATACAGAAGCCAATTAAAGCTAAATAACAACAAGAATCTTGAAGGATTCCTCTTTAAAATGAAAAACAGTATAGCAATTCGAGTATTAGACTACATACCGTGTGAGGACGACGAGATGAGCAAAACAGGGTGTCTTTTGGGCCAAGAATAATGACGATCAACAGAGAATTAGGGTGAAGGAGTAGATGATTAACCAGACAAGATTCAACAAGGGTTGGGCATGCATATATGGATGTAATAATGGTGAATGAAATGGAGGGACCTACCACGCACTACGGAGAATAAAGGTAAAGCTTCTCCATCTCTAATCGCAAGATTCTTTTATCTAGATATGAAGTTTATCTCATCAAATGTAAGCGTCCGTTTGGTTCGCGGAATGAATATGGAGGAATTGGAATTCGACCAATGAATTGGAATTCATAGGAATTTGAATTCGTAGGAATTGGAATTTGTGAAAAACTATATCTTGTTTGGTTAGTAAAGTCCAGAATTGGAATCTAGCAAAAAATAAATTAATTCAATACGTATAAACCAAAATAAATTATGCAATCAACCGCCCACCACCCCCTACCCCCTTTGCCACCTGCCCCATCCCACGCCACTGTACCCCACCCCCACCCTATAGTCTACCTAGGGCGGCAGTGGCGGCGGCGACGGGTGTGGGTGGTGGTGGAGGGTGGAGGTGGAGGTTGTTGATGACAGCGATGGTGACGGTGGTGGTGGCGGTGACGGTAGCGGCGGTGGTGGTGGTGGTGGCGGTGGCAGTGCGGGTGGTGGCGGCCACGGTGGTATTGGTGGTGGTGGTGAGATGGTGTAGAGTATGGTAGAGGTGGGGGTGGGGTAGGGGTGGGTAGTGTAGAGTAGGGTGGGATGAGGTAGGGTAGGGTGGGGTGGTGACGAGGGTGGGGTGGGATATAAGACAACAATTATGTTTTGAGATTCCTTATGATTTGAAGAATTCCTTAGAATTCCATCCATTTGGGGAAGGAATTCCCAATTCCTTGATTTAAGGAATTAGTTGGAATGGTCAAATTCCATTCCATAAATTTCGCGAACCAAACACAAACGAGATTTAGGAATGCTCAATTCCAATTTCGTCTAATTGCATCCAATTTCAGCGAACCAAACGCCCCCTAAGGGGTTTTAGTAGGAATGGCAACGTGGCGGGTTTTGGTCGCCCCATCCTCGAATCCGAAATGAAAATCCGTCCACGCCCCATTCCCTGTCGGGATTGTTTCGGGGTACCCGTCGGGGCGTCTATCAAACCCGACCGCAATTCGAACCCGAAATCTGGTGATAACAACCCGGCCCGACTAAATATGAGCATGAACTACATGTCTACGTGTTATTGAAGCATTTTTACACTCTCTAAAGATAAAAAAATATAGTAGCATTATACCCGCGCAATGCTACGACAACAAATAATTTTTTTGCAACATGTCACTTTTAAGAATGTAACAATATGTTATTCGTGCGATTCGATGTCATAAAAAAGTTTTCTTCAGCAACATATTCGTTTTTTCAAATTTTCTGTTATTTGCGCCAACTATTTTATTAATTTTAAAAATAAATTCTAAAAACATTAAAATAAGAAAAAAGATTTATATTTGTGAAATAAGGAGAGAGAAGTTAATACGATTTTAAAAATTATATTGATGTGGAAGGATAATTTTGTTTGTATGAAAGTATATTTTAAATAAATACAAAGTTAAAATAAATTAGGAAATAGTGAAATGGTTAAAGATTGAGTGGATGAGATTAATTTAAATAAATAAAAGGTCAAGATGTTGTTTTGATTGAATTTTAAGAACTCTTAAAATTAAAGAGGAGAGAGAATGTTAAATGCTTTATATAGTAGTATAGATAAAAACAATGTCAAACATATTCAATAAAACTTAATTTATTAATAAGAACATAAATATTATCATTAACTTGAACCAAAAACTTAATTAATATAGAAATTAAAGAAATCAAAGGATCAAAATTCAAAAATGAACAAAAAACTTCACCACTTTAGAAACTTCTCCATTATATATAACAGTTCTCTTTGTATATTTTTACACATTATTATATACATAAATATATAAAACATTTATATATATAAATATAGAAAAGTATATATAAACATATATTGAGGCGGGGCGGGACGGGGATAATGTGCCCGACCCTAACCAGAAATTGCCATCCCCGACCCGACCCCAAAACTAGTCGGGTTCGGTTTTCCCCGTCGGATTCAGGTTGTTTTACCATCCCTGGGTTTTAGGATCAACCGATAAGAAGAATTGTGTAAAAAGAAATGTGTCATCAAGAAAAACCATTAATTTTGGGTTTACAGGAAACCAAGGCTGTGTTTGGATAGCTTATTTTTGTTTTTTTAACTTTTTAACCCGTAAGTTTACGAGCTTATTGGTGAAAAAAGTGTTTAAATTATCTTATTATTGTAAGATTATTAAAAAAACATGCTTACATTAGAAAATTTCATTTAGTTTTGGGGAAGAGAAGGAAAAGTTAATTAAAGTTTATAAAAAAAGGTATAGTAAATATATAAAAATAAGCTTATAGGAGTGGAAAAAAAGTTGATTCAACTTAACTTATCAAAAATGACTTTGCTTTTATTAATGATAAGTACGTTCATAAGCTTTGCTAAATACAAAAAATTTATAAGTCCGAAAAATAAACTAATAAGTTAAAAAAACCCTAAAATAAGTTAAAACAACAACACCCCCCAAGTTAAAGAGTTGAGATGAGTCATCGGTGGTAGTAATGTGAGAAGATTCAACAATGTCATTTCTCAGAACAATTTAGTCGAGATTCCAACGGGTAATGAATGTGATTGGATGTTATTATAAGATTTTATCAAAAATCTTAAGACAGGTTAAAAATGGTGATGAATGGTTTAATTGAGGATGTGCACAAAGCTTTCCATTGATCAATCTTGAATAGCATCCTTGTGGCCTGTTAAAAAAATCTTATCAGAAGGCTGCGTTTAGTAGCTGGAAAATTTTTTGTTTTTCGTTTTCTGTTTTTCTGGGAAAAATGGTAGAGTTTTCATGTTCTAAAAAATATATAAAACGTGTTTAGTTGAAAGAGTAGAGTTTTTCTTTTTCAGAGAAAAATAGAAAACATGTTTGGTTGAAGTATTTTTTTGGAAAAGTTGTTTGAAAACGTATGAGAGTTTGAAAAAATTGAGGAGTTCGGGAAAAAGTGATGAAGTTTTCTTTTTTATTGAAAAAATGTGCAAGTGAACATGTTTTCTAATTTTCAGTTTTCTTAGAAAAGTTTTCTGAAAAAGTGAAGGATTTTTCTGTAAGTGAACGTATTAGTCTTTAAAATTGATTTTGAAAAGGCATATAACAACCTTAATTGGACATTTGTGTCAGAAAATTGTTTCAAAGGGGTTCCGGACTAAGTAGATATCATAGATATTGGAGTGTCTTAACTCCTCTTATATGTCGGTAAGGCTGGCAATTCTTGAGTCGACCCGAAACCCCACTCGAACCAAACACGAAAAAAGTGACACGAACCCAAAACGGGTCAAAAGTGGGTTGACACAAAAATAAATGGGTCGGGTTAGGGTCATCCCGACAACCCGAAAATGACCCATATAACCTGTTTATAGGTAAAACTATAACATTTTAAAGTTTTCTTTAATACTTAAAATTTAAATTTTGAAAAGAAGATTATAAATTCAAATAAGAGAATGACATTTTAGGACAATAAAACCCGCCAAACAAAAGTACAAAACCCTTAAACGTAAAAAACTCAAAATAAACAATAAAAGATTTACAGCTAGAACAATAGTACGTTATTTTAGTATTTGTTATTTTCAATATATGATTTTGATACTTTTACATTTGATTATTTGATAGGTGATACTTTAGTATTTTTGATCGATTCATAATTCTACTTAATGATGAATAATCTTAAATTATTCGGTTGTTCAGTGACATTATCTATTGGTATAGAATAGTAATACATCATAGCTTTTATTATATAAGTGAATAAAAAATTAAAATCAAATTTTCAATCAAACCGAAATAAATATCGAATTTGAAGTTCGAATACAACGCAAACGAACATTGATTATTAAAGTTAGAATACAAATTAAAATTGTTTTCAAAATTTGTGCCGAACGTTGGAAAACAAACATGGAATTTGAAATATTGTAAGAAAATCGTAGTTGAAAACAAAAACTGTATTCGAAAATCATACTCAAAAACCGTATTCGAAAACCGAAAAAATTCTTGTCGATTACATTTGGCCTAAATGGGTTGACCCGAAGGTTGACACGAACCCGACACGAAAAATGACATGACCCGAACCTGACACGAAAATAAATGGGTCGAAATTGGATCGACACGAACCCGATAACACGAGCCCGACCCAAATTGACAGCCTTATATATGGGTACTAGTTAATGGAGCTCCATCCAAAGAATTTCATGTGAAAAAGGGGTAAGACAAGGGGATCTATTATCGTCATATTTGTTTTTGATAACCGGTGAGGGTTTAAACATTATGCTTTAGGACGCATGTGATAAAAGTAAGGATGACAATTCTTGACACAACACAAAACCCAACCCGAACCTAACACGATTTAGGTCGACAAGAAGACGACCCAAAACTAAATGAGGTCAAAAACTAGTCGAACTGAAAATGACACAAAAAAGATCGACATGAGCATGATAACACGTACTTAACCTCTTTGACCCGATTTTATTTAATAATAACATTAATTACAAATATCGTCCTTGTGTTTGTCTTGAATTTAACATTTAGTCCTCTATGATTGAAATTTACGGCAGTGTCCTTGTGGTTGACATTTTGTTTCAAATTTGGTCATTTATGATAACTTCTTTTAAATTTGACCGCTATTAAAATAGTATTTTAGTCTTTTCTTTTCTTATCGTTCTTTTCCAAACTACAGTTTACGTGTTTCTTTTCCTTTGTTCTTATATAACTTTCTAATGACATTCAACGATATTAAATGTATTAATTAGTAAAACAAAATATACAATTAATATTTTAATTATTCTGTAAACTAAGAAAATCACTATAAAGTAATTACTTTGATGAAAGCATAATTCGTTCGGAACCTCCTACATGTTCAATCTTTTTTTAGCTTAATTCCTCTACTAGGGATGGCAAAAAAAACCGAATCCGACGGGGAAAACCGAAAACCGAGCTAAATGGGGCGGTTTCAGGGATGCTAAACGGGGACGGGATGGTGAAAAACCGAATAAATTAAGCGGGGACGGTGATACCCGCCCCGATTACCCAATTAACCGGACCGATACCCGGCCTGATTACCCGATTATATTTTATTTTTATATTTTATATATTTTTTATTCTATTTTTATATTTTTTATCCTATTTTTATATTTTATATTCTATTTTTAAATATATATTATATATTCATATGAAGTTGGAAGATTGATATAATTTATAATTTGGGTCGTACTTGAACACTTAATGTTTTAAAACCATTTGTTAGGATACATTTGAACACTTAATCATTATCTTGGATCGTTTTGTATGTATTTATGGAGAATGTATTAAATTTGTATAATTTTAGTATAATTGTTTTTTAAAACTTGTTACTTAATCTTAATAGTGACGAGAATCCTCGCGGTGAAAAATCACCGTTTAACTTCATACGGGTATCCCCGCGGTGAAAATTACCCATTTAATTACCCGTTCACATTAAACGGGGATACCCGTTTCCCCGCGGTTTTCCCCGGTTACCCGACGGGGATCCCCGTTTAAATCCCCGCGGTTTTTTAAGCTGGGACGGGGACGGTTTTTTAAACGGGGACGGGGGGACCAATCCCCGGCTCGTTGCCATCCCTATCCTCTACACCCAGGAGAGGTGAGCGGAGTGAGGGCAAGCCCTCCAGGATAGCACTACTTAGTGACTAGGAGCGGAGAGACCTTTGCGCGTTCTTTTTTGAAAATTTCATCTTCGAATAACATTTGAAGGACGCATAAAAGACTTTATCTTCTCTATTTATATAAATATCTTGTCGTAGCTAGTCGCTTGCTACCGTTCTTCTTGTGCAATCCCGCCTGGGGAGGTGAGCGGAGTGAGGGCAGGCCCTCGCCCTTAGCGGCTAGTGGGTTTGTGTTCCGGAGGGGCTATAACAATTTAATTAACTTCTCAAACATGCTAATACGTATATGTTCTTGAGCATAAAAATAGAGAAAATTTAATAACAAACATAATTGCATCTTGGTTAATAGGAGAACAAATCAAACAAACCCAAAAGTCATCAAAAAAATCAGAACCTCTGGACAAATCAAAAGGCAAGCAACCGATTTCATCTTAGAAATGAAGCCTTTTTTGATCTTGGTAGCAGTAGCGATGACCCTTCCAGATCCGACACCCACAGGTGATAAAAATAGTAATTAGAAAAAGTGCATTTGGTAACAAGATTATATGTGAACATCAAAATGACTAAGATACCCCTATTTTAACATATATTATTGCAAATACCATTTATAATTATCATAGCTCATTAAAAGTTTATTTGAAAACTATTATTATTACAAATACCATTTGTAATTAACATTAATGCTCATTAAAAGTTTATTTGAAAACTATTTTTTTGCAAATACCATTTGTAATTAACATTAATGCTCGTTAATAGGGGTATTTGGTCTTTTATATATTTTCGCAAACGTGAGTTTTGTCCATGTGGCGTGGCTTGTATTGTCTAATAGGTTGATAAGAACTCATGTAATTGCTTATATTCACTGAAAAAAATTCTTTTGTTGCTCTTTCCAAGTAGAGCTCCCTTAAAAGATCATGGACAGAACAAGCTGTAATGGCACCATTGAACTTTCTATCTGCAATTACAAGATTTCTGTCAACTAGTTCCATTATGTAATCCTCCCCAATTTCCTCCAAGCTTCTATTTCCATCTTCTTGCACAAATCCCTCAGCAATCCGTAGCCAGATCAACTTTCTTACTTGAAACTTGTGGTCTTCTGGGAATCCACCGAGATATAGAAAGCAGTCTTTCAAGTAAGGAGGTAAATGTTCATAACTCAAAGCCAAAATATCCACTTGCCTATTCTCGTCACTAACAACATATGAACTAACCATTTGACCAACTCTTCCCCATGAATCTTTTTGTGCTGCTGCTTTTGCTAGAACTCCTGCTATGACAACCACTGCAAGCGGCAATCCATGACAGTTTTTGGCTATTTTCATACCCGGTTCTATCAATGGTTTTGGGCACTTATTGCCACGGAATACCTTCTTACACAGCAATTCCCAGCTTTCATCATCTGTTAAGTGTTCTAATTGATGAATGAAACCATGAGATTTTGCATGCAAAGCAACTTCTTTGACGCGACTAGTAATCAGAATTCGACTTCCATTGTGATTATCGGGAAAAAATAGTTTGAGGTCATCCCAAGCCTCAATGCTCCAGATGTCATCAACAACAATCAAATATCTCTTGCCCATAAGACTTTTGTGCAATTTTCCGCGTAGTGCAGAATGATCTTCACTTGTAGAGTCGAATTCAATACCAATGGATTGTAGTATTTGAATCAACAAATCCTTTTTTTCATATGTTTGAGAAACAGTGACCCATACACGTATATGGAAATGATACACTACATAAGGATCATTGAATACTTTGGTAGCAAGGGTAGTCTTACCAAGTCCCCCCATACCTACAATAGAAATCACATCTAGTTGCTTCTGGTCTTCGACCAGTTTGTCCCTTATCAACTCAAAGTCATTGTGGAGCCCCACAACCATTTCTTGCATTTCTTTCTCCGTTCCTAACGGAATTCTAATGCAAGAAGTTCCAGCAATAACACATTGTGTTTTCGACAACTGGCTGTGTGAAGGAATCATGATGAATTCCTCTCTGATAGACTTTATATCCCTCATAACATTCTTCAGATTCAGGGAGCACTTATAGTTGATTGATCTCTTAAATATCTTACGATTCAGAAAGCTTTTAACGAATTCATATATGGGACGTGACACATTTTTGCGATTGACATGGTATACAAAGAGACCCACGATACTGTGTGCCTCATGTAGACAATTTAGAATTGATATTTCCTAGTTTTCTTTTATTAAAATTGTGATAAATTTATTTCTTTTACATGTGACAGTTTTAATTTTTTTTATTTTTTAATAAATACTAAGAATTACTTTTTTTTATTTCTTTTTTTTCTTCTTTTATTTTACTTCCTTCTCTATTTATTAGAGTTGTGTTTAATAAAATCTATGTAAAAAACATAGTCTTAAAATTTTAATATTCAATCATAGTTGATTTGTAAAAGCATCACATATAAATTACGAAAAAGTCATTTCATCCAAAATTTTAAAATGGAATGTGAACCATTGATGCCATTGATCAAGGGCGAATCCACCTTGAACTAAGGTGTGTCAAAGGAACCACCTATTTTTTGAATTATTTTACAAAACATATAAAAATTTATTTTCAATCTATCTTAATTAAAATATAACCAACTTTATTTTCTTAGATAAGTTTACCCTATCATTTTATCTTATATTTTAGTGTAAAAAATTGAAAGGTCAAATGTTTATTGTGTTAATTTTGTCCTATTATTTGGTTGTATGTTCTTAAATTGTGCACCGGGTTTAAATTTAGTTCTGTTTATGCGTTTTTCTTAATTGTTAATTGTATTATGTTATTATTTGTTTTTTAGTTATAAATTAAAAGGTTTACAAGAAACCAATGAATCTAGTTTATTTACAAATGATTATTGTACAAATAATGAGTAATGAAAGTATATTAGGTTGATCTAAATGAACTATCCTTTGATCCACTAGAATTAACAACAGAACTCAATCCCATTAAGCCATTTGATAGAATAAGCTGATATAAAAATTTACTATGTAAAAGAACGACTATGAAAATGTTCATACTATTATTAAAACTTTTTTTATTATTTATTATTTGTATTAATCATTTGACCCCAAGAAAAATCCAGTGTTCGTTTTGTCGTATCAACTAAGTTAAGGAACCATATGGTTTTAGGTCCTAGATTCACCGCTGCCATTGATCCAAAAGACTAAAATCAGTCCTTAAGACTATGAATTAAGTATAGACTATATTGAACTTTCTTCCTATTCATTAATCACAATCATTTATAATCTGATAAAAATTGTAAATTATATATTAAGTACTTATACCTCGTAGATCCTTTTATTTAGAATTTTTTGAGTTGGCAATTAGTTTGACTAAACCAACTTTGAGTTGCACGTGCATTAGAGTTGTAAACCAACCGAACGAACACAAACGTGGGCTTGATCGTGTTCCTCGTTTAACTTTAGCCAAAAAAACAAACACGAATGGATAAACGAACGAATATTTGTGTTCATGTTCGTTCTTTTAACTTTATCCGAACATAAACAAACACAAACGAATGAATACATATACAAATATAATACAAACCTAACATTATTAAATATAAAAAGACACTAACTACGTGTGCATATATGTGTGTGTGCGAGAGTGTGTATGTATATATATATATATATATATATATATATATATCTATGTACACATACGTATATATACACACATATAAACGAACATAAACAAACAAATAAACGAATGTTCACAAACATAAATGAATGAACAAGGGTCTTTGTTCGTGTTTGTTCACGAACAAATATTTTTGTTTGTGTTTGTTTGTTTATTAAAAAACGAACATAAACAAACTTCCCGCCAAACAGTTCAAGAACGGTTCAACAAATGTTCGGTTCATTTACAACTCTAATTTGCACACATGCATCTATGTGTACATGTGCATGTGCATATATGCACGAGATGCACACGTGCACGGTGCAACCCAGACGAGGTAAAACAAAACCTAGTAGCATAAACAGGTTGTGCATATATGCACCGTGCATATGTGACTTTACTGTATGTGCCGAAAAAAATCTACTATAATATGCACATGTGCACCTATCCACATGTGTGCTAAAAAAAGTGAGTGGTGCTTGCACATAATAGTGCCGTGTTGGAAAAAAGCCGAACAAAAACGAGTTTTTTTCTTTGAAAAAAATAGCGAATGGTACGTCTACATGTGCATATGCATATTTAGACGGTATATAATATAATATAATGTTGCTTGCCTTTCAAAAAAAGAATAGAAAAATATTGAGATAAAACACATTTTATTTTATTACAAAAATCAAAGATCCCTACCATATGAATATAAAATATTTAATCAAAACTAAAAGAAAAAAATTTAAGTATGAAAATAGTCGCGGCAAACATAAATTACACGTATGAGACTAAGGTCCATGATATCTTTTAAGAGAGGTTCACAATTTACCATAATGATATCCCTGTCAAGAGGTGCTTTCTAACAATGATCTTCAATTCATAATTTCCAGAATTTTGTTGTTCTTCTCGAATTTTGTCAAGGGATTCAACAACAGTGCTACTATAATCATCAACATCGATAAGCTCTAGCGTTGAGACGTCTCCGATTTCAAGGGGGATCTTTTCAAGATTTGCACATTCATCCACAACTAATTCTCTGAGACAAGGGAAGTTGATACTAGAGGCTTCCCACCATCTAATATCCAAACCCTCAAGTTTCAAAAGTTTAAGTTGTTGAAACTGGGCCTCTCCGGTCTCCCATGTGGTACCCAAAAAAGCACCCCTTAATATCTTCAAAACCTCAAGATTTAGTAAACATTGAATTATTGAGATATCTCTCCAAGGAAGACAACATCCTGCTAATGAAAGTTTTTTTAACGAAGGTGGAAATGTTAGTACTCGATCAGCAAATTGTATTTTGCTTGGGAACCACTTTAATGCTTCTAGGGAGATCTATGACTCGAAGTCATTCTTGTGCGTATAAGTCTTACATGTAAGCTTCTTGATAGTGGGAATATATTTATCCCAACCGTCAACCGCATCATACAAAATTACGTGTGAAAGAGTTTGCAATTTCATCGGTTGTTTAAGTAAAGGAAGGAACAAAGTAAATTTGCCCCACAAATGCCTTAGATTCACCAAGTTTAATATGGCTTTCGGTAAAAATACATAATCTCTACTTCTGGCAATGACAGTTTGAAGGCTCCAAAGATTACATATCAAGGATGGAAAATCTTTGTTACACCAAAAGGCAAGGTACCTTAAGTGAACCAAAAGTCCTATACCAGGTTCTATCAATGATTCTGGGCACTCATTGTCATGGAATACCTTCTTACACAGCAATTCCCAGCTTTCGTCATCTGTTAAGTGTTCTAAATGATGAATGAAACCATGTGATTTTGCATGCAAAGCAACTTCTTTGACACGACTAGTAATCAGAATTCGACTTCTATTGTGATTATCAGGTAAAAATAGTTTGAGGTAATTCCAAGCCTCAATGCTCCAGATGTCATCAACAACAATCAAATATCTCTTTGCCAATAAGACTTTTGTGCAATTTTCCACGAAGTGTAGAATGACCTTCACTTGAAGAGTCGAATTCAATACCAATGGATTTCAGTATTTGACAGTGTTGTAGAAGTGTCGGCGCCTAGTCGCTCGGCGGTCCTTGACCTTGCAGTATATATGCTAGTCGGTCTAATTCCAAGGTCCTGGTCAAAGTCCGTCAAAGTCGGGTCTAGGCGGGTCAATGGTCAAAAGAAAGCTTTTTTTTAAATATTTTAAAGCCTCATAAAAATTAGGGCCAGTCAAGGTGGAGTTCATATCATTAAACAATACGGGCAAGAAGATGAGTGACAAGGAAGTAGATGAAATTTGTGTTTGAACTAGTATTTAATGTCTTGAACAATTATATTAGTGTTTCTCTTTTCTAAACATATGTTGAGGGTCTATGAACAATTATAATATATATATATATATTTATATATATTTTTGACTATTTATGAACATGTAGTATATATAATTTTGAAATTTTTACATAAAAAAATCCAATCCGAGTACTCCCCGCCTAGGCTGAGTACTCACTACTCCCCGCCTACCGCCCGGCTCCCGCCTAGCGACTTCTACAACCATGGTATTTGAATCAACAAATCCTTTTTTTCACATGTTTGAGAAACAGTGACCCATGCACGTATATGAAAATGATGCACCACATAATGATCATTGAATACTTTGGTAGCAAGGGTGGTCTTACCAAGTCCCCCCATACCTACAATAGAAATCACATCTAGTTGCTTCTGGTCTTCGACCAGTTTATCCCTTATCAACTCAAAGTCATTATGAAGCCCCACAACCATTTCTTGCATTGCTTTCTCCTAACGGAATTCTAATGTACGAAGTTCCAGCAATAGCACTTGGTGTTTTCGAGGGCTGCTTGTGTGAAGGAATCATGATGAATTCCTCTCTGATACACTTTATATCCCTCATAACATTCTCCAGATTCAGGGAGCACTTATAGTTGATTGATCTCTTAAATATCTTACGGTTAAGAAAGTTTTTAATGAATTCATATCTGGGACGTGTCACATTTTTGCGATTGACAGAGTATACAAAGAGACCCACGATACTGTGTGCCTCATATGCTACATCTTTCAATCTTGTCTTCAGATCTTTTACTTGTTCATTCTCATTTAGGTCGTTTTGTTTCTCAACAAACATGATATGGACCATGAAGCTGAGCTCTTCATAAAGCAGTTGAATTTGAGGCCTTTTCCTTAAAATTTGTGGGTTGTTGACAAGTGGATTCTTGTTGCTGTAACTCAACATCTTCAAGTTATCCATGAACAATTCTAGACCTGTGTATGCCATCTTTTCTTCCACAAGAACAGAAGTTGGGCAGATGTAGATTAAGCCTAAGTTCAATCATGAGTTAGGTGTGAATGTAAAATACTCAAAAGCAAGGGACATTGTGTGTAACAAATGTAATAGAGGTGTCAAAGTGGCATGTAATCGGGTTACGACTAAAGTTTTAAAAAACTGCTCAAGTGGGTCTGGTTAAACTCCTAAATTTTCATTTCTTTTGAATTTCGATATACAAATAAATTAACTTAAGCTTTAAAATTTACTATTTATTACTAAGAATAATAATATGTAGCATTAAAAGTATTAAGTGGCAACTACAATGTGAACGGTGAGTTTATAACCAAAAACTAATAATTGGAAAAAATTAACCCAGCGCGATCCTAACCGCTTTCACCTGTTACCCACCCTGCCCATCTTTTACATAGCCATTAGCATAGCATCAAACACAATAATTTACTGAACTTAAACATATGACAAGTACTTTGTAATTTCAGACAATCAAGGAACAAAGTCATCAAACAACAAAATGGCAAATAACAAATTAATAATAATAGGCAAGATTTCTTTTCTCTATTTTTATCTTTTTAAGAACAAACCAAAGAACCACCAAAAGATTTGAAATTCCTAGGAGCCAAGTAGTAAGTATCACATAACCTACTCTTAAGAGAAATCTGCAAATGAACACATTCAAAATTGCAATAAACAAGAGAAATTATTGAACTTCAAAAGAAAATGTGGAGATGAATTTAAAGTTTAGAATCATGAAGGGCTGAAGAATTTACAAAATTACCAAGATCAAGTTTAAAATATGTTGACAAATGCATCCCATTCAAATCCATCCTATAATTACATATAGATATTGAAATATCACTGTGCACTTTGACCACCTAGAAACAACAGATATACAGAAGCCAAAACTAAATAACAACAAGAATCTTGAAGGATTTCTCTTTAAAATTAGCACACTTAATAAAATTCCCACTAATATTCAAAGAAACAAAATGAAAAACCGTAAAAAGAAATTTGAGTTTTAGATTACATTCTGTGTGAGGACAAGATGAGCAAATCAGGGTGTGTTTTGCACCAAGAATATGACTATCAATAAAGAATTTGGGCAAACGAGTAGATGATTAACTAGAGAAGATTCAACAAGGGTTGGGCTATTATGGATGTAATTAGGGCCCGTAATTTAGGGGTGGTAATCGTTTAGTGTTTGGGTTCATGGGTCGCGGGTTGGCAGGTTGGGAAGGGCTGACACGAATATGACCCTCATAATTATACAGGTCACTTGCTAGTTTGTTATCATTTTAATCCTTTTTAACCAAAATACATAACCCTTTGAATAAGTAAAAAGCAAAGCAAAGAAATGCTCCAGTAATCAAGATATCTCCTTATTTAGCTTCTAGCAATTATACCAAACTTTGAGGTCCAGCAACATTAATCCTTGAAAATCCAGTTCAACAATTAAACAAAGAATCCATTCAAACAATCAACCTTGACCTAATCTCACATTTAGTTAACAAAAGTTTGAACTTGAAAACTTTGCTTCTAACAACAACCGAAGCTTCTCACATAAGATCGAAAGAGAATCAGAAACAATTAACGCGTCTAAGACTTAATTGGTAATCCATCGATGAAAAGATTCAGAAACAATAAAAAACAATCGATGAAGAGAAGTAGAGAAGTACCTTATCTGTCGTATGATAGCAACAATCGAAATTTGCGACGGACCGATTAAGAACTGTATCGATTTGGGAATCAGTAGATGCTTCTAAGAACAGGGAACTTGATGCCAGAGTCTCGTTAAGAACTTTACCGATTGAGACTTTGAGAGTGGGATGGAGGCTACCCCCAAGATGCAATTTGACTTTTTCTTGCAAACTTTTGCGATTTGAAAGAGAACTACACTACACCTAAGTGGACAGCACCTTTGTTTGATATCTATATTTTATATTTTTATTATTATTACATTTATACAGTCAATATTAAATGCTAATTGTTCTTTTTAACTTTTAGTATACGATGTTAAGTGTAAATATAAATATATATTAATGAATATCTTATTTTTATTTATATATCAATATAAATTTTAGAGTTAATTTCATAAATAGTTCTTTAATTATTCACGAATTGTAAGTTTAGTTCTTTTTTAAAAAAGTTGTAAATTTCGTTCTTAAACTATTATTTTGTTATAAAAACAATCATTTCTAACCCTTTTCTTTATATTAATAAAATATTCATCATCATCATCCCCACCCACCCTATACCCTTTTTCTCTTCTCTATGGTAATCATCATCATATCACATTTGAGCTCATCATCTTCTTTGGTTGGCGCGTGCTCTATCTCTCTCTCCATCCATCATTAAATGGTTCCCGTCACCACCACCGTGTGCCACCATAACTATTGTCACCACCGGTGAGTGTCGGGGTGTGTCACTCCATCAACCTCTCTCTCTCTCCGCGCTAGCTACCATTGGGCTTAACCATCGCTTCCGGTCACCACCATTGCCTGCCACCATCACCATCGCCACCACCGGTAAGTGTTGGTATGTGCGCGTGATTGCAGATCTAGGGTTTTCATAGTGTATGTGTGTGTTGACGTGTGTGTGTACAATTTTCGTGGGTTTTTGAGATTTCGATGAGGGTTTCTAGTTTTCGAGTTTGTGGTGGGGCCGGAGTGGTGGTAAACAGAGTTGATAGATGGCGATGATATTTAAGGTTTCTGGTTTTTGAGTTTTTGCGATGGTTTTTGAGATTCCAGTGAGTGTTTATAGTGCTTAATCTTGGTCTGTGTTCACATGGTGGTGATTTCCAGCGAGGGTATATGTTCAGATGGTTGTGTGGTGTTCGCCGGAGGAAGAGAGAGTGTGAGATGGTGCGACGGGGGTGGTACACCAGTGGTGGCGGTGTGTCGGGTGCTGGTGGTGCATTGGTGGTAGAATGAAACAAGGACTCAATGAGTGGTGGTGGACTGGTGGAGTAGGACAGACTGTGAAAAAAAGATTAATTTCATAATTTTATTCTAAAAAGAAGAATAAATATTATCTAATATTAAAAAAATTAAAAATTAAAAAATAGATAAAAAGATTTAAATAATCTCTTGACCATTTGATTTAACAGTATTGACTAACGGAATCCGTAGAAAATATTATCTTTGTAATAAAATAGTAGTTTAAAGACGAAATTTACAACTTTTTCAAAAAAAAGGACTAAAATTGCAATTCGTAGTTAGTTAAAGGATCATTTATGAAATTAACTCTAAATTTTATCATGATATAATATATATTTAAAAAGTGTATTTTTTTTATTAATTTTACATTCGAGTCTACGATAAAGTTAAATTACTTATATTTAAATTAAAACTAAATGACATAAACAAATTAAGAATTCTTTTGAGTTTTATCTATTTGTTCCAAGATTTATGTTTGGACTTTAGTTTTATATTATTCATCATAATTTAGAGTTCTATCTTTGTTACTTACAAACCAACACATTAATAAGGTAAATGATACATACAATTAACAGCACTTAAGTTACATATTTCAGTACTCATAACCTATTTAAATGAAGAACATTTTTGGCCTTTAAATTTTTAGTGATTTAAGTGGGATGTGATAACAGTAACACCTAAATTAAGTATTACTAGGCTGCATGAATCTTTTACCCATATTATATAGTGGAAGTTAATTTTATCACATGTATCTCACAACTTCTAAATATACTCGTAAGCAAATACCACTTGTTGAAATTTGATGTTTTCAATTGGAATTGTTAGTTTGATCTAACTCGCAAGAATTGTTTGATGAAGTTATGTAATTATGCAACGTGTGCTATAAGTGTAAAAAAGTATTTTACCTAGTTATAAGCTATACGAACAATTCAACAATGCATTAATACCATTAGTCCCTCCGTCTCAAAATCTTGTTCGTTTTTTGACTTTTTAAAGTCTTTCTTCGTTAAATTTGACCTTAAATATTTTGTTTGTATTTTATAATAATTGCAGAAAACTATAACAATGAAAACATATTTAAAACATAATTCATCCATATATTTTATATAAAGTATCATGTAACACAAATAAAAATATTTATTATCAAAGTTAAAAAAGAATGACTTCAAAAAGTTAAAATTAGACAATATTAATAAGGAGGAATTACTAGCTAGTGGTCCACAATTGGTAGCGAAGAAGATTTGATATAAAGGAGAATACACCATATACATAAAGTGAAGAGCTAAACATTTTATACGGAGACTTGTATTATGGAAGCAAAGGAAACGAATCTTGGACATTCATTTTCTGTTCCTAGCATACAAGAACTAGCTAAGAAACAACTTACAAGTGTCCCAGCCCGATATATTTGAGAAGATCAAGACCCTCCGGTCCCAAGACATGTACATGTGTTCGCATATTTCGGTCCCAACACATGTGTCGTGTTTGAATTCATTGTCGGAGCTCTTTTTTACCAATGATTCGTCCGATTCTGAACTAATTAAAGAAACCGCATCTTGCTTGTAGAGATAGGAATTTATTTCAGGTGTTAGCATATTTCGGTCTTCATATATACTAATAAAAAAATATAAATAAGAAAGTTTAATTAGTTATTACATGTTACAATGAATTCTTCAAGCTGCCAATTGAGGAGAAAGAAAAAGTATATGCAACAAGAAGGGGATATTGAAGGACATGAACAACTTTTACCCCATATAAAATATTAGTCAACAAAAAGAACTTACACCTAAAGTTAACTGAAATAGTAACTCTTGCTACTTGAGAGAAACATACTAACCTTCGCGAACTAAGATAACAACTCAAACTTAGCCATCGGACAAAGATAAACCTGCTATTGATTTGATGATATGCAAATTATTAGAAGTCTTTTCTCTACACTAATAAAAACCCGGTGGGTATTTTATATTACATTGATAACTATTTATAAAGTATAAAAGATATAAGAGAAACCATAATCTAGATTTTCTAATACTCCCCCGCAGTAAGAATGGTAGAAAATTGGATGCTCACACAACAGCGAAAAAAATACAATAAAAGATAAAATATACAAGAAAAGAGAAAAGAACATAGATATTAAAACAAAAAACTCCGTGGCTGCAAGTCGGTGAAGGGTTAGGGGTCAAAGAGGTGGCAAGAAAAGTGGCGGTGGCGGTAGGAGCTAGGGCTGTTAAAAAAACCGAACCCGACTTACCCGACTCGACCCGAACCCGAATAAGAAAAATAGGGTCGGGTTTATTCGGGTCTAAACTCTAAATCGGGTTTATTTGGGTCAACCCGACTAACCCGATATATTAATAGGGTCGGGTTTCGGGTTTATTTGTATGCATTTTTCGGGTTCGAGTCAACCCGACTAACCCGATTTAGAGTACTTTTATTTTTTATCATCAATTTATGCACTTTTAAGAGAACAAGTTGTAAGGTTATAAAATTGAGAACGGGAGATTGAAGATTGAAAAGTGAAGAATGGATCGGAAGCTTCTTTTTTGTCTATTAAACACTTATTTTGGAATTACACGAGCCGACTTCAAACTCATTTTATTTGGTTGCTATTATGTTAAATTGTTGGTCGTATACTCGTTCTATCGTATATTTACTAAACTTATTATGCCTAATTGCTTATTTCCTTTATGATATGTTGCAATATTAGACAATTAAGTGTCATTTATGTGATGCAATGAACAAGTATTCAAAACCTATAATTTCTAGTTCACTATTGTTTTTACTAAGAGCAAACTTTATAAACACTATATAATTCAAATAAGTAGTTGTACAATCAAAGATCACTACAACAAAAACTATAAAAAAATACAATAAACCCGATTAACCCGACCCTACTAACCCGAAACCTGATCCTTAATAGGGTTGGTTTTCGGGTGAATTTTCTTTAACGAAAAATCCGACCAACCCGACCCGAATAACCCGAAACCCGATCGGGTTGAGCCGATTAACAGCCCTAGCAGGAGCTACTACTGCAGCATTAGGAGTGGACTATCATATACTAAATCCTAATCTACATTCTATAATATTTGTATGATAATATTGGATAATCTAATTGTATAATACTTTATTATTTTGTATAATACTAAATCCTAATCTATATTCTATCTAGTATCATCTTTTATATAATATTTTATTAAATAAATTATATCTTATTTTGTAATGAATGATTATAAAAGTTAAAGTGGTAAGTTTTTATTATATAGATATATTGCTTAATTATTTTATTTTAAATTAAACAGTAATAAAGACATGAATATGTTTAATAAGTTTTTGTTATCCGCATGTTATTGTTGGATTAAATTTGTATTTTCATATCCCAATCTAATACTAAAAATTTAGTTTATGTCAATAAAAGATAGTTATAAAAATTTAGATGTTGATTGAAAATAATAAAAATAACACTTGATACTAGGGATGAGATGGATTCAAAAATCGGAGCGGACTGAAACTCGAAATTTATAAAAAACTAAAATCGGAGACCGGACCAAAACACGAAATCTATAAAACAAAATGACCGAAGACTGGACCAACCTGCTCGGTCCAGATCGATCTTGGTCTTGTTTGATCCATTCATCGGTTTTTTTAGTCACTCGGACCACATCACCCCTACTTAAATACTACTGAGATGGCAATCGATACCGCTAATTAAGCACGAGAATGACGACACCCTAAGCCGGTAACCTATTCATCTTACATTTAAATGCATTTAATATGTAATTAACTTATTTTGAACTCGGAATTTCAGTTAATTAATATAGTATTATAGAAAAGCAAATCCTTGAATTAAGCTTAAATTAGGTTTCTTAAAGTCGGATATTTTTTAAAAACTCTACTTTATCAATTAAACATATGATGTATATTGTTTTAATACATTCATGCGTTATTAAATTGGATTTTTTAAACTCAAACTCTACATTTAAATTTCATTTCTTTTAAACAATACAATATAAAAATAACATGCTTGCAATAGTTAATCTCCCGTCTTTTCAAGCCAAACCTTTTATCTGAAGAGACTCCTCAAGTGTGTTGATAAAAAATGAGGGTTTGTGATAACAAGGTGTGCAAGGGGTTGTGTGTGGGTGTAATGATTCAATTTTTTTCTTTTATTTTTTGCAAATATTAAATGAAATTCGTTCAAGCATATAGATAAATCAATCATCATAAAATCCAATTACAACACATCAGTAAATTCATTGTTTTAAAACATGTCTAGGATAAATAAGAAACTTTGGTGCACTGATGTCATGCCGGAGCTTTGCCTTTATCTAGGATTAATCAACCGGAGCTTTGCCTTTATCTAGGATTAATTAACGGGTAAGCAAGCACATGGCTATGTGAATTAACACTATACTTACGTTTAACATCGGATAGCACGCCACCCGTAACACACATTGTTAAATGCCTGTCTCGGACTCCCCCTACTGATGACTCATCACAGATCCCACCTTACCTTTAGTTGATGCCATTCTCCCACCCAGCCACACAGGCTTGGTTAGTCTCATAGTCAATTATATAATAGTTAACAATCAACATTCAGCTCATAATTATCATTAAATATATACCATTGTTGAGTACGAGTAATTCATACGAAACTTAAATCTATACGTTTAAAAGAATATATATGTGACTAGCACGCATCACAAGTTAAAAGCAAGATAGTGTGAACTCATCTGGCTGCGGCTTAATTTCGTGTCACAACTTGATAACGACTATCTTGGGGTTTTGATTTCAGTACAACCAGCTACACATAAAATCCCTACTTAATTAATCAAGATTAGAGTTTAGGTCTCCACTCTTACACTAATCTACCGATTAACTGCAACCCAAAAAGGTTGGGCCTAGTTATACAATCTGGGCATAGTTACGGGCTGAGCTTATCGGCCCACTAGCCTCCATCTCCTAAATTGCGATACCCACTTGGATGTGAATTCCGCAATTAAGTTATTATGTGCCACTTCCGGTTGAAGGCCCAACAGGGAGCCCAGTACTAAGCCCAAATATCAGAGATTAAACCTGGTTGTCTCTTTTGGTCCTTCCACCTTCAACAGAAGGTTTTTTTTAACAGATTAGCGATTCACCATTAATTCATATCAATTTGCGATTTGACCTACTCCAAGTTACAGTTTGGTTCCAGTGTGAACTTTAGATAGTGTCTCAAACAATCTGCGATGCACAGTTGGGTAATTACAAATTGAAATTGGCCATTTGAGTTTATGAACTCAATTTGCGATTTTTATCTTATAAACCTGATTTGTGATTTTAAGGAAACCCCAATTTGCGATTCTTGTGTCTGTGCTAATTAGCGATTCTAAAGAGTTGTAGCTTCAATTTGCGATTTCAGAAACTCCAACAACAGCAGCAACTAAGAACACGCACAGTCGTTTACCCAAAATTTCGAATTCATTCCATACGTGACCATTTGCACCGATTCTAGTTTCTAGGGGTTCTTAATCGAGAGTCTAACCCATCCCTACTAATTAATTTCATTATCATACAAATGTGAGTACCCCAATCCCATTTCTTCTTCTCGGCTGAAACCCAGCCTTCATATGTCAAAAACTCAAATTTTGGTCCCATAAATTCCACGTAGATGGTAAAGAAGTTGTGTAAATTCACTCGTTAAGGGTTGTAGGAGCTTACCTCGACGATTCTTTTTGGCTTGGGTAAAAAATAGGGGGTCGGTGCTCCTGTTTTCCTTGGCCAGCAGCCGAAACCTAAGCAAGCGCGCACACACACCTTTTTAATTGTATTTGGCGGCTATAGCTTTGGTATCCTAGGGTTGTGTGCCCTAATGGGTATTTATACTCTCCTCTGCCCAAACACTCTAAATGTTTATTAGACTATAAAGATAACCCCACCAAGATGCACAACACAACGTTTCATTAGATTTTAACAATAAAATAATTTTATATATTATGGGTTTAAAAAAATAAATAAATGGAAGTGGGTGTTACAGATGGTTTGTTTAGAAAAACTAGTTTGCGTATATATGTAGTAATTTTATATTTTCTAATTAAATGAAATGAAAAGGACGTAAAACATAACAAACAATTATTTAGGGTTTAATCACTAAATTAATAAAAATTTATATTGCTTATATATGTACTTAATTTAACATATATAGTATTATATACATGTATTTTTTTATTTTGAAACATATTTGAGCTATTTTCTGATAATTCAAACTTAATTTATGGTTATTTAGTAATTATATAAAAAAATTTATATAAAATATATACGTTTTTTTGAAGTTATCTGATATCCGGTATTCGAGTCCAAAATTTCAGATATCCGAAATTCGAAAAGAAATTTTTAGATTCAGATACGGAAAACTAACTATCCGATTCGTATATCTGAAGATATACAAAGAAATAAACAGCAGCATTCTATCAACTCAATATGGTCGAAGATACCATCCAGATACTCTTCACACTTCAGATGCTACACACAGTTACAACAGAATTAGTTTCAGTTAGTTAACTTACTTGCCAAGTTAGGTAGTTTAGTTCTTCATTCTAATGTATATATAAACAGAGTTTGTATTCTCTTTAGATACAATAATACAATTCTTCTCTCAATTCTACAACCTTCTTCTCTCAAACTCTACATGGTATCAGAGCTAACCAGCTCGATCCTTACATTCAAACTTCAAAATTCACAACACAAATCGCATTATTTTTCTTCGAAATCAGATCTGTTTCATACTCATTCTCTCCAAATCAGATCTAAACGAAGCCTCTGGTTACAAGATTTTCAGATTGAAACAAGATCGATTGAAACCCTAACCTCAATTCCAAGTCAATACGAAGGTAATCAAATCTGAATCACATGGCTGGAACTGATATTGATAATCAAATCTCATCAAATCATCCCCTGTTCCTTCATCAAAATGATAATCCAGGCCTTATCCTAATCACAAAGAAATTAACTGGTTCAGACAACTACAACACATGGAGGAGATCAATAATGATAGCACTCAATGCTAAGAACAAGTTGAAGATTGTAACAAGAGAGTTAAAAGAACCTGAAGTTGGATCTGAAACTAGGGCTCTCTGGGAAAGAAACAATGACATGATCATGGATTCTCAATACTATTACAGATCAAATTAGTAACAGTCTTACTTATGTTAATTCTGCTGCAGATTTATGGTCGGAACTTCAAGAACACTACTCCCAAATTGATGGCCATCGTATTTTCCAACTGGCAAATGAGATCACCCAACTCAAACAAGAAAATTGCACTATTGAGGTATATTACCATAAACTCAAAGGCCTTTGGGATGAATTTGATGCTTTAGAAACTCCATACATGTGTACCTGTACTTGTAACTGTGAAAATGGAAAGGCTAATGGAGAAAGGGAGAAGAGGAAGAGATTATTGCAATTTCTTATGGGTCTTGATGATAGCTACTCAAATATTAGGGGTAAAATGCTTTTAATGCAACCCCTACCCAGCCCTGCAAAAGCCTACAGTATGATTAAACAGGAGGAAAAGCAAAGAGAAGGTATATTACCCAAACCTCTCACCCCTACTGTGATGTCCATATCAACCACCAACTTTAAACAACAGGTCATCAATATATGGACTAAACAATGGAAAAAGAAACAATTTCAAGAAAGGTATCTTTTGTAATTACTGTAAGAAAGATGGGCATAACAAGGAAGAATGCTATAAAATAGTTGGTTATCCCCAAGGGCATCCTTTATTTGGAAAAGTTCAACCAAAGACCAATGATAAAGTCAATAGGGTCGTGAATTCAGTTCTTGGAACTCCATCACAAACTGAAAATCACAGCAACAATGCAGAAGTCAACATGTTTGGTAAAATTGACCTGTTGCAAAACCAGTTGAATCAAGTGATGATGATGATGCAAAACAACCAAGTTCACATGAATCTACAACAGGTATACATTCTTTTCTTGCTTCATTTATTTCCAATTTAAAAGATGCATGGATTGTAGATAGTGGAGCCACTGATCATATTTCCATATCCCTGTCTAACATGCATAACCTCAAAAATTGCCATAATCCCATTCTTGTTTCTCTGCCCAATGGACAAAATGTAACTGTAACCGTAACTGGTTCAATGACATTCAATAACTGTTTCACCATACATAATGTCTTCTACATTCCCACTTTCAATTACAATCTCATTTCTGTCAGCAAACTCACAAAAGCTGCACAATGTTCTGTTCTATTCACAAATTCCTTGTGCACTTTTCAGGGCAACAACAAGAAGATTGCCCTTGGCAAGCTTCATGATGGGCTCTATGTTTTCTATCCAGAGACTACAGCTCCCTCAACTAAATTCAAGCCCATGTCCACCATCTTGTCTCATTCTACCAATTCACACCTATGGCACCTCAGATTCGGTCATTCATCTTTTCATACACTTAGAAAAATAAAGTCATTGACTCCATTTTACCATGTAACAATGTTGATGTATGTTCCATTTGTTCACAATCTAAACAACATGCTCTTCCTTTTCAATTGAGTGAATCTCAAGCTGATGTTGCATTTGAACTTATTCATATGGACCTTTGGGGTCCATACGAAAATACGACTCTCAACAAATGCAGATATTTCCTTACAATAGTGGATGATTTTTCAAGAAATACCTGGGTATATTTACTACCCAGCAAACACCATGTTTTTTCCACTTTCAAAATCTTTCACTCCTATGCTCAAAGCCATTTCTCCTAAAATATAAAAACAATTCGAACGGACAATGGTTCAGAATTCCTCAATTCCCACATGAAAGATTTTCTTCAAATACATGGCATCACACATCGAACCACCTGCCCTTATACCCCCCAACAAAATGGGAGGGTTGAAAGAAAACACAGACATTTACTTGAAATCACAAGGGCCATACAATTCCAAGCTCACTTTCCATCACATTTTTGGGGTTATTCCACCATGGCAGCCACTCATTTAATCAACAGACTCCCATCTCGTGTGTTACAAAATAAAAGCCCATATGAAATCTTATTTGGAAAAATACCAGATATTTCATATCTGAGGACAATTGGATGTGAGGCATTTGTTCATAACCACACAACAGACAAACTAGCCCCAAGATCTATCCCCACCATCCTCCTTGGATATCCCTATGACCAAAAAGGTTGTCTTTTATATGATAAAATGAAAAATAAAACCATGGTCAGTCGACATGTCTCATTCAATCAACACATATTTCCTTTCTCTCAAACACCCACATCCACAAATTCAATGACACCTCACACTACATCCACCTCTCCACTAGATCATAGTACTACTATTCCCCTGCCAACTCCCATCTTTACCCCAACCCCCATTATACCATCCCCTCAAACAAGTACTTCTCCCATTTACCCAACAGACCACTCAATTCCTTCTACAAGTACATCTCCACCCACTTTACCTAATTCATCACCAACCACTCCACAAAATGACAAACACTCAATTCAATCTCTTGATATCTCGACAACCACTCCTCCATCACCAACCACTAAAGAACCTACTTCACCTAATCCATCATCTTCTACTTCTCACTTCTCAACATCTTGTGACACATCACCATCACCTAATCCATCAATATCTTCTCCCTCTAACACTCAATCTGAAAATCATCTTCCTTCCACTCCACGAAAATCAACCAGAAACAAAACCATACCATCAAAATTCAATGATTACCATCACAATATTTCTCATTCCACCCACTCCATATCTCATAAAAACCATCACTCAAACTTCATCACAACATCAAAAATTCATTCTGTCTCCACCAAACAACTCATCCATTCTCTTGATTCTCATGTGGAACCACAAACTTACAATCAAGCATCCAAAAGTTGTAAATGGATTGAAGCAATGCAAAAAGAGATACAAGCTTTAGAATCAAATCATACTTGGGAGTTAACATCTTTACCACAAGGTAAACAACCAATAGGCTGTAAATGGGTATGCAGAATAAAATACAAAGCTGATGGATCCATTGAAAGGTACAAAGCTAGACTAGTTGCAAAAGGTTTCACCCAAAAAGAAGGCATTGATTACAATGAAACCTTTGCTCCAGTTGCAAAAATGGTCACTGTTCGTACTTTACTTACTGTGGCAGTTCATAAGAATTGGTTTATTGAACAACTTGATGTGAACAATGCTTTTTTACATGGGGACTTAGATGAGGAAGTTTACATGACACTACCTCAAGGTTAAAAACATCCAATGTCCACCAACACTGTTTGCAAACTCAAGAAGTCCCTTTATGGTTTAAAACAAGAAAATCGTAACTGGTTTAACAAACTCAGTTCTTTTTTGCTAAATCTGAGATTTACTCAAGGCTATGGTGACACATCATTGTTTACACTTAATAAAGGAAACACTTTCATGGCTCTACTCATATATGTTGATGATATCTTGATCACTGGAAATAATACTAATATGCTCAGGTCAATTAAAATTCAACTTGATCAAACTTTCAGTATCAAGGACTTGGGACCACTTCATGATTATTGGGCATTGAAGTATTACGAAACCAAAAAGGATTGACTTTATCTCAACGAAAATATGCTTTAGAATTGTTACAACATGCAGATTTACTTGAAGTAAAACCTGCCACAACTCCACTAGAGCCAAATCATCCATTACACAAAGATGAAGGAGACTTACTTGAAGATTCTACTTTATATCGAGCCTTAGTAGGAAAACTACTCTATCTTACTATTACAAGGCCTGATTTATCTTTTGCAGCTCAAGTATTAAGTCAATTCTCTCAAAATCCAAGGGTTCCTCATATGAAAGCATTACAAAGAGTTTTAAGATACATAAAACTAAGTCCTGCTTAAGGCATCTTTATTCCATCGGATAATCTACTTCACTTATCAGCATATTGTGACAGTGATGGGCCACCTGTCCCCAATCTCGAAGATCAGTGACTGGATATTGCATATTTCTTGGCTCCACACCTATCTCATGGCTATCAAAGAAACAGTATGTGGTCTCAAGATCTTCCACGGAAGCTGAATATAGAGCACTTGCAGACTGCACTTGTGAGCTGACTTGGCTTAACTACCTTCTCAAAGATCTTCAATTATCCATGCCTACTCCACTCCTTGTCCTTTGTGACAATGCTTCAACCATTGCCTTGGCATCCAACCCTGTTCAACATGCAAGAACAAAGCATATTGAGATTGATTGCCATTTTGTAAGAGACAAAATAAAAGCGGGCTTCATCAAACCAGTGTTCACATCTTCCAGAAATCAAACAGCCGATATATTCACAAAAGGATTAAACAAAGCCCTACATGAAAATTGTCTATCCAAGTTGAACATTTGTGATCCTTACACGCTGTCAACTTACGGGGGGAGTGAAGATATACAAAGAAATAAACAGCAGCATTCTATCAACTCAATATGGTCGAAGATACCATCCAGATACTCTTCACACTTCAGATGCTACACACAGTTACAACAGAATTAGTTTCAGTTAGTTAACTTACTTGCCAAGTTAGGTAGTTCAGTTCGCTATGCGTTATCACATGCATAGCATATATAAATCCCTTGTGGAGCTACATGGTATGCTCAAGACTACTGAGTCTAGCATGACCAAGCATAAGCCTGCCTCCTCCAATCCCGTCTTGGCTATCTGTAAGGGACAAATCTAGAAGAAGAATAATTCGGCTTTTCCTCCTAAGGGTAAAGGAAAGGAAAAGATGGAGCTTCCAAGCCTAGTCCTAAAACAGAGCCGAAAGCTAAAGGAAAGAATATTTCCGCAAGCTAAGACTCACGAAGAAGTGATTTGATTCTTTTGTGAGGATAAATGGCATTGGCGCCGAAGTTGCTGAAAGTACCTAGATTTATTTTTACTATCTTCCAGAAAAATTCACGTTTAGGATGTGTAACGCCCCAATCTTAAATAAAGTAAAACTCTAAAATAGAAGTAATTTAGAATAAAAGGAGTTTACACAAAAGCGGAAGCTACAGTTAACACTGAACCCTCTGGTTCAGTTACAAAAGAGTAGTACTCAAAATTTACAACAAAAGATTTGTTTCACAAAATACAACTGGGCGTTATGTTTTAAAAACATAGATTCACTCTCATACAACAAGCTCTGTCAAAATGGGGCCTTACCCTTGGAGGAATCACGCCATGCAAAACAACAGTAAGCAAAGCCACAAGGCTTAGTGAGAAAACTAAACTGTAAATCATATAAGCATGCGCATACATATATACGAATGCTGTAATAGTTCTTATAGATACAGTACTGCACCATCTTAGCATCCGCCAAGAAGGCTAAAACGCTGTCCATAGCACTACTGCACAAAGCAACATGCTACAACTCTCTCTATGTGATCCTCTGATCAATAATATATCACATTGCAATGTTCCACACACATATCATAGATATGAATCAGAGTTTAGAAAACTCACCTCAGCAATAAATATCACACAGAGATATGTCACGTAAACTCAGAATACGTCAAATAGTAATCCCTACAATCATATACAGTTATAGTAATCCCTACAATCATATTGATGATGAAAGCCAGATTCTCCCAGTGCATGAGTTGAAAGTTGATTCCAAGAAGAGACTGATAGAGGAACCGGTTGAACTGCTAGATCGAAAGGTGACCAAACTTCAAAAGAAGCAGATACCTATGGTATTGGTCAAATGGAAACACAGCCTAGGTTATAATCTAACTTGGGAGACTGAAGCAGAAATGAAAGAAAGGTATCCCTAGTTATTTGAGCCGGAAAGGATTCCGAGGACGGAATCCTCTTAAGGAGGGGAGATTTATAACATCCGCAAACCTGGGCTAGTAGATTAGCGGGTTTACGGTATGTGATTGTTTGTGTTTTAAATTATTTAATTTAATTATGCGATTAATTAAGTGGTATTAGTTTATTAATTAACTTACTAATCATTTAAATTTATTATAAGTATGTGCATATGTATGTATGACCGTAGATGTGTGTATGCTTGCATGTATGTGAGTGTATTACACGTGGGGGGTGTATGTGGGATTTGGTTGACACCTAACTTGCATGTACACTAGTGAGTGTATGTGTATTGTTTCATTATCTTAAAATTTAGAAAGTGTGTGTGTGCTTTGTTCTCTGTCAAGAAAACCGAAGAAGAAGGAAAGGAATCGGAATTCCATTTGTGTGTGATTAATCGAAGGTTTAAAGGTTGGTGTTCATAAATTAACATGTTATAATCTTTCTTGATGTGTTATATGATTTTAAAACATGATTTATGTTTAGATTGAGGATTGCATGTTAGAACACCTTAATCGGTTTTGATAGAATATGATTTTGATTCATGTGTTCATATGATATATGCAAATATGATGTTCACTACATGAGAAAGTGTTTAAAGGTGTGTAAATTATATTCTGGATTGATGTTATGAGTTCATGAAATCTAGGTTTGGATTACTATATGTTACAACTTGGGTGTTACACATCATATAGAAAAGTCACTAATTATAGGAATTTCCGAACCTTGGGTGTTACAACTCTTCCCCACTTGAAAACGATTTCTTCCCCGAAATCAACTGCTGAAGAGTTCTGGGTAGTTACGCATCATCTCATCCTCCGGTTCCCAAGTATAATCCGACCCTTTTCGGTGTTTCCACTGAACTTTAACCAACACTATCTGTTTATTACGTAGAGCTTTAACTTTTCTTTCTAGTATAGCAACAGGTTGCTCAACATAATTCAATTTATCATCAACGCATACATCCTCCAGTGGCACAAATGCAGACTCATCTGCCAAACATTTCCGAAGATGAGACATGTGAAAGGTATTGTGTATCTTGGATAACTCTTCTGGTAGTTCCAGTCTGTATGCAACTTTCCCCACACGAGCACTAACTCTCAACGGTCCAATAAACCTCCGACCCAGTTTACCTCTATTTCTGAATCTAATAACTCCCTTCCACGGTGACACCTTTAATAGCACATAATCACCCACTTGGAACTCTAGTGGTGATCTTCTTTTATCCGCATAACTCTTTTGTCTGCTTTGAGCTGCTAGCAATCTATCTCTGATCTGCTGAATCTGCTTTGTCGTACGTTGTACCACCTCAGTACTTCCCAATTCTCTCTGTCCCACTTCGCCCCAAAAAACCAGAGTCCGACACTTTCTACCATACAAAATCTCGTAAAGCGGCATTCCCAAGCTAGAATGATAACTATTATTATAAGAAAACTCTGCAAGTGGTAGATAAGAATCCCAAGTCCCTCCAAAATCAATAATACACGCGTGTAACATATCCTCCAGGGTTTGAATCATCCTCTCACTTTGACCATCAGTCTGTGGATGAAATACGGTACTAAGATGGAGCTTAGTCCCATTTCGCCATGAAATTTATTCCAAAACTTGGAAGTAAATCGAGTATCTCTATCTGACACAATAGACACTGGCACACCATGACGAGATACTATTTATTTCATATACACCTCTGATAGCTTCTCTGATGAGTAAGTCTCTTTAATGGGAATAAAATGTGCGCTCTTGGTCAATCTATCCACAATTACCCAAATAGCATTGTAACCTCTAGGGGTCTTAGGTAATTTAGTGATTAGATCCATAGTAATATTTTCCCACTTCCAGACCGGTATATCCAAAGGTTGTAACTTCCCATGCGGTTTCTAGTGTTCAGTTTTCACTTGCAGACACGTAAGACACCTCTCTACATACCTAGCCACATCTCTCTTCATACCTGACCACCAATATTTTACCTTCAGATCTTTATACATTTTTGTCGCCCCCGGGTGAATAGAGAATTTAGATCTGTGAGCGTCACTCAAAAGAATTTGTCTGACTTCTCCATGATTAGGTACCCACACTTGTCCACAGCATAAGAATAGATCACGACTATCCTTAACAAAATTAGTTACCTGCTCTTTAATTGGCTCTTTATTATGGTTTTCTTCTTTAACTGCTTCTAGCTGAGCATCTCTTATAACATCCAACAATGGCGTAGTCACTGTCATCCGTAACGACTCATTCTTCCAAAGCACCGACCCCGACTTCCTGCTCAAAGCATCTGCCACAACATTGGCTTTCCCCGGGTGATAAAGTATTTCACAATCATAATCCTTCAGAAGCTCTAACCACCTTCTCTGCCTCATATTAAGATTCTTCTGATCCACAAAATATTTCAGACTTTTGTGATCAGTATAAATAGTACACTTCACTCCATACAAATAATGTCTCCAGATCTTCAATGCAAAAACCACCGCTGCTAACTCCAAATCATGAGTTGGGTAATTAATCTCATTCGGCTTAAGCTGTCGAGAAGCATAAGCAATCACTCTACCTCTCTGCATCAAAACACATCCCAACCCCAAATAAGAAGCATCACAAAACACTATCATGTCTTCCACTCCTTCTGGCAAAGCAAGAACAGGTGCCTCACATAACCTTTGCTTGAGAGTTGAAAACGCAGCCTCTTGTTCATCTCCCCATACAAACTCTGCATTCTTCCTGGTTAGCTTGGTTAATGGAACGGCAGTCTTTGAAAAATTCTGAATGAATCTCCTCTAATAACCTGCTAACCCTAAAAAGCTTCTGATTTCAGTAGGGTTCCTCGGAGGTTCCCACTTCATTACTGCATCAACCTTCGCAGGATCAACTTTAATTCTTTCCTTATTAATCAAATGACCCAAGAATTGCACCTCTTGAATCCAGAATTCACACTTGGAGAATTTAGCATACAACTTCTCTCTTCGCAGCGTCTCCAATACCTCTTTAAAATGCCTTTCATGTTCTGTCGGGTTTCTTGAGTACACGAGAATATCATAAATAAACACAATCACAGATTTGTCCAACATCGGACGGCAAACTCTATTCATAAGATCCATAAATGTTGCAGGTGCATTTGTAAGACCAAATGGCATAACAACAAATTCAAAATGCCCGTACCGCGTCCTAAACGCGGTTTTAGGAATATCTTCCTCCCGAACTTTTAACTGATGATAATCCGACCTTAAATCGATCTTTGAAAACCACGACGCCCCTTGATCAAACAAATCGTCTATTCTGGGCAAAGGATACTTATTCTTCACAGTCACTTTATTAAGTTCACGGTAATCAATACACATTCGAAATGTACCATCTTTCTTCTTTACAAACAAAATGGGAGCGCCCCACGGTGAACTGCTAGGTCTAATAAAACCTTTATCTAACAACTCTAGCAACTGCTTCATCAATTCCTGCATCTCTGGCGGTGCAAGTCTGTATGGAGCTCTAGCAATCGGTGCAGCCCCCGGTACCAACTCAACTCTGAAGATCATCTGGAAAAACATCAGGATACTCACGTACCACTGCTACATCATCCACACTTTCCTATCTCTTTTCTAATTTCGAATCAATAACATGAGCTAAAAAGGCTGTGCACCCATGCTAAAGGTATTTCTGAGCTCTAGTCACGGAACACAAACACATTCTCTCACCTTCTCTATCACCAAAAATTGATAGTTCTTCCCCACTTGAGGTCTGAACTTGAATCAATTTTTGCCCACACAGAATGGTTACTTGGTAACACCCAAGCCAATCCATTCCCACTACCACTTGAAACTCTCTCATAGGCATATGTATAAGCTCAATAGGAAATCTAACAGAGTCTCTCTCTAGCACATTATCTCTATACACATCAGTCACGAGCACAGACTTATCATCAGCTATTTCTACCTCGAAAGGGGGACTCAGTTTACCACATACTTGCTTGAAATTTTTACAGAAAAAAACAGATACAAATGACTTGCTAGCACCCGAATCAAATAATACTAAAGCAGGCAGATAATTCACAAAATATGTACCTGCAACCACATCAGGTTTCCTCTGTGCTTCCTCTGCAGTTAGTTGAAAGGCCCTCCCCTTGCTCTTGGAAGTATCCTCTTTCTTTATCTCTTTATTCTCATTTTATCCGCAGTGGTGGTAGAGTTGGAGTATTTCTTGATCCGGTTGAACGGTTGGATGCAGCTAGTTGGAGACGGTTGGCTTTCTGGTGCCCTGGCTGATAACAATGGAAACACACGCTCAATGAACTACGACAATCTTTGCCCATATGGCCTGGCTTGCCACATTTGAAACAGTGAACAACATTTGTCTGACAATTCCCATGGTGACTCTTCTTGCACCTCTGACATACCCTCGGTGCTTCCTTCTTCTCCCCATAATCTACCCTCGGCCTCTTATTCGGTGGTGCTGATCCTTCCACAGGCCTTTTCTCCTTCACCTGTCTCTCTAGCTCCAACTCTCTAGCCCGCTCGGTGTCCATCATGGACTTCAAGGTCTGATGTTTGCTTGAATCAATAAACTCTCTAATACTCGGTTTCAAAACCATCATGTAACGATACATATTCATCTTCTCATTGGCTACATAGTCAGGACAGAACCGTGCCTTCTCGTGAAACTTGGCATTAATCTCTGGAACGGTCTCTGTAGTCTGCTTCAGTTTGTGGAATTCATCAACAATACGGTCAATCTCTGATTGCGGAAGAAACTGCTCCGTAGTAATCTTTTTAAATTTTGCCCAGGTCATGGCCTCAATCTGAGTCTCACCCCTCATCTTCTTTTCCAGGTCCCACCAATCTTTGGCAGCACCTCTCAACTAGTTTGTAGCAAACCTCACTATATTTTCCGGAGCACACGAACAAGTATGAAATGCTCCCTCTAACTCTGATATCCACCTCTGACTAACAATCGGATCAGTAGATCCATTAAACAATGGTGGCTGGCACGCAGCAAAATCTCCGAAGGTACACCCTTTCGGTGCGTCTCTGATAATCACTTGCGGTTGAAGATTAACTCTTTCTTCCCTTCCAGCTAACGCAACTGCTACTTCCTGTCGTACAGCCTCCCCTGTACTTTCTTTCAAATGATCTACCACTTGGGTAATAATAAACGGTATAGCTTTCTCTAAAGCGTTGCCGATTTCCTCCGCAACAGTCACTCTGCGTTGAGTTTCAGCGAACCCCTGATTTAACTCTGGTGTCTCATCTGCTTGAGTATTATGGGCCACAGGTGGCCTCCTCCTACCACTTGCACTGGTATCTACCCCCTCTCGTCTATTACTAGGACCACCCTCATGATGATCCGTAGCTCGTGAACCTCTGGTATTCACCATCCTGGTAGCATAGATAAAGCATTAAGACAAAAGGTAGCTTTACCACGCCATCCTCTATATCAAACAATCTCAGTACACTTATCCTCATATCCAAAGTAGTTTTATACATACTAAGGCATCTATAATCTCAAGTGCACTACCTCTTACAAGTACCCCTCACCCGATTCACAAGATTCCTCATGATTCCCTCAAGTTCTAACATGTATCATGTGTCTGTAATAATATGGGCCCTTATATTATCCATAACACACTACACACGTTCGATCTTAACTTTATCACAAAAAGTCCCGATTCATAGGCTTAGGCCATGCATCACTAGCATATCATATCATATAAAGCATCACGTATCTGACACTAACATCATTAATATCTCAGGTATCTCTATACCATAAATAACAACATAAACAGTTAGCATATTCTCAATGCAACACTCTGTATCTCCACCAAGTTTCAAGCCTCTAGTTTGACTTAAAAATCCTCAGAACCATGGTTTAAGTCCAGACGATGCATAACACACCTCCAGATCTCTCAAACCTTGGCTCTGATACCAAGTTGTAACGCCCCAAAATCTTAGATAAAGTAAAACTCTAAAATAGAAGTAATTTAGAATAAAAAGGAGTTTACACAAAAGCGAAAGCTACAGTTAACACTGAACCCTCTGGTTCAGTTACAAAAGAGTAGTACTCAAAATTTACAACAAAATATTTGTTTCACAAAATACAACTGGGCGTTAGGTTTTAAAAACACAGATTCACTCTCATACAACAAGCTTTATCAAACTGTGGCCTTGCCCTTGGAGGAATCACGCCCTGCAAAACAACAGTAAGCAGTATCTGATAAGCCACAAGGCTTTGTGAGAAAACTAAACTGTAAATCATATAAGCATACGCATACACATATACGAATGCTGTAACAGTTCTTATGGATACAGTACTACACCATCTTAGCATCCGCCAAGAAGGCTAAAACGCTATCCATAGCACTACTGCACAAAGCAGCATGCTACAACTCTCTCTCTGTGATCCTCTGATCAATAATATATCACATTGCAATGTACCACACACATATCACAGATATCAGAGTTTAGAAAACTCACCTCAGCAATAAATATCACACAGAGATATGTCACGTAAACTCAGAATACGTCAAATAGTAATCCCTACAATCATATACAGTTATAGTATCAAGATACACTCAACTCAGCACTAAAACAAATTGACCAGGGGCAGGGCACGCCCGTACCCCGCAGGGTACGTGTAACATCCGTAAACCTGGGCTAGTAGATTAGCGGGTTTACGGTATGTGATTGTTTGTGTTTTAAATTCTTCAATTTAATTATGTGATTAATTACGTGGTATTAGTTTATTAATTAACTTACTAATCATTTAAATTTATTATAAGTATGTGTATATGTATGTATGACCGTAGATGTGTGTATGTTTGCATGTGTGTGAGTGTATTACACGTGGGGGTGTATGTGGGATTTGGTTGACACCTAACTTGCATGTACACTAGTGAGTGTATGTGTATTGTTTCATTATCTTAAAATTTAGAAAGTGTGTGTGTGCTTTGTTCTCTATCAAGAAAACCGAAGAAGAAGGAAAGGAATCGGAATTCCATTTGTGTGTGATTAATCGAAGGTTTAAAGGTTGGTGTTCATAAATTAACATGTTATAATCTTTCTTAATGTGTTATATGATTTTAAAACATGATTTATGTTTAGATTGAGGATTGCATGTTAGAACACCATAATCGGTTTTGATAGAATATGATTTTGATTCATGTGTTCATATGATATATGCAAATATGATGTTCACTACATGAGAAAGTGTTTAAAGGAGTGTAAATTATATTCTGGATTGATGTTATGAGTTCATGAAATCTGGGTTTGGATTACTATATGTTGAAGTTATCGGATTTGATATTTATGAACCTTTCGGATTGTGAGAAGAAGAAATCCGAGTCTTGCTTAAATCCGGGTCATAGGAAATCCGAAGGTAGAAATCTGATTACTTTGTAAATCCGAATCTTTAAAACCGGAAGTTCATATACCGATACTTGAATTATGGGAACCCCAAATCCGAATACTATATTTATGAAATCCTAAACTTGGAAAGTGATTTAAGTAAGAATCCGAATGATCGAATCCGACACATGAAATACGATACCCAAATCCGGAATTTGAAATCCGGGACTTAGTGAAATCCAATACTTATGATTTTGGAAACTTGAAATCCGATTAAGACAAAACAGAGATTGGAACCCATCGGATTCCCAAATCCGACACCGGTGAAATCCGACACTTGAATTGCGGATTTTGAGAAATCCGAGTGTAAATCCGATAGTTTCAAGAATCCGACATTTTGAGTTTTATTTATATTTGTTTATTGATTGTTGAATGTTATGAATGAATTACAGATATATGATGAGATATATTTATGAGATTTGGACTGATTGATTGTTATTATGCTTTCAGGAAATCCAAAGGCTCAGTAACATAAGAATTCTGAGTGCTTCCCCTGAGATTGAAAGGTGAGTGGATGTTGGATGCGAATGGTAAAGATTGTGTTTAATATTATTGATGTGAGGCATGATTGTATGTGATGGTTTGATATTGGAACTGCTGATTGTGAATATTATGTATTATAACTGTTGCATGACTATTTGTTTGATACGCACTCTTAGTATGATTTTAAGTTGCGTTTAAGAAGTCAGCTATGCGTGGAATTGGGCTGGGCTCGTTTACTGGTTGGTTAAACAGTGGTAGCCTTACTGTTGCATATGTTGCTTCAGAGTGGGATTTCACTGTGCCAATTCAGTAGAGGGCTATCGGTAAACCCTTGCTTTGGCCGGCATTGGTTGTAGGTTCTGCGCCGAACCGCCGGTCTTCTTAGAGTTGTAATTACATGATTAGTATTGACTTGATGTTTGCTTTTGGGTTTAACCTCTACTCACTTAGCTTTGTGCTAATTCCCCACAGTTGTTGCTTTTTGCAGGTTTGTGTTAGTAGTGCTCGTGGAAGGAGAAGTTGACCTGACTCTGATGACTAGATTTAAAATGAAACGAGCCCGTTTATTTTGTAACACAGAATTATGTTTGTTGGATATTGAGAATAGATATTTTGTTTGTATATATTTTTAAATGGAATGAACGTTTAAAGTTAATCAAAGCTTCCCCGGCGCATTTAAAAAAAATGGCTTAGATTTTACAGTGTTACAGTTTGGTATCAGAGCCTTGGTTTGGCGATGCAGGCACGGCTAGAGTGTTGCATGCCCAAATCTTGGCTTGTGACAGGTCAAACTTTTCTTCAGGGGGAATTAGAGTGAGTTAGAGTTGTTAGTAGTAGAGTATTTTGAGTACTAACGGTTTATGCTAATAAGTTGTGAGATGATGTGATTATAACAGATATGGCTGAAAGAGAGACCCCTATCCTCCCTCCTGTTACCCAATCATCTGCAGAGGCAGCAGTGATAGAAGAATTGGATGCTACTAACCGAGCAGGAACATCTGGCTAGGAACAAGAAGAAGATCAGAGCGAGTACATATTTAAACTGGAAAATAAACTGATGGATCTTAGAGCAAAGTTAAACAACCTGAAGCAAAGATTAACCCAAACTGAACAAACTCGTGTATCAACTGTGATCTTTACTCAGGAAACCGTACCACCAGTATCAATGCCCCTACCACCAGTGACACAGATAATGCAACAACCGTTCTTCTATCCATATCCACAACAGGGAGCTTACCCTTTTGCGTTTCCCGGGTTTAAGCAGCCTTGCACATATAAACAATTCCTGGACTGTAAGCTTTCGGAATATAGTGGAAGTTCTGACCCTAACATAACCCTGAACTGGCTGAGGGAAATGGTAAAGGCACTAGATGCCTGTAACTGTGAAAACGAACTGAAGGTGAAGTATGCATCAAGGATGCTGAAAGGTGATGCTATGGTATGGTAGGATTCGATCACTAGCCATTTCACTGAACAACAACAGGAGAGCATTACTTGGAGTCAATTCCAAGAGAAACTTTGTGAACAATACTGTGGCACATTCGAGGTTGCTAAGATCAAGAAGGAATTTATGGATCTACAAATGACCGGAAGTATGACAGTAGATGATCTGATTAAGCAATTTAATCAGAAAATGAGATTTATGAAGCACTGGCTACCAGACGAGGAGTCAAAGATTGGTCACTTTGTTGGAGCACTACATCCTGATCTCCGTAGCACCACTAGATGGGCTACTACCTTATCACAAGCATTCAACTTGACAAAAATAGCGGAAGGGGTTTTAATTGCCAGGAATAAGTGGAATGGGGAGAAAATTGCCCAACAAAAGTCAAAGATTGATCATTATAATTCCCAACAAAGACAGGGTGGGCAAGGCAGTGGATATAAGCAGGGAGACCAGAGTAGGAGGTCAAATGTTGGTGGGTCAACTCAGAGGGCACCGTGGTGTAGTCGGTGCAAGTCATACCACAACGGGCAGTGTACGCCCCAATCAAGAAGATGTGTTAAGTGTGGCTAGTTTGGCCATGAACTGAAGGATTGTAGGTTCCCATGCAGTGTCTGTTGGAACTGCCAAAAAGAAGGGCACATAGTGGGAGAGTGCCCGGTGGGAAAGAAAGTGGGATCGGGAGCAGGGGCGGGGACAGCTGGGGGATCATCTTCAGCTGGTCAAAAGAGAAAGAATCCACCTACTACTGAGGGTAGGGCTTTTAAAATGACAGTGGAGGATGCCACCACTACTGACGATGTCATAACCGGTATGTTCCTGATTAACTCTATCCCTGCAAGAGTGTTATTTGATTCTGGAGCTAATCGCTTGTTTGTGTCTGTGGAGTTTTGTGGTAGATTAAATATACCTGTTATTAAACTTGCTAGTACCCTAGAGATAGAAGTAGCAGATGGCATGATGGTTCCAGTCACGACTGCTGTGGCTGGAGCTAAAATCGATATTGATGGTGTATGTTTTCCTGTTTACTTTCTTGTCATGCCTTTATCTGGTTTTGATGTCGTGTTGGGTATGGATTGGTTGAGTCTGAATCAAGCAAGTATTAAATGCCACAAGAAGATGATCTCATTCCCATTAGCGGATGGTACAAAGGTGATAGCAAGAGGTGAGAAAGCCGGGTCTGTAATTTCAATAATTTCATGTTTAAAGGCAAAGAAAGCATTGAGTAAAGGTTGTGAATCGTTTATAGCGTATGTGATTGATGGAAAGAAAGAGAAGCAAGCTATGATAGACATCAGGGTGGTAACGGAATACCCGGAGGTGTTTCCAGAAGAATTACCGGGACTACCTCCAGTCCGAGAGGTAGAATTCAAGATAGATTTGATTCCGGGTTCTCGACCAGTGGCTAAAGCACCGTATAGACTGGCACCTTCAGAAATCCGAGAAATGATGAAACATATCCAAGACTTGTTAGATAAAGGATTTATCTGTTCAAGTTCATCACCGTGGGGTGCGCAAGTGTTATTTGTAAAGAAGAAAGATGGTACATTGCGTATGTGCATTGATTATCGGGAATTGAACAAGAGAACGATAAAGAATAAATACCCGTTACCCAGAATTGACGATTTGTTCGATCAACTATAGGGAGCTTCTTTCTTCCCGAAGATTGATTTAAGATCGGGTTACCATCAGGTAAGGGTGTCAAAGGAAGATGTGTCAAAAACAGCTTTTCGTACGCGATATGGTCATTATGAGTTCCTGGTTATGCCATTCGGTCTAACCAACACACCAGCAATATTTATGGATCTCATGAATATAGTCTGTCGACCATTTCTTGATAAGTTTGTGATTGTCTTCATTGATGATATTTTGATTTACTCAAAGACTAAGATAGAGCATGAGCAGCATCTGAGACAGATCTTGGAAATTCTGAAGAAAGAACAGTTGTACGCAAAGTTCTCGAAATGTGAGTTCTGGTTAAGAGAAGTTCAGTTTTTGGGGCATATTATTTGTAAGGAAGGGGTAAAGGTGGATCCTTCAAAGGTAGAGGCAGTGATGAGTTGGAATGCTCCAAGAACACCATCTGAGATAAAGAGTTTTCTGGAATTGGCTGGATACTACCGCAGATTCATCAAAGATTTTTCTAAGATTGCGGATCCGTTAACCAAGTTAACTCGGAAGGATGTAAATTTTATGTGGGGTAATGAACAAGATAAGGCCTTCCATATATTAAAAGAACTGTTGTGTCAAGCTCTAATCCTTGCTTTGCCAAGTGGATCCGAAGATTTTACAATGTATTGTGATGCATCATTGGCTGGTTTAGGGTGTGTATTAATGCAGAGAGATCGGGTAATTGCTTATGTTTCCAGTCAGTTGAAACCACATGAAAAGAACTACCCGACTCATGACTTGGAGCTAGCAGCAGTAGTATTTGCGCTCAAATTGTGGAGACATTACTTGTACGGCACCAAATGCGTAATTTATACAGATCATAAGAGCTTGCAGTATGTGTTCACTCAGAAAGAATTAAATACGAGACAGAGACGGTAGGTAGAATTGATAAAAGATTATGACTGTGAGATCAGATATCACCCGGGAAAAGCGAATGTTGTGGCAGATGCCTTGAGTCGAAAAGGGAATGGAAGCTCTATTCAATTTTTGCGAATTGAGATAGTATCTGATTTGATAGATAGACTGAAATCTGCTCAGTTGGAAGCCCTTAAAGAAAGAAAAGACCGAGTTAATGAAAAAGAGAAAAGAGGAATTGAATGACGATTCTCGTGGATTAAAAACATTCAAAGCTCGTGTATGGGTGCCTAAGCTTGGAGAATTGAGACAATTAATTTTGACAGAAGCACACAAGTCAAGATTGTCTGTACACCCAGGAAGCATTAAAATGTATAACGATCTAAAAGTGCTTTACTGGTGGCCTACGATGAAAGCAGATGTGGCACATTTTGTGGAATCGTGTCATATTTGTGCGCAAGTGAAGGCAGAACATCAGAGGCCTTATGGGTCTTTGAAGCAGTTAGAAATTCCTGAGTGGAAATGGGAGCACATCACAATGGATTTCGTAACAAAACTACCACGAACTCAGAGGAATCATGATATGATATGGGTGATAGTAGATCGTTTGACAAAAAGTGCTCATTTTCTAGCTACTTGTGAGACGGCTTCATTGAGTAAACTGGCACAACTATACATAGACGAGGTCGTTGCGAGGCATGGTATACCGTTGTCAATTGTGTCTGACAGAAATTCAAGGTTTGTATCCAATTTCTGGAGAAGTTTGCAAAGAGAATTGGGAACCAGAGTTAATTTGAGTACAACCTACCATCCTCAGACAGACGTTCTGACTGAACGAACCATACAGACACTCGAGGATATGTTGCGAGCTTGTGTACTAGAGTATGGTGGATCTTGGGATTCACACCTGCCATTAGTAGAATTTGCGTATAATAACTCTCATCACTCTAGTATTTGAATGCCTCCGTATGAAATGTTGTACGGTCGTCGCTGCCGTACTCCGACTTGTTGGTTAGATGCAGGTGAGAAACAATTCGCAGGTCCCGAGATAGTACAGTTGACTGCTGACAAGGTTGCTATAGCCAGAGATAAGTTGAAAGCAGCCAGAGATAGACAAAAAATGTATGCTGATCCAAAACGACGTCCGGTAAAGTTTGATGTGGGAGAGCTAGTATACTTGAAAGTTAATGCTGCTAGTCTAAGTTAATAATGCTAAGACCATTAGCCGAGCAATTACAACTATCAGCTAAGCAAAGACCTTATCGGCTGAGCAAAGACCTTTATTAGCTGGGCAATTACAATGATCAGCTAAGCAATGACTAATGATCAGTTGAGGCAACAAATCAATCAGCCGAGGGCACCTCACATCAATTAAGTAAATCTTACACAAGACTTTGTTTTCTGTGATAAGCTTATCACTCTGAATGATCAGCTGAGCATTGTTGATCAACTGAGCTTACACTTCTCCCAAGTCTAACAGTTGTTTAGCTGAGCATCTCTATGATCAGCTGAGCATCTGTTATCGAGTCCTTGTGTTTGATAATATAATCATCATTCCTTAGACTGAGCAATCTTATTATGCAGTTTAGAACATTTTATCAGCTGAGTCACAAAATATGCTATATCAACTCACTATATACTTTGTATTTATTCTTAAGTTAAAGGCAGATCATGTGTTGTTCTTGTATGCCTTTTGAAATTTCTTTGTAAAAGTTTAAAGCACCTTTTGGATCAAGCAAGAGACAAAAGGGATTGATCTTATCATCTAGAAAAGGAGAAAGATACTTTAGAAGAAGAAGATCTTGAAGACTTGTGTCAACAACTAAGTATGGCTGACAACTCTATACTTGGTAAGGTCAAATCTGAAAGAAGCATGGTTGTTGATAAAAGCACAATCATGGAAAGAGAAGTTTAAAGTTACAAGGCAAAAAGCATGGGGTTTAGTATTATATATTAATAGTGGGTTGCACTTATTCAGAAAAGTACATTTACTTTATTCAATCCTTAATTAAAGTAAGTTTACTTTTCACCCACTATCTTTACAATTCAAATATTATTTTCCTTAGTCCTTTTTGTCTCCTTTCTTTTGTCAAGCGGATGCCAATGCCAAGACTTCTTTATATACTCTTGCATGTTGGACTTGAAAAACACACTACAATCTCATAAGTTGAGATCTACACAGAAAAGAAAAGATTTTAAAAGCAAGTTCAAGCTTTTAAGCAAGAACAAGTTTTTAGAGTTAGCATAGTGTACAACCAAACTCGTTCATGTGTTGAATTTTCTTGAACATTAGTTGTTTTAGAAATAACTTGTCTATGTGTTAGACAAATTGTTGCCACCTTTTTTGTACTTGAATTTCTACTTCTAGTACATGTAGTTCTTGATTCATTATCAATTAGAATTATATAAAAGTATAATCGTGTGTCTTTAATTTTAAAAAGCTAGAGTTTGTATTCATCCCTCCCCTTCTCAACAAACATTTGTTGTTACTTACTCGATCTGGGACTAACACGGGTATCACAACATGTTGAATAATTCATATCTAGATCTTTTTTGCTTATTCTACAACGGCTTCTACCCCTCTCTAAATGGCCTCATCATCCAATAACATGAACATGCCAAACACTGGATCTCTAACAAGATGTCCAATGTTGATGGTGAAAACTTCTCTATGTGGAAAAGTATAGCACCTCTTTTCCTGTCTACCCTTGACATACAAATGCTAGATATTGTCACCGAGGGTCCTTATGTTCCTACATATGTTTTATATGTTCCACCTGAATCGGTCAAACCTCCACAACTAAAAGAATCATCAACTGCACTTCTGCAAAAGAGATGTTAGATACACTCACGGTTGCATATGAAGGGACCGAAGAAGTTAAGGAGAACAAGAAACTCCTCCTTAACAAAGAGTATAAATTCTTGTTTGCTCATAAATGTGAGAGTCTTACATAGACATACACCATGTTCAACTACATTGTAAATGACTTAAAAAAGACGGTCATAACCAATAACAACTTTGTCTTGGTGAACAAGTTTCAGGACTCCCTTCCTGAAACATGGGATCACTTTGTCATTGTATTAAGGCATAGTGAGAAGATAAAGGAAATATCTCTGGTTGCTCTTTATGGTAACTTACTTAACCATGAGCAATCTGTCAAGCAAAGGAAGTTGTCTTTCAAGAAGATGAACGATGTGGTAAAGGCTTCACCAACTGTCCTTGTATCTAGAGATACTAGGATGAGAAGCTTTGCTTCTGTTGATTCTGAGTCAGATGAAGAGGAAGAAGAGGAAGAGAGTGCTGGAGAAGGTAAGGAGGAGATGGGTGATGAAGAGAGGAGTTTGGAAGGTCTGGAGGCAGTGTTTGAGGAAGCTGCCATGCTGGTTTGTAAGTTCAAACCTTTCAATAAGGGGAAGGGTGTCAAAAGGTTCAGTAAGAGGCCATCAAAGTTTTTTAAGTTTAAATCCAAATCAACTTTTGATGCCTCTACAGCAGAGTGTTACAAATGTGGCAAGATTAATCACTGTCTGTTAGTCCAAAAGTAACACCGGTTCTAAATTTGTGCCAAAGCAGGAGAGCATGGTGGATTATGAAGCTAAATACAAAAAGCTCCTTGCTGCTTTACTTGACAAGAAGAGGAAGAAGGCTTAGGGTTGTATGTTGACGGAAGAAGAAGAAGATGACCAAGCCGTAGAGGATCTTTCATCAGATGAAAATGAGGTGATCACTCTTAAGTAAATATGGAAATTTAGGTTAATTTACAATTTGATCTTGGTTGTATTATGTTATTCATTTGTGAATAGATAAATGTTGGTTAATATTTGTTGTTTGTTCACGATTACAAACTCATTTATAATGTATGTTTGACAGTGCTCACTTGAGTGTTAATAATTAAGAAACTCGTAAATTTTTTGTTGTGTTCAGTATTGAATATAGATGTTATCAGTTGTGTTACAGCTTTTTCGGTGTTCAAGGTTTTATTTATTATTAAACATAGTTGTTTTATTATGAACATTCATGAGTTGTTTGTTTTGATACCTATGTACATGGTTTTGTTTATTATTAAACATTAATTAATTTTAATTTTAATTATGGTTTATTATAATCTACTAATGAATACCCTCTATTTTTTACAAAGAATAAATAAAGAGGATCTTAAAGTAGAAAAAATCAAAACAGAAAAAAAGAATTAATTTGAAAAAAAAAAGATTACCGAAACAATATAAAACTAAAGTTTACTAGTGAACAAAGTAATTAACATAACATTTAATAATTTAAAACTCGTAAACTTTTTCATAATCATCGTTAAACACCCTAAATTTATTAAATTATTATTAAGTTATTTTGTTTAAAAATTGAAGGAGAGAGAAAAATAAGAGAGAGAAATAGATTGGAGAGAGAATAAATTTTTGTTTACTATTTTACCCTTTTGAATTATAAAAAATAAAAAATAAGATTAATCTAAGTCATTAGATCAAATACAAATAAGAGGTCAGGATTGCTTCTTGTACTTTTTGTAAATAAGACACTTTTCGCATGAACTCTTATCTGTGTGTATATATATACACTAATTATAAAGTATTTACCTATTTTAAATCTCTTAATTTCTAATTAAGTTGAAATTACTTTATTACCCCGACATCTCAAAATATATTTGATAATAATGTCTTAAATTGAATAGAAATTAATTTAAAAACTATAATGCAATCAATATCTTATATATGGTTTGACTTCCAAATCAGAAAATTGAAAATATCATGGATTGTAAATCGACATATAAATTGAAAATTATTCAATGTCAACATACTGTGTGAATATTATACTCATACGTTATCGAAAACAGTCATGTTATCGAAAACAGTGATTTTGAGTCATTGTTAGCATTCTGTGATGCTTTGTTGTTTTCTATAAAATCCCCAAATAGTATTTTGATACAGCTATAGGTATGAATGGTATGATCATGGCATTAGATGCATAAATGCATACACATAAGTATGTGTGTATATGAATATGGGTATGAAAATTGGTTTTGTACCCTAATGCATATGTACAAGAATTTCCTTATGTGCCTTGAGTGTTTGTTTAGGAAATTCTTATCGAAATACTTGTTATTACGGTTTTTGGCACACCGTATGTTTGTGGTTGTTAGCCTAGTTTTGGTTGGTAACCTTCGCCTTAGACCTTGTGGTTGTTCTTATGGTGGTTTCATTCATTTGGTGACCTTGTGTCACGTGGTTTGTAATAATTATAATTATTCATTTATTTATTATCTGTAATAATTATTACGGCTTGTATGCCATTTCATTTAACCATGTACTTGTATTAGTTGTTAGGAATTCTATGGCTTGCATGCCATTTATTTCTATTTGAAGTACTTGTATTTTTTGGAGCGTGAAGACCACAATCAAGAATAAGATGATGTCTTGAAGAAGGCGAATCCGGTAAAACCTGATGGAGTTGGCAGATTTAGTTGGAGCATATTGTTTGTGTTGTGTCCCTAGTAGACCATGTTCTTCCCGTTGGCTCACGGGAAGGATGCATAGGCTTTGGCTTAGTTACCGACTCTTTTGCTATGCGTGTGTTGAGATTTTATTTCTTGCATGGTTGTTTAGGATATCGTATGCTAGAAAAAATTTTCTATACAAATTAAATCACAAGAGTTTTATAAAATTGGTTTATATCTCTCTTGCACGCACATATGATTAATAAGCTATTAAAAGTGAAAATCGGTTTTTGTCTCTAAATACGTTAATCTAAAAATAACCGGAAACAAAAGTCCGTTTTTCCGAGAAACATAAATCGCGCACTATCCGTGAGACGATGCCACCCAAATCTAACGACACAAAGATTTATTGTCGAGCTTAGCACAAGTCAATCTTTGTGAAGTTGTGTGGAAGGTGAGTGTAGTAACTCACAAAATTAGTTGCCACGCTTAGCATGAGCCAATTCTTGGAGAGTGTACTTACTGCATGTCTTGACGGATGATTTATAATTTCAAATTAGAATACTTGAAAGATTGTTGAGCTTAGCACAAGTCTATCAATGATTCTTACTTGGGATTGGTGTAAAAAGGGATCAAACATGCCAAACGACCGGTGGTTGTCGTTGGATCCCGCAAAGACCAAAGAGTTGTAATAGTGGATTGCAATTGGCAATATAGTTGCCAACCCGAAATAACTCCATCTTGTGATCCGCGGTAAACCCGTCATATGAGGGAGTGAGATAGGGTTCTTGGCTTTGTTAAAATAATTATATTTGTTTTGCATAAATTATTTTAACAAAATTTGAATATCAAACTAACCAAATCTACTTTGCTATTTTAGATGACATCTTCAAGTACCACCACCACGAGAAACATTTCTCTACGAGTTTTCCTTGAGAAGGAGTAACTCAACGGTAGCAATTTCATGGATTGGCATAGGCAACTTAGGATTGTCCTACGCCACGAAGGAAGATTGCAAACCATAGAGGAAGCCTTGCCCAAGCCCCCTACGAGTAATGCAACTAGGGCTATCCGAGAGGCGTATGAAAAACGCCTCAAGGATATGGAAGAGGTAACATGCCTAATGCTAAGTACCATGAGCCCCGATTTGCAAAAGCAAATGGAGCACTTGAGTGCTTACGACTTGATCGCGCAACTAATGGACATGTTCCAGCAGCAAGCAAGGCAAGAAAGGTACGAGCGCCTCAAGGCCGTCTAGGTTGCATACTCCAGGATGGCGGGAATGTGAGCGCTCACGTGTTGCGTTTGAAAGCAAACGTGAAGCGCATGGAGAGGTTGGGATTCTCCATCGGGAGGGAGTTGGCGGTTGATTTAATCCTCTAATCCTTGCCCAATGCATATGATCAATTCATTGTGAGTTATCGTATGCATAGCATGGATAAATCCCTTATGAAGCTACACGAGATGCTCAACACCGCGGAGTCTAGCATCTCGAAACCTAAGCCCACCTCTTTAAATCCCGTCTTGGCTATCCGGGAGGGCCGCATCCAAAATAAGAAGTCAACTCCTTCCCATAAGGGAAAGAGTAAGGGTAAGGTTGTTGTCACCAAGCCTACCCTTACGACAGTGGCAAAGGGAAACGGAAAAGCTCCACAAGCCAAGGCCCCGAAGAAGGCAGATTGCTTCATTTGAGGGGAGAAGGGGCATTATCGCCGAAGCTGCCCAAAGTAGCTTGAGGGCCTCAACAGTCTCAAGGCTATGAGCATCCGGGGCACCTCAAACCAAGGTACGTTCATGATTGAGCTCCATCAAACTTCTATTTCTAAGGGCTGGGTTTTAGATACTGGCTGCAGCACTCACATTTGTAATATGGTGCAGGTGCTAAGGGAAAGTAGAAGCTTGGAGCATGGAGAGCTGGTTATAATTATGGTAAACCACGAGGTTGTGCCCGTAGAAGCAAAAGGGAGTGTAGAGCTTTTTTTTAGAATCGGTCTGTCCATTGTTCTAGTTAATGTATGCTATTTGCCCTGCGTGGCAAGAAACGTTATTTCCTTACATGCTTTGTATGACGATGTTTTTTCATTTAAATTTATAAATGAATCTATTTTGTGTTACAAAAATGATATTTGTTATTTCAAAGCTTTACCATGTCATGGCATATATAAAGTTGAAGCATACATTGAAACTAAGAACCTATCAATAACATTGATTCTCAATCAAAAAGTTGTTTGGATAAATATTCCTTATAGCATGGTCGTCTAGCACATGTTAACAAAACTCGCATCACCAATCTCCAAGCTGTCGGGATCTTGGAATCATTTGATCTTGGGTCAAATGAAGTATGTGAATCTTGTTTACTAGGCAAAATTATCAAAGCAGCCTTCACCTGTGCAAGTGAGAGGGGAAAGGATCTCTTGGAGATTATTCACACAGATGTGTGTGGACCTTTCAAACATGTCACAAGGAATAATGCTAGATACTTCGTTACCTGTACGGATGATTGTAGTAGGTATGGGTATGTCTATTTGATTAGACAAAAGTCTGAAACCCTTGAGGTGTTTAAGACATTCCAAAATGAAGTAGAGAATCAATTAGGTAAAAGGATTAAGATACTACGATCGGATAGAGGCGGTGAGTATCTTAGTTCCGAGTTTCTCTACCATCTTAGAGGTTGTGGGATTATCTCACAATTGACACCTCCTATGACTCTACAATTAGATGGAGTTGCTGAGTGGAGGAATCGGACATTGTTAGATATGGTCCGCTCTAAGATGAGTCTCATGGAGGTGCCCATAAGTTTTTGGGGTTACACTCTAGAAACGGCGATAAGAGTCCTCAACCTCGTACCAAAAAAGAAAGTTGAAACAACACCTTATGAGTTGTGACACAAGAAAAAACCCACTCTTACATATCTTCGTGTATGGGGATGTCAAGCCTACGTAAGAGGAAAGACAGATGACAAACTAGAACCCCATTCCGAAACATGTTACTTTATCGGATATCCTCCTGCCAATATTGGATATATTTTCTATAAACCTTTTGAGAACAAAGTTTTTGTTGCTCGGAGGGCGTTTTCCTTGAGAGGGAAATTATATCTAACGTACCGAGGCAAAAGGAAATAGATCTTGAAGAGGTTCAAGGATCAACCGATAAAGAACTTGATGTTGGCGCTAGCACTTAACCATCGCCGGTTGAAGCCGAGCAAGATAATGATGCGGTACCAGACACACTTCCATTACTCTACTTAGATCTGGTAGAGCTCACTATGAGCCAGAGAGATAAGGATTTCTCATATCTGAAGGCAATGATCAATTGGTGGATTAAGATGACCCCACCAACTACCGAGAAGCAATGGCAGGCCATGAGTCTGCCAAGTGGAGAGAGGCAATGGAAAGCGAGATAGATTCCATGTCAGATTACTAGGTTTGGGAACTGGTTGACCCAACACCCGGGTTTCGGCCCGTAGGGTGTAAATGGGTTTTCAAGAAGAAATCCAACATGGATAAGACCTTGGATACCTTCAAATCCCGACTAGTGGCTAAAGGTTTCACGCGGACAGCAGGAGTTGACTACGATGAAACTTTTTCACTGGTGGCCATGTTGAAGTCCATTAGGATCCTCCTTTCCATAGCTTCTTTTCATGATTATGAAATATGGCAAATGGATGTAAAGACCGCCTTCCTTGATGGGAAGCTTTCTAAGAGGTGTATATGACGCAACATGAGGGTATTGTACATCCGGAGTATCCTAACAAGGTCTATAGGCTTAAGAAGTCCATCTATGGACTTAAACAAGCCTCTAGTAGTTGGAATCTTTGTTTTGATGAAAAGATCAAAGACTTTGGGTTTTTGAAAAATGAAGATGAACTATGTGTGTATGTCAAGGCTAGTGGGAGCTCAATAGTTTTGCTAGTTCTATATGTAGATGACACTCAACTTGTTAGGAATCATATCCCAACCTTGCGTAGTGTCAAGGCTTGGCTTGGGAGTAATTTTTCCATGAAGGACTTGGGAAATGCGGGATGCATTCTCGAAATCAAGATCTATAGAGATAGATCTAAAAGGATCCTTGGTTTGAGCCAAAGTGCATATGTGGATAAAGTCATTAGATGATTCAAGATGGAGGATTCCAAGAAAGGAATCTCCCCATGATGCATGGATTGGCATTAAGCAAGACTCGATGTCCTAGCTCCTAAAAGGAGTTACATAATGAAACGAGTCCCATACGCTTCAGCCATGGGATCGATCATATATGCCATGCTATGCACTCGCCTCGATGTCTCATGCGCTTTGAGCATGACTAGTAGATATTAGGCAAATCCGGGACTCACTAGAGGGCAGTGAAGAACATTCTGAAGTACCTTAGGCTTACTAAAGACCAATAGGGACGATGACGATCTCAATCGGGGTTCGTGTTCCTATTGAATGGTGGTGCTATAAGCTCGAGGAGCTCAAAACAAGATACAGTTGCTGATTCAACTACCGAGTTAGAGTACATTGCAGCAAGTGAAACTGGTAAAGAAGCTGTGTAGATGAAGAAGTTCATCCAAGATCAAGGAGTGGTTCCTAGCATCACTTAATCTATTGAGATATTTTGTGACAATGAAGGTGCGGTGATTTTGGAAAAGGAACCAAGAGCTCACAAGAGGACAAGACACATTCTTCGAAAATATCACTTCATTAGAGAAGTAATCGAAAATGGTGACATTGCCATAAGTAGAGTACCAACGGATGGGAACCTTGTGGACCCGTTCACAAAGCCGTTATCACAAGCTGCTCATGATTCGCACACTAGATCAATAGGTGTTAGATTCGCTAGTGATTTGGCTTAACATTTGTATTTGGTTTATTTGGTATATATTTGAATTTTGGGAACATAAAAGCGGTATTGTTACTTATGCTTGTTTCGATATATAAATGGAGATTTATATACATGCATGTTGTGGTTACACTCATATTGTCTATACTGCGTTCCATCTTAGCATGTTTATAACACTTCCTTGAATGATTAACATTCAAAAATTTCTGCAGTGAAATAAGATTGAAGTAAGTGGTTGACCCGGTGTTTAAACTAGTTGAATAAGGATGCAACGCTTACTTATACTTGAAACGTGTTTCAAGTGATTAGAAGACCCATACCTGAGTTTACTTCATGGATTGATAGTCACAAGTAACTTAGGATGATAACATCATTTCATCCTAAGACTTGAGATACATGAGTAGCGAGATTATGAATCTGCCTTACTCTAATTATTCTCAAACGCAGTTCGTAACTGTGTGTTATAAAGGGAATAGTTGGGTAAAGTATGAAACATATGATGGGACTATGTAGTCAATAGAATTTGTTCCTATGTTTAAAGAGATATCTATGAGCCATTCGATGATTGGGAGATGACACCAAATATGCATGGCCGTGCTCGAGCTACATTGATTTTAGATCAGATGTAACTTGTTTATTTGGTCACCACCAATCTGCAATCGAGAAACATAATAGTAAACAATCAGGAGATTTACATCATCCATGTCTCTTGTTCACAAGGATATCGTGAACAAAAGGATGAACATGATCACTTATCTATAGAACTCTTCAACCTTACAAGGCTACTAGGTTTTTGTTGAGGATGACAGCTCATGCCAACTTGGGGACATTGATGCTTAGCTAGAGTAGCTCTTTATCTGTGGTTAAGCATGACACTGTATCATGTGCAAGTGGGAGTCTGTTGGTTATCTGCCCACTGATACACGTATACTGGAATCACCACTGATGAGGCATGGGCCTATTGGGTCACATGCCAAGCGTAGTTCCCGATAGCACAAGGTTAACAAGAGAAATATGGAATCAGGGTTTTTATTGACCTTCACGGGCCCTCACGGGTCATGAAGAGGTCATGACAAGAAGCCTTCATGAGGCTTCATGAGACGGGTAAGAAGTCGTGGGGGCAGTGCCTTCACGACTACTTCACGGCCCGTGAGAGCCCGTAAAGGCAGAAGTCAAAGTGACACTTTAATCTTATTGGACCTTTTGGTTGGTCGAATGAGATAAAGCCAAAGAGGCCGACCCTGTCGCTTACCTCAACTTACACCAAATATATACTTGTTTCTTCATAGAGAGAGTTCAAGCAAGGGTGAAGTCAAGAGGTTCCAGAAGTGGTGTTGTTCCAAATAGTGAAGCCAAGGTGGTGTTCATAGTATTTGGGTCATTAGCAAGACGGGGCTATACATACTTGGTGTGGATATCACTAGAGGAGCTCACTTCGGGTTCTTAAACATCCTCATCTTGCTTATCACTACGAGAGACATTAAGGGCATAATATCCTCTTCTTTGTTTTTGGTTTTCTTGTTGCCATATTTAAGTTGTAGTATTGATCCTATTAATTAATCGTGTCCATGTGGTCTAAATACCTGAAAAATCTTCTTAAACATCATGCATGGGATTCCTTGAGGTTTATGGGGCTCATCGTTCTCTCGAGCCGGTCAAATCCGCAACTCTTAAACCCACCGCTCCTGTAGCAATGCAGAAGCATCTGACATTGGTGAGGCAAGGGGGATTCTTCCTCCTTTTAAGGAGGGGGATTTTACTCCTACCATATGACGCGTTTTAAAGTTGTGAGGGGCAACCAAAGCGGACAATATCGTCAGTCACTTGCCTGGTTACAATCTTCTTTGGCAAAAGAAATACTACCGAAACACAGACATTCAAAATCTGAAAGATGAAGTTGCACGTCTTCAGTATATTAATGATGTTCAAGATCTAGCGATTGACAGAGCTGAAGATGAATTGAACAAGGCTAATCAAGCAAAAGAAAATGCTGAAGAAGCAGGAGCTTAAGTTGAGGGGGAGCTGAAATACTTACTTGAAAAGCAAAAGGCTGAAGTAGATTTATTTCAAGCAGACATTGATGATATTGATGCTGTTGAATTTGAGAGGATGATCAATGAAAAAGGAGTTGGGGCCTCTAGTACTCAACCTGAACCAACCAGTTGTACATACAGGCGGTTCAGATAAAAATAAACAAGGTCCTCCTAACTCTGAAGGACCTAGTTCCTCTATTATAAAGCTTCATGTCTTTGTTGATCAAAAGCAAGGACGAGTGGACAGAGGAAAGAAGCCAATGGGGTTTAATTCTCCTGATGAGTTGTTACTAATAGGAAAATATGGTGAAGATGTAAATGATGCTTCAGATGATGAGAATTCCTTTCAAAAGGAAAGAAGAATTGCAGGTGAATTTGGTATAAGCATAGCTGAAAAGCTTGCTTCTGAAGAAGCTGAAGCAGTTAAAGCATGCTTATCTCCTTGATATCATCAGCTAAAATTACAGGAAGAAATTAGCACTGAAAAGGAAATAGAACTGAAAAAGAGACAGTCTATTGAGAAAAAGCAAGAAGAATGGCTTTCCACAAGAAATAAAAGATATCATCCTGAACGAATTACACCAGTCAGGTTAAAAAAGGAAAATAAAAGCATTCTTCAGAACTTACAAAGGAAAGGTGATCCACTTTACTATAAACATACTATTCGTCAGATTGCTTTGAAATTTGGCTACACCGAATGGCCTGAAATCATGGGGTCTATCGAGACTGAAGTTAACTAATGATGTTGATAAAGTTCACAAAGAATGTCTAGCATCATTCACTACTACAGCCACTCTATGAAAGGTAGAACTTCTAAAACTCACATCACTATTGAAAAATCCAAACCATCTGAAGCACAAGCTATGTTGGTCAAAAGAAAGAGAATGACCTTCCAAAAGTCTCAGGAGCAAATTATAAAGCTCATTGCCACCGGAGAATTACTAAATTATAAAGGCATAGACAATTCTCTACCTAAAGGTCATGTGTTTTCTCAAGCAAATATTCTGCATTTGAAGTCACTGTGATACTTCTTAGATTACAAAGATCCATCACTCAAAGATATCATTGATGAATACATGAAGTATGTTGAACTGAAAACACCTTCTGAGCCTCTTCCTGATGAGTTCAAGCCACATCTCACTTGATATGTTTCTAAATCATTCTTGAAGGTGTTCCAATCTTGTATATTTTTTCTTTGTTTTCCTTCTTGTAAATAGTTCTTTCTTTATTTGTTTATCCTTTGTAATAAGTTGATGGATTATAAAGAAAATGGGGGAAATTGTTTGTCTCTTATTTGTTTATATTCCATTGTCAAGATGTATTTCGAAGAAAGAATCTGACATAGTTCATTCATTTTGCAAAAACTGCCGAAGATGGTTCACCGAAGAGGATCCTTTATAGGAAGCTCTATTGAACTGAAGATAGAAATTCCACTGAAGTTTGTCTTTAGTAAATGATGGGTCCCCTCAACGATTCTTCACGTCTCTGCTATCATTATCATTGATATATTGTATGAGGCAAGCAGTCCTAAAATCGTCCTATATCTTGTTAGAAGTTTGTTAGATCTTATCTAGCCTACTTTTATGGAAATGCTTACACATGTAATTATTTAGGTGGTCAGGATTACTTTGCGAAACGTGTAAACACTCTTCTCATCGGTTAGAGAAGAGTGTCCGTAAGTCCGTTCATTAATTTCAGTACGTTCTGAAATTGTAGTTTGTACTCTGCATTCAAGTGTGTTCTTGAGTGCTACAAAGTTTGGTTATTACTTAGAAATTTTTGTGTGTTTGTTCAGGTATATACGTATTCCGCACTTAGATTCTTTTGATCTTTGTTAGTACAACATCTTTTATGTATTTGGGTAAAACAAGGTCTAGTAACATAGACCATGATCTTGATCGCATCACTACTTGGGAGGGATTTAAGGTTGAACTTGACTGGAAACTTCTCCCAAATGATGCCGATGATGATGCTAGGGCGAAACTTCAATGGTTGCATCACCGAGATGGTTACATGAGGGATTATGTCAAAAAATTTTAGGAACTCATGCTAGAAATTCCTCATATATCCTAATATTGTTTACATTCATGAACGGCCTTAGTCGCTAGGCCAAGCTTGATTTATAACAAAGAGACGTGCATAATATTACTCCAGCCATGGCCATTGCGGAAAGTTTGTTCGAGTTTCAAAACAAAGACACAACTAAGAAGAAGGGCAAAAGATAAGAGGCCGTTCTTTTAGTCAAATGACCTTATTAATTTGTATTTGAAAGATAATGCTTAAAAGATATAAAGTGAATTACGGATTCTAATGTATAAGTATGTATAGAGGGAGGTTCATGCGAAAAGCTTCTTATTTGCGAAAAGTGCGAGAAGCGTTTTAAACCCTTAGATAATCTAATCAATGGTTAAGATGATTTATGGTATTTTAGTAATTAAGATTCTATTAAAAGGAAAAATAATTAAAAGTAAAAGGAGAGAAAGGTAATTTAAACACAAACCTAATCCCATTATTTTAGCAATTCCTCTATCTCCTTCTTTAAATTCGGAGACTTCTCCCATGCCCCTAGAGCCGCCAACACAACTCCCATCTTCCTCCGCTTCATTTTTTTTGCCAGCGAGTGAGGGTTCAAAGGTTAAAGAGAAAACAAAAAACAATACGGTGGCTGGCTGTTTGTTTGCGATAGGAGCTTTATGACGGGGAAGAAGCGACAGTGGCCGGCTATTTGACAGTAGCTTTGTGATGGGGATCTGCTGGAGATGATGTTGATGGCAACTGGCGGAGCAAGCGACGGTGGCCGGCTATTTTCAAGATTGTGAATCCTAAAGTCCCGATCCACGGTTCTTTGATCAACAACGTCAACGATCCACACCAACAGCCACGATTGAAGAACAGCAACACAGAGATGCGACTGCCTACACCTTGTATAACAACAACCAACAATTGTTCTCCTCCGTTACCGACCACCAACGGCGACATCAGCTCGTGATTACAAAAGTTGGTATATTTCCTTTATTTTTTGTTTTTTCGTTTGATTTTTTTTTCTTTTGATTTTCGTGAATTTATTTCAAGTAATGCGGTTTGGAATACATATTAGCTTGTGAATTTATTTCGTCTGATTATTTTGAATTACGATGTGTAAGCCCACGATCTAGTTAGGTTTTTTTATTTCGTTTCTTGTGGGATTTAATCCAAAATTCGTTTTGGGTGGCAATTGAAGCATATGTCTTTTTGATCTATTACTCTTGAAACTCTAGTTAGTTTACGGAATTGAAGCATATGTCTTGTGTGTTTGTTCACGACCGATGAACATTTTGGTTGTTTCTAATTTTCTTAAGTAAGTGATTGTGCTTTTGGTTATGTGTTCACGAGGGAACGTGAATTATGATTTATTGCATGTTAAGTAATGAACATGCTTGTTAATAGCTTTACGATGCATTTTTATGTTGTTCAAATGTGTACATAAAAATATAATTGTATTTGTGATTGTATTTGTATGTCGTGTTCGGTAATAATCATATAAAAATAAGGTATTTGTGGAATTGTGGTTATTAGTGAAGGCATGCGTTAATACCTCATTGAATCGATGGTGAACACGGTATTATTTGTTTTTTTTCTTTTTTAATGGTTAAAATAATTTGTCTTTGACTGTGTTCACCGATGAATACAACATTGACGACTGTGTTTAATGGTGAACACTATATTGTTTTTTCTTCATTTTAAATGTTTAAAATAATTTGTCTTTAACTGTGTTCACCGGCATTTATATTTAAAAAAACTAGTAAACACTTGGTTGTGTTCACCGGTGCACACCGTAAAATTAATAATATACTAGAAGATCATTTTTAATTTAAAATTTAGGAAATAGAAAAACATGAGATAAATGTTAATAAATTGGAAAAAGAAAAAAACTAATTAGAGAGAGGAGAGAGAAAATATTTGTGTTTGCTAAATTACCCTTTTGAATTAAATAAAAATATCAATTATGATTAATGTGAACCACAAGATCAAAAGCAATCAATGCTTGAAATTGCTTCTCGGACTTTTCGCAAATAAAACACTTTTCGCATAAACCCTCCCCAGTATGTATATATCTAGTAGAATGAGTTAGACTAATAAGACGAATATGTTGTTATTTGATGGTTTGGTTTAAAATCGATGCTAGAGATCCCTCTGTGATGTCGATTCAAGATGTAATGCATATGTTAATGTATAACCGAATCAAATGCATATGATTTTAGCCTGGATGTAGAGAGGAACCGTAATGGTTTGTTAAGAGAGAGAGAGAGAGAGAGAGAGAGAGAGAGAGAGAACAAGGGAGACTTTACTATGAAATTAGAATTGGTGGTATGCTAGTAATGATTAAGCATTTATTAGATGAGTCAAATGTATAGAGTTGTAGTAGCCATAACTAACAAAGGGTTACTTTGATGTTTAAACCTCCTCAAAATATGGAAACATATTCTAATGGTTTTTCACCTATTTCAAGTAGGTATAGTTGTATTTTGATCATAGATTAAGAGTTGTTAGAGAATGACAACGATTATTTCGATATTAGAGATAGTAAAGTTTATATAGATTGAAATTTTGAACAAAGAAATTAGAGAATCAATAAAGAAATAGAGGTTAAACGATTCTTTATACCCAAAAACAGAAAGAGAATGGGTACTACTTTTGGGCAGATTCAGGTATTAAGATCTAGCGAATAAGGTCTACTTATCCCTATCTGCGAGCTGCTTTCTTCCTAGAAGGTAATTAATGTGTTTGTGAAAGGGTCAACTATGAGGTAGGGAGTGTCATAGTTATTAGTGAATGTTGGAGACAGTAGATGCACTTATTTCCGGAGGATTTGAGCACCGAGTTGTAATTTGCACAACTTTCTATTCATAAACTAATGTGTGGTGTGAGCAAATGATTTGTAAACGTTCGAAGAGATGCTTAGTGTCTAAGTGATAATGGGAGTAGTTAGAATATGTATATTACATTAGCAGAATTTCCTTATTAACATTTACCACCCGAGTTTTGGTAGATCATTAATTGAGATATTGTATGGAGGATATTACTGGATTCCATTTGCAACAAGAAAGAACTGAGCTAGCAAATGTTTCGTAACATAGGATCTAATAGATCTGTGAAAATAATGTAAGTCATTTTGAGTCAATTAACAAGTTAGATGAGTAAGACACGATCTGTTTTAGTTAGAATTTCAAGTTGGGAATTCTATTTATATGAATAATGTTGACGAGGAGGAGAGTGTACTTTTAGTTTAAGAAGACAAAGCAAATTCAACTCTAAGTCCATAAAATCATTTGAGTCATTATGTAGGGGTAAATTCATTTATAGACTAGAGTTCATTAAAGAGATTATATATTCTCAATGTGTGTTGCATACAGAATTTTAGAGTGATTAGTTGATGAGGTATCTTGTTCACTTAAAATTTAGTAGGTAAAGGAGAAATTAAGTTCGGTAGAGTATCCAAGTAGCTTTCTAGAGTGAAAAGCTAAAACTTAAAAATAAAATATACAAGCTAAGCTAGAGTTGTAGAAATCCAGTGAAAACATCATAAGAGTTCTAATTATATATAAGACACAAATAAGAATTGGAAATGTAACTATCTAAAGCGCTGTTCCAGATTATAATTCTAGAAATTTATTTGGACGAATTCCTAATAAGTGGGGGAGAGAATTGAAACACCCAAAAAATTTTAAGTTTATAATTTAAATCTTCAATATGAGTTGTATAATTTTGCATGAGTTTGCTGATTTAAATAGAAAGTCTATTTTATATTAACTCTATATAAAATAAAGAGCTAAGGGACTGAATTGTAATTACCAAATGTTACGGGAGTAGAGGATTTTAATTTTGTGCGACTAAATCATAATTATATAATCCACATGGACCATTTTTGCAAACGATTGAAAAAAGAGAGAGTGTGTGTGCGCGCTTGCTTGTGATGGCTGGAACATGCGAGAAGAGCGGGAAGAAGGGAAGCATTTAAACTATAAATTGAGTATTTAATTCAAATTGAAGAGATTTTTGGTTGGATTTCTTTGATTAAGTGTTAAGGTAAGCATTTAAATTATAAATTGAGTATTTAATTTAAGATTATGGGTAAATTTTTGATGGTTTAGTGTTTTGAGATACTTTGCTAAACGATTGGAGTTATTACCAATATGATTTGGGACAAATTTATAATCTTTAGAACTGAATTAAAGGGTTATGATGAGAATTTATACAGCGTTTTGCTAAATGGGTCATATTTATATGTAATGAGATGATTATGTAAATTGTTGATAGTGTGTTAATTTTCAATGTTTTAGATGTTTTGAGAGTTTACCAAATGCTAGAAATCATGTGATTAAGTGTTGTTTAGGTTTTTGGTCGAAACAACAACTATTTTGGTCTAAGAGTGTGATGAGAATGGTCAAACACTGGTCGTATCTATAAAGACAGACTATATAGTGTATCGTGTAGTGGAACACGGGCCGTGTTATGCCCTTCTTAATATAGGCGATGTATGGGACTAGCTGACCGTGTATGGTGACAGTACACGGCAGTGTAGGGTTAGCTTTAAACACTGACATTGCGTGACATGTGTAGCCGTATAAAGTGGCAGTGTAGCTTAACACGAGCCATGTTGTAGGCCGTGTATGATATTGTTTGATCTTCAAATGAGTAATTCGAGATATAAATTAGAGTATAATTTCTTGTAGGTGAGCATTGGGTTATTTTGCTAATGACGGTGAATTGAGACAATATTTGGTGTTCCATGGTGAGTTACACGATATTTACTAATGAATTAGATGCATATGTGTGATTACGTATATAGTGTATTGATTATGAAACAATGTCGAGATAATAATTACATCAGTTATGGTAATGAAAAATATTAGCCTGAGTGACATTATGATAGCCTGAGTGGAAAATTACTAGCATAAGTGGCAAATTACTAGCGTGAGTGGCATTATGATAGCATGAGTGGCATTAGGATAGCCAGAGTGGCAATTTATTAGTTGAGATGAGTGATAATTTATAATGATGAATTTTTATATAAGAGACATGTATGTGCAACTAATTGTAAATTTGTGATCGTGTGTCACCAAGCTTTGCGCTTATGAGTGTTGCCACTTCCTTTTTGTAGGGTCGGTTAGAGGGAAAGCTCTAGTTCGAGGTTGAGTTATATACTTGAATTTATACACATTTCTTATGTGAATTTCCCCACACCTTGCACAGATTTCTTGCTTGTTTTTCACCATACAAGCATTTGTTGAAGAATATATAAAATTGGAGCTTCATAGCTCCTCACGACCACCTCATGAGCCGTGTAGCCCATGTGCTACATGATCCGAATAGCATTTTACGATCCATGTAGCTATGATCCCACACAACCTTCTCACGGTTCGTGAGAAACCTTATCAATTGACGTAATACCACTTGACCCACTTAGTCTACTAGCACATCACGATCCAGTCACGATTTGTGTAGGGTCGTGAAGCCCATGTGCTACACGATCAGTGAAGGCCCTTCATGCCCGTGAAGAACGCCCATAACGTCTTTAAATGATAGTTCGAAAATTAGATAGGGGGTTCTGATTTTTTACACGAAAAACACTCCCAAACACTCCTTCTCGTCCAAAAACTTCAAGAAACATTCAAAAGAGATTCAAGGGTGTTCAAGAGCATTTGGAGGTGTCTTTCATCACTTGGGAGCTTCTTCCATCATCATCATCACCATTTGAATTCTTGTCTCCTTTTTGGTATAATCTTTCCGTTAAATTCCACAATGTTTGTACTTGATTCTATGATTGTTTATGCTATATTTGTATCCATGATGAGCTAGAAACATCGGTTCGCTTGGATTAAGATGAATCATAGTTATTTATGGTGTGTATTTGCTACTTTGATCATGATCATGTTAAATTAGTTGATGTTTTGATATGTTGGTGATATATGCGTTTTTATACATGTTTTACATGCTAGAATATATCATTATTGACCCATTTCCTAGGTGAATCGTATGATTAATGATTTAAATTGGTTATAATTCACCATGCAGGTTAAAAACACCTAAACACGAGACATATGGACAAATCCGGCGAAAAACAACAAAAAAAATGAAGATTTGTGAAAAAACCATCCTTGCGGCAGCAAGGGTTATTGCTTGAGGCCGCAAGGACCCATCTTCTAGAATGCACTACTTTCCAACGTGCAAATCTGCTTTACATCGTGGATTAGGTGTACAAAAAGGCTTGCGGCCGTAAGCAAGTCCTTGCTGCCTCAAGGAGTCCAATTTCAGGCCTATAAATAGCAACATTCTGGTAGCATCAAGGACACACCTAGTTACATACATATTCACTACTCCAGAGCCAAACTCAGCCTCATCACACCCCAAACACTTTCCCAGAAGTCTTGATCAACTCATACACCTATCTTGGTGATTCCAAAGGAGGGGAAGCTTCCTTGGAGGCTTGAAGAACACTTGGATGCTTGAATATACAAAGTCAAAGTTGCATGAACTTGGTATTATCTTTTCAACTTTGATTCTGATTATGTATTCATTTATTCCAGTAGTTCTTCTACTTAAATTGATAAATATGTGTAACTAAACTTAATTCACTTGCGCCAAGATGATTCTTGGCTAGTTATTGCAATTAAATCATTCGTTTGACTTTTATGTTGACTTGATGTAATCTAGTATGTTTAATCTTCAATACAAGTGTGCTTAATTACGTTTTTATTTTTAATATAACCATGTTTATATCTGATGATGTGTTGGTGTATTGCCACATATCAAAGTATGTATATATTCAAAAATGATATGTTGAAATCATAGACAATCATGTCACGTTGTTACTAGAAATGGTCTATGTGCTTGATTGTCACTTAAAAACATTTTTGGAACTTGCTATGGGTCATATTGGATCATTCCAGATCTGTTCATGTTGGTTATATTATTCATATTGTGGTTTTTCACATGCTTTAGCACCTTAGATGAAAATCTAGGTGATTTAGGGTATTAACGGGTCAAAACATGCTAATATACGTATAAAGGTTTGATAATCTGTTTTTAGGTATTCAAAGTGTCGAAATGAACTCATATATATGCCATGAATCTTCTGTTCTACATGTTCATCGCGCATATTCGCATGTATCGCTTTTAAACTGTATTAATTTGCTAGAAATGGTGATTTAATATGACTATACATATAGACATGCATGCGACTTAATCTTGAATTCAATTGGTGGTTCGAGTTTTGTAGAGTTTATGACTTCATTGTACCCATTTACATGCGTTTATGATATTAGATGAAAGTCTAGGTTGTTTATGTTGTTGGATCTTTTTATACAAAAAATGAGGTAAATTGTCACAACACACTTGCGGCCGCAAGCAGAATGCTTGGGGGCGCAAGGCAGTACACCCTTGTGGCCACAAGGAGAAATCCTTGCAGGCGGAAGACCCTGTTTTACACTAGTTTGTTGTTTTTCAACGTTTGGACTGTATTTAACCATTTTGACACCTTTCTGGGTTCTGAGGACTACTGGACATATCATTTGAAAAGATGTATGCTCTTGTAGTTTGATTCGGACACGAATTGGTGAATCTATAGTTAAATACAAGCCTTCCATGTCTTAAGTGAAAACTTAGATACGATATTGTTTGCATGATTATGTTTGATTGTTAGATCCGAGTGTCGATAACTTGAGTGATGATTGTTGCATGATGATGTGGTTGTGTTAAGTAGTGAAACAGCATGCTCCATTCTTAATTTGTGATTATCGTCAAGTCTTCATTGTCTGATTTGTAATAGTTATTGTCATGACTAGTTAGGATGATTCAAAAGCCCGAGTGAATCCTTTTTCTCAATTATTCCATCTTTTTGTATCTTTAGTATTTATTATTAATTGCTTTCTGTATTTATTTAGTTTTATTAGTCAATCGCAATCCAATTAATATGTTAATCGAACAACAATGATGTTATAGTATTAATAGCTGCCATTTTTCCCTGTGGATCGATATCTGGTCTTACCGAGTCTATACTATATCTTGAGGTAATACTTGTCTGAGTCGTGTGTAGTGTCTTCTTTGTAAAATCATTTTTATAAATTTAAAACAAGTGTGTAATCAAAGGTTTTTAACACGCAAAAAAAAATGTAACTTCATGCACACCAGTTGGTTTAATGAAAAAGTGAATAGGGTTATATGTATGAAATTTCCAGCCTTGCGAGCATCTTGTACCGAATGTTAGGTGACTTTGTGTATGGATTATTTATCTTGAAGTGTATGTATTCTTCAAAAAAGTTTGGTTATGTTAATATCACATCAGGTTTGGTGGGTTTTGTAGTAATCAAGATTGGTATGTCCATTTGGGGGCATCACATTAAGTTAATGGGTGAGGGTTTGGAATTTTTATATATATAACCATGTTCACGTTCTAGTACATCAAGAGGTTATGCTTATGTATTTGGTATGTTTTGTTGAATCATTTGGGTGTTAAAATTGATGTTTCAAAGGTTTGAAGTTAAGATTTGCATAAACTTGTGATTTGACTTAATATGGATTAAAACAACATATTTGATATCTAAATGATTTTAAAATGATGATTTTACATAATTGGTGTTAAAAGGAATTTTGCATGATCCAGTCTTAGTAGCATTTACAGCTTTTCTTGATTAATTGGGATTATTCAAAGTCCGAATGAATCTCCATTTGCTTGATTGCAACTTGCTTATGTTCGTCTACGTGTTAAATTTGGACATTATTGTTGTTTTAGTTTAATTGTGGTTTTAATTGAATCTCTTATTTGTGGTTGATTAAATAATGGTAATGATTGTATTCGTAGCTGTCGTTTAGTGAGTTCCATATTCGGTTTTGCACTTGTCTATATTACATACGTGGGTTCACTACCCGTGTGCGTCGTATTCCTAGGGTAATTCAATTTTTAAAACATTGTGTGTAATATATAAGCTTTTAATTGTCTTAAAAAATAGTATATCTGTCACGGCTTCCGCTTATTATATATTTGGAATGTTAAAGTAAACTTTTGAGAAGAAATCTATATATAACCGTGTAAAATTTCATAAAGAAGTATAATTGTTATTAGTATAAAAAAAATTAGGGTCCTTACAATTATGTTTATTGTCTTCCGACAAGATTCACGTTACTCACGTTTAGGCGTAGATTGGGTAGGTTGTCTGTGTAGTGCACAATCGGAGACGGATTCAGATCATGGATCCAGTAACATATTCAAAAGAAAAAAGCGAGAAGACATTTATTACACATAAATAAATGATACTCTAATGTTCATGATTAATGATTTATGAGATTTAATTTAAGTTATTTCTCTTGAACTACTAATTTAATTAAATTATGTTTTTATTATTTATGTTTCCGAGTTTCAGTTAATTATAGTTGCTCACCGCTCATTAGTTGATTTAGCCTTTTTCAAGTACACCTTAGTGTTCATGTTTATGTTCTAGTTGGTCCAATGTTTTTTAATCTCTCAAATTATTAGATGTGTTTCAAGCTTTTAACTTAATGTATTAAAGTTATCATGTTTTAATTTAATGCTAGTATATGTACAAGTCCAAACACATATTCATTTCACATGTTTTACCCGTAATTGATCAAATATCGGTAACATTTTAATTTATTTTATCAATAGTACAAGAACCGGACATGTAGCTACATTATATTGGATTGAATGTTTTTTTATACATTACGATATTGATATTCTATATCTAAATTTATGATTGTATGTGTTGCTTTGTGACTTGAATGCATTTTTATAGCTGATTTCATATTGAGTTGTAATATGGATAAAATAAAACTAGTGATAAAATTGTATTAAAATCAATAATAACTAAAAAAATACTAAACAGTTGGTAAATAATCGGGAGATTTAAATTGAAATAGAAAACATTTATAATAGGTATCGATTAACTTACGTGAAAACACTGTTCATAGATGAGTTTTACTGATTAACACCTTTTTATTGATTTGCTTTGAGTGCGTCACGTGTTCGAATCTGCACCTTCACCCCTTTTCTCTCTTTTTTCTTCCAGCGCTGAATTATTTTTTTTTTCTCTCTTTTTTTTTTCTTTGCCTCGTATATATTTTTTCCTTTGTTTTTTGCAGCCTGCCATTTGCTTGATTCAATGGGATTTCCTTAATAATTTTGCTCTTATAATTTTTTATTAAGATTGTTAATATTTTGAAGAAAGTAAATAAACGTTATAGAGTTTTTTAAATAATATGAGGTGGTAACTATTTTATCGTTGATCTTTTGTGCAACTATATTTCCATTATTCATAAATTTGAGTAGCATATTAATATAAACAATAAAACAATACAAATATCTTATTATTCTATAAAATATTCTACTAACGACAAAACCTTCATTTACAATTTAATCTTTCGGAAAATTTATATGATGAATGATTGTTTACATAAGGAATAAAACCATTTATTATGTATTTTTATATTTTTATATATATTTATGTATAAATAGATTATGACTTCAAATTCACAGCGAAGCGCGGAACCATGCTTGTTTATTACATTTTGTAGCCGAATTGATGGCAATGTGGTAAAAGTAAATCTAAATAAATAATAATGCGAAATTGTCGTTAAATTGTAGGTAATTAAGTTATTCAAAATATGAAAATAAAAAGCGTCTGTAATTAGTTGGTAATATTGCGTTGGTGATTTGTCGGTATAAATCGCTTTTTATTAAAAAACAAAATATATTTATTGTGGAAATTCATCGATAATATTGCTTCAAAGTTCGTCAGTAAAATTGCGTAGGTATTTCATCGGTATAAATCAATTTTTATTAAAAATATAAAAATAAATATCGTCCTTAAATCGTCGATACAAATAATCTATAATTAATTATAAAAATACGTTTTGTCAGTATGTCATTAATTTCCGCACCATAGCGTTAGGTAATAATAATTTATGTATTTTTATTATCATTAATAATAATAACTATTTATTTTTAATAAAAATTCTAATATCAAGTTTATGACAATATAATGATGGTGGTTTCGTCAGAAAATTTTCAAAAAGGGTTAGCAAAATTAGCGATCGTGTTTTTTCAAACCAAATGTTTTGGTCGGTAAATAGTCGGAAACGCTTTTTAGCGACTAATTTTCGACAATTATTGTTGTCGGGAACTAGCAGATTTCTTGTAGTAAAAGACCCCGGCGAACCACTATGATGACCACGATTGAAAAAAGTAAAAAACAAAAGAATGTAATTAAGACTATTAAATGTTTTATACACGAAACCTTAACGTCTAACACTAAAGTACAACAAACGTTGGTGGGTAAAATTGATTAGACCGAGTATATATGAGCCAAAGCTTAGTCATCTATGAGAGTAGCTCTAATCAGAAAAAACTTCTTTTATAATAAAACTAAAGTAGAGCAGACAATGCATAGGGTACAACCCCTATAATTTATTTTAGTTGTTATATATGTATACTAGTTTAAGTCCTTGTATAATTACACGAGTTGTCATAATTATTTATGTGAAAATATTTTTTTTATATTCGTTTAGTTAAGTATATGATTGTGTTGTATTAACGAAAAAATCATAATATGAGACTTTGTTGAAAACTAAAAAAATTTATATTAATTTCAATAGAGATAGAAAGTAAATGATGATAAATTAGGAAGAATGCAATGATAATAACTTAGAAAGAATGTAAAATTTAATTACGATACTATTTCTATTAATTAATCAACATACACAATCATAAGGAATTTGAATATTTATTTCAAAATTAAGATATTGGATGAAATTTTTGAAAGAATGAAAATTTGATGATGCAAATTTGAAGATGAAAATTTTGAAGTTGCAAATTAGATTGAAGGAATGAAAGATGCAAATTTGAAGAACGAAGTTATGGTTAAGCAACACATGAACTTAGCAGAAGATAACCAAGGATTGAAAACCTTCAAGGATCGTATTTGAGTTCCTAAAATCGGTGGTGTTCGTGACACTTTGTTACGTGATGCTCATCGTTCAAAACATTCTATACATTGAGGTAATACCAAGATTATCAAGATCTAAAGGCCAACTACTGGTGGCTAGGTATGAAGGTGGATATTGCCGATTATGTGGCAAAATGTGTGACGTGTTCTCAAGTCAAAGCGGAACATCAAAAGCTGTATGGAGAATTGCATCAACTTGAGATACCAGAATGGAAGTGTGACAAAATCTAGGATTTTGTGACTAAATTGCCCAAGACATCTCGTGGGAACGATATGATTTGGGTAGTTGTGGATAGATTGACTAGGAGTGCTCATTTCTTAGCCACCAAAGAGAACAAAAAGCTAGAGAACTTGGCTAAGTTATATGTTCACAAGATAGTCACGAGACATGGGATTCGTGTATCGATTGTCTCAGATTGAGATAATTGGTTTGCATCAAGGTTTTGGCATAAATTGCAGGAGGAATTAGGTACACGAGTTCATTTGAGCACGGTGTATCATCCTCAGACGGATGGCCAGAGTGAACGAATGATTCAAACTCTGGAAAATATGTTGAGAGCTTGCGTGATAAAATATAGTGGTAGTTGGGATTCTCACTTACCTCTAGCGGAATTAGGTAGCACGGGATATATTGAGAGTAGCTCGGGAGAGACAAAAGAAGTACTCCGACAAGAAACACCGACCCAAAACTTTTGAAGTCAGCGGGAAAGTAATGTTAAAGGTGTCACCTTGGAAGGGAATTATCCGTTTTGGAAAGCGGGGTAAGCTTGGACCTCGTTTTATCGGTCCATTTTTTATACTTGAACGTGTTGGAAATCAAGCATACAAATTAAAACTACCACAAGAACCGGAAGGAATACACAATGTGTTTCATGTATGCTACTTACGAAAATGTATGGCCGAGGAACCGAGTGTTCTACTATTAGAAGAACTCCGTGTTGATGAAAGTAAGAGATTGATCGAAGAATCTATTGCAATTCTGGACCGTAAGGTCAAACAACTACGGAAGAAACGGGTCAAGTTGGTAAAGATTGAATGGAATAATAAGCACAGTGGTGATATGATGTGGGAAACAGAAGTGGAAATGAAGATTAGATAGCCTCAACTTGTAACGACCCGAATTTATGTACTAGTATCAATTAAATTAGACAAGTAATGGAAATATATTCTTTAAATATATTTAGTATGTTGTGCTCCAATTATACATGAATTGGATTAATGTATGAAGAATTAAGAAATTAATTTACGTATACTCTAACGCGATACGTAAATGGAAGTTATCCTTTTTATTAAGAAGTTTGATGATATACATTTAAATGTGTTATTAATTTATGTTGAAGAAATAAAATGAAATAAAATGATTATAGTTAAAGTTTTATTAAAATTCAAACCTAACTATAAGGATTAAAAGTGTAAATTAGAGAGAGAAAAGTGTAAATTTAATTCGATTCAATTGAATCACTTTATGCAAATAATTAATCACTCGAGAATACTTTTAAATAAAATAAACAAAAGTGTTTTCTATTAATAATATTAAATTTAAATATCGTCAGCAGAAGGTATTATAAATACATGTGATGTTCAACCAATTAAAATACTTCCAAAATTCTCTCAAATCAGTTCTAAGGTATATCTGAGTATTTCAAGGGTTGTGGTACGTTTGGTGGTACTAGGAGCCATTTAGTTCGAGTTCTAGACGATCCGTAAGCATTATTCTTCATTTCAAGATCGTGTATTTCATTATGTGGACTGAGGTGAGTTCAGTTATTCTACAAAACCAAGCACGTACACACAATCTATTTTGATTATTATAAATGATTTTTAATGACATCTATATATATACTTGTTTATGATGTATTAAAGAATGTTGTGATGCATGCTACTTTATTATGACGAAATGCGATTGATATATATATATATATATATATGATTATGATGCATGCATAGTTATATATAGATTTATGATGTGATGAACATGATAAAAATTGATAATATAATTATGATGACTTGGGAGGGGGTAGACTTACCAAGCGATGTAACGATAATGCCTAGGAAGATGTATATGCCTTCTAGGATATGCTAGTAGTGATGTTTAGTTACTGGGTTTTCTAGATAATTTTGGTAACACGTGGTGTATGCTGGGTACTGGTGGGCACGGCGAGTGCAGCGGAAGCTCGAAAACGGTATAATAATAATTTTACAAGCCAACCAATACAAAATCATTGGACCATAATCTTAACATAAACTAAGCAACAATATAAATATAGCAAGGAAAGAGATATACCCTCTGGAAGATCTCTGTAATCCAAGTCTCTGTGAATCCAAACGATGTGACAGAACTAGGATCCAAAATAGAATCACTATATTTAAGTCCACACCAAGATAAGTAGATCTCACAAGTGCTATCAAGTCTATCACTAGAACAACCACAATGATCAACACAATAAGAAATCAACTAAAAGTTATTTCTTATCTGTGTATCAGAAGAGAAAATACAGATTAACTTCTTAACAAACGAGATATTTGAAGGGTTTTAATGGCCATCTCACCCACGCAGCGGAAGCAAAAGAGGTGATTAACATGATGCCATTAAGTCCCATTAGTGGATAGAAATCTACATACAAGTATTGCAACCAAAATAAGAGAAGGAATAAGAAATTATACCCTCCTCCTTGTTGTTTTTTGTGGATGAACTAAGAAGTCACAAAGTAGCAACTCTCTATCGATAGTCCACACCAAGTTTGCTTGATTCCTAGATGCTAGTAAGCCTCTAGTGATCTTCAACACCTTGAAATCACCTTTGGAACAGCACAATCAATTTTCCAGAGGTTGGAAAAATAGCTCAAGAACTCCAGATATGAAGTATGCAAGCCTATGAGTAAGAGAGAGTGCTTTTGCCTTGTGTGTTTCAACTAGATTCAAAGAACTCACATGCTACACCTTATGTTGTTAGTATTGGAGTCAAGCACAAACCAATAATTCGTCCATCCAGCCCCCAAGAAGTGGTGCATTGATCCTTGCAAAAGACTGGACAAAAACATTAAATGCTGTCTGACAGGTCCCTTGCGGCCGTAAGGCCCTGTCTAGACACATTTTCTCCCGTTCGCGATATGTGCTGTCGGAATCAATCCTTGGCGTGTGACCCAATAGGCTCGTGTTTCATCAGCAGTGATATGGACCTACGTGTGTCAGTGGGCATAATCTAACAGACTCTCACTTGCACATGACGCAACATCTTAATAGTATCACAGACTGAGAGCGGCCTTTAGCAAGGCATCTCAGTCCACAAGTCAACACAAGTTATGTCATCCCAGACAAATACCAAAACACAACACAACAGGTTGTGACGGTCCTACAGATAAGTGATCAATCATCCCTTTGTTTGCGATAACCAATGTGAACACGAGACATGGACTATAGTCAATCTCCAGATCGTTCACGATTATGTTTCTTTATTTCAGATTGATGGTGACCACAAAACAAGTACTCATTGATCTCTATCAAGGTGACTTGAGCACGGCCATGCATTTTGACGTCAGCACTCAATCATCAAGGGGCCCAGGGATATCTCTCTAAACAGAGGAACAAATCCTTTTGACTACACAGTTCCACTACATGAATTATACTATACCCAAAAACTCCCTTTATAACAGCAGTTACGAACTGCGTTTGAAAGCATTCAAAGTAAAGCAAATCCATGTATTGGAATCTCGTGTATCTCCAGTCTAAGGATGAAATGATATTATCATCCTGATTCACTTGTGACAGTATCCATGAAGTGAACTCAGGTGTGGGTCTTCCAGTCACTTGAAACTCCTTTCGAGTACAGTTAAATATTGCGTCCATTGTATTCCATTAATACTTGACCAATCATTTAACTCAGTCTTAATTCAGACTTTCTTCCCTTGAAGTGTGACCAACTGTGGAATGTTTGAATTACATAAGCGATTCGGGAAGTGATTAAACATGCAAAGATAGGAACACAGTAAAGACTAAATGAATATAACCGCTACACACATATATATGGTCCCCACTATATATCGAAATAATCACAAGTACAATATTGTTTAATGTTCCTCAAAACATATACATATATCAAACATAAACTAAAACAATACTCAAGCTAAGTCACTAGCTAATCTGAAACCTATCGCAATAGCGTGAGAATCATTTATTGCTTGTGACAACGGTTTAGTAAAAAGATCGGCAAGATTCTCTTCCGATGATACTTTGCTAATGGAAATCTCACCACTCTCCATGACATCTCTAATGAAGTGGCATTTCCGAGGAATATTCCTAGTCCTCTTATGAGCTCTTGGTTCCTTGGCTAGAGCCACCGCACCCTCATTGTCACCAAATATCTCAATAGGGTCAGCGATGCTTGGAACTACGCCAAGATCCTGGATGAACTTCTTCATCCACATAGCTTCCTTAGCAGCTTCACTTGCTACAATGTATTCAGACTCTGTAGTCGAATCAGCAACTGTGTCTTGCTTAGAGCTTCTCCAACTAATTGCACCACCATTCAAGAGAAACACAAACCCCGATTAAGATCGGTAGTCATCTCTATCAGTTTGGAAACTGGCATTAGAGTAACCCTTTACTCTCAGTTCCTTTTCACCACCAAAGATTAAGAACATCTCTTTAGTCCTCTGAAGATACTTTAGAATGTTCTTAACCGCAATCCAGTGAGCTTGACCCGGGTTAGCCTGATATCTGCTCGTCATGCTCAAAGCACACGATACATCAGGACGAGTGCATAGCATGGCGTACATGATCGATCCCATAGCCAAAGCGTAAGGGACTCGCCTCATTACTTCTAGTTCCTCGGGAGAACTAGGACATTGAGGCTTGCTCAAAGTCGTACCATGCGTCATAGGGAGATTCCCTTTCTTGGAATCCTCCATTCTGAATCGCTTCATCACTTTTTCTATGTATGCACTTTGACTTAACCCAAGAAGCCTCCTTGATCTATCTCTATAAATCTTGATACCCAGAATGTATGTAGCATTTCCCAAATCCTTCATTGAGAAACAATTTCCAAGAAAGGTTTTGACACCTTGCAAAGTTGGGACATTGTTCCCAATGAGTAGAATATCATCTACGTATAGGACCAGAAATACTACATCCCTCTCACTAGCTCTGACATACACGCATGGTTCATCTTTGCTTTTCAAAAATCCAAACCTTTTGATTTTTTCATCAAAACAAAGATTCCAGCTACGAGATGCTTGTTTAAGTCCATAAATGGACTTTTTGAGCCTACACACTCTATGAGGATACTTAGGATGTTCAAAACCCTTAGGTTGTTGCATATACACCTCTTCAGAGAGCTCCCCATTAAGGAAGGCGGTTTTAACATCCATTTGCCATATTTCATGATCATAAAATGCAACAATGGCTAATAATATCCCGATAGATTTCAACATAGCTACTGGGGAGAAAGTTTCATCATAATCAATTCCTTGAGTCTGAGTGAAACCTTTAGCCACCAGTCGTGCTTTGAATGTGTCTATCGCTCCATCTATGCCAATTTTATTCTTGAAGACCCATTTACACCCTACAAGCTTATAGCCGGGTTTAGGATCAACCAAGTCCCATACATGATGGTCTGACATGGACTGCATCTCGACTTCCATAGCCTCTTTCAAGTTGGTAGACTCTGGGCGCACCATCGGTTGCTGGTAGTTGGTCGGTTCATCATGATCCACCAATAACTCGTTGCCCTCAGATATGATAAAACCATAACTCTCTGGCCCAAGACGAGTTCTACCAGATCTACGAAGAGGTAATGGATGTATGTCAGTTACCGCAACATCATCATGCTCGGTTTCAACCATTTCTGGTTGAGTGCTAGTGCCAACATCAGGTCCTTCATCAGGTGATCCTAGAGATTCCTCTAGATCTATCCTTTCCCCTGTTGGTAGGTTAGATATCAGTTCCCTTTCCATGAAAACTGCCCTTCGAGCAACAAATACCTTGTTCTCTAAAGGTTTGTAAAACAAATATCCAATTCCAGCAGCGGATACCCAATGAAATAACACTTTTCGGATCGGGGTTCCAATTTGTCATCAACCTCATGTCTCACGTAGGCTTGACAACCCCAAACTCTAAGATATGATAGAATGGGTTTCTTCCCATGCCATATCTCGAAAGGTGTTTTTCCGACCTTCTTTGTTGGTGTGAGATTAAGGATTCTAACCACCGTTTCAAGAGCGTATCCCCAAAAACTCAACGGTATTTGGGTACGAGTAATCATGGATCGGACCATATCAAACAATGTCTGGTTCCTCCTCTCAGTGACCCCATTTAATTGTGGAGTCCTCGGAGGTGTTACTTGTGAAACAATTCCATAATTCTTAAGATGATCTCGAAACTCTTGACTAAGATACTCACCACCTCTATCAGATCTGAGTATCTTAATTTTCTTTCCCAATTGATTCTCTACTTCGTTTTGGAAAGTCTTGAACACTTCAAAAGTTTCAGACTTTTGTCTAATTAAATAGTCATATCCATACCTACTATAATCATCTATAAAGGTAACGAAGTATCTTGAGTTATCCTTTGTGATGTGCTTGAACGGACCACACACATCAGTGTGTACGATGTCCAACAAGTCTTTGCCCCTCTCACTATTTCCAGTGAAGGGTGCTTTAGTCATCTTACCCAATAAACAAGATTCACATACTTCATTTAACCCGTGGTCAAATGATTCCAAGATCCCATCCGCTTGGAGCTTGGTGATGCGAGCCTTGTTTATATGACTAAGACGATAATGCCACATGGATAACTTATCCAAACCATTTTTGGATATAGAATCAATACTCATGATTGAATATATTTTTATTCTCATTAGTGTATGCTTTTGTCTCGTAAATGCCATGATATGGTAATGCTTTAAAATAACAAATTCTATCTTTGTAACAAAAAATAGTACCGTTATTATTAAATTCAAAAGTAAAACCACCATCATACAATGCCCATAAGGACAAGATATTACGAGCCACGTATGGCGAATAGCATACATTTTTAAGAATAATAGAAAAGCCAGTTCTAAAGGATAGCTTCACGCTTCCTTTTGCCTCAACAGGGACAGTCTCTCGATTTCCCATTATGAGATCCAGCTCTCCTTTCTTCAGCCTCCTACTTTCCTTTAGCACCTGCACTATGTAACATACGTGAGTGCCACAACCTGTATCTAAAACCCAGTTTCCGGATGTAGAGGTATTATGAAGTTCAATCATGAACGTACCTGATTTTGAGGTGCCTCCAATACTCATAGCCTTAAGCTTATTGAGACCCTTGAGGTACGTGGGATAGCTTCGGCGGTAGTGCCCTTTCTTCCCACAAAAGAAACAATCCGCTTCTTCCAGAGCCACAGCTTGGGGACGCTTCCCCTTGTTGTTGGTTCCGGTGGTAAGGTTAGGCTTGGTAACACCAACCTTCCTTTTACCTTTACCCTTAAGGGTAGAATTCGATTTCTTCTTCTGGATACGGCCTTCCAGTATAGCCAAGACGGTTTGTGAAGAAGAAGTGGACTTTTACTTGGTCATGCCAGACTCAGCGGTCTTCAACATACCATGCAATTCCATTATGGACTTGTCCATGCTATGCATATGATAGCTCATAACGAACTGCTCATATGAAGCGGGAAGCGATCTGAGGATTAAATCCATAGCTAGTTCCTTCCCAATGGAAAATCTGAGCTTCTCCATGTGCTCCACGTTTGCTTTCATCTGCAACACGTGAGTTCTCACAGACCCATGCTGCGGAAGCTTGCAATCAAGCACCTGCTTGAGGCATTCATACCTCTCTTGCCTTGCCTGCTGTTGGAACATGTCCTTCATCTGCGCAATTAAGTCGAAGGCATGTTTTTGCAGACCAGGAACCATTGTGCTCAGCATGAGGCATGTAATGTCCTCGGTGTCCTTGACACGTTTTTCATACGCGTCCTTGACAGCCCGAGTTGCGTTTGCTACCGGTGGCTCAGGTAAGGCTTCCTCTATGGTATTCAATTTCCCTTCCTGGCGTAAGACCAGCTTCAACTGTCTATGCCAGTCCATGAAATTGGTACCATTGAGTTTCTCCTTTTCAAGGAAAACTCGTAGAGAAATGTTGGTGGTGTTGGTGGTCGCATTATTGGTTGTTGATGCCATCTATAATTAGCAAAGTAGTTTTAGTTAGTTTGATATTTAAATCTCGTTTAAAATAATTACCCATAAAATATTTTTAACAAGAATTAAGAACCATATTTCACAATACACCGTGATAGGTTTACCGCGGATCACCTGGTAAAGTTATTTAGGCCGGTAACCATTTTACCGATTGTAATCTCTATTACAACTCTTAAAATCCTGCGGGATATGTTGGCATGTTTTTATCCCTTCTTACACAAAATCTAAATTAAAATTTTGTTTGACTCGTGCTAAGCTCGACAATCATACAAGATTTTAATTTGTATTTTGTAAATTATCCTTCAAGATACTCGGTGGTACTCTCGACCAAAATTTGGCTCGTGCTAAGCTTTACAACCAAATCTTACGAGTTTCCACCCGCACCTTCCACACAGTTACGCAGGGAATGACTCGTGCTAAGCTCGACAATCATCCAAGTTTCACTAGATTCGGGTGGAGTCATCTTATTGACGGTGTATAGTTTACTTTTGTGAAAAACGGCTTTTGTTTTTCTAATTAAAACCATGTTTTAATTTTGATTAATAAACAAGTGAAAAAAACATTTTTCACTTTAATATTACACCAAGTTAATATTTGTTGTTAATCGTATGCGCGCGCGAGAGATCTAAACCATTTTTAGAAAACTCTTGTGATTTTATTTAATTTCGAAAAATTATCTAGCATGCGAGAACCTATCATCCATGCATAATATAAAATCACATCACACGCATAATATAAATTGGTAACCATGCCCATTTCCTATATGTTTTTCCCGTGAGCCATAACGGGAAAAACAAGGTCAACTAGGGACAATATAAAGACCTGCCATGCTAGCTCTCACTCAATCCACCACCTCCATCGGGCCTCCGGGATCCATGTAAGCTAATACATCATCACCGTGATTCTTGTTTGTGGCGTCCGGTTTTTACAAGTGCATTGATTTTAAACGAAATGGCATGCAAGCCATGATTTCCTAAAAACTAGTACAAGTACATAAATAAATATAACGGCATGCAAGCCGCAATAAATATTATAAACCGAACTTTTAAATAAATTATTACAAACCATTGTGACATAGTCACCAAATGAATGAATCACAATTTACACACAAACAACATGGCATATAGGTCATGGGGCTTGAATGGTTACCAACATCACAAAAACATCGTGTATCTCAAACACATGTTAATATGCATTTTGATTAGGATTATTTTGACAAACATCATAAGGTATAACAAATAATCCTAGTACATATACATCAGTAACACCAAACCATTTTTGGTGAAACATATTTATATGTACTCACCATAAATATATGCATGTATACATTTTATGCCAAAATTATAGCATACATATAAATATGTGAATCAAAATCCATCTGGAATCATAACACAAACAGCAGAATGAGCTAAAACTGAAATCATTTAGGAAAACAAATCTGTCAAATTTATAAAAAATCTGTTTTCCAGTTACAAGCCCTTGCGGCCGCAAGGCATCACCCTTGCGGCCGTAAGGCTATTTACAAAACCACCCTTGCGGCCGCAAGGAATCACCCTTGCGGCCGTAAGGACCTCTGTTTCACAGATTTCAGTTTTCAACCACGAAGGGGCAATACTTATGTAGAGATGAGGCTCTAATACCACTGAAGGGTTTTAATGGCCATCTCACCCACGCAGCGGAAGCAAAAGAGGTGATTAACATGATGCCATTAAGTCCCATTAGTGGATAGAAATCTACATACAAGTATTGCAACCAAAATAAGAGAAGGAATAAGAAATTATACCCTCCTCCTTGCTGTTTTTGTGGATGAACTAAGTAGTCACAAACTAGCAACTCTCTATCGATAGTCCACACCAAGTTTGCTTGATTCCCAGATGCTAGTAAGCCTCTAGTGATCTTCAAAACCTTGAAATCACCTTTGGAACAGCACAATCAATTTTTCAGAGGCTGGAAAAATAGCTCAAGAACTCTTAAGATGAAGTATGCAAGCCTATGAGTGAGAGAGAGTGCTTTTGCCTTGTGTGTGTCAACTAGATTAAAAGAACTCACATTCTACACCTTATGTTGGCAATACTGGAGTCAAACACAGACCAATAATTCGTCCATGCAGCCCCTAAGAAATGGTGCATTGAGCCTTGCAAAAGACTGGACAAAAACATTAAATGTTGTATGACAGGTGGTCCTTACGGCCACAAGGAACCACCCTTGCGGCCGTAAGGCCCTGTCCAGGTACATTTTCTCCCGTTCACGATATGTGCTGTCATAATCAATCCTTAGCGTGTGACCCAATAGGCTCGTGTTTCATCAGCAGTGATATAGACCTACGTGTGTCAGTAGGCATAATATAGCAATAATAATTATCTCTATGTTCAAGAATTAATCAAAAGCTATTTGTTAAACACCAGAAATCAGTTTCCCTCTCAAAACTCTTCTGTGTTTTTTCCTTTTGCATGCCTTAGCTTCTGTGCTCTCTTGTGTCATCAAGATAAGACACAAAGAGCTGGTGAGGCAACTACCCTCGATCTGATTTTCAAAAAGCAGATTCCCCGCTCACAATAAACTAACGAAAGCTTTACTTGAGTGGTACAGCTATGAGGCACGGCTGTGCCTTCCAAAGGCATGCCCGTGCCCTCATAAGAATGCTGGGCCGGTACACCCATGGCATAGGTGTGACCGGGTGTGAGGCACGCCCGTGCCACAAACAAAACGGTCGTGGTTCAGCCTACTAAAGCCTATTATGGTGTTTCATTCTCTCATGATCCATTGTGTTGTTGAAATCAATACTTGAGGTGTAACCCAATAGGCCTTTGCTTCGTCAGCAGTAATACCGACTCATCTTGCGTCAGCGGGCAATTTTCCAACAAACTCCCGCTTGAACTTGACACAACGACAAAAGGTATAACAAACATAGGTTGGTGTTAGTCCCAAATTGAGTACGCAACAATAAATGTTTGTAGAAGGGGGGGTTGAATACAAACTTTAGCTATTAAAATTAAAGGTGCACGATTATACTTTTATATAATTCTTATTGATATGAATAAAGAATTACATGTACTAGAAGCGGAAATTCTAAGCACAATAAAAGGTGACAAGTAATCTGTCCAACACATGGACAAGCTAACACTCAAACAACCTATGTCTAAGTGTGTTCAACACATGAACAAGTTTGTTTCTACACAATGTGCTCACTATAAAAACCGTGAATCCCAACTAATGAGATTTCTATAATATGTGTAGAATATGGATGTTGATCGATTGATAGATAGATCGATTGATATTTTTGGAGAACAACATCCACGTATATTTATAGAAGTAATGGTCCGAAGCTTTCAAGAGGAAGGAGAAAAAAAGTAAAAGAGAATATTAATATTTTAAAATTAGTGGGATAAAAAGTACACTTAATTTATTAAAGTATGAATAAATTAAGTTTTCTTTTTGATAGTGCTTATCCCACTCGTTGTTTAATATTAATATACCTTGTGATTTTTGTCTGTGATGTAGATGTTCTTCCTTTTAACTTAACATCTTTGTCAATGTTTATATTCACTCTGTCGAATAGCTTTATTTCTTTGTATGAAGGCCCGTGCTTTTTCATTATTTGAATTAAATCAGTATGGAGTTGCCAGCCATACAGATTGATAACTCAAATCTTCGAGATCTTCATTTTCTTGATTATCTTTATTCTTTTCCAGGAGAATAAGATCTATCCTTAATGTATCATAGTTGATACATAAAGTGCTTGACTTAAATGACAGATCGAGGGCTTAGTAGAACAACACATGTCATGCCCTTGATTGTGAAAAACAGTATTAACTTTGGTAAGCAACATCTTCTTTGTTACTCAGTTGACAGACTGTTGGTCTGTGCACTTAGTGATGAATTTGAACTAACAGTACTAACCATGTAGCATAGTATTAACTTTGTAGCACAACATTAACACTTGCCTTAGTAACTAGTTTGCTCAGATATACGAACATAGTCACTCAGTTGATGAAATGCTTTACTTTGTATGCTCAGTGCTTGATATTGGTCTAGTAGCATTAACTTTTAGCCTAACAGTATTAACTTTGAACTCACAGTATTAACTAGTTTGCTCAGGTTAGCATCAGATGCTTAGTTGATCAAACTGTTGTACTTAGTAAGCTTATCTATTTAGATGATCAACTGATCAGGTATGCTCATTTGATCATTGAAAGAGCTAAGCTTATGAGAGACAAAGGTTAATGATGTTAAAACTTATATAGCTGATGTTAAAGTTCATAGCTTACCAATCTGTTCACTCAGCTGATAGTTCAAAGTGCTCAGCTGATGGTTTCCCTTTGCTCAACTGATGGTTGTAATCCCTCACCTTATCAAGTCATTCACTCAGCTGATGTCCTAGGAGTAAATTCATTCCTGAATTAACTCTCTCAGCTGATGTCCTAGGAGTAAATTCATTCCTGAATTAACTCTCTCAGCTGATGTCTTGTTGGTTCCTTAGCTAATGGCTTACACTTGGCTGTTTCTTCACTGTTGTTCCTCAGCTGATGTCTTGTAATAGTAAATTCAGTCCTGAATTAACTCTTTCAGCTGATGCTTTCATACTTGGTATATTTTCCATGTTGTTTATCAACTGATGCTTCTGTAAGAGTAAATTCATCAATGAATTAACTCTATAAGTTGATGTTTCTATACTTAGCATATTTTCCACAATTTGATTCAAACAAAACATGTTTAAATACTTTCTAAGTCAAAACTTCATTTGTAGTTTAGTTATCATCAAATCATATATATTTCAATAAACAGAGTTAACTATTGAGGTGAAGTGATTATCTCCCCAACAATCTCCCCCTATTTGATGATGACAAAACCTTTTTATTTTGAAGAATAAGTTTGACTTCGTTTTTTTAAAAAGATATTTTTCTTTCAAATTCATTCTGGCTACCTAGCTATCTGTTTTTGGTAGCTCTTTTCTATTGTTCCCTTTTCATTCTGTTTTTGATAATCTTTTTCTTGTTGTACCATTGTGTATTATTTTGGTGGTATCTTTTCATCCTTTTCTGTTTTTAGGATTTTTGTTTTTCTGATTTTTATTTTTATTTTCTTTTATGAATTATCACTAGGTTGTCTATGACTTAGATATTTATACTTGCAATTGCCAAGTAGTCCATGATCAAAGTTTCCAGCTTTCTTACAGGATAATACTGAAATACAGAATTGAGAGTACAAGATCTTTTACATACTATTCTAGTGTAAGAAATACAATAATACAAAATGCTAAGTGAAGAAGATAAAGTTTTCTCAGCTAGGATTTGATTATTCTCTCCACCACTCTTCTTCTTTAATATCTTTGAAGGCTTCAAATAGTGGGTCTGTTGCAGCAAGCTTTTAACATTGAGCATCCACTAGGGCTTCAAATGTATCATTTCCAGTTCTGCCCTTTATTGTAGTTTTGAGGTGGTAGAGAAAAATTCTGCTTGCCTGGCCAATCTCAGACTGCCTGAAGAATCTCCATGTGCCAACGCTATCTTTGAAGAATATCCTTTCAATAGGTGTAGATATGAACTTGAAAGGCTCTAGGATGATGTTGAGTGGCACATTGGTGTTCAATCCTTCAAAGTCTCTTAAGAATTCATGCTGGGAAATGACTTCCCTTCTCTCAAAAGGCACAAAGGGTTTTGATCCCTTTTTATGCAGATTTCCCACATGATACACATGTTTGTAATAGTCATCTTTGGTGAAGGCATTATGGGAAAATGCAAGTGCAATGCAAGACTGAAACTTCTGAATGAAAGGTAATTCATTCTTGTTGTTGGATTTGTAGAGAAGGTAAAGTATTTCAATTTGCTTAGTGAAACCATACATTTGGCATCTCTCATATGAAGAAACTTCATAGGTGTTGAGAATGTTTTTCCTTATGAGCTTCAAGTATGGTTCACCATCCCCTTTATGCACAGATCCTCTTATGATTGGCTCAGGATCCATTCTTCTAATTATTTCAATCCTTTGCTGGAATTTTCTTCTTCTTTCTTCACTAAAATATATGGAGCAGAGAGATCAACAACAAGAAGAGTTTGGAGTGCATCATTATGAGTCTTGGCTTTGATCAGTTCAGCTTGAGCTCTTTCCCTGGCTTCTCTAGCTTTGGTAGCTGCAATTGCTTTTTGTTGTTCAGCAATAAGTTGTTGTTGCTCTTGTTCTTGAGCAATTGCTAGCTCCTTAGCTTGATAGATTTCTTTAATAGGAACACCAAGGCTTCTAGCTAGTTGATGTGTCTCTTTCTCTTCTTGCTCTTTGTTGAGTAGCTCTCTCTTTCTGTTCTCTTCTTCCTCAATTTCCTCTGCTGTTAATACTCTTTTCTCTTTATCTTTTGCAGCAGAGGGTGAGGAACTTTGAACTTGAGTAGTTCTTTGGATTTTTAGGGATTGTGCTTTTGGACTTTGTCTTCTTCTTCTAAGGAGATCAGATATTGGCGTTTCATCCTCATCATCTGAATCAGACTGGATGTCAATGAGTTATGTAGAGAAACTCTCAGCAACCTTCTTTCTTTGGGGCTTCTTCCTTCTTACCATAGTATTGTATCATTTAGAAGGCCCCTACTCCCCCTCAACTCATGGAGGAGCTGTTGCTTGAGGTTTTTTTACTGCTTCCTGCTTTCGAATATTGGCTAGTGATTCCATATAAGCAGCATCAACATCCGAAGGATCATCCTCCCTTGAATGTGAACTTTGAGATCTCTCCCCCTTTTTGGCATCATCAAAAGGAGGAGGGGAGTCACCTTGAGCAGGTTGTGGTGTAGGTTTATGTATGGGAGTGGTAGTTGTAGATGGAGAAGGAGTAGGTCTGTGAGGTTGGTCAAAGGGGTTGTAGGGTGGTCTTGGGTCGGCTATTTGGGTTTGAGTTTGAGTTAAAGGGTGGGTTTGGATTACAACCTTGAGTTTTGAAATTTTTCTCAACAAGGCCAAATGACTTTTATGACCTTGAGAGGATAAAGATTTGAGCTCATCAAGGAGGGTTGAGAGGATTTCAGGGACCACATGGAGTTCTTTTGGAATCTCCACTGTGATGTTTGGGTTTTTGTGTTTTATGGTGCGGAGTTGGGTTAATAGGTTGGATATGGTTTGGTTAAGGTTGGTAAGGATGGATTGGGGTAGTAGGTGTGGTTTGGTTGGCTAGAATTTGGTTTAATTTGGTTAGAAGTGGGTTTAGATCAGGGGTAGGAATTGGTGCAGGAGAGGTTTGGGTTTTTAGTGACTCTAGGTCCTTTGTTAGAATGGACATTCGTGATTCTGTTTGGGATTGGAAGTTGGTGAAGGATTGGTGTAGGTTGTCAAGTTTTTGGTTTATGGTTTCAAGGGTTTGAAGAAATATGAAATTTTGTGCTGTGGAGGTTGAGGTTGAGGGTTGATAGGAGGAGGTAGGAAGGGGTTCCTCAAAGTTGGGTAAGGTTTGTGTCCCCACTTTTAAGCTTTGGTGTATAAGCCCAAATTCATTGGGGAAAAGGTTTGAGCCCTGTATCAGTGGTTGGTTTTTACCACTAACATTGGCAGCACTGTGCAAGTGTAACAAGAGAATGATATGTAGGCTCAATTGTTGTGGTTTAAGTGTGGGATGCACTCACTTAGGTATCCCTTTATACAACTATGTCTTATTGTGAAGAGATAGAGGGACTGGGCTGACTCGTTTGAGGTGTAGACACAGTATGACCTTGGGGTGAGGTCTGTCTTTCAATGACAACGCCCTTTTGGGAGGGTGCATCAGATTACGGTTTAGTTTCCATATTTACATATACATCCTTTTGTGAGGATGCATCCACTGGCTTAGGTGATACAACAACCATTTGCTCCCCCTCAACATGAGGAGGGCTTGATGGAGCTGAGGTCTGAGGTGTGAGAGTCACATCCTCTGAGAAATTTTTAGAGAATACATTCTTCTCTGACCTTTCATATGATGGGCTACGAATAGGAGTAGAACTAGTGACCATTGGAGGTTTACTAGAGCTTGTTTGTTGTGGGGGTGTTGCAACTGGAGGTGAGGATGGGTTATCAATGGTTGGGTCTACCATTTGAATATCCTCTGGTGTGTGGTGGGAAGGTTTCATACCTTGATGTATATCTATTTCAGCACCAACAGTTAAATTCATAGCTGAACCAACACCAGTATCACCACCATAAGCATCATCATCATCATTATTAGTGTTAGCTCCATCACCATCAACATTATCAGCCTCATCACCATCATTTTCATCTTCCTCGGCAGCACTATCAATAATTTCTTGCATTTGAGGGGTTATTGGGGGACTCCTGTCTTGCCTAATTAAGTGAAATACCCTTTCACCCATGGATAGAATAGGAATATGTTCCAATTCTTCATTTAAACTCACATATCCATCTTCACCCATTTCCCTCATGGCCAGTATACTCAGAAATCTAATGTAGGGCACTTGATGCCTTGAATATTTTTTATTCACACTCTGAGTTATCTTATCACCCAAATCAGAGAAGATTACCTGTGCGAAGTCGATGTTGACCCCGAAGAAGAGTGTGTAGAGGATCATCAACTCTGTTTGATTTATTAAGTGGTGACTTCCTGATTTGGGACTAAATCACCGGATAACAACGTTTGCCAAATATTTCCAGGGGTGCGCCAGTGCAGAGACCTTGATCTGACCATGAACGATAGGCTCATTGTAACCTATCACGGGAGAACAGTTTGAATCTCCGCCCTATTGGGAAATGCAATGAAGGGGGCAAAGTTGGGTAATTGAAGAGCATCCCTTATGGTCTCAACAGTTATCTCACAGTTGTAACCGCCATGCGCTAAAGTGCATGCTATCGAATTCATTACCGTGTTGAATGTGGCGGAGTACCATATCTCTCCAATGACAGATGGATAGATGTAATGAGGATCAATGATGAGGCTCTGAAAGATTGGATGAGAAGTGATGAACTACACCATAGACTCATAGCCTTGATTTATACGTGAAGCAGGGATGATGGTGCAGATGAGAATATTGTTTTGGGTGATGTTGATTGCTTGATTTAGAGCAACATTCTCACCAGGAATAACAGTGGGTTCAGGAATGTAAGTTGCCATTATGGAAGATGATGAACAGTAGGGATTTATTAAGATTTTTGAGAGAGAAAAGTTAGGTCACTTCTTTCGAACGAGAGAGGGTTTTGAAAAATTTGAACAGATGAAAGTAAGAAAGAGCAATTGAGGTATTTATAATGTTGGGGAAAGCAGAGACCGTTAAAGACAGATAAGATTTAACTAACGGAATGCATTAAATGACAAACTTAAATGAAAACTAACAGACAGAGTAAATGCCTAGGGTTAAAAGGCATTAAAAGAGGTAAAACAAAGTAAAAAGACTCAGTGTTGAATCATTAGCTGAGTGAATGAGAGTACTCAGCTGAGAGAGATGATTCAGGAATGAATTTACTCAGTTGAGCTATCAGTTGAGTGATTTAAGGTATCAATTGAGCAACAAAAGTCTCAGCTGAGGGGTGATATCTCATAGAGTTGATTCAGGGATGAATTTATTCATGAGATACCTCAACTGACAGATCATAAGTATAGAGTATAAGGCATTGACTGATAGGCAAAATTCATGTCTAAATATACTCATTTAAGTTACTTGGCTGAGCATATCATTCTTAACTGAGTGTGATCAACTAAGTGATTTTGATCAACTGAGTAGTGTCAGCCGAGCAAAAGAACTTAGGTTTTCCCTACATTAGTAAGATGTTGAGATGCTTAAATGAGTAATCAAAAGATTCAACATACAAACATACAAGCGAACAAGCAAACATAGAATAAAACACACAAACTATAAATTTAACATACCTAGTTTGGATATTAGGAAATTGAACCTTGCTTCATCCAATGGTTTTGTGAACAAATCTACAAGTTGAAAATCAGTGTTGATATAGTGCATGATTACCTTTTTCTTTTGCACATTATCTCTTAAAAAGTGATGTCTGATTTCAATATGCTTTGTTTTAGAGTGCATAACTGGATTATTGGATATTGAGATAGCACTGGTATTGTCACACATAATTGGAGTGTCTTCAAACTTGACATCATAGTCAAGTAGTTGGTTTTGTAGCCACAGAATTTAAGCACAACAACTACCAGCAGCAATATATTCTGCTTCTGCAGTAGATGTTGAGATTGAATTCTGCTTTTTGCTTGCCCTACTTATCAATCTTCCACCTAGAAGTTGACATCCTCCTGAAGTACTCTTCCTATCTAACGTGCAACCTGCAAAATCAGAATCATAATATCCAACTAACTCAAAATCGGAGTCTTTGGGGTACCAAAGACCAAGATTAGGAGTTCCTTTGAGGTATCTAAATATTCTTTTAACAGCAGCAAGATGATATTCTTTTGGATCTGCTTGATATCTTGCACAAAGACATGTTGAGAACATTATATCTGGTCTACTTACAGTGAGGTATAAAAGTGACCCTATCATTCCCCTAAAGCTAGTGGTGTTCATTGATTTACCATGAGTGTCATTTCCTAGTTTAAGAGCAGTTGACATAGGTGTTTTCATTGACGAACAATTTCAGGATCAAACTTTTTGAGTAATTCTTTGACATATTTAGTTTGATGTATGAAAATTCCATCAACCTCTTGTTTTATTTGTAAACCAAGAAAATAGTTTAATTCACCCATCATGCTCATCTCATAATTATCAGACATGAGTTTAGAAAACTTTTTACATAGTTCCAAATTTGTAAACCCAAATATTATATCATCTACATATATATCTATACAAGTATCACATCTCATTTGTGCTTCCTTATGAACAGTGTGCTTTCAATGCAACCTCTTATAAAACCTTTAGTAATGAGAAATGAAGAAAGAGTGTCATACCAGGCTCTTGGTGCTTGTTTAAGACCATATAGAGCTTTGTTAAAAAAGAATACATGATCTGGTAAGTATTGATCTTCAAAGCCTGGAGGTTGTTTGACATATACCTCTTCTTTCAAGTCTCCATTCAGAAAGGCACTCTTCACATCCATTTGGTATACTTTGAAGTTTTTGAAGGCAGCATAGGCTAGAAACAATCTAATTGCTTCCAATCTTGCAACAGGGGCAAAGGTCTCATCATAATCAATACCTTCTTCTTGACAGTACCCTTGTGCTACTAGCCTTGCTTTGTTTCTGATGATTTGCCCATGTTCATCTAACTTGTTTCTGAATACCCACCTGGTTCCAATGATGGATTTGTCCTTTGGTCTTGGTACCAAAGTCCATACATTATTTCTTTCAAATTCTGCCAATTCTTCTTGCATGGCTATGGTTAAATGGAACAGGTTCTTCAATATCATTAACTATGGGTGGAGATGGTTTTTCGTGTTCTGGAGTTACTTCTCTAGTGTTCAATAGATTATTAAATTCTTCACCTGTAATATGATTATAGGAACTAGAAGTAACAAAGTCATTTTCATTGAAACTTACATTGATTGATTCTTCAATGACTTTTGTTTTGAGGTTGTAGATTCTGTATGCTTTGGAGATTATTGAATAGCCTACAAACACTCCTTCATTAGCTTTTGGTTCAAACTTCTGCAAGTTGCCTTTTTGGTTGAGTATGTAACATTGACACCCAAAGATATGCAGAAAACTGATGTTTGGCTTTCTTCCCTTGAGCACTACATATGGAGTTTTGTTGTGCCTCTTTATAATAAGGGATCTGTTCTGTGTAAAACATGCACAGCTTACAGCCTCAGCCCAAAATTAAAGGGTAACCCATTTTCACACAACATGGTTCTAGCAGCTTCAATTAGAGTTCTATTTCTTCTTTCTACTACACCATTTTTTGAGGGGTTCTTGGAGTAGAGAAGTTTTGAGATATCCCTTTCTCATCCCTTTCCAGAGTTTGATTTCTGAATTCAGTTCCATGATTACTTCTAAGCCTCCTTACCAAATTGCCATTCATCACTTCCATCTTTTTAATGAAGCTTATAATTTCTTCAGCAGCCTCACTCTTTGCTCTAAGAAAGAAAACCCAAGTGTATCTTGAGAATTCATCCACTAGTACAAGTGCATACTTACTTCCACCAATACTTGCAGTTGCAACAGGACTAAATAAGTCCATATGCAACATGAAGAAGGGTTTGGTAATAAAGAAGGCTTGCTTGGATGGAAATGATGTTTTATGTTGCTTTCCCTTTTCACAAGTAGAGCAAGGTTTAGGCTTTGTATAAGTCAGTGAAGGCAGTCCTGACACTAGTTCATCCTTGCTTAACTTATTGATATTTTTGAAATTCAAGTGGGAAAGTATCTTATGCAATAGCCAGTTTGTATCCTCTTTGGTTTTAGAATACAAACATGTCTCCTTTGATGGGTCACCAGAGGACATGTCACGTGTATACATATCCTTGGTTCTCTTGGCATTTAATACTACTTTACCTTCATTGTTTATTATGGAACCTTCCGTCTTTGTGAAGTGAACTTCATTATCTCCATCACACAATTGACTTATGCTTATGAGATTGTATTTCAGTCCCTTAACATATGAAACCCTGGACAGTGTAAGGTTCCCATTATGAAGTTCTCCATAGCCTTTTGTTTGCCCATGGTTGTTGTCACCAAAGGTCACTCTTAGACCTCTTTCCTTCCTGTAACTACTTATCAAAGCCTTGTTGCCTGTCATGGTTCTAGAACATCCACAATCAAGAAACCATGAACCAACACCCTGCACACTTATGAATGAAAGAAGGATTAGTGACACACTTAGGAACCCACTATTTAGTGGATCCCTGCGGAATGCACCTAACTTTCCACTTTATATCAGGTGGTTTATGAACAAAAGAGGCATCCATGTTATCATTACCATACCATTGTTTTAACTTCCTATCTTGAGAACATTCAAATGACTTATGCTCTTTTCCTCCACATTTATAACACTTTTGAATTTTAGTGGCCTTGGAGCATTGAACAACCTGGTTTGAATACCTATAAGCTTTCTTGTCAGTCCTCTGATGACTATGAATGATTAGTTGACCAACTTAACCACTCAGTTGATGAAGCTGATCCTGTAAGCCTTTAAGGTATTTTCTTACAGGCACCTTGAACCGACCCTTATTATTAGATTGGTTTTGGTCAATATTTGGTGTTGCATATTTAGAAACAATTGTAACATCATTTCTTTTACTCATAGTTTCTCCTATTGAAAGAAAGTAAGATACTTCAGGATTTACTAAGATATTGGAAGATGAACTATGATCAACTGACAGGCTATTAGTTGAACATTGATTATCAATTAATATATCAGCAAATATAGGAGTATTAGCTAATGAATCTTCAGATTGCATAGTACCTTTATATGAGTCATCCGTTTTCAAGGTTTGACAACATAATGTCATTTTGGTCTCAACACATGATTCCTTTCGTTTACTCACATCCTTTGACATACCACACTTAGTATTTTTGCTTTCTGTATTCTTTGCATTATCTATTGGAATAGTTAATTCTTTCACATGGGAGTTAGTACTTTTAACAAATCTATTTGTAAGAACACTTTTGCCTTTAACAGTTTTAAGAAATGTTTGAGGCAAAATGTCAGCTTAGAGTAATGAACTAGAATTAACACTTTTGCATTTAATACTACTTAGGTTCTTATTAGAATTAACACAGTTAGCATCCTTAGAGTAATTTCCACCAATGATAGCTTGAACTTGTTTGGGTATTTTCCCATTAACACACCGTGTTGTCTTTCAGCAGATACACACCAAGAGTCAACTATCTTTTGTAGGTCATTGAACTTTTTGGTTGTTTCACTAGTTTCTTTTATTAAGATCTCATTAAGTATCTTTTGATTAGCTAGTTCATCACTTAAATTTGCTATCTGTTTAAGTTCCACATCTTTAAGAATCATCTTTTCTTTTAGTGATACTATTTCCTGTTTTAGCTTCTTTACTCTTTGAATAATAGATTGAAAATCAATACACAAGTAATCAAACATAGAGTTCTTTTCATTATCATTGTAATTAATAAATTTGCCAACCTGATACATTAAAGAGCTAGTTTGTAGCAGAGTAGGCTTTAGCAGCCTTTTTCATGTCCTCATCAAACGAGGTGCTACTTCCAGAGGTGGCCATTAAGCAAAACTTGGCAGAGATCTCTTCATCTTAATCAGATGAGAGATCCTCCTCTGCCCAGTCTTCTTCTTCTGCTAATAAGACTTGGCCTTGGGATTTTTTATTCTTCTTGTCAAGAACAGCAGCAAGGAGTTTCTTGTATTTGGCTTCATAATCTATTTTAAACTCCTACTTTGACACAGTTGAAAAGTTAGTGTTACTCTTGGACTTACAGTCATTGGCTATGTGGCCAACCTTGCCACATTTGTAACACTCAGCTGTGGAGACATCAAAGGTTGTTTTGAATTTGGTTTTGACAAACTTTGGTGGTCTCTTGCTGAACCTCTTGACACCCTTTCCCTTCTTGAAAGGTTTGAACTTCCTAACCAGTAAGGTAGCTTCCTCAAACAAAGCTTGCAAGTTCTCCATACTTTCTTCATCATTATTCTCCTCTTCACTTTCTCCAGCACTATCTCCTTCATCCTCTTCATCTGAATCAGAATCAACAGCTGCAAAGCTTCTCATCTTTGTATCTCTTGATACAAGGGCAGTTGGTGCAGCTTTCACAACCTCTTTCATCTCTTTAAATGACAACTTTCTTCGCTTGACTGATTGCTCATGGTTATGTAAGTTACCATAGAGAGCAACCAGAGACATTCCCTTTATCTTTTCATTATGCCTTAGGACATTGACAAAGTGATCCCATTTTACAGGAAGGGAGTCTAGAAACTTGTTCACCAAGACAAAGTTGCTCTTAGTTATATCTGCCCTTTTTAGATCATTTATAAGGCAGTTGAACCTAATGTATGTCTGTGTAAGACTCTCACCATTATAAGCAAAGAAAAAATATTCTCTGTTGAGGAGGAGTTTCTTATTCTCCTTAACCTCTTCAGTCCCTTCATAAGCAACTGTGAGTGTATCTAACATCTCTTTTGTAGAAGTGCAATTGATCACTCATTTGGTAGTGCAGAGACAATAGTTGATCTAGCCTTAACATCAAGGCTAACCAACCACTTGTCTTCATCAGTTCACAGATGCATGGGTTTATGAATTATTCTTTCTGTTGTAGAGGTTTCTCCTCCGATTTCAGATGGTACCGATAGAACATATGTTGGAATGTATGGACCCGCATTGACAATCTCTAACATTTGGAAGTCAAGACTTGATAGAAAGAGATGCGCTCTACTTTTCCATATGGAAAAGTTTTCTCCTTCAAACATAGGACATCTTGTCAAAGATCCGGTGTTTGATGTGTTCATAAAGTTTCATGATGAGGCCATTTGGAGAGGAGTAGAAACAGTTGTAGAGTAAGCAAAACAGATCTAGATATGAAATATCTAACCTACTCTGATACCAGTTGTTAGTCCCAACTTGAGTACGCAACAACAAATGTTTGTAGAAGGGGGGTTGATTACAAACTTTAGCTATTAAAATTAAAGGCACACGATTATACTTCTATATAATTCTTATTGATATGAATAAAAAATTACATGTACTAGAAGCGGAAATTCTAAGGACAATAAAAGGTGGCAACTATGTCCAACACATGGACAAGCTAACACTTAAACAACCTATGTCTAAGTGTGTTCAACACATGAGCAAGTTTGTTTCTACACAATGTGCTCACTCTAAAAACCGTGAATCCCAACTAATGAGATTTCTATAATATGTGTAGAATATGGATGTTGATCGTTTGATGAATTAGGAGATAGATCGATTGATATTTTTGGAGAACAACATCTACATATATTTATAGAAGCAATGGTCCGAAGCTTTCAAGAGGAAGGAGACAAAGAGTGAAAGAGAATATTAATATTTTAAAGTTAGTGGGATAAAAAGTACACTTAATTTATTAAAGTATGAATAAATTAAGTATTCTTTTTTATAGTGCTTATCCCACTCACTGTTTAATATTAATATACCTTGTGCTTTTTGTCTGTGATGTAGATGTTCTTCCTTTTAACTTAACATTTTTGTCAATGTTTATATTCATTCTGTCGAACAACTTTATTTATTTGTGTGAATGCTCGTGCTTCTTCTTTATTTGAACTAAATGAGTATAGAGTTGCCAGCCGTACAGATTGATAACTCAAATCTTCGAGATCTTCATTTTCTTGATTATCTTTATTCTTTTCCAGGAGAATAAGATCTATCCTTAATGTATCATAGTTGATACATAAAGTGCCTGGCTTAAATGATAGATCGAGGGCTTAGTAGAACAACACATGTTCTACCCTTGATTGTGAAAAATTGTATTAACTTTGGTAAACAACATCTTCTTTGTTACTCAGTTGACAGACTGTTGGTCTGTGCACTTAGTGATGAATTTGAACTAACAGTACAAACCATGTAGCACAGTATTAACTTTGTAGTACAACATTAACACTTGCCTTAGTAACTAGTTCGCTCAGATGAACGAACATAGTCACTCAGTTGATGAAATGCTTTACTTTGTATGCTTAGTGCTTGAGATTGGTCTAACAGCATTAACTTTTAGCCTAACAGTATTAACTTTGAACTCACAGTATTAACTAGTTTGCTCAGCTGAGCATTAGATGCTCAAATGATCAAACTATTGTACTTAGTAAGCTTATCTATTTAGATGATCAACGGACCAGGTATGCTCATTTGATCATTGAAAGAGCTAAGCTTATGAGAGACAAAGGTTAATGATGTCAAAACTTACATAGCTGATGTTAAAGTTCATTGCTTACCAATCTGTTCACTCAGCTGAAGGATGATTCACTCAGCTGATGATTCAAAGTGCTCAGCTGATGGTTGTAATCCCTCATCTTATCAAGTCATTCACTTAGCTGATGGCTTACACTTGGATGTTTCTTCACTGTTGTTCCTCATCTGATGTCTTGTAAGAGTAAATTCAGTCCTGAATTAACTCCTTCAGCTAATGCTTTCATACTTGGTAGATTTTCCATGCTGTTTATCAACTGATGCTTCTGTAAGAGTAAATTCATCAATGAATTAACTCTATAAGTTGATGTTTCTATACTTAGCATATTTTCCACAATATGATTCAAACAACACATGTTTGAATACTTTCTAAGTCAAAATTTCACTTGTAGTTTAGTTATCATAAAATCATATATATTTCAATAGATAGAGTTAACTGTTGAGGTGAAGTGATTATCTCCCCAACAGTTGGCCTCTAGAAAGGCATCTATGCTCCCAATTCAGCATAAGGTTCGTCACCTATAACATGTACCAAATCACAACCTGCAAGGTTTGATGTGGTCCTATAGATAAGTGATTAGTCATCTCTTTATTCACGACATCCAATGTGATTATAAGACATGGTTTAGCGTCATTCTCATACTTCACTATTCTGTTTCTTGATCGAGATTCAGTTGTGGCTGAAACATACAAGTTACAATTGATACGTATATCATTGTACACTTGAGCATGGACATGCATTTCGGTGTCAACAGCTAATCATCAAGGGGCCCAGGGATATCTCTCTTTACCAGAGGAATAATTTCCTTTGACTACATTGGCCCACCACCATTGGCAATACACTACCCGAGTACTTACTTTATAACAACCAATTAAGGACTACGTTTGAAAGTAATCAGAGTAATGCAGACCAATGTGATGCAAACACACGCATCTCCAGTCTAAAGATGAACTAATATTATCATCCTGAATTACGTTTGACATAAACCATGAAGTAATCTTAGGTGAGGGTTGTCCAGTCACTCGTAACTAAGTACAGGCGAAATATTGCGTAACATGCATTCAATCTCATTTAGAATGCCATGACCAATCATTTCCCTCGGTCTTCCTTCAGACTTTCTCCCACTAAAGAATGACTAACCGTGGACGTTTTAGAATGTAAAACATTCATGGAAGTGGTAAAACATGCAAAGTTTAAACACACTAAGATCTTAAAAAATTACTTGCTCTCATCAATACAAGAATAAATATTCCACTACTTAATGTTCCCAATACAATTTAAACATTTAACTAACACATATCTAAACCATGTCTATCTGGCATTTCACACCAATAGCACGAGTGTGAGCATCATGCTTTGCTTGTGTTAATGGTTTAGTAAACGAAACAGCTACATTGTTATCGGTATGTATTTTGCTAATTACAATATCTCCATTTTCGATTACATCTCGAATGAAATGATATTTACGAGAAATATGTCTCGTACGTCGATGAGCTCTAGGTTCTTTTGATAAATCTATCGCACCCTCAATATCACAAAATAGTTCAATAGGGTCGACGATACTTGGAATCACTCCTAGATCTTGGATGAACTTCCTCATCCAAATAGCCTCTTTAGCAGCTTCACTTGCTGCAATGTATTCCGACTCGGTAGTGGAATCAGCTACAGTGTCCTACTTAGAGCTTCTCCCGGAAATAGCACCGCCGTTTAATAGGAACACAAACCCCGATTGTGATCGGCAGTCATCCCTATCGGTTTGGAAACTAGCATCAGAGTACCCTGTCACTCTAAGCTCTTCCTCACCTCCATACACCAAGAACATCTGTTTAGTTTTCCGGAGATACTTAAGAATGTTTTTCACTGCCGTCTAATGGGCTTCGCCCGGGTTAGCCTGATATCGACTCGTCATGCTCAATGCATACGATACATCAGGTCTAGTATATAACATGGCGTACATGATCGAACCCACAACCGAAGCATGTGGCACTCGCATCATTACTTCCTGTTCCTCAGGGGAACTAGGGGACTGAGCCTTGCTTAGAACCACACCATGTGACATTGGTAGGAACCCCTTTTTCGAGTCCTCCATCCTAAATCATTTTAGGACTTTGTCAACATATGTACTTTGGCTAAGACCAATTAATTTCTTGGATCTATCCCTAAAGATTTTGATCCCAGGAATATAATTCACATCTCCCAAGTCTTTCATTGAAAAACAATTTCCTAACCAGGTTTTTGCACCATGTAAAGTTGGGATATTATTTCCAATAAGGAGTATGTCATCGACATATAAAACTAGGAATACAACAATGCTCCCACTAGCTCTGACATATACGTATGGCTCGTCCTTGCTTTTCGAGAAACCAAATTCTTTTATCTTCTCATCAAAGCACAGGTTCCAACTCTGTGATGCTTGCTTAAGTCCATAAATGGACTTCTTAAGCTTGCAGACTCTATCTGCATGCTTGGCATGTACAAAACCTCGGATTGAGTCATATAGACTTCCTCTGATAATGTTCCATTAAGGACCACGGTTTTTACATCCATATGCCAAATTTCATAATCATGAAAAGCTGCAATTGCCATAAGTATCCTGATAGACTTCAACATGGCCACTTAGGAAAAGGTTTCATCATAGTCCACTCCATGAGTTTGTGTGATACCCTTAGCCACCAGTCGGGATTTGAAGGTGTCTACCTTATTATCTATGCTGGTCTTTTTCTTAAAGATCCATTTGCACCCAACGGGTTTATGCCCAGGTACGGGATCAACCAAATCCTAGACTTGGTTATCCGACATAGATTGCATCTCATAATTCATTTCCTCTTTCCATTTAGCGGACTTAGGGCCCACCACGGCGCTCCGATAGGTTTGTGGTTCATCATGATCCATCACAATGTTGCTACCTTCATATATGAGATACCCATATCTCTCAGGTTCAACACGATTTCTATCAGATCTTCGAAGAGGTAATAGATCTGTGTCAGGTTCTCCAGCATCACCTTGCTGAGAATTATTAAGTGAACTACTACCAACATCAGGTTGATCATTGGAAGGTTCTTGAATTTCTTCAAGGTTTACCTTTATCCCACTAGCGTCCTTGCATAGCAATTCCTTTTCAAGGAAAACTGCCCTTCGAGCAACAAATACCTTGTTCTCGGAAGGTTTGTAAAACAAATATCCCATAGACCCATTAGGATACCCAATGAATAAACATCTTTCAGCTCGGGGTTCTAGTTTGTCCTCCACCTCACGTTTCACGTAGGCAGGACAAACCTAAACTTAAAGATATGCAAGCAAAGGTTTACTTCCATGCCACATCTCAAAAGGCGTTTTCTTAACCTTTTTTGTTGGTACGAGGTTAAGGACTCTTACAGCCGTATCTAACGCATAACCCCAAAAGCTAATGGGTAAATCTGTCCGACTCATCATACACCGGACCATTTCCAATGATGTCCGATTTCTCCTCTTAGCGACACCGTTTAATTGTGGTTTCCTAAGAGGAGTCAATTGTGAGATAATCCCATAATTTTTAAGATGATCACGGAATTCCGAACTTAAGTACTAACCACCACGATCTGATCTGAGTATCTTAATTCGTTTACCCAATTGGTTCTGTACTTCATTTTGGAAAGTCTTAAATACCTCAAAGGTATCTGACTTGTGTCTCACGAAGTAGACATACCCATACCTACTTACATCATCGGTAAAGGTAACAAAGTATTTTGAATTATCTCTAGTGGCATGCTTGAACGGACCACACACATCAGTGTGTACGATATCCAACAAGTCTTTTCCCCTCTCACTAACGTCAGTGAAGGGTGCTTTGGTCATTTTGCCTAATAAGCAAGATTCGCATACTTGTTTATATGACATAATCGACCATGCCATAAAGATAACTTATCCAAATCGATTTTGGATTTAGAACCAATATTCATGATTGATTTATTACTTTTCAAGCATACGCTTGTATCATATATACCATGACATGGATGTGCTTGAAAGTAAAATAAATTATCTTTAAAACATGAAATAATTCCATTAATGAAATCAAACGTGTATCCATAGTCATACAATGCATACAAAGAAATAATGTTTCTTGTCACACTAGGTGAATAAGATACATCCAATAAAGTAATAATTGAGCCAGATGGAAAGGCGAGATCAATGCTCCCAATCTTCTTAACAGGGACAACAGTCTTGTTTCCCATAATGACATCCATCTCTCCATCAACTAATTCCCTACTTCTTTTTAGCACTTGCAAAGAATTAACTATGTGAGACCACACCCGGTGTCCAAGACCCAAGCATTAGAAGTAGTGGTGTTATGGAGTTCAATCATATACACACCAAAGGCAGCGTTCCTTAGGGCATTAAGCCTCTTTAGCTCCTCCGTATACTTGGGGCAGTTACGCCGAAAGTGTCCCTTATCCCCGCAAAAATAGCAGGTTTCCTCTTCCGGTGAGATGGTCGTTAAATTTATACTTTTCCTCTTCAGCCCTTTAGTAGGGTTAGGTTTGGGCTTAGGTGTTGCCACCTTCGCCTTCCCCTTTCCCTTCCACTTGGAGCCTGAATCGGGCTTTTTCCTCTTAACACCACCCTCATGTATGGCTAAGACAGGAGCAGAGGTAGTTGGTTTTGCCTTGGCCATGTTTGACTTGGCGGCCAACAACATGCCATGCAATTCCATCAAGGACTTATTCATGTTTTGCATGTGGTGGTTCACAATGAACTTACCATATGATTGTGACAAAGATTGGAGGATTATCTCCTGAGCCAACTCTTTCCCTATCCTCTCGAGCTGGTCCACATATGCCTTTATATGAAGGACATGTGGGCTTACGCTCTCTCTGACTTGCATCCTACTACTAATAAAGGTTTTGACATAGTGATAGAGTTCTTGCTTTGCCTGCTGTTGGAACATCTCCTTTAGCTGCGTTATCATGCCAAACGCACCAACATCCTCGAATTGTTTTTGCAGTTCTGGACTCATGATCGTGAGCATGAGGCAAGTAACCTCATTTGTGTCTTTAAGGACTTTCTCATGTACGTCCTTAATAGCGTTAGTCGCGTTGGCAGGAGGTGCCTCTGGAAGAGGATTCTCCAAGACATACAACTTGTTTTCATTGCGCAATACAATTTTTAATTGTCTATGCCAATCCATGAAGTTGATTCCTATAAGTTTTTCTTTTTCAAGAAACGGACGCAGTGATATGTGTATTGCAGTATTGCTTGAAGACACCATCTAACATAGCATACATGGTGTTAGTTATCATATTTTAATCCTTGTTAAATTTTACCCATAGTTAATAAAAACTAATAAATTTACAACAAGGGCTAAGAACCAAATTACATTCCACTACATGACAGGTTTGCCGCGGATCACTTTATGAAATTATTTAGGCAGGTAAATCTTTTACCAATTTTAATCCGTGATTATAAATTTAAACATTTTCGGGATCTATTGATACTCTCAGTATTAATTTAATACTCTTAGCATCGGTTTTGGCATGTTTGATCCCTTTTACACCTATTCCTTGTTAAGCTGCTTTGAGTACTCGGTATAGGCACGACAATTACCAAGCCGTATTAAGTTGGAATTGTAAATCGTCCGTCAAGATACACTATGGTACTCTTGTCCAAGAATTAGCTCGGTATAGGCATGACAACTAATCCTTGCGAGTTGCCCCACTCACCTTCCACTCAGTCAAATAAAATTAGCTCAGCTTTGCTCGACAACTTATTTTGTTTCACTAGATTCGGGTGGTGTCTTCTTACGGATGGCGTATGTTTTACGGTTTTAGAAAAATGGATCTTTTATTTTTCTAGTTTAAAACCTTTTATTTGATTAACAAAAAGTGACAAAACTCATTTTTCACTTTGAATCATAAAATCCCTTTATATTCATATTGTTAATCTTGAGTGCGCGCGAGTTGTTAATCCATTTAACAAAACTCCTGGTTTTTATTAGTTTTAAAAATTTTCTAGCATGTTAGAATCCTAACAACCACACAAGAAAATATAAAACAATAAACAACCAAACATGATTATATATCCGGTAATATGCCCCTAATCCTATTTGTCCTTCCTGAGAGCCTTAAGGGAAGAACAAGGTCAATCTAAGGACTCAAACCTTTGACCTTGATTATGTGCTCCCACTGAATCTATCACCTGTACTCGGATCTCCAGATCTGTGATTGTCAAGACATCTTCTCCAAGATTCCTGATTGTTTGTCTTCGGTCTTCTTTTATATTTACAAATAAATCTTATAAAAGAAATGGCGTGTAAGCCAAAATACATTTATACAAATATAAACCGAATTAATTATTACAAACCATTGTGGTAGTAACCACCGAATGAATAAATAAATTAATACAACCAAACAACCAATCACATAGGTCTATGGGCAATCTATTACTGGATCCAAAATAACCACAATCAAATATATATATGCACTATTGATTTTAATCCTAGATTAAAATCACATAATCATATATTTATAATTATAAGTATATGATTTAATGCACTTTTAAATACCAAGTCATATAAAACATACAATTATAATGATAAAACATATATCAAATAAACCAAATATCATATTGGTTTAATATGGTTAAAAACTTTAAAAATTCTGCAAAATTCACACCGGAAGTTCATAGGGCACGGGCGTGCCTCAGGAGGTACGGTCGTGCCTACCTCTTTAGGTACGCCTAGACCTTTGTTCAACACTGCAGGGCCACACCCACAGAGTCACGCCCGTGCCTATAAAGGCACGGCCGTGTCTTACGCCAGTTTAACAAATTTTCCAGTTCGTAACAGTTTCATATTTTTAGTTTTTCAAACCATTTTGTGCAAAACCATGTTAGAGATGGCTCTGATACCACTGTTGGGTACTGGTGGGCACGACCAGCGCAGCGGAAGCTCAAAACGGTATAATAATAATTTTACAAGCCAACCAATACATAACATATGGACCATACTCTAAACATAAACTAAGCAACAATATAAATATAGTAAGGAAAGAGATATACCCTCTGGAAGATCTCTTTAATCCAAGTCTTTGTGAATCCAAACGATGTGACAGAACTAGAATCCAAAATAGAATCCCTCTATTTAAGTCCACACCAAGATAAGTAGATCTCACAAGTGCTAGCAAGTCTATCACTAGAACAACCACAATGATCAACACAATAAGAAATCAACTAACAGTTATTTCTTATGTGTATCAGGAGAAAATACACATTAACTTCTTAACAAATGAGATAATAACAATCTCTATGTTCAAGAATTAATCACCAACTTAGTTTTACACTCAAGAAACCTTCTGTGTATTATGTATTTCTTTTACACTTTTCTCAAACTTTATCCTTTCTCATGAGCACAATACATGCAGCAAAAAGGAGCCAAACTAGCTGATGTCTTCGATATGCTTTTCATAAAGTAGATACCCACTCACAATAAACTAATGAAAGCTTTATCTGAGCGGTACAGCTATGAGGCATGCTCATGCCTCCCAAAGGCACGCCCGTGCCCTCATTAAAGAGGCTAGGCTAGTATGCCCATGGCATGGGTCGTGACCGGCAGTGAGGCACGCCCGTGCCCCAAAAGGCACGGCCATGCTTCAGCCTACCAAAGCCCATTTTAATGTTTCATTCTCTCACGATCCATTGTGTTGTTGAAATCAATACTTAGGGTGTAACCCAATAGGCCTTTGCTTCGTCACCAGTAATACCGACTCATCTTGCGTCAGCGGGCAATTTCCAACAATTATATATCATCAACTATTGGCTATGTAATAAAAGAAGTTTTAATAAATGATGTATTTCGCGACATAATGGTGGTTTTCGTTTGATGAACGTTTAAAATATTATATATGTTTTAAATTAAAAGTTGTTAAAAGTCTTCCATTGCGACGAATCTGATTTAGTAGAAAAAGCTTTTATAAATCTCAAATTTTAAAAACCACGGCTGTTACAAGTTGGTATCAGAGCTGTGTTGTGAGAGATCTGAGTATTGAGTCTGGTACTTAGAATCAAAGCTTAGCTCTATTAAGATGACTGGATGGGATGGTGTGTGACAGAGTTGTTTATTAGGTAGCTCTTTGTCTTATGGTGCTTTTAGATGTTTACTTATACTCGACTACTTTGCGTAGAAAATGGTTGAAACGAGGACAGGTAACGGGAAACAAGTGATGAACCATAGGGAGAAGGTTGTTGCAGAGGGATCTTACAGACTTCAAGGTGAGGATGGAGCGGAAGTCAATAAGTTCAGACACCTCCAAGGACTATGTCGGTACACAACAGTTGTACGGCACGCAGCAGTAGCAGTATGATTCGTGTGGCTGAATTAGAGAGGGCACTGAAGAAAAAAGATGACACCTAAAGAAGCAAAGTACGGAGTTGAATGAAATGAAGCAAGCAATGAGAGAAGTGATAATTCTAGAGAAAAAGCCAACCACACATGTGGAAGGAGGAAACAACGGGGATGACCAAACAGGTCTAGGTGGAGGGTATGGAGGAGAACGGTATCAAGTGGGGAGCACCTATAGGATGTTCAGGGAGTGCAAAAAACATAAGTATGCGGGAGGGACCGATCCCCTTGACTGCATACGTTGGATTCGTAAGATGGAACAGGCGTACAATTCAGGAGTGTTTACGGAGGAACAATGGGTCAGTTATGTGATTCGAGTGTTGGAAAATGAAGCTTTGGAATAGTGGGATGCTATTGAAGGTTCACTTTCGGCAATAACCAGAAGGAACCTCACCTGGGAGATGTTCAAGGAGAAATTGCAGAACCGTTTATGTAATCTTGGCGCCATACAATGAGTAAACAGGGAATTTCTGGATCTAAAGATGGGCAATATGACGATTGCCAAATACAACTCCACGTTTAATGAAAAGAGGCAGTTCGCGAAATAGTACTGCTATGATGACGCTTCTACGGTGAACCGATATGTGGAAGGTTTACCCTACGAATATCATGGAATAGTAAGAATGAGGTCCAATTTAAGTGATGCAATGGCGGAGGCTGAAAGAATTGAACATGATCTGAAGCTGAAAGAGAAGAGTAACGTTGTAATGGGGGAGAAGAGGAAATGGGAAGGGCCATCTGGGTCCTCCAATACGAGAAAGTTTCTGGGGGCCAACAACAACAACTATAAGAAGGAAGATCAACCAAGAAGACCAGGCTATTGTATAAATTGTCATTTAAGCCACAGTGGTCCTTGCACTAACGACACGATGCGCTATCATCGGTATGGAAAGATGGGGCATAAGATAGCTAACTGTAAAAGCAACAAGCTTGTGTTCTACAAATGTCAAGAAGTGGGGCATATCAGTACCCAATGCCCAAACCCAAAGAAGAAATTTGAAGAAACGGGAAAGAAGACAACTCCAAAAGCAACCCGTCGTGCTTATCAGATGACAACCAAAGAAGCACGTCGAGATGATGAGCTTATTTTCAGAAATTTTTTGAATAATTCCTTACCTGCTGTTGTATTATTCGATTCGGGTGCTAGTAGATCGGTAGTGTCTACTAAATTTTGTAAACAGTTAACTATGCCTCGTAGTTCCTTAGAACATGCTTTAGAGATCGAAGTAACGGTCGAGAAACCGATTACTGTGTGTGAGAAGTATGATGATTGTATGATTGATATAGATGGTAACATTTCCCTTTGACTCTTATTCCTTTGGGAATTGAGGGATTCGATGTAGTGATCGGGATGGATTGGATGTCTGCTCATGGAGCAGAAATCTTATGCTCAAAGAAGTTGGTCCTAGTTCCTCTTCCATTAGGTGGTCATGCTATCGCCTATGGAGGGGAACATAGCGATGATATCGGTCCTTAAGGCAAGAAGGTGTCTAGCGAAGGGGTGCACGGCTTTCTTAGCTCATGTGGTAGATTCAGTAAAGAAAAAGATTGTGTTAGAAGATGTGGAGGTAGTAAAAGAGCATCCAGACGTTTTATCTTCCAGGATTACCGCCGCCAAGAGAAGTTGAATTTCAGATTGATTTGGTTCTAGAGGCTGCACCAATTGCAAAAGCACCATATCGATTGGCTCCTTCAGAGATGAAATAGATGATGATGTAATTAAATGAATTGTTAGAGAAGGGATTCATTAGGTCGAGTTCTTCACCTTGGGGAGCTCCGGTTCTATTCGTAAAGAAGAAAGATGGGTCGATGAGGATGTGTATCGACTATAGAGAATTGAATAAGTTAACGGTGAAGAACAAGTATCCACTTCCAAGAATTAACGATTTATTCGATCAGTTGCAGGGTGTTTGTCACTTTTCAAAGATAGATTTACGATTAGGTTATCATCAAGTGCGAGTGAAAGAAGGTGATATACCAAAGATGGCTTTTCGTACACGTTACGGTCACTATGAATTCTTAGTTATGCCATTTGGTTTGATGAATGCACCAGCAGTTTTCATGGATTTGATGAATCATGTGTGTGGACTGTATCTTGACAAATCCGTGATAGTGTTTATCGATGATATGTTGGTATACTCCAAGAGTATTGATGACCATAGACGAGAGGTGATGGAGACGTTACGAAAAGAGAAGTGCAATTTTTGGGTCACATCGTCGGAACGGATGGATAAAAGTAGACCCAGTAAAAGAAATGGGAAATTCCTAAAACCCCAACCGAGATTCGTAGTTTTCTTGGTTTGGCAGGTTATTATAGGAGATCTATTAAGGATTTCTTGAAGACAGCATCACCAATGACAAAATTGACTCAAAAAACAAAACCATTTGTGTGGACGAAAAAACAAGAAGGTGATTTTCAGACATTGAAAAAGTGTTTATGCAAAGCGCCAAAACCTTGCGTTACGAGAGGGCAACGAAGATTTTGTAGTGTATAGCGATGTGTCTTACTCTGGTTTAAGATATGTTCTCATGCAACGAGGGAAGGTTATCGCGTATGCCTCTAGATAACTAAAGGATGCGGAAAAGAACTATCTTATACACGACTTGGAGCTAGCAGCGGTGATTTTTGATCTCAAGTTGTGGCATCATTATTTATATGGTACTCATTGTACAATCTTCACAGATCACAAAAGCCTGCAACATATTCAAAATCAAAAAGATTTGAATACGAGGCAACGACGATAGATGGAGCTGTTGACCAATTACGACTGCGAAATCAGTTATCATCCGGGGAAGGCTAATGTGGTGGCTGATGCCTTGAGTCTGAAAGAACGGAGATCTACTTATCGGTTGAAGTCTATGAGTATGGTGGTTGTACCAGATTGGATTGATGAGATTCTGGCAGCTCAAATCGAGGGTTTGAAAGAAGAAAATATAAAGAATGAAGTGATGGTAAAGCAACAAGAAAGTCTTGGTGAGAATAGACATGGTCTCAAGACTTTCCAGGGTCGTATTTGGGTTCCCAAGATTGGGGGAGTTCGCGAGGTGTTACTACGAGAGGCTCATAAATCGAAGTACTCAATACACCCCCGGAGCACCAAGATGTTTTTGGATCTAAAACCGAGATATTGGTGGCCAGGTTTGAAAATGGATGTGGCTACTTACGTATCAAAGTGTATTACTTGTTCGCAAGTTAAGGAGGAACATCAGAAGCCCTACGGAGAATTGCAATAATTGGAGATACCTGAGTGGAAATTGGATAAGATCATAATGGATTTCGTTACGAAATTACCCAAGACTGCGAAGGGTAATGACACGATTTGGGTTATTGTTGATCGTTGGACTAAGAGCGCGCATTTCCTTATGACCAAGTTAGACTGAAAAGCTAGAGAACCTAGTAAAGTTGTATGTGCTTGAAGTGGTTACGAGACATGGAGTCCCCTTATCTATTGTTTCAGACAATGAAAGTCGATTTGTATCGAGATTCTGGAGAAAGTTGCAAGAAGAATTGGGAACGAAAGTGCACTTGAGCACAACATATCACCCATAGACGGATGGACAAAGCGAGAGGAGTATTCAGACGCTTGAAGATATGTTAAGAGCGTGTGTGATTGAATATGGTGGGAGTTGGGATATACTCATCTTCCATTGGTGGAGTTCGCGTATAACAATACTTATAATTCGAGTATTGACATGGCACCTTGTGAGATGTTATATGGAAGAAAATATCGTACACCTACATGTTGGTTAGAAGTGGGAGAGAAACAATTTGCAGATTCAGAGATTGTGCAATTAACGGTGGAAAAAGTAGCGGTGGCACGGAATTGACTCCGAATAGCAAGAGAAAGACAAAAGAAGCATTCAGCTCGGAAACATCGACCAAAGGTATTCGAGGTTGGTGAAAAAGTAATGTTAAAGGTCTCTCCATGGAAATGGATCATACATTTTGGTAAACGAGGCAAACTTGGTCTACGTTTCGTTGGTCCATTGACGATTTTAGAAAGAATTGGAGAGCAAGCATACAAGTTGGATTTACCACCGGCCTTGGCAGGATTTCATGATGTGTTTCACATATGCTATCTACGTAAATGTTTGGCTGACGAACCAAGCGTTTTGCCATTGGAAGAATTACGAGTTGATATCGCAAGAGGTTGATAGAAGAACTGGTGGCAATCTTAAACCGTAAGATTAAGCAGATAAGGAAGAAACGTGTCAAATTAGTAAAGGTTCAATGGAGGAACAAACATGGAGGCTATATGACATGGAAACCGAAGACGAGATGAAGATTAGATATCCCCAACTTTTTGTTTGGTAGATTCCGAGGAAGTAATCTTTTAAAGTAGAGGAGAATTGTAACAACCCGAATTTATGTACTAGTATCAATTAAATTAGATAAGTAATGGAAATATATTCTTTAAATATATTTAGTATGTTGTGCTCCAATTATACATGAATTAGATTAATGTATGAAGAATTAAGAAATTAATTTACATATACTCTAACGCGATACATAAATAGAAGTTATCCTTTTTATTAAGAAGTTTGAGGATATACATTTAAATGTGTTATTAATTTATGTTGAAGAAATAAAATGAAATTAAGTAATTATAGTTGAAGATTTAATAAAATTTAAACCTAACTACAAGGACTAAAAGTGTAAGTTAGAAGAGAAAAAGTGTAAATTCAATTGAATTGAATTTACGGACAAATACTCAAACAAAAGAAATTTGGTCACTTTATGCAAATAATTAATCACTCGAGAATACTTTTAAATAAAATAAACAAACGCGTTTTCTATTAATAATATTAAATTTAAATATCGTCGGCAGAAGGTATTATAAATATGTTCAACCGATTAAAACACTTCTAAAATTCTCTCAAATCAGTTCTAAGGTATATCTAAGTATTTCAAGGGTTGTGATTCGTTTGGTGGTACTAGAAGTCATTTAGTTCGAGTTCTAGACGATCCGTAAGCATTATTCGTCATTTCAAGATCGTGTATTTCATTATGTGGACTGAGGTGAGTTCAGTTATTTTACAAAACCGAGCACGAAGACAAAATCCATTTTGATTATTATAAATGATTTTTAATGACATATCTCTATATATATACTTGTTTATGATATATTAAAGAATGTTGTGATTCATGCTATTTTATTATGACGAAATGCGATTGATATGTATACGATGATTATGATGCATGCATATTTATATACAAATTTATGATGTGATGAACATGATAAAAATTGATAATATAATTATGATGACTTGGGAGGGGGTAGACGTACCCCGCGATGTAACGATAATGCCTAGTAGGATGTATATGCCTTCTAGGATATGCTAGTAGTGATGTTTAGTTACCGGGTTTTCTAGATAACTTTGGTAACACGTGGCATATTCGTACACTCGAGTGATGTGTGGCCGATGGTAGGGTCATGTGCAAAATATCACGTTGGTAAAAGGAGGGTATGTCATTGTTATTGGGGTACCGTTTGTACTTTTACTTAAACGACTTATGTCAGAGTAGCTATAGCGGACGGATCTTAGAAGTACGCGTACAAGTGGGAGTCGCACCCTGCGTTGTACAATACTTGCTGGACACGCGTAGTGAACTTGTGCTATTGTAAAGGACCTTGAGACCCTAGTGGTTGTCGAGGACGCACATGGTATTCGGGGTAGTGATGATTGTGATGTTTATGATAGACCCCACTAAGATGACATACGATGTTAAAACAATGTTTGTGAGATTCCGAGGAAGTAATCTTTTAAAGTAGAGGAGAATTGTAACAACCCGAATTTATATACTAGTATCAATTAAATTAGATAAGTAATGGAAATATATTCTTTAAATATATTTAGTATGTTGTGCTCCAATTATACATGAATTAGATTAATGTATGAAGAATTAAGAAATTAATTTACATATACTCTAACGCGATACATAAATAGAAGTTATCCTTTTTATTAAGAAGTTTGAGGATATACATTTAAATGTGTTATTAATTTATGTTGAAGAAATAAAATGAAATTAAGTAATTATAGTTGAAGATTTAATAAAATTTAAACCTAACTACAAGGACTAAAAGTGTAAGTTAGAAGAGAAAAAGTGTAAATTCAATTGAATTGAATTTACGGACAAATACTCAAACAAAAGAAATTTGGTCACTTTATGCAAATAATTAATCACTCGAGAATACTTTTAAATAAAATAAACAAACGCGTTTTCTATTAATAATATTAAATTTAAATATCGTCGGCAGAAGGTATTATAAATATGTTCAACCGATTAAAACACTTCTAAAATTCTCTCAAATCAGTTCTAAGGTATATCTAAGTATTTCAAGGGTTGTGATTCGTTTGGTGGTACTAGAAGTCATTTAGTTCGAGTTCTAGACGATCCGTAAGCATTAATCGTCATTTCAAGATCGTGTATTTCATTATGTGGACTGAGGTGAGTTCAGTTATTTTACAAAACCGAGCACGAAGACAAAATCCATTTTGATTATTATAAATGATTTTTAATGACATATCTCTATATATACTTGTTTATGATATATTAAAGAATGTTGTGATTCATGCTATTTTATTATGACGAAATGCGATTGATATATATACGATGATTATGATGCATGCATATTTATATACAAATTTATGATGTGATGAACATGATAAAAATTGATAATATAATTATGATGACTTGGGAGGGGGTAGACGTACCCCGCGATGTAACGATAATGCCTAGTAGGATGTATATGCCTTCTAGGATATGCTAGTAGTGATATTTAGTTACCGGGTTTTCTAGATAACTTTGGTAACACGTGGCATATTCATACACTCGAGTGATATGTGGCCGATGGTAGGGTCATGTGCAAAATATCACGTTGGTAAAAGGAGGGTATGTCATTGTTATTGGGGTACCGTTTGTACTTTTACTTAAACGACTTATGTCAGAGTAGCTATAGCGGACGGATCTTAGAAGTACGCGTACAAGTGGGAGTCGCACCCTGCGTTGTACAATACTTGCTGGACACGCGTAGTGAACTTGTGCTATTGTAAAGTACCTTGAGACCCTAGAGGTTGTCGAGGACGCACATGGTATTCGGGGTAGTGATGATTGTGATGTTTATGATAGACCCCACTAAGATGACATACGATGTTAAAACAATGTTTGTGAGATTCCGAGGAAGTAATCTTTTAAAGTAGAGGAGAATTGTAACAACCCGAATTTATGTACTAGTATCAATTAAATTAGATAAGTAATGGAAATATATTCTTTAAATATATTTAGTATGTTATGCTCCAATTATACATGAATTAGATCAATGTATGAAGAATTAAGAAATTAATTTACTTATACTCTAACACCATACATAAATAGAAGTTATCCTTTTTATTAAGAAGTTTGAGGATATACATTTAAATGTGTTATTAATTTATGTTGAAGAAATAAAATGAAATTAAGTAATTATAGTTGAAGATTTACTAAAATTTAAACCTAACTACAAGGACTAAAAGTGTAAGTTAGAAGAGAAAAAGTGTAAATTCAATTGAATTGAATTTATGGACAAATACTCAAACAAAAGAAATTTGGTCACTTTATGCAAATAATTAATCACTCGAGAATACTTTTAAATAAAATAAACAAACGTGTTTTCTATTAATAATATTAAATTTAAATATCGTCGGCAGAAGGTATTATAAATATATTCAACCGATTAAAACACTTCTAAAATTCTCTCAAATCAGTTCTAAGGTAAATCTAAGTATTTCAAGGGTTGTGATTCGTTTGGTGGTACTAGAAGTCATTTAGTTCGAGTTCTAGACGATCCGTAAGCATTATTCGTCATTTCAAGATCGTGTATTTCATTATGTGGACCGAGGTGAGTTCAGTTATTTTACAAAACCGAGCACGAAGAGAAAATCCATTTTGATTATTATAAATGATTTTTAATGACATATCTCTATATATACTTGTTTATGATATATTAAAGAATGTTGTGATTCATGCTATTTTATTATGACGAAATGCGATTGATATATATACGATGATTATGATGCATGCATATTTATATACAAATTTATGATGTGATGAACATGATAAAAATTGATAATATAATTATGATGACTTGGGAGGGGGTAGACGTACCCATCGATGTAACGATAATGCCTAGTAGGATGTATATGCCTTCTAGGATATGCTAGTAGTGATGTTTAGTTACCGGGTTTTCTAGATAACTTTGGTAACACGTGGCATATTCGTACACTCGAGTGATGTGTGGCCGATGGTAGGGTCATGTGCAAAATATCACGTTGGTAAAAGGAGGGTATGTCATTGTTATTGGGGGTACCGTTTGTACTTTTACTTAAACGACTTATGTCAGAGTAGCTATAGCGGACGGATCTTAGAAGTACGCGTACAAGTGGGAGTCGCACCCTGCGTTGTACAATACTTGCTGGACACGCGTAGTGAACTTGTGCTATTGTATAGGACCTTGAGACCCTAGTGGTTGTCGAGGACGCACATGGTATTCGGGGTAGTGATGATTGTGATGTTTATGATAGACCCCACTAAGATGACATACGATGTTAAAACAATGTTTGTGAGATTCCGAGGAAGTAATCTTTTAAAGTAGAGGAGAATTGTAACAACCCGAATTTATATACTAGTATCAATTAAATTAGATAAGTAATGGAAATATATTATTTAAATATATTTAGTATGTTGTGCTCCAATTATACATGAATTAGATTAATGTATGAAGAATTAAGAAATTAATTTACATATACTCTAACGCGATACATAAATAGAAGTTATCCTTTTTATTAAGAAGTTTGAGGATATACATTTAAATGTGTTATTAATTTATGTTGAAGAAATAAAATGAAATTAAGTAATTATAGTTGAAGATTTAATAAAATTTAAACCTAACTACAAGGACTAAAAGTGTAAGTTAGAAGAGAAAAAGTGTAAATTCAATTGAATTGAATTTACGGACAAATACTCAAACAAAAGAAATTTGGTCACTTTATGCTAATATTTAATCACTCGAGAATACTTTTAAATAAAATAAACAAACGCGTTTTCTATTAATAATATTAAATTTTAATATCGTATTATAAATATGTTCAACCGATTAAAACACTTCTAAAATTCTCTCAAATCAGTTCTAAGGTATATCTAAGTATTTCAAGGGTTGTGATTCGTTTGGTGGTACTAGAAGTCATTTAGTTCGAGTTCTAGACGATCCGTAAGCATTATTCGTCATTTCAAGATCGTGTATTTCATTATGTGGACTGAGGTGAGTTTAGTTATTTTACAAAACCGAGCACGAAGACAAAATCCATTTTGATTATTATAAATGATTTTTAATGACATATCTCTATATATACTTGTTTATGATATATTAAAGAATGTTGTGATTCATGCTATTTTATTATGACGAAATGCGATTGATATGTATACGATGATTATGATGCATGCATATTTATATACAAATTTATGATGTGATGAACATGATAAAAATTGATAATATAATTATGATGACTTGGGAGTGGGTAGACGTACCCCGCGATGTAACGATAATGCCTAGTAGGATGTATATGCCTTCTAGGATATGCTAGTAGTGATGTTTAGTTACCGGGTTTTCTAGATAACTTTGGTAACACGTGGCATATTCGTACACTCGAGTGATATGTGGCCGATGGTAGGGTCATGTGCAAAATATCACGTTGGTAAAAGGAGGGTATGTCATTGTTATTGGGGTACCGTTTGTACTTTTACTTAAACGACTTATGTCAGAGTAGCTATAGCGGACGGATCTTAGAAGTACGCGTACAAGTGGGAGTCGCAATTGCTGGACACGCGTAGTGAACTTGTGCTATTGTAAAGTACCTTGAGACCCTAAAGGTTGTCGAGGACGCACATGGTATTCGGGGTAGTGATGATTGTGATGTTTATGATAGACCCCACTAAGATGACATACGATGTTAAAACAATGTTTGTGAGATTCCGAGGAAGTAATCTTTTAAAGTAGAGGAGAATTGTAACAACCTGAATTTATATACTAGTATCAATTAAATTAGATAAGTAATGGAAATATATTATTTAAATATATTTAGTATGTTGTGCTCCAATTATACATGAATTAGATTAATGTATGAAGAATTAAGAAATTAATTTACATATACTCTAACGCGATACATAAATAGAAGTTATCCTTTTTATTAAGAAGTATGAGGATATACATTTAAATGTGTTATTAATTTATGTTGAAGAAATAAAATGAAATTAAGTAATTATAGTTGAAGATTTAATAAAATTTAAACCTAACTACAAGGACTAAAAGTGTAAGTTAGAAGAGAAAAAGTGTAAATTCAATTGAATTGAATTTACGGACAAATACTCAAACAAAAGAAATTTGGTCACTTTATGCAAATAATTAATCACTAGAGAATACTTTTAAATAAAATAAACAAACGCGTTTTCTATTAATAATATTAAATTTAAATATCGTCGGCAGAAGGTATTATAAATATGTTCAACCGATTAAAACACTTCTAAAATTCTCTCAAATCAGTTCTAAGGTAAATCTAAGTATTTCAAGGGTTGTGATTCGTTTGGTGGTACTAGAAGTCATTTAGTTCGAGTTCTAGACGATCCGTAAGCATTATTCGTCATTTCAAGATCGTGTATTTCATTATGTGGACCGAGGTGAGTTCAGTTATTTTACAAAACCGAGCACGAAGAGAAAATCCATTTTGATTATTATAAATGATTTTTAATGACATATCTCTATATATACTTGTTTATGATATATTAAAGAATGTTGTGATTCATGCTATTTTATTATGACGAAATGCGATTGATATATATACGATGATTATGATGCATGCATATTTATATACAAATTTATGATGTGATGAACATGATAAAAATTGATAATATAATTATGATGACTTGGGAGGGGGTAGACGTACCCATCGATGTAACGATAATGCCTAGTAGGATGTATATGCCTTCTAGGATATGCTAGTAGTGATGTTTAGTTACCGGGTTTTCTAGATAACTTTGGTAACACGTGGCATATTCGTACACTCGAGTGATGTGTGGCCGATGGTAGGGTCATGTGCAAAATATCACGTTGGTAAAAGGAGGGTATGTCATTGTTATTGGGGTACCGTTTGTACTTTTACTTAAACGACTTATGTCAGAGTAGCTATAGCGGACGGATCTTAGAAGTACGCGTACAAGTGGGAGTCGCACCCTGCGTTGTACAATACTTGCTGGACACGCGTAGTGAACTTGTGCTATTGTAAAGGACCTTGAGACCCTAGTGGTTGTCGAGGACGCACATGGTATTCGGGGTAGTGATGATTGTGATGTTTATGATAGACCCCACTAAGATGACATACGATGTTAAAACAATGTTTGTGAGATTCCGAGGAAGTAATCTTTTAAAGTAGAGGAGAATTGTAACAACCCGAATTTATGTACTAGTATCAATTAAATTAGATAAGTAATGGAAATATATTCTTTAAATATATTTAGTATGTTATGCTCCAATTATACATGAATTAGATCAATGTATGAAGAATTAAGAAATTAATTTACTTATACTCTAACACCATACATAAATAGAAGTTATCCTTTTTATTAAGAAGTTTGAGGATATACATTTAAATGTGTTATTAATTTATGTTGAAGAAATAAAATGAAATTAAGTAATTATAGTTGAAGATTTACTAAAATTTAAACCTAACTACAAGGACTAAAAGTGTAAGTTAGAAGAGAAAAAGTGTAAATTCAATTGAATTGAATTTATGGACAAATACTCAAACAAAAGAAATTTGGTCACTTTATGCAAATAATTAATCACTCGAGAATACTTTTAAATAAAATAAACAAACGTGTTTTCTATTAATAATATTAAATTTAAATATCGTCGGCAGAAGGTATTATAAATATATTCAACCGATTAAAACACTTCTAAAATTCTCTCAAATCAGTTCTAAGGTAAATCTAAGTATTTCAAGGGTTGTGATTCGTTTGGTGGTACTAGAAGTCATTTAGTTCGAGTTCTAGACGATCCGTAAGCATTATTCGTCATTTCAAGATCGTGTATTTCATTATGTGGACCGAGGTGAGTTCAGTTATTTTACAAAACCGAGCACGAAGAGAAAATCCATTTTGATTATTATAAATGATTTTTAATGACATATCTCTATATATACTTGTTTATGATATATTAAAGAATGTTGTGATTCATGCTATTTTATTATGACGAAATGCGATTGATATATATACGATGATTATGATGCATGCATATTTATATACAAATTTATGATGTGATGAACATGATAAAAATTGATAATATAATTATGATGACTTGGGAGGGGGTAGACGTACCCATCGATGTAACGATAATGCCTAGTAGGATGTATATGCCTTCTAGGATATGCTAGTAGTGATGTTTAGTTACCGGGTTTTCTAGATAACTTTGGTAACACGTGGCATATTCGTACACTCGAGTGATGTGTGGCCGATGGTAGGGTCATGTGCAAAATATCACGTTGGTAAAAGGAGGGTATGTCATTGTTATTGGGGGTACCGTTTGTACTTTTACTTAAACGACTTATGTCAGAGTAGCTATAGCGGACGGATCTTAGAAGTACGCGTACAAGTGGGAGTCGCACCCTGCGTTGTACAATACTTGCTGGACACGCGTAGTGAACTTGTGCTATTGTATAGGACCTTGAGACCCTAGTGGTTGTCGAGGACGCACATGGTATTCGGGGTAGTGATGATTGTGATGTTTATGATAGACCCCACTAAGATGACATACGATGTTAAAACAATGTTTGTGAGATTCCGAGGAAGTAATCTTTTAAAGTAGAGGAGAATTGTAACAACCCGAATTTATATACTAGTATCAATTAAATTAGATAAGTAATGGAAATATATTATTTAAATATATTTAGTATGTTGTGCTCCAATTATACATGAATTAGATTAATGTATGAAGAATTAAGAAATTAATTTACATATACTCTAACGCGATACATAAATAGAAGTTATCCTTTTTATTAAGAAGTTTGAGGATATACATTTAAATGTGTTATTAATTTATGTTGAAGAAATAAAATGAAATTAAGTAATTATAGTTGAAGATTTAATAAAATTTAAACCTAACTACAAGGACTAAAAGTGTAAGTTAGAAGAGAAAAAGTGTAAATTCAATTGAATTGAATTTACGGACAAATACTCAAACAAAAGAAATTTGGTCACTTTATGCTAATATTTAATCACTCGAGAATACTTTTAAATAAAATAAACAAACGCGTTTTCTATTAATAATATTAAATTTTAATATCGTATTATAAATATGTTCAACCGATTAAAACACTTCTAAAATTCTCTCAAATCAGTTCTAAGGTATATCTAAGTATTTCAAGGGTTGTGATTCGTTTGGTGGTACTAGAAGTCATTTAGTTCGAGTTCTAGACGATCCGTAAGCATTATTCGTCATTTCAAGATCGTGTATTTCATTATGTGGACTGAGGTGAGTTTAGTTATTTTACAAAACCGAGCACGAAGACAAAATCCATTTTGATTATTATAAATGATTTTTAATGACATATCTCTATATATACTTGTTTATGATATATTAAAGAATGTTGTGATTCATGCTATTTTATTATGACGAAATGCGATTGATATGTATACGATGATTATGATGCATGCATATTTATATACAAATTTATGATGTGATGAACATGATAAAAATTGATAATATAATTATGATGACTTGGGAGTGGGTAGACGTACCCCGCGATGTAACGATAATGCCTAGTAGGATGTATATGCCTTCTAGGATATGCTAGTAGTGATGTTTAGTTACCGGGTTTTCTAGATAACTTTGGTAACACGTGGCATATTCGTACACTCGAGTGATATGTGGCCGATGGTAGGGTCATGTGCAAAATATCACGTTGGTAAAAGGAGGGTATGTCATTGTTATTGGGGTACCGTTTGTACTTTTACTTAAACGACTTATGTCAGAGTAGCTATAGCGGACGGATCTTAGAAGTACGCGTACAAGTGGGAGTCGCAATTGCTGGACACGCGTAGTGAACTTGTGCTATTGTAAAGTACCTTGAGACCCTAAAGGTTGTCGAGGACGCACATGGTATTCGGGGTAGTGATGATTGTGATGTTTATGATAGACCCCACTAAGATGACATACGATGTTAAAACAATGTTTGTGAGATTCCGAGGAAGTAATCTTTTAAAGTAGAGGAGAATTGTAACAACCTGAATTTATATACTAGTATCAATTAAATTAGATAAGTAATGGAAATATATTATTTAAATATATTTAGTATGTTGTGCTCCAATTATACATGAATTAGATTAATGTATGAAGAATTAAGAAATTAATTTACATATACTCTAACGCGATACATAAATAGAAGTTATCCTTTTTATTAAGAAGTATGAGGATATACATTTAAATGTGTTATTAATTTATGTTGAAGAAATAAAATGAAATTAAGTAATTATAGTTGAAGATTTAATAAAATTTAAACCTAACTACAAGGACTAAAAGTGTAAGTTAGAAGAGAAAAAGTGTAAATTCAATTGAATTGAATTTACGGACAAATACTCAAACAAAAGAAATTTGGTCACTTTATGCAAATAATTAATCACTAGAGAATACTTTTAAATAAAATAAACAAACGCGTTTTCTATTAATAATATTAAATTTAAATATCGTCGGCAGAAGGTATTATAAATATGTTCAACCGATTAAAACACTTCTAAAATTCTCTCAAATCAGTTCTAAGGTAAATCTAAGTATTTCAAGGGTTGTGATTCGTTTGGTGGTACTAGAAGTCATTTAGTTCGAGTTCTAGACGATCCGTAAGCATTATTCGTCATTTCAAGATCGTGTATTTCATTATGTGGACCGAGGTGAGTTCAGTTATTTTACAAAACCGAGCACGAAGAGAAAATCCATTTTGATTATTATAAATGATTTTTAATGACATATCTCTATATATACTTGTTTATGATATATTAAAGAATGTTGTGATTCATGCTATTTTATTATGACGAAATGCGATTGATATATATACGATGATTATGATGCATGCATATTTATATACAAATTTATGATGTGATGAACATGATAAAAATTGATAATATAATTATGATGACTTGGGAGGGGGTAGACGTACCCATCGATGTAACGATAATGCCTAGTAGGATGTATATGCCTTCTAGGATATGCTAGTAGTGATGTTTAGTTACCGGGTTTTCTAGATAACTTTGGTAACACGTGGCATATTCGTACACTCGAGTGATGTGTGGCCGATGGTAGGGTCATGTGCAAAATATCACGTTGGTAAAAGGAGGGTATGTCATTGTTATTGGGGGTACCGTTTGTACTTTTACTTAAACGACTTATGTCAGAGTAGCTATAGCGGACGGATCTTAGAAGTACGCGTACAAGTGGGAGTCGCACCCTGCGTTGTACAATACTTGCTGGACACGCGTAGTGAACTTGTGCTATTGTATAGGACCTTGAGACCCTAGTGGTTGTCGAGGACGCACATGGTATTCGGGGTAGTGATGATTGTGATGTTTATGATAGACCCCACTAAGATGACATACGATGTTAAAACAATGTTTGTGAGATTCCGAGGAAGTAATCTTTTAAAGTAGAGGAGAATTGTAACAACCTGAATTTATATACTAGTATCAATTAAATTAGATAAGTAATGGAAATATATTATTTAAATATATTTAGTATGTTGTGCTCCAATTATACATGAATTAGATTAATGTATGAAGAATTAAGAAATTAATTTACATATACTCTAACGCGATACATAAATAGAAGTTATCCTTTTTATTAAGAAGTTTGAGGATATACATTTAAATGTGTTATTAATTTATGTTGAAGAAATAAAATGAAATTAAGTAATTATAGTTGAAGATTTAATAAAATTTAAACCTAACTACAAGGACTAAAAGTGTAAGTTAGAAGAGAAAAAGTGTAAATTCAATTGAATTGAATTTACGGACAAATACTCAAACAAAAGAAATTTGGTCACTTTATGCAAATAATTAATCACTAGAGAATACTTTTAAATAAAATAAACAAACGCGTTTTCTATTAATAATATTAAATTTAAATATCGTCGGCAGAATATTCGCATAAATTTATAGTGTTGTCGAAATAACTGATTATAATGTTTCATTAGTCCAGTTTAACTGATTCTTTCTAAAATCATTATATAATAACTACATATTAACGTTGATTTGGAATCATCATGACTAGGTAAGTAAAACTTACCTACTCATGACGCTAGTAATACAAAATCATTACAATACTGAATTCATAAAGTAAGGAAAGATGATACCAGGGTATATTACACGAGTTTGGAGTTACCAACAACTCCTGGACAGCGTAACGACTTCTTACAGCGACGGAATATTGAAACGGTACTTGAACAGCGATTACAACGACTTCTAAATCTAAATTGACATAACTTAGGCTACAAAATACGTATAGAAATGATTTCTGGACCGAAATATAGAGTATTCCTTCCCTTCTTGGTGTACTGGAATGAGCAGAATCGAGGGGTATTTATAGGGGTGGAATTGGCCTCAACGCAGCGCGTTGATGTATTGGAAAACGGCGCGTTCCAGCGTATCTTCATTTCAGCGACGCCTTGACTTTGGTTACCGAGAGCTGCGACGCGTGGTTTGCTACAGTAACCATAACTTTTGAGAAATTTCGTGCCGAACTTTTGCCATCTTTTAAGGGGCCAACGCGATGCGTTGCATTACGCCAACGCGGTGCGTTGGGTGGTTTTCTGTTTGGTGTTCAGTTTTTCGCGGTCTTTTCCTTTGTTCACCTGTTTTATCCATTTTCTTGCAATATTTTCCTGAAATAACCAATTCTAAAATAACAGAGCATTTAAAGTTCATTTTGGTTATAATTATTGAATATGAGATATTATTATTGATTGATGAAAAGATTACAACAAAAAACAAATATATATAGGAGAACATTAGAGATAATAATCTATTGAGAACCGATGTGGTACACCATTCGATGAAGCCCATTAATACGCCCCCACAGTTTGAGCGGTAGGAAGACAAACGATCAAACTGGTCATGAAGTCAAGAAATAATGAAGACAATAGACCCTTGGTGAAAATGTCCGCATACTGATATCACTACTACACAATAGACAATGGAGACCCCTTTATGAGGACCGGTTCATCAAAAAACGGGTCTTCATGTTGTTGGTGTTACAAAAGGCAGCTATGGGAACTAGTTTTTTAATAAAAAACCGGTCCAGATAAGTAAAAATCATGGAAACCGGTTCTTTACTTAAAAACCGGTCTCTATATACTATAATAAAGACATGTTTTAAATTAACAACCGGTCTTCATGACTTTTATTCATATAAAACGGGTTTTATTAAAGAACAGGTTTCCACGAGAAGATTTTCAAACACAATGCATGTAAAATTTTTATAAAGAAAGGGAAAACGAGGGGAAGTAAAATTTTCAACTCGACCCCTCCAGTAATTTTCGTTTCCCGCTACATATTTCCTCTTCCCATCTTCAAACACTCCCTCCCAATCCAAGGCTCCAATCGGTCTAATATAGTGATTTCCGCTACCCTTCTCTCCTTTGATCTTATTAACACCACCGTCCACCTTCTTATGTTCTAATCAACCACCATTCCCCGTTCCATACACAACTTACCTTAGTATCCATGGTATAATAGGGATAAAAAAGAACCCTAGGCCGTTTTTCAGTTCCCAACTTCCCCTGTCATCACTTTTCTTGCCCTCTTGTGTGCGAAGTATGAAGTCAGGAATCAAATCATAGATCTGCCAATTGGATTAATATATCTGCGAATCGAAGAGTTCAGATCTTCTTGTTCTTCATCAATCGACCTACTCCATCCACCGAAGACTCGTGAACTCCCGAAGTTTGAAATCGTGAATCGAAGCTTTCTGCATCCGTTAATCGAGCATAATCGAAGCTTTTTCCCCTGTTCTTAATCAGATCGAGCATATTTGTTCTCTTGTTCATCAAATCGCTCCATTTTTCAAAGAGTAAGCTTTTTTCAAGCCCTAACGCCTATTTCTTGAATTGAGCAGAAAATTAATATTTTTAATTATGATTTGACAGCGCCTTGAGCAGAACCTATATTGTTCATACGAGCAATGAAGATTGGTATTATAATGATTTACTACATTGACATTGCGGGTCATCAAATTTTAAGAATTCATGTGCTGTAAACTTGTAACAGATATTCCTTTCATTGGAGGGATTTATGCGTGACTATTTCTCTTAGGTACTACACTTTGAACTTTATGAAATGAGATATAAATGTTCAAGAAAATATATATGCTGTGTTAGCTCATGATCATCTCAATTAAGTATTTAAGCTCTCTTGATGACCAAAATTTGCCGTTGCAAAATTTTATTTAGTTAAATTTTAGTCGAGTCGAGGTCAAGAGTGTCGATTGCTTCATTGAGTCAAGCTCGAGCTTGAAAATTGAAGCTCGATGTGAGTTTCAAGCATCTAGTTTTGAAACCAAACTCGAGCTTGGCATTGTATCGGCTCAGCTTGATTACACCCCTAATTGCTATAGTTAACCAAATCTACTTATAGTCGGGCTTCAAAATTATCTCTACTTTTGCTGTTGGATCCTTGGTGTCTAAAGTGTACTTTTCCACGAGGAAGTATATGTTATTTAAGCTTAGTAAACTTGATAATAGATTTTTTATTGTTCAGTAGTTCACTGCTGTGTGTGAAAATTCTCTTGGAATTGAAGTGGTAATTAATCATCATTTATAAAGCTTCTACATTTAAATGGTAAATTATACCAAGATGATTAGTGAACTTTGTTCAATGTCAACTACTTGATGAAATCAAGATCATTCAAGATCTTTACCACTTCCTAATTATACTGTCATTACATCATGTAATTTTTGTATTCTCAATACCTAATAGAAAAGTAAGAAGAGAAACAAGTACCTATAATTTCCTTCACTATGTTGTGCTATGATAATAAGCAACAATGATTAGTTGTTCAGAGACTTATTATATTAACATGGTTCCATCACAAGGCTCATGCTTAATTTACCTACCTCATTTCAGTTTCTATATAAGCAAGCTAAAGACATATTAAGTACCTACTTTCGTTGAATTTAATTAGCTTTGTGTAAATTAGGCTAATTAACAGTAGAAGTATTATACTAATATACATACAAAAGCTAATTGATCTGTCAACTGTGGTGTGTGGTTTGTGCAGTGTGTGACATTTGTGCGAGGGTAGTGGACTGAGGGGCAATGGCTAACAGGAGCCTAATAACAGTGATAATCTGGTATGCCATTCATCTTGATGAATTCTCAGTCAGGTTTTCTTTTTTACTAGATACTCTTCTTTGACATTAAATCATTAATGTTTTGTATGATTAGAAATGTGTTTCTTCCCTTTTGCAATTGTTAGCTATTAGGCATTCGGAAGCAAGGTTTGGAAACTATTACATTAAGTAGACAACCTTTTAGTTTAACAATTTTTTATACTTAATACTCTAAATGGTTGCAGGTTTCAACCAGCGAAGTAATGTAACTCCACTCTCAACAACCCTCAAGTCCCTGGTGGATTAATGCAATCAAGAGATCTCTAATAATTTATTTTGTAGATAGCTCAATTATAATAAAACATTATCCGGGTGTTGTATAGGTAGATTATTATTTGTAACATTCATACTTATAATTTATTGTTTTGGGATTTTTTGGTTAAATTCTATAAAATTGTCTAATTTATTGTTTTTTTTAGTTTTGTGGTCATTAATAATATGGAAATTGTAGGTAAAAATGAAATTTAGTTTAATAATAAAATTAAAAATTAATTAAAAAGGCATAAAGACCATTTTTTTTATCATGGAGACGGGTTTTTATGTAATAACCGGTCTTTATATTCAATTTAATTTAATAATAAAATAAATATTTTATAATACAATTAAAACATGGAGACCGGTTATTACATAGAAACTGGTCTCCATAATTTATTATGAAGACCGGTTTTTGTGTAATAAACGGTCTTTATGTCATGTTAACCGGTCTCCATGTGTTTTCTGATAGAGACCACCCCCAATAGAGACCTATTTCAAAACCGGTCTCCATGACTATAATAACCGGTCCCCATTACTTCTTTTGTAGTAGTGTATTGAGATGGAACATGAAGAACACGAATCTGACCATTCGCCACTTTATCACGAACAAAGTGGATGTCAATTTCAACATGTTTCGTACGCTGATGATTAACCGGATTTGAGGACATGTAAACAGCATTAATATTGTCACAATAGACAATGGTCGCCTTTGGCAAAGGCGTGTGAAGCTCGCGAAGAAGATTGCAAAGCCAAGCAATCTCAGCAACAGCATTGGCAACTCCCGCCTCGGCACTAGATCGAGACACGGTGTGTTGACGCTTGGATGACCATGACAGTAAATTGTTACCCAAGAAAACACAATACCCGGACGTGGAGCGCCGAGTCGTAGGGCAACCACCCCAATCAGCATCCGAATAAGCCACCAGCGAGGAACCCGTAGAGCGGTATAATTGTAACCCAAACTATAGAGTGCCGCGAATATACCGTAGAATGCGTTTGAGAGCTGCCAGATGAGGCTCCCGTGGGTCATGCATAAACAAGCATATTTGTTGAACTGCATATGTAATATCGGGTCTAGTAAATGTGAGATACTGCAGGGCACCCGCTAGACTACGATAAAGCATGGGCTCCGAAACCGGAGGACCATCATGTCCAAGTTTAGAATCAACATCAACCGGGGTTTTAGAGGGGTTGCAATTTACCATGTTGGCCCATTCAAGAATTTCTGAAGCATACTGACTTTGCGAAAGAAATAACCCGTCAACATTGCGTGTAACAGAAATACCCAAAAAATAATTAAGAGAGCCGAGATCGGTCATTGCAAACTCATTTCGAAGAGATGCAATAAAGCGCTGCAAGAGAGACTCAGATGAAGCAGTTAGGACAATATCATCGACATAGAGTAGCAGATAAGAAGTATCACCAGCATGGTTATAAATGAAAAGAGACGTATCGCATTTGCTGTGTTGAAACCCAATGGTGAGAGCATGTTGAGCAAATCGTTGGAACCATGCATGAGAAGCCTGTTTCAGGCCATATAGGGATTTGCGCAAAAGGCACACATGATCGGGATGATCCTGATTCACAAAGACAGGATGCATATAAACTGTTTCATTAGGTGTGCCATGAAGAAAAGCATTTTTCACATCAAGCTGATGAACAAGCCAACCTCGAGTAATAGCAAGACTTAAAACGTTCCGAATTGTAGCTGGCTTGACTACCGGACTAAAGGTATCATCGCAATCAACCCCAAGCTGTTGGCTTCTACCATTTGCCACCAGACGAGCCTTATACCTGCTCAAAGATCCATCTGCATTGAATTTGTGTCTAAATAGCCACATGGAACGCACAATGTTAGTATCACCGGTCTCGGGACAAGATCCCAAGTCCCATTTTTAATTAAAGCAGTTTATTCTTCTTGCATAGCGTGTAACCAATTTGGATCGGTTTGAGCTTGGGTATGAGAGCGAGGAATAGGAGAGATAGTGGTGGTATGAAGATTAAGGCGTTGTGTAGGTTTGTGTATGCCTACACGGGATCGCGTGATCATGGGGTGAGTCGAGGAGGTAGAGCCATTCGGTTAGGTGGTGTGTAGAAATTGGCACATAGCACCGAAACGACACGAGCCACGCGCAAAGTTGCGACAAGCTAGGGTGTTGGTATTATTTGTTCGGGGTTTGGAGGATTGAGCCACCATAACATGAGATGGTGTAACACCCAAGGTTCGAAAATCCTTATATTTAATAATTAAATAGGAAGTGATACAATTGCGTTATGAATTACCGTTATGAGATTAGATGTTATTATAAAACTAGAGGGGTTAAAACCGCTAAAATATAAGTATTACAAGTCTAGGGACCAAAATGTTAATAGGCCATACTTATATATATATATATATATATATATAGTGAAAAGTTCATTTGAGAACCGTTTTTATCACGAGAACTGCAAGAACCAATCTTAGCCGTTCAATTCCCCCTCCTTTAATTGGATTGCCCACCCATGAATTCCTTACATGCACCCTGCCACACTCAATCCCCCCACGCTCTTCATCCATGAATTCCATTATCCAAAATCAGCGGCTAAGATTGGTTCTCGCAGTTCTCGCAATAAAAACGGTTCTTAAATGAACCTTCCCCTATATATATATATATATATATATATATATATATATATATATATATATATATATATGATCAACTTTGACCTTCTTGAGTCAAAGTATCACAATTTCTAAATAAACACAGTAGCTCTATTGTTCTCTGGTGAATCTAAGAACCAAAAACACAGCTACAACTTCAGTGTTACAAACATCCAATCCAACCTTGCTTGTTAAGGTATGAATAGACTCTTATTCTTGAGGTTTTATGGGTTTAAATGCATGATTCTATGGTGGATCATGTTAGAAGTGTTTATAGATCATTAGATTATGTTTCTTTATCATAAGGGGTGTAGGAAAACACTCCTAGCATGTTTTCCTTGAGTTTTTACGAATTTATAGCGAAAATCTGACAGTTTTTGGATGAACTGTCGGAATGTCTGTTAGATACACGGCCCATGTAGAGGTACACGGCCCGTGTAGTATGAACTTGCGGATTTTGAAACTGTCGGATTGTCAAAGGCGGTCATAAGGCCATGTAGGGTTACATGGTCGTGTAGAACATGAGGTACACGGCCCGTGTACAGAACACGGCCCGTGTACAGAACACGGCCCGTGTAGTATGACTAGATGACACTGGCCATGTAGCCAGCATAGGTCGTGTAGTATGAGGGACACGGCCCGTGTAGAGATACACGGCCCGTGTAGGCCCTATTTCACATCAGTATTCAAGTGTTATAACACTTTATCATATTATTCATATAGGACGGTGATTGAATTACTTATCTGAGTTATCATTACATTTCATAAATATCATAAGGTGAGTCTTCTAGACTATTAATCATATCTGCAGCATGTATGCTATCATAACAGATTATAACATGTAATGTTATTCATATGTGTATATACCAAATTGCTATGTGCAGTAAGGTTCAAAGGTGATACAAAACTGTTACAAAGGTGGTTGCCCTGGGTCTAGAACCCGTGGTTAGCAATGATTATCTGACATACGTGTATTATCTTTATATGATTCTATACGTGTGTTTATATGTTTTTAGTTTGGAATACTCACTAAGCTCTCGTAGCTTATCAGATACTGCTTTTTAAGCTTTTGCAGAACGCGGCAAGGATAAGGGCAAGCCTCCTGTTTGACTACATTTTGGGTTAATCTTTTGAAACATTTTTAACGCCCAGTTCTGTAAATATTTAACTTTTAAAGTACACTAAGTATGTACTCTTGTATATATATCTTTTGGCAGTACTCTGGTTTTGAAGTAAAATGCTTCCGCGTACGTTTTAAACTAAATGTTCATTTTACTTAATGAATTTTATATACCATAGTGGTTATTTTAAAATTTGAGGCGTTACAACTTGGTATCAGAGCCACAGTTTGAGAGATCTGGATTGTGTGAAGCACAGTCTGGACTTGAACCATGGTTTTGAAAATTTTTGTTAAACTGGAGGCTTGTTACTTGCAGCTTAATTAGTATACTAACAATTGTTATTTATTATGTGTGTTACATGAGGATTATAAATGAATACTCAAGTAGTTAAAGATTGATATGTTATATGCAGAATCTTTATGAACTATATAATTATGTTACATTGCATAGACGATACTTGGCCTAATCCTGTGAATCGAGACTTTTTGTGATAAAGTTAAGATCGAACGTGTGTAATGTGTTTAGAATAATATAGGGCCCATATTATTACAGACACATGATACATGTTAGAACTTAATGTAATCATGAAGATTCTTGTGAATCGGGTGAGGGGTACTTGTAAGAAGATAGTATACCTGAGAATATAATTATAACTAGAATGCCTTAGTATGCTCAGAAATACTTTGGAATAAGAGATAAGGTATATTGAATTGATAGATGCATGAGTGTATTATTGTTAGAGGATGGTGTGATAGAGCTACCTATTTACCTTAACGCTTTATCTATACTATCAGGATGGTTAATACAAGAGGATCTCTCGCAGCAAATAGGCCTGAGGGTGGTCCTAATCGTAGACCCGAAGGCGTAGAAACTAGTGTTACTGGTGAACAGGTTCCTGTTAGAGCCCAACCAAATGTGAATGAGAGGATGGTAGAACCTACAGTACAAGAGACCGTTGCCCGGGAGATTGGCAAGGCGTTGGAACAAAGTATTCCTTTTATTGTTACACAAGTAGTAGGGCAAATGAAGGATCAGAATCAAGCTATGATCACACAAGAACTTGCAACAAGGTTTGATGCGGGTGGTGAAGGATTTAATCCTCAACCACAAGTCATTATTCGTGATGCTCCAAAGGTGTGTTCATTCAGAGATTTTTCAGCATGTCAAACCCCGTTGTTCCATGGGTCTACGGATCCGGTTATAAGTCACAGGTGGATCTCTGAAATAGAGGGTGCATTCCATACATGTTCTTGTGCACCTGAGTTTAAAGTAAGGTATGCAACCAATCAGATGCGCGGTGCGGCAAAGAATTGGTGGGATATGAAGATTAAACAGAGGGGTTAGGCCGGGATTGAAGCTATGACCTGAGAGGAATTCAAGGAGTTGGTTATCGAACAGTTTGTTCCTCAATCTGAGATAGATAGGATTGTGGATGAATTTCATAGGTTGAAACAAAAGACAGAGACGGTTCTTGAGATCAATGAAAAATTCTTGGAACAAGCACGTATTTGTCCAGATTATGTGGCGAATGAGAAAATGAAGATGTACCGGTACATGATGGTACTCAAACCTAATAGCAGAGAATTTATTGATGCAAGTAAACACCAGACAGTAAAGTCCATGATGGATGCAGCCAGAGCAAGGGAGTTAGAGTTGGAGAGGCAAGACAAAGAGAGGAAGTCTGTGGAGAAAGCTACACCCGTTTATAAGAAACAAAAGGTTGAACAGTTTGAGAAGAAAGGGGTGCAGAAAACCTACCCAGTTTGCCCGACTTGCAAGAAACATCACATGGGGGAATGCCAATATGGTCCTCCCACGTGTTACAAATGTGGGAAGTCGGGTCACGCAGGAAAAGATTGTAGAATGCCACTGCGTGTGTGTTTTAACTATTATCAGCCGGGCCATCAGAAGTCAGAGTGCCTGAAGTTATCTTCAAATGCATCGTCTGCAGGATTCAAACCTACTCCAGCCTTACCTCCACCACGAAGTTCAGGAACAAAGGAAGTGGAGAAAGAGGATGTCCAGAAACCCAAAGGGAGAGCTTTTCAGCTTACAGCTGAGGAAGCTAAAACCGAACCTGACGTAGTTACAGGTACATATCTTGTCAACAATTTGCCTGCTCTTGTGCTATTTTATTCTGGTGCCAGTAAATCCTTCGTATCTGTTTCTTTCTGCAAAGAATTTCAATCATATATGTGAAAAGCTAGATTCTCCTCTTGAAGTTGAAATAGCTGATGGTAAATCAGTAATTGTATCAGATGTGTATAAACGTAATGTGCTAGAAATAGATAGAGTTAGATTTCCTATAGAACTTATACCCATGACTATGAGAGAATTCCAAGTAGTAGTTGGAATGAATTGGTTAAGCTATAACCAGGCTACCATTATGTGTGGGCAAAAAGTGATACGAGTTCGTACCCCAAGTGGGGAAGAACTATCTATATGTGGTGATAATAAAAAGGGAAAGGTGTTCGGTGTCAAAAGCTCGAAAATATTTGCAGCATGGGTATACAACTTTCTTAGCTCATGTGATAGATACAAAGTTAGAAAAGAGACAAGCGAGTCTTGAGGATGTGAAAACAGTATGTGAGTATCCTGATGTCTTTCCTGAAGACTTACCGGGGGTACCGCTAGATAGACTGGTTGAATTCAGAATCGATTTAGTACCGGGAGCTTCGCCAGTTGCAAGGGCTCCGTACAGACTTGCTCCACCAGAGATGCAGGAATTAATGAAGCAACTTCAGGAACTGCTAGACAAAGGGTTTATTAGACCCAGTAGTTCACCCTGGGGTGCTCCAATGCTGTTTGTCAAAAAGAAGGATGGTACTTTTCGTATGTGCATTGATTACCGTGAACTTAATAAAGTGACCATCAAGAACAAATATCCTTTACTCAGAATAGACGACTTGTTCGATCAGTTACAAGGAGCATCGTGGTTCTCAAAAATTGACTTAAGGTCGGGGTATCATTAGTTAAAGAGCAAGAAAGAAGATATTCCTAAAACCGCGTTCAGAACTCGATACGGGCATTTTGAGTTTGTGGTGATGCCGTTTGGTCTTACGAATGCACCAGCAACATTTATGGATCTGATGAAGAGAGTTTGTAGACCAATGTTAGACAAATCAGTGATTGTGTTTATTGACGATATCCTTATTTATTCAAAGAATCCGGTGGATCATGAGAAACATCTCAAGGAGGTTTTGGAAACTTTGAGGAGAGAACGGTTATATGCCAAATTCTCTAAATGTGAATTTTGGATTCAGGAAGTGTATGATTAATCAAAGCGGAATCAAAGTGGATCCTGCAAAGGTAGATGCTGTGATGAAGTGGGAACCACCTAAGAACCCTACGGAAATTCGTAGTTTTCTAGGATTGGCAGGTTATTACAGGAGGTTTATTCAGAATTTTTCAAAAACTGCCGTTCCTTTGACACAACTGACGAAAAAGAATGCTGAATTTGTGTGGGGAAGTGAGCAACAGTCTGCCTTCTCAACTCTCAAAAAGAAGTTATGTGAGGCACCAGTTCTTGCATTACTTGAAGGGGTTGAAGATATGGTGGTATTTTGTGATGCTTCATATCGTGGATTGGGTTGTGTATTGATGCAGAGAGGTAGAGTTATTGTTTATGCTTCATGGCAGTTGAAGCCACATGAAAGTAATTACCCAACACATGATTTGGAGTTGGCAGCGGTGGTGTTTGCACTTAAGATTTGGAGACACAATCTATATGGTGTGCGATTTGCTATTTACACTGATCATGAAAGTTTAAAATATTTCAAGGATCAGAAGAGTCTCAACATGAGGCAAAGGCGTTGGTTGGAATTATTAAAAGATTATGATTGTGATGTTCTTTACCATCCAGGAAAAGCAAATGTGGTAGCTGACGCTTTAAGCAGAAAGTCAGGAACAGTTCTAGTGAAGAATCAAACTTTAAAATGACTGTTACTACGCCTATTATTGATGTGATACGAACGGCTCAGCTTGAAGCAATCAAAGATAAGAATCATAACTCTGAGCGAATAAAAGGGCAGGTGGCCTATCTTACTAAAGACGATCGTGATATTTGGACCCGTTATGGTCATATTTGGGTACCGATTTATGGTGACACACGTCAGATACTTCTTAGTGAAGCTTATAAATCCAGATTTTCTATTCATCCAAGAGCTACAAAAATGTATAAGGATCTAAAAGTTGATTATTGGTGGCCAGGCATGAAACCTGATGTAGCAAAGTATGTGGAAAAGTGCCTTACGTGCTTACAAGTGAAAGCTGAACATCAGAAACCTCACGGGAAGTTACAGCCCTTGGAAATTCCAGTTTGGAAATAGGAAAACATTACAATGGACCTGATTACCAAATTACCCAAAACCCCACGTGGTTATGATGCAATATGGGTAATTGTAGACAGGTTAACTAAAAGTGCTCATTTTATTCCCATCAAGGAGACTTATCCTTCAGAAAGATTGGCAGATATATATGTGAAAGAGATTGTGACTCGTCATGGCGTGCCAGTTTCTATTGTATCAGACAGAGACACAAGATTTACTTCTAGGTTCTGGAGTAAATTTCACGAAGATCTTGGAACTAGACTACATCTCAGCACAGCATATCATCCTCAGACTGGTGATCAGAGTGAAAGAACTATTCAAACCTTAGAGGACATGCTGCGAGCATGTGTTATAGATTTTGGGGGAGCTGGGATTCTTATTTACCCTTAGCAGAGTTTTCATACAACAACAGCTATCATTCCAGTATTGGGATGCCACCGTATGAAATGCTATATGGTAGGAAGTGCAGAACTCCGGTATGCTGGGGTGAAGTGGGTCAGAAAGAGTTGGGTAGTACAGAATTGGTATAGCGAACCACTGAACAAATACAAATTACCAGAAATAGATGGCTTACTGCCCAAAGTAGACAAAAGAGTTATGCAGATAAACGTAGATCACCACTTGAGTTTCAGGTACGTGTTGTTAAAAGTGTCGCCGTGGAAAGGCGTAATCAGATTCAGAAAGAGAGGGAAACTCAGTTCAAGGTTTATTGGACCGTTCAAAATTATTGCTCGTGTGGGAAAGGTTACCTACAGATTAGAATTACAAGATGAATTGTCGCAGATTCATAACACCTTCCATGTTTCACACCTCAGAAAATGTCTAGCAGACGAGTCTACAGTTGTACCATTGGAAAATGTTACTATTGATGCTAAACTGAACTATGTGGAGCAACCTATAGCTATATTGGAGAGAAAGATCAAGACCCTACGTAATAAACAGATTGGACTGGTTAAAGTTCAATGGAAACACAGAAAGGGCTCAGACTTTACATGGGAGCCTGAACAGGAGATGATGCAGAACTATCCAGAACTCTTCAACAGCTGATTTCGAGGACGAAATCATTTCAAGTGGGGAAAAGTTGTAACACCCAAGGTTCAAAAATCCTTATATTTAATAATTAAATAGGAAGTGATACAATTGCATTATAAATTACCGTTATGAGATTAGATGTTATTATAAAACTAGAGGGGTTAAAACCGCCAAAATATAAGTATTACAAGTCTAGGGACCAAAATGTTAATAGGCCATACTTATATATATATATATATATATGATCAACTTTGACCTTCTTGAGTCAAAGTATCACAATTTCTAAATAAACACAGCAGCTCTATTGTTCTATGGTAAATCTAAGAACCAAAAACACAACTACAACTTCAGTGTTACAAACATCCAATCCAACCTTGCTTGTTAAGGTATGAATAGACTCTTGTTCTTGAGGTTTTATGGGTTTAAATGCATGATTCTATGGTGAATCATGTTAGAAGTGTTTATAGATCATTAGATTATGTTTCTTTATCATAAGGGGTGTAGGAAAACACTCCTAGCATGTTTTCCTTGAGTTTTTACGAATTTATAGCAAAAATCCGACAGTTTTTGAATGAACTGTCGGAATGTCTGTTAGATACACGGCCCGTGTAGAGGTACACGGCCCTTGTAGTATGAACTTGCGGATTTTGAAACTGTCGGATTGTCAAAGGCGGTCATAAGGCCATGTAGGGTTACATGGTCGTGTAGAACATGAGGTACACGGCCCGTGTACAGAACACGGACTGTGTAGTATGACTAGATGACACTAGCCATGTAGCCAGCATAGGTCGTGTAGTATGAGGGACACAGCCCGTGTAGAGATACACGGCCCGTGTAGGCCCTATTTCACATCAATATTCAAGTGTTATAACACTTTATCATATTATTCATATAGGACGGTGATTGAATTACTTATCTGAGTTATCATTACATTTCATAAATATCATAAGATGAGTCTTCTAGACTATTAATCATATCTGCAACATGTATGATATCATAACAGATTATAACATGTAATGTTATTCATATGTGTATATACCGAACTGCTATGTGCAGTAAGGTTCAAAGGTGATACAGTACTTACAAAGGTGGCTGCCCTGGGTCTAGAACCAGTGGTTAGCAATGATTATCTGACATATGTGTGTTATCTTTATATGATTCTATACGTGTGTTTATATGTTTTTAGTTTGAAATACTCACTAAGCTCTCGTAGCTTATCAGATACTGCTTTTTAATCTTTTGCAAAACGCGGCAAGGATAAGGGCAAGGCTCCTGTTTGACTACATTTTGGGTTAATCTTTTGAAACAATTTTAACGCCCAATTCTGTAAATATTTAACTTTTAAAGTACACTAAGTATGTACTCTTGTATATATATCTTTTGGCAGTACTCTGGTTTTGTAGTAAAATGCTTCCGCGTACGTTTTAAACCAAATGTTCATTTTACTTAATGAATTTTATATACCATAGTGGTTATTTTAAAATTTGGGGCGTTACAGATGGACTAGGGTTGTGATGGGTAGTTTTGTCATGTTCTTGATTTAATTCTTCAAGAACAAGCATGGATTTTGTTTCAAGAAACGTGGGTAAAGGTTTGCTATGGCGGATAATGGTAACAACGTTCGAAAATTTACCTTTTAAACCATTAATGGCATGGGTCACGAGGGTTTTATCCGGGACCGGTTCACCAATATTAGAAAGAAGATTAGCCATTACCTTGATTTTGCTAAAGTAAGCGCCAATAGATAAATCACCAATGTCAAGATTCCGAAGTTCGTTAACAAGCTGGATTGCCCGTGTTTCTTTGTTGTCGCGGAAGTGAGTTTCAAGATTTAACCACACCTCTCTTGTGGTATCGTTCTTTTTTACTACCATTTGAAGAAGGGATTTATTGATGGTACCATAAATCCAAAGTTTAACCAAGAAGTCTATGGTGATCCCTTCATGATCGTTGTCATCTTTCTTTTGCGCAGAGCCGTCGAGATGACCAAGGACACCCACACTAATGCAGTGGGTAGTAAACAATTCACACCACACATCATAGTTCAATTGATCCGTGTCGAGAACCAAAGGAACATATGATTTAATGTTAACAATACCAAAAGGTTTGTCATTGTGGGTGGTGGTGTTGCCAGGGCCGGCCATCAAAGAGGAGGAAGAAGGGATAGAAATTTTCGAGAGAGATAGAATCGGCCGAAAAAGGAAAAAATTTAGAGAGGATATGGCTCTGATACCATATTGAATATCATAGATTATTATTGCTTGATGAAAAGATTACAACCAAAAACAAATATATATAGGAGAACATTAGGGATAATAATCTATTGAGAACCGATGTGGGACACCATTCGATGAAGCCCATTAATAATAATTTGACCAGAAAAACGTGATACTGTCGTGAATCACGTATATATTTTATGTTTAAATATGACAATATCAACTAGCCCACACTTAGATTCTTGCTTGTCCTCAAGCAACAACTGTAAACTTTAGTCAACAGCAAATCTTTCAAAATTTCAACATATATAATTATAGTAGAAAGTTTAAACTATAATCACATCTTTCAGACATCAATTTGGATTAGGTTTAGGAAATATATTCAAAAATCAGCACAACTTTTGCATTCTCACCAGGAGGTTCACTCTATCACTCAAGTGTATAGGGTTAATATTTATAGTGAATCACACAAGATGTCCTGAAATGCAAAATTGTCATATGCTTGTATCCAAATCAAACCTGCATCACTAGAGAACTTGTAACTGTCAAGAGGACTTTTGGGGTTGAAATGTAAAAGGCTGAGGGTTATAGGTAGGAAAATAAGAATTTAAAATGGCTAAAATTTGTTTAGACAAAAGTAAAAACTGAAAATGTTTAAGCTGCTGTTATTTAGACCAACTAAATAAACACAATATTTTTGCAAAGCAGTTCACCAAGATGCAGTGAAACTCATCTTATCCAAGCGACGGTAATAACTCGAAGCGGCTGATAAAAAACAAATCTTACTTCTCAATGTATGATGGCCAGGGCCGGTCCAATCATTTTCCGGCCCGGACAGAAACTTTAAAAAGGGCCCTAAAGTAAAAAAGAATATTAACAAAATAAGTAAAATCTACATAGAACATTATGTAGGCTAAGACAAACAATCAAACAAATAAACAATTTCAAAATTTCAGTCACAAACTTACAACTCACAAGCAATAAACTAATTAGTAGTTCAACACTTTAGTAGTAAATCAAATGACAGATTCATCATAGTATTATAGACATTAGTCAAATTCACAAATTCACATATTATTCTATCATCATTATCTAATAACAGTTTAGCTAGTCAACAGAGCAAATATGCAATTAGACAAATAAACTTAAAGATAAAGGAATAAAGGAAGTAATACATTTGAGAGCTTAGCACTTTAGCCGTTTAGGAAGAAGTGAAGAAAAACAAGTAAGCAACTAAGCACGAAAAGATTTTACTTTGGTAGATGAGTTTAGCCCTGGATTCTTTGCAATTGTCATTTGATTTTCTGAAAGATTGTTGGTTGAAACAGCTTGGCAAAGTTTAATTCCCCATCTAGAGTCTTGAGTTTGCTTCTTTTCATTTTAGCCAATTTGCAATTCTGGTTTTTGTCTTTGTTTATTTCTGCACGTTGCAGAAAATCATTGTATCAGTTTTGTATTTTTTTTTTTTGAAATATAATAATTCATTGTCAAAAACGACAAAAAGATATCCAAAATATACAACCAACAGGCCAATATCAGTTTTATATCTTTTTTTGATGTTTCTTGCATATAGACTTTTCAAAAATAATTTTTTTATCAGTTTTATATCTTGTTAGTGATCTTTTGTACTCTGGTTTCTAAATTTATATAAAAGTCTCCTCTTAAAAAAACAAAGCAAGTAAGCAACAATAAGTTCTCTTGTTCTTCTGATTCTCATATTTTAATTCAGAGAACCAGAAACCTTAAAAAATATAAACAATAACTAATGATTATAGATTGAGCGTAATCAGATTCCGACTCGAATTTTTGATATGCCAATACCAAAGGAGAAGAACAAAAACTTACAGCTTGTGAACAACATAATTTTCGGGATGAACTGTAAAATATGTTTCAGAAATTTTGATCGAGTGAGAGGATGAATCGTGAATGGCTATTTGCTTGAACGTTTTTGCGAGTTGCGAGGAGGATGAATCGTGCTTGTCGTCGTTCCCTTTTCCCAATGTCGTATAATTGAAGGTCGATTCGTCGTTTCCTTTTCCATTCCCTTTTCGATTTCACGCTAAAAAGGAGAAACGCGTGTTGCCGATTTGCTAATAGTTGGGCCATCCTTTACAGGTTCTGGGCTTCCTCTTTAAAATAATGGGCTTAATACATATGTACATATATAAAGACTTATAATTACTAATGGGCCCTGGCCGGCTGCCCTTGTAGCACAAGGCCAGGGCCGGCCCTGATGATGGCTCAAAAACTACCGAATAAAGTTCATCATGTAACTAATATCTTCATTTTTTTTCTTTTCTCCTCTTTTCCATCTTTTTTTCTGTCTTATCTGGAATAAAGAATACTACTACTATCCATGTCCCATTATTAGGTGCATGTATAAACAACTTATACTAAGCAGCTAAACAAAATCGATTTTTAACATTTTGACTAAAACGAAAAATAAAATTGGAAATGGAAATAGTTTAGGTTGACAAATGAATAGTTAGGCTCAAAGTAGTTTAATAAAGGTATCGAATGCTAAAAATGAGCATTACGCATAAAAGGGGTGAAAATAAATTAAATTAAATAATCTAAGATTGAGATTATTTAAATTTTAAAAGAACAGGTTTATAACAACGGGTTTAATAACAAAGATGGCCTCTATCGGTGCAATAGTCAAGTTTCTCATTTTGGTGATTTTGGAAAGAATTTGGTAACAAGTTCTGAAATAAATGCAATTCAGATATACTTACAACAAATATTAAGAATGAGAACTGTTAGGCTCAAACACTCAATTTAAGTACAGGCTGTAATTATGTTGAGTTGTGTAACTTTTAAATAAATTTCCTTAAATAGTCTGAAATCATGTGAATATAATTAAAATTTCACACAAATAATCATAAATGCGAAAAAATTTTGATTTACAATTGAGTTAAGTTACAAATTAAAGCTATAAGGATTTTGCAAAATGTATTTGAAAATTCGGGGTTTTTATGAAGTTTTTGAAAAATGGATAACATCGATGTTGTGTACGAATGTTGCTGAACTTACTGCTAGCATGTGCATGAACAATTAATAATCCGATTCTGTAACCACAATTCTCAAAATAAAGCATAAGTAATAAAAAACACACCATATATAAACATATAATAAGATGTCTGAATACATGAAATATAAACATAACAGTCAATCATCAGAATCAGTATCTGAACCGTCACCACCTGTAGCACCTGAAGGACCGGCCTGATGATCATGAGCTCGTGCCGGAAAAGGGGTAGAAGGAGTAAAGCCCTGGAACTGGAAATACTCGTGCAGGGAGGTAGTGATCCAATGCACGCCGCACTCAAGAGCGGATAATCTATCAGAGTCATCCGGTGCCCAGTCTCAGTACGATGGCGTACTCTCCTCCTCTGCTGTGTAGGCAGAGGCATCTCCTGCTCCATCTCCTCATCCGTATCCTCCTCCTCTCCACTGGATGGCTCGTCATCAAGAATCCTCACACCACCACCCGAGATCCTCTGGATGACACTCATGGTATCCATTAATAGCTCAGTCATCATCCTGGGCTGGTGAGTGGTAAAGAGTGGCACCTTCTCGGGAGTCAGTAGTCTATAAGATTTAGCAAGTCGGGTGATGAACTGACCTCCACAGAGAGGGCTCTACTGATGTAAACCGGTAGCTCGGCTGCTCAGAAATACTGCCAGGCCAAAAGGAATGTGGCAGAGAAGGTCCAATGTCAAGATGCACCACATGTAAAATAAGTCAGTGATAGTGACCTTCTCACTGCCTCTGTGGTGAGTAATAGTGGTGGCCAGCAAGCGGTGGATCAGACGGTGGATAGGTTGGCGAAAACTGCTCTCAACGGCCCTAGCCGGAACATATAGGCCGTGAGCGACTGTGCTCCAAAACTTGGCTGGAGTGAAGGTGGAAGGAGCACTACGTATGGTGGATGCTAGAAATGGCAAGAACTGTGGGTGCTCAGTCTCCTCCCTGGGGTAGATACCTACTCTCCAGGCAAACTCAACCAGGCTGCATTGCCTGGTCTCACCTCCCAGTCTAAATATTAGAACTGAGACATCTGTATATTCTGTGGAAGTGGCAGCAAAAGAAACTGTGGCAAAGAACTCTAACATAAGCTCTCTGTAGAGAGGCTCATGAATACTGAAGACTCGCCTCCAGCCGTGGCATGTAAAGAGTAGATCTCCAGTAGCGGATCTATATCGCAGACGGAGGTGCTGACTCAATGGACCACTGAGGCCCAAGGTATCAAACAAGGCCCAGTCGACCGACAGTCCCAGGTCAACCTCCTGGTGTATGATCCTCGTAAGTCTGGCGATGTAAGATACACAGGTGGTGGCTGGAATGGTGTCTGGGAAGTCCAACCACCTGTGTGGGACTCCCGGCATGTCTAGTGTGATAACAGGCTCATCCTCCTGAGCTCTGCCTCTGCCTCTGGCTCGTCATCCTCCTCTCGCTCTGTGTGCCATCTTTGATGTTGATCACGTTTTGGTGCTTTAAGTCATGATTTGGGGACTGAAAGTCGAAGATTTGAGGTCACACAAGATTTCCAAGTCGAGAGTGTTTGGGTGTTTTTGTTTGAAATGAAACAGGGCTTTGAACAAAAAGCTTTTATCGCTGTTCTGTCACTCAACGTGGCACGTTGAGCAACATCAACGCGTCGCGTTGATTGGTATTTTTTAGTTATGTTTTTTGTTTTAAAGCATATTTCAATTGTTTTAAACACAATACTCTTGACTTTATGACAAATGATATTTAAAAACACAAAAAATGAAAATAAACACACACAAAACAATAAATAAAACACACAAGTTACATGTTTGTATGTGCTGCTGAAATGCATGTGTACTAATTATCTTCTCGCAATAATAAAATAAATTACTTTCCTGGTTGTTACGAATTTCCGAGTTGTTGCATTTCTTTTCTCTTCTTTCTGCAAATTCGAACTGAGGATTTTATTTACTAACAAACATAAACATACGTAACTTATAAATTGCAAACTAAAGAAAATAAAATAAGAGGAATATATCAAGAATTTCGATGGAGAGGTATTATCCTTTAGGCTTTTAGCCTGTTGGACTTTTGACTAAACCATAGCCCTTCTCTATTCCTCCTGATAAGAAAACTGTACCAATCTGTGAAATTCTAAGCAAACAATTTATCATTTTCGATCTGTTGGATCTTTTAACGTCGGATTTCCAAGACGAATTATCAAAGAATTATTTTAACAGAGGAACAGAAACAAGAGTTGCAAATGTTGGATGTACCTTAACTGTAGGAACTACTTGGGTCAAGTTTACTTAACCTAAGTGACAATACTTCATCTATCAATATGCTGGCGTTTGAATTAGGCCTGAGGTTGCCTTCGGCTTTTAGCTTAACCGGGCCCCGCCGTAATACATCCGCGCATTCAGATTGTGATGTGGTCGGTAAGTTTCTACATTTGGAAAAATGTGTTATAGCACCACACTTCCAACAATTATCCATTTGAAGTGCTCTTCTTTTCCTCGCAAATTTTGATGTTCCTCTACCAAAGTGTTCAATGTTATGATCACTTAACGCCTTCTTGTGAATGAGTTTACATCTAACAAAAATATCTCGGCGAACATCAAAAGGTAGATTTGATTTGAAATATAAACAACAAATAAGAGTCCTAATATTATCAGAAAGCATTTTCACATAATTCATTTTGAAAAACAACCTAGTAATAACAATAAAGTACAAAAGAAAGCAATTCGAGTTCTTTTAAGTTTGCCTGTAAAAGACTACTCATGTTTTCTATTGGGGAACCAAAGTAGTATTTCAATAGGTGACCATTAACTTTAAAAAATTTACCTTCATGATTTATGATGTCAATGGTACCATACGGATATGATTTATGCCCTACATAAGGTCCAGTCCATCTTGATTTTAGTTTACCAGGAAATAAGCGAAGACGAGAATTGTACAAAAGTACACGATCTCCTGGCTGGAATTCTCTTTTGTCTTTCAGTCTGTTATCGTGGTAATTCTTTGTTCGTTCTTTGTAGATTCGGGAATTCTCATAAGCTTGGAGTCTTAATTTGTCAAGCTCATTTGATTGTTGTAAACACTTTTCACGTGAAACAGAGATATCAAGATTCAGTGTTTTTAGTGCCCAGTAAGCTTTATGTTCTAATTCTACAGGTAGACGACATGCTTTGCCATAAACCAACCTATACGGTGTTGTACAAATAGGTATTTTATACGATGCACGGAATCGTCTAATTCATGGGACCATTCTTTTCGATTATTTCGTACGGATCTTTCTAAAATTCTTATTAAACCTCGATTTGTTACATCAACTTGACCACTCATTTGCGGATGATAAGGTGTAGAAAACCTATGGGTTACCCCACATCATTTCAATACCTTTTCGAGTTGTGCATTGCAAAAATGAGTGCCCCGGTCATTGATTAGTGCCTTTGGGGTTCCAAAACGAGAGATTATTTTTTTAAGAAACGCTTGTGCTTCTGCCGATTTAGACAAATAATTGACTGCTACAAGGATATATTTGTTTCCACGAGAGTTTGGGAAAGGTCTTATGAAATCAATACCCCACACATCAAATATTTTAGTAATTTGAATGTTGTTTTGAGGCATTTCATTTGTAGCAAAATGTTTCCTACTCTTTGGCATGAATCACATGATTTAACATAAGCAAAAGCATCTTTAAAAATAGTTGTCCAATAAAAACAAGAGTCAAGAATTTTCTTAGCTGTATATCCTGGTCCATTCTGTTGGTCCTTTGTGACAATGTTCTAAAATATTTTTTGCTTCGTTTTCACTTACACATCTATGAATAAGGGAATCCGGTCCTATCCGGAATAGATAAAGATCATGCCAAATGTAGTGTTTCAAATCAGAGAAGAATTTCCCCTTCTGCTGATACGTGAGTCCTTTCCTAAGAATTCCTCTAAGAATTCCTCTTGCCAGATAATTTGCAAAGTCTGCAAACCAAGGAGCATCATTTATGACTGATAAACTAAGCAAAAATTCATCTAATCAGTCGTTTCCTAAGTGCTTCAAAACTCGGATTCTCGAGTCGAGAAAGATGATCTGCTACTAAATTCTCTACACCTTTCTTGTCACGAATTTCGATATCAAACTCCTGAAGTAGGAGTATCAATCTAATCAGTCGTGGCTTTGCATCTTGTTCCTTTTCGGTCATTGTGTAGTTTTCTTGGGCGTTGGTCAAGGTTTTACTCGCGTAATGAATAGGATGAAATCATTTTTCTCTTCTTTGTCCTAACACTCCACCTACAGCAAAATCACTTGCATCACACATTAATTCAAATGGTAGAGATCAATCGGGACTTGCTAGAATAGGGGCATTTATCAATTTTTCTTTCAAACTTTCGAAAGCTGTGAGGGCTTCTGGAGACAAATGAAAAGGAGTATCTTTTTCTAGTAGCTGAGTCAACGGTTTAGAAATTTTTGAAAAATATTGAATGAACCGTCGATAGAATCCTGCATGACCAAGAAAACTTCGGATGACCTTGACATTGGTCGGGGGAGGTAATTTAGCAATAACATCAATCTTAGCCCTCTGAACTAGAGATTTTGTGACCAAGAACAATACCTTCACGTACCATAAAATGGCATTTTTCCCAGTTTAATGCAAGGTTAGTGTTCTCACATCTAGACAACATTTTCTCTAAATTTTTAAGACAGGTATTGAAAGAATTTCCAAAGATGGAAAAATCATCCATGAAAATTTCAACACCATCTTCAAATAGATCGTGGAAGATAGCTGTCAATCATTGAAATGTTGCAGGAGCATTGCATAGCCCAAATGGCATCATTCGATAGGCAAAATAGGGACATGTAAACGTGGTTTTCTCTTGATCTTCGGGAGCAATCGGGATTTGAAAATATCGAGAGAAACCATCAAGAAAACAATAAAACGCATTTCCTACCAAACGTTCTATCATTTGATCAATGAAAGGAAGGGGGTAATGATCTTTTCGTGTAGATTCGTTATGTTTTCAATAATCGATACATACACACCAACCCGTAACTGTACGAGTAGGAATCAATTCATTCTTGTCATTTGTGATGACAGTCATTCCTCCTTTCTTGGGAACTACTTGAACAGGACTAACCCAAGGGCTATCTGAAATGGGATAAATCAGACCTGCGTCTAGTAGTTTGATTACCTCTTTCTTGACTACCTCTTACATGTTAGGATTTAATCTTCTTTGTCTTTGAACACAAGGCTTGTAGTGATCTTCCATCAAAATTTTATGTGTACAAAAAGAAGGATTAATTCCTTTTATATCAGAAAGCTTCCATGCAATGGCTGTTTTATGTCTTTTTAAAACCTGTAAAATCCTTTCTTTTTCTTATTCGTTCAAATTAGATGCTATAATCACAGGTAATTTAGAATTTTCCTCTAGAAAGGCGTATTCTAAATGAGATGGCAATTCTTTCAACTCGAGAGATGGCGGTTCAATAACAGATGGTTTTGATTTTGACATTTCTGAAGTTTCAATTGTTTTGAATGCTTCAGGTTCAGAAGTATCATCATGTAAATCAGTATCATTTATTTTATCGCAATTGTCTTGCGAATTTTCAAGAATTTCTTATATTTGATTCACACTCTGATTTAACAATTGAGTATCAAAAGCATCGTTTTCAACAAAGGATGGAATTGGATTTTGATCAAAGGTATCGACAATATAAAGAATATCGTCTTGGGAAGAGGGATATTTCATCGATTTTTGAATATCAAACGTAACTTCCTCTTTATCAACCTTTAAAGTCAATTTCCCATTGCAAACATCAATCACAGCTCCAGGTGTAGCTAGGAATGGACGACCGAGAATCAAAGGGACATTTGAATCATCATCCATATCTAAAATGATGAAATCTACATGGAAGACGAAATTTTGAACTTTGACTAAAATATTTTCCACTATACCTTTAGGAAATTTAATTGATTTGTCGGCTAGCTGAATAGACATTCGGGTAGGGTTAGGTTCACCTAAACCTAGTCTTGCGTAGACTAAATAGGGCATCAAAATAATGCTTGTACCTTAATCTGCTAATGCATTACTAACACATAAATTGCCAATAAGGCATGGAATAGTAAAACTTCCGGGATCTGTCTTTTTTACTAGTCACTTGTTCCGAAGAATAGCAAAACATTCTTCATTTAGAGTTACGGTAGATAGATCCTCCAACTTCTTCTTGTTACTCAGAATATCTTTTAGAAATTTCACGTATTTTGGCATCTGAGCCAGAGCTTCAATAAATGGAATATTAACATGGAGTTGTTTGAATAATTCCAGAAATTTTCCGAACTGGGCTTCTGTACTTTCTTTCGTGAGTCTTTGAGGATAAGGAATTCTTGGTTTAAATTCTGGAACTGAAGGTTTTTCTTGAATATTCTTCTGTTGCTCCCTCTGTTCATCATTATTTTCGATAAGAATTTCTTTTTCAGAATTTTTGGATTTTGAGGGATCCACAGGTGGTTTTGTGGTTGTTCCACTACGTAAGGTGACAGCCTTGACGTGAGCATTAGGATTTTGTTCCGTATTTTACTCGGGATAGAACCAAATGGTCGTTCCGATAACATTTTCGAAATCTGGCCTAGTTGATTTTCAAAGGTTTTCAACGTGGCGTGTTGATTTCTAATGTCAGTTTCAATTTGTTAGAATCGTATCTCTGATACAGAAGTGTATTTTTCAAGGAGACTTTCCATATATATTCGAGATCTTACTGGAAATAAAATTGGGATTAGAATTGAATTGCTGATTCTGATTTCCGATTGGCTGCTGATTTTGACGAGGTTGGTGCGGTTGCTGAACAGGACCTTGATTTTGGTAAGATTGATTTGGTTGGAACGGAGGAATGTTCTGATGATGAATTGCAGGAGGAGGTTGATTTGAGCTTCCAGCTCCAGATTTCCATCCAAAATTTGGATGATTTCTCCAACCTGGATTGTAGGATTTTGAGAAGGGATCGTTCTGAGGTCTTTGTTGTGAGCTTATGAAGTTTACTTCTTCTTGAGACTCATAAATATTGCCTGTTTGACAATTTTTGCTCAAATGGGATCCTCCACAAAGGTCACAAAGGGTTTGTACAGTGTTGACCTTCATGTGATCGATCTTTTGAGTTAAGGCTTCGACTTAAGCAGTTAATAGGGTGACAGGATTGACTTGATGAACACCCGCAGATTTGGTTTGTGTAACTCTTGGAGAATGCCATTGATAGTTATTCATAGCCATTTCTTCAATAAGTTCATAAGCCATTTCTGGGGTTTTACTAGTGAGAGCTCCTCCCGCTACTGCGTCAATCATTTGGGGAGCTTCATTGGATAACCCATTGTAAAAAGTATGAACTTCTAACCATGGGGGTAATCCATGATGTGTGCATCGTCTTAAAAGATCCTTGTATCTCTCCCAAGTATCATAAGGGGATTCTCCTTCTTGCTGACTGAAAGATGATATATCATTTCGTAATTTGGTCGTTTTTCAAGGTGGAAAGTATTTTAACACAATTTTTTCTGCAAAATCGTTCCATGTAATGATGGAACCAGCAGTAAGGGAATTAAGCCATAGTTTAGCTTTATCCTTTAATGAGAAAGGAAAGAGACGCAAGCGGATGACATTGTTTGATACACCATTGATTTTAAAAGTATCGCAGATTTCTAAGAAACTTGAGATGTGATCATTAGGATTTTCATTTGGTAACCCGTAGAATTGTACGGAATTTTGAACCATTTGAATGATCACTACAAACAAGAGGACATGTAGTGACTGAGACTTTTTATGACTAAAGACAAAAAGCATCACTAGATCCAGTTTTCTTACCTTTGCCCACGGAAAAGATATTAGTGGGAAAAGAAATGAAAGAATAAATAATTCTCTTTGTTCATTGTCGCTCACTCCCCTTGCCCTAAACAAATAGGAGTAAAACTATTGCTGACGGAAAAAATGATACGTAGGAAAAAAAAATTAAAAATAAACTCTCGTCCCTTGCCCAGTTGCCCTAAACATTCCGCTCACCCTAGGCACCAGTGCACCACGATGCTGCAGCGGACGTCGCCCGTCACCATTGGCACCGCCGCACCGGTGAATGTCGCCACCACCATCGCTTCTGACGCACGTAGTCATTACCATCGTTACTAGGGAACCTCTCGCTCAACTCTCCTCTCTGCTCAAATTGGCAAATCCCATACCTTATTCTCGACCTAAACATATCGATCCCCAAAATTCCACTCACCCTAGGCACCACCACGCTGCAGGCGGACGTCGCCCACTACCATCCGCTTCCTGCGCACGTTGCCACCACCATCTCTACTAGCAGACCTCTTGCTCAACTCTCCTCTCAGCTTAATTTGGGGACAGGTACTAAATTAATTCTAAATTATAACATTTGATTTGATTTAAGATGCAAGTAGCTTCGATTTTGTTGTCCTCTTTGCTCAATAACTCATCAGATACTATTTCTCTACTCGATTAGGTTTAAGGAATTGATATTTAATTGAAACAGATTGTTTGGTTATGATTTTTGATCTTCTTACCTATATTGTTAACACATTATCGATTTTGAAATCTAGCTTTGGATTAACAATAAAGAACAATAAAGCTCTGGACAGAAACTGTTGGAATCCAAATGATATAAAAACTCAGTATCATATATATATATATATATATATATATATATAAATTTTATCAAATGGCCACTTAAATTTTGTATGAAACAACTATACCAGATTATAAATATTGCTAAAATTGGCTACTTAACAATTTGATCTTATAAGTATCACTTGTTTTTAAGGGATTGGAGATAGCTGATAATTTCATTAAGCATTCAAACCTTCTGTTAAATTCCCAATCTTTTGTGAAACATTTTATTTATTGTCCTTTTTTCCTAATGTCTCTTTTATTGTTTTATGTTTTTTGCAGGTCCTCTTTGTGTCACTTTTGTTAAGTTCAAGGGTGATAGTGCTATATCCTCACATCCTTATTTATGGTTCTGCTGTCAAATCCTTTCCAATGGAAGAGAGGCGTGACTTGTGCCATTATTCACGGTTGCTTCCATCTTCTTCTCTCGTTCCATCTTGGTTGATTTTTGCCATTTATATCAAGCAAGAATCACTTATAAAAGGAGCTCCATTTGTTAAAGGAGAGGGAAAGAAAAAATATATTGAATTCATCTGTGTCCTTCTTCAACTATTGTTCTGGTTGGTTTTCTTTGAACCTGGTTTGATCTGTAATTAAGTTCTTGTACACACCTGCTGGTTTTTTATCACCTTCCCTGTGATCTTGTTGCATCCTGGCAAGCTACTTAACAATTTGATCTTATAAGTATCACTTGTTTTTAAGGGATTGGAGATAGCTGATAATATCATTAAGCATTCCAACCTTCCCTGTGATCTTGTTGCACCCTGGCACCAATCCTGCAGGTACTTCATTCTTTCACTTATTTACTCCCACCTTACCTGTATTTTAATTATTTTTGATTCACATGATCTTTTGGCTAAACTATGGATGTTAGTGGCTTGACGACAATATGCTTGAGCATGAATATATAATCCGGTTTTTGAACCTTGGAAACCTTGGGTTTGTTCTTAAATGAAGTGTTTGTGGAAGCTTCTTTGGTGTCACCTGCTTTGTTGGTGTTGCTACTATTTTGATGTGTGATTTTAGTACCCATTTAAAGTACCTGTAAGCTTTGACCCTACTATCTTTTCTCTTATCAGGTGACATTGAAAGTGAAGCTGATATTGAAGTTGAATTCCCCTGTAGAAATGTCTGATCTGCCCTTGCCCGGCCTGCCCCTAATGGTGTACATTTCGTCATCTTTAAACCTGTATTCTGATTCATGAATAAATTAAGAATAGACGAGTTTTAGTAAAAAGTCAAGTCTGTACATTGTTGTAATCCGTTCATCTTATGGGCACATGTACACCCACTCAAAGATGGTGGATTTATATTAAATGCAAAGCGTGACTCTCATCTACCACCAATAGAAACATTCAAGAAGGTAAACAATTATATACTTTGAGCACCACAAATCTAAGAATGTCAATCTATTCTGTGAAGTATTAGTTAAAGCTCACTGTTATACCATTGTGTGTCATTACGTGTCTTGCTTTCAGCTCTCTTTGAAACCTGAAACTGTGAGTCAATTAAACAACCTCGTCTAAGTAAGGTTAGTTTCATATAACCTCCTATCAACTTACATTAAAATTTAGCATAGATTTTCTCCCCCATATAACTGAAAGCATACCTGATTTCTTTTGTTTCTTTTCAAAAGGGGCAAAAAGAGAATGTGCCCAGATCTTTTCAGCAGGAGTTTAGGGACTTATGGTACATTTGCTAACCACATTTCTTTCATGACCTGCATATGTTTGGTCCTAAACTTCGTCCTTTGTTTATAGAGATGTGCCAGGAAGCCAAATCATATATGTCCTAACACATGTATTTTAACTTAATGTTATTATAGATCCAAGAAACAAAGGCAAATGCTAAACAGCTATTAAATCTGGAGATCTTTCTGGAGGTATGCGTTCTTTTAGTAAGAGTTTAATTATATAAATTCAAGACCGTGGACAATTGCCTTCCTTCTCTAATTCTAAATGATAAGTTTATATATATAAGTGTTTCAAATTTGTTGTTGGTCCTGATTTGGTTCAATTAACCGCTAAATGCATGTCATACTTGCAAATAAATTGTTAATTACATAAAAGAATATATTTTTCTTGCTATTTAAGATTCTGTTTTTAGGGCTAATTTGATCTAGATCTCAGTCCCTCTTTTTGCTGATTCTAAGAAAATTGGAATTACGATTAAAGATTTGATTTTTTTAATTGTGGACAGATTGTTTTCTTTATGTTCAATCCAATGCTTGTAGGCAGCAGGTTGCTAAATCAATCACTTACAAATGCCTCATTTCATAGTAAGTTTTGTTGCACAGTTCTGGATTCCATTGTTTCAATAGTCTACATAGTTTTGGTTGTTGTCAAAATGGTGTCAATAAACAGAGCTTCATAAAGCAGATGCCAAAATTATTATTTTCATGTATTTTAGTATAATTTTTTAAAATGGGTTAAAACGGGGTTGAGTATGACGGGTTCGGGTTAAAACGGGTAACTGAAATTGAAAGACTGATCTTAATTTTATAGTAGTAAAACTTCACAAGTCCATTTGCAATTAAAAATTTTGTATTAACTTAAATTTTTTATTTTTGCAGGTTACATGTGGAGTATTAAAGACATTTTATCTTAACCTATGGCCTCTTTACTATAAACATTGATTAGAATTTCTAGAAAATATGTTCTAGATACTAACTAGAATTTGTATTAGATATATGTTGTTTCTATTCATTTTAGTAATGATGTTGATGAGAAATTTGGTTTACCTTATGTATGATTATTATGTATGACTTCAGAAAGATGTTTTTATATAGTTTTCAGTTAAAGTAATTAAAATATTATTGTATTTATAGAAGCAGCAAATGAAAATTCAAAATTGATTCAGAAGTGATATATTGACTGAACCTTTCAGTCACTAAATTCGTTTTCTGACAGAAAAAAAGTGTAAGTAAAAGTCTCAGCATAATTGGAAATAAACACCTTTGCTGACGAAAAGTTTCAGTAATTAAAGGTTTTGCACTTTTAGTGACGGTAATTTTATGTCATAATAGACATTTAGCTATTTCTTCACTAGTGACCTTTTTTTCTTCAGTGAGAGGGAGCCAAAACACCTTTACTGACGGAATTTACACTTTTACTCACGCTTTATTTTAGTCAGTAAATGTCATATATTTTGTAGTGGATGTTAGGTTTGATCTCAAATTAAGTTATTAGCTGTAATGGCTGGTCTGACAATGACTTGCTGAATTGTGTTAACATTTGGACATGCATAGTCACCAATTGTTCTTGTGGGTGGTGGAAGATTTTCAGCCATTTCGTTTCTTCTTCTCTCTTCTCGCGGTGACGAAATTCTCGTTCCGTCTCAAGATATGGATTAATGGTTTCAAAGGACGAAGAACGAGTCACTTTAAATTATTATGAAGTTTTACTACTTAAAAGAGTGACCAGGCAGGTCGATTGGTAGGCAGGATCCTTTCGGCACCTTTTGGTTTATAACCTTTCCCAAAATCCAACAACCTAACCAATTTAGTTATTCTAGACACCACTCAGTCAAGCAGTTTTGTTGAGAATTTTAGTATTAAACGACTAAAGCAATAGTTTTGAATTTTAACAATATTATCGTCTCCCTCTGCAACGGCGTTAAAAACTGTGTATTTTCCTTGTGATGGAATTTGTGATGTGATATTTCAGGGCTTTGGATTTCTTGCACACTTTGTTTTAATTGGAATTACTTATTAGACTAATCACATACACAGGGCAGTGTACCCACACATATAGTATAGGCTATTGGTAAGACCGAAAATTATTGAACTCGGGAAAGTGGTATCTATTGCTACTCAGTCTTTACTATTGTTTAGCTAATCAGAATTGGAATAGATAATTTTAACTAGAAAGGTAACAAACTTGCAATTAATAAATAACTACGCAATTACTAAAATTAATAAACTAAACAGATAAAAATGATTGAAATATGTTTCGGTTGAGTGGAGCATACTCAGACTAGTGCGATCTATGACGTGTAGCGGCCCGACACAATGGTATTGTCGTGGCTCGACGGCTTGCCAGAGTCTATAAGTAGAAGATGGTTCAACCATTCTTTCACAAACCATTTCCCTCTCGTTACTCTGCGGAGATTTCTCTGCGTATTCGATATTTGTTAGCATAAGTGAGCGCCGAGTCTCATTTTGTACGCATACTGAAGTTCCGGAAGATGAGAAATATCGTTATGAGCGTAGTTTCGATGGAGGTTTTGCATTGTTTGATCCGAGATGTATATCTTACAACTTTTAAGTCTCTATTTTGGTTATATAGTATTTTGAGCCATATACGTGTCATGTACGTGTGTTATTATGGGAGTTCTAGACTCGTTACGCTTTAAGTTTTAGTCGGGAGTTATCATTTGATATATTTAGGTATATTAAGCAAGTTAGACTTGTTTAAGACGTTTGGATCGTATTATTAATGTAGTGACCTTCATAGGTTATTTGAGGCGTTTCTTTTCGAGTTCTTGACGATCCGAGAGTGTCGTTCGTTGTTTCAAGATCGTACGTTTTATTATCTGGACTGAGGTGAGTTCAATATTTATCTAAACTGAGTACTAGACAAAATGATATATTTTTGAAAGAAAAGATTTATTATACGACGGTAATATGTATTTATATATTGTTATACAAGTATTAGGTGTTATGTAATATATGAATGATTATGTAGATATCATTAAATGATTTGATGAGTATGTTATCTTATGAAATCATAATGTTTTTGACGTTTGGTCCAACGGACGCAAACATTATGATGCTTTACTCAAATGTTTTCACAATGAGTATTTATGAAATAATGATTTAAACAAAATTATGGTCTATGAGGCCTTGAGATGGAGGTAGTCCTATCCTTAATAATGGAGCCTAGTAGGGCGAAACCTTTTAGGAAAAGTGTTAGCCATTATTTGAGTTACCGGACGTTCATGACAAGTCCGGGACAACGTGATGATGTATTTATACTCATTGGAATGATGTTTGGTGTGGGAGGTAGTCACCTTATTAGACATCATGTGGGAGTAAGGAGGTGTGAGAGGTATACACCGTTATTACTTCACGTGAACGGCATAGTGGGAATACATTGTATACCACGTCGCCAGAGTAACGATAGTGATCAATGAACAAATAGTAGAGAAATTTAGAAGCATAAAAATTTGGTTACTTAGTAATGAAGATAGAGAAATTCAGAAATACATAAAAAAATCAGAGTTCATTAGTGAATAAAGAGTAATCCAACAATAAAGTAACCACGCGATTTTATCAATGATTATTATAAATTTATTAAACGAACGAATAAATGTATTTATAGAGTTTATTTAATAATTATTATTATTATGGAGCATTACAATTATTTAAAGAAAAGAAAAAAGTGAAAATTCTGGCAAAAAAAAGAGATCGCGACGCGAAGCGTCATGGTGTCGCAATGCGACGTGTTCGGGCGGCAAAGGTTGCGTTTGTCGGAGAATCCACGTGAATTGGGCGTTTGCAACGCGACGCATCCGGTACACCTATATATATGAGATTTTTTCTAGAGATCTCTTACAAATTCCTCCACATTCATACGGTTACTCTGCAAATTTTAGAGCATTTTTAAGGCTAATAAGCGTGTGTTAGTGTTGGGTCACATTATTGAGAGTTTGTAAGTATCGGGTGTTGTGGTGTTACCATTTCAAGCTATGTTTCGACTACAACTTCTTTTCCGGAGATCTCGAGGAGTGTTGTGGAGCCTGTAAGTGTTGGGCAGATAATCATTTCACCTCAATTATCAAATCTGTCTATTGAAATATATAGGATTTGATGATAACCAAACCATACATTCAGAATGACTTAGTGTGTTTTATAACATGTGTTATTTGAAACAGACTTGAAGAATGCTGCTAAACAAAGTGTTAATGCTCGTGCAACAAAGTTAATGTTGTTAGACCAAAGTTGCTGCTACCGGAACAAAGTTTCAGCTGCTTGACCAATCTTATGGTACTAGAACAAAGTTAATGCTGTTAGACAAAGTTAATGTTGTTTGACAGAATTAATGTTGTCCTACAAAGTTAAATGCTGATAACCAAAGTTAGTGTTGCTTCACAAAGTTAATGCTACATGACCAAAGTTAATGCTGCTTAGTAAGTGTCATCCAAAGGAAAGTCAACCGAGAAGAAAAGTGTTAAACACCATGCTGATGCAGCACATCCAAATTGATCAACTAAAAGCAGTGACAATCAATCAGCTGAGAACTTCTCACATCAGCTAAGTAAATTGATCAACACGAGTGTTAATGATTAGTTAAGCATCTTTGATCAACTACTCATTTAGGTTGATTAGCTTAAATCTTTCTCAAGCCTAACAGTTGGTCAGCTGAGCATCATGATCAGCTAAGCATCTGTTATCAATTGAGTCTTGTGTTCTATGAACTGAGTATCATTTCTTAGGCTGAGCAAACTTACAGCTGTTATATGAACTTACAGCTGCTGTTTAAACACTTATATCAGCTGAGTAGTGAAACATGTTATATCAGCTCACCAGTTTCTTTGTAATTGTCAAGGCAGAACAAGTGTTGTTTTTTGATGCCTTTAGATCTTTCTTTGTAAAAGTTTAAATCACTTTTTTGATATAAGTACAAGACAAAAAGGATCGATCTTATCCTCTGAAAAAAGAAAAAATAATTTAGAAAAAGAAGATCTCGAAGATTTGTATCAACAACTAAGTATGAATACCGACAACTCTATACTTAGTAAGGTCAAATTTGAAAGGAGCATGCTTGTTGATAAAAGTACAATCATGAAAAAAGAAGTTTACAGTTTCAAAGCAAAAGACATGAGATTTAATATTTTATATTGATAGTAGGTTGTACTTTTCCAGAAAAATATATTTACTTTATTTAATCCTTGATTAAAGTATGTTTACTTTCCACCCACTATTTTTATAATTAAAATATTATTTTCCCAAGTCCTTTTGTCTTCTTTCTCTTAGCTAACCGGATATCATTGCTTTCATATATACTTATTTATGGTGAACATGCAAAACATCTTCTACACAACAAAAGCAATCTCATTGGTTGAGATATACAGTTTAGAGTTTGCAATTGTCACTAGTACAAAAGTGTGATTTGGTCACACATAGTCGGAATTATAAGGCCACACATCGAATATTTATGTGGCTAAAGGTACCAAAATAAATTTCACGTTATTAGTTAGCCATATATGAATTCCGATCGTGTGACCATTCGGAAATGTATTGCCACCTTCGAACATTCATGTGGCTAAAGGTCACTGCTATTTTTTTGCTGATTATTTAGCCACATATGAATTTTGAATGTGTGACAAATGAAGAGTAAGTTCAAAGCATTAGTTACGACATACATATAAATGTGACAAATCTATGTCACACACTTGAACACTATGACCAAATACCATATATGGTCACATGAACTAATTGTTTATGTGTCTAAATCATAGAGTCGAGTTTTGTCATACATGATTTAAGTGTAGCCAAAATCTGGTACAGATGGTCACGTAATTTATTATGTGTGTCTAAAGTTTAGCGTGTGTTAGCTTGCCAGAAGCTAATGTGTGTAGTCACATTTATTTTGGCATGGTCATATGACTATATGACTTTATAATAGCCACACCATATCACAAATATGTATCTTAATGATGTTTATGGCCACATTTTAGGTGATTATATGTGACCAAATGCCATATAAGGTCACATGAAATAATTGTTTATGTGTATGAATCATAGAATCGAATTTTGTCACACATGATTTAAGTGTAGCCAAAATCCGGTACATATGGTCATATAACTTATTATGTGTGTCTAATGTTTAGCGTATGTTAACTTTTCAGAAGTTAAGGTGTAAAGTCACATTTATTTTGGCACGGTAATGTGACTATATGGCTTTATAATAGGCTATAGCTACACCATATCACAAATGTGTATCTAAATGATGTTTATGGCAACATTTTAGGTGATAATATGTGACCAATATATTTATAACAGTCACGTCGTGAAATATTCATGTGACTATTATTTAGAACAACAATGGGCAAAAACGATTATTATTAAATTTGATATTCGTCACACATGATTTCAGTGTAGCCAAAAGCTAACGTGTATAGTTAAATAATAAGTATTAGGTTTTTAAATCGAAGTAACATTTAGCTCACTGGTCTAACGCATGTTTGTTTGTAGAGATGGATGGGATGGGACTCAAGTTCGAATCTGACTTTCAGCATAAAAGTCATAAAATTCAATCATCGTGTAACTAAATATAACAAAACGCCACACAAACATAAAACTCATGTGACAATTGGATGATCGATAGTCACACAATATACACATTTAATTGACATTAAAAAGCATATGATCACACTTATTAACAGTTTTAGCCACTTTTGGCTTAATTGTATGTGACGAAATAAAAAAAACAATTGTTGTATGACTAAATCATCAAAGATGCCACATATATTATATAATCATGTGGCCAAACAACGGGCAAAGGATACTCTCAAAATCTGCTTGTGTGACTTTAAAGTGTTTACGGTCACTAAAACTTATAAATCCAATATAAACTCGTACCAATTAGTCACACATTTTATGGTTTTGGTTACTGTTTTTTAATGGACACGGCCACTAACCCGTATGTACCCTATGGTCACTCGACCTTTCGTCACACATACACCGAAAACGGAATTGTGACTATATGCATATCGTTACACTTTTTTGGTGTAACGAAATCACATATTTGTTCTAGTGTGTGTAGAAACAAACTTGTTCTAGTGTTGAACATTATTAAACATTAGTTGTTTTAGAATTAACTTGTCTATGTGTTAGACATTTTGTTGCCACCTTTTATTGTACTTGGAATTATATAAAAATATAATTTTGTTGCTTCTAGTACATGTAATTATTGATTCATTATCGATAAGAATTATATAAAAATATAATCGTGTCTTAAATTTTAAAAAACTAAAGTTTGTATTCAATTAACCACCCCTTCTACATTCGTTGTTACGTACTCAATCCGGGACTAAGAGTAAGAGCTTTCAACGATCCGTGTGTGAAGCTTGTCGGATCTAGTTCGGTGTTGATCTTTTCGTCCGGTTTGAGGTGAATTCAGCTGTTTTACAAAACCGAGCATGAAGACAAAATCTATTTTGGAAGTATTAACGATTTTAAAGATGATATATCTATATATGAGTGTTTATGATTGACTAACGATTGTTTCTAATGCATGCTACTTGATTATTGATGACATGCGATTGATTTATACGATGTTTGCGATGCATGCATATATACGTATAGATATATAAGGATGATTATGATGAATTGATGTGATGATTTGTGAGGAGGTAGATATACTCCTAGATGTAAGATGATACCTAGTAGGAAGCGTGTGCTTTCTATGATATGCTAGCAAAGCGATGGTTAGTTGTCGGGTTTCTAGATAACCATAACAACACATGGTGTACTTGTGCTTTATGCGCGGGTATACTGGAGTGGTGTTTAACTAGCGATAGAGGTCAAAATGCATGACACCACCATGGTGAAAGGAGGGCCTAGCGATGGAGGAACCGGTTGTATTTTTCATCCGAACGACGTATGTCGAAGTAGCTATAGCAGATGGAGAGAAAAATGAGTGGGATGGAGGGGTCTTGGAGAGAAAAATGAGACGACGTTGACGTGACAATAAAAACAAAGGGTATAGATGCACAAACAATAAACAAAATATGCCGTACAAACTATTTATGACCGACTAAACTCACTTGTATTATGAGTTTGCAATTGAAATAAAAGGGTAATTAAACGTTTTATTACATCATCTAATGCGTCTATATAAGTTCCCAATTTTTTATTTAATGTAATTGTTATTAATTCATTTATCTAATTTTTCTAGGAAATTTGATTGCATACACAACTCATCTATAGCAAATATTTTTGTACTAAAATTGAAAGGAAAACATGATAATTAACGTTTATATTACTAAAATCTATAAGCAATTCATCTTAACCAAATTCGATAAAAATTGTATCATTCTTATGGATGAAAGGTTCTTTATTATATAAACATATTTTTCTTGAATTCATATACCCAGTAACATTTCAAATATTATATTTTTACCAACTCCGGCGCTTTCTAACAATGATTTCAATTCATAGTTTCCAAAATTTTCTTGTTCTTCTTGAATTTTGTCAAGGGATTCAACAACAGAGCTACTAGAATCATCAACATCTATAACCTCTAGCGTTGACACTTCCCCGATCTCAAGTGGGATCTTTTCAAGATATCTGCATTCATTCACCACTAATTGTCTGAGACAAGGGAAGTTGATACTAGAGGCTTCCCACCGTCTAATATCCAAACGCTCCAGTTTCAAAAGTTTAAGTTGTTGAAACCGGGCCTCTCCGGTTTCCCATCCGGTACCCGAAAAAGCATGCCATAATATCTTCAAAACCTCAAGATTTGGTAAACATTGAATTGTTGAGATTTGTCTCCAAGGAAGACAACATCCTGTTAATGAAAGTTTTTTTAATGAAGCTGGAAATGTTAGTACTTGATCACCAAATTGTGGCGGGACATAATGAAACCACTTCAATTCTTCTAAGGAGATCAATGACTCTAAGTCATTCTTGTGCGTAATAGTCTCACATGTAAGCTTCTTGATAGTAGGAATAGATTTCTCCCAACCTTCATCAGTCAAAACTACTTTTGAAAGAGTTTGCAATTTCATTGGTTGTTCCAGTAAAGGAAGGTTCAAAGTACGGTTGCTCCACAAATGCCTCAGATTCACCAAGTTTGATATGGCTTTCGGTAAATTCACAAAACGATTACTTCTGACAATGACAGTTTGAAGGCTCCAAAGATTACAGATCAAGGATGGAAAATTGTCGTTACACCACAAGTCAAGGTACCTTAAGTGAACCAAAAGTCCTATATCCTGTGGAATATCTATAACTGGACACTTTTGTAGATCTAACACTGCTAGAAGAGGGAAAATATGGAAATTCTGTTTCAAGAAGAGGTAATTTTCACAAAACAAAAGTGAGTGAACCCATGGGATAGGCTGATCTAACATCGTATTTGTGAATATGCGGCGTGGCTTGCATTGTCTAATAGGTTTTTAAATCGAAGTAACATTTAGCTCATTGGTCTAACGCATGTTTGTTTGTAGAGATGGATGAGATGGGACTCAAGTTCGAATCCGACTTTCAGCATAAAAGTCATAAATTCAATCATCGTGTAACTAAATATTACAAAACGCCACACAAACATAAAACTTATGTGACAATTGGATGATCGATAGTCACACAATATACACATTTAATTGATATTAAAAAGCATATGATCACACTTATTAACAGTTTTAGCCACTTTTGGCTTAATTGTATGTGACGAAATAAAAAAAAACAATTGTTGTATGACTAAATCATCGAAGATGCCACATATATTATATAATAATGTGGCCAAACAACGGGCAAAGGATACTCTCAAAATCTGCTTGTGTGACTATAAAGTGTTTACGGTCACTAAAACTGATAAATCCAATATAAACTCGTACCAATTAGTCACACATTTTATGGTTTTGGTTACTGTTTTTTAATGGAGACGGCCACTAACCCGTATGTACCCTATGGTCACTCGACCTTTCGTCACACATACACCGAAAACGGAATTGTGACTATATGCATATCGTTACACTTTTTTTGTGTAACGAAATCACATATTTGTTCTAGTGTGTGTAGAAACAAACTTGTTCTAGTGTTGAACATTATTAAACATTAGTTGTTTTAGAATTAACTTGTCTATGTGTTAGACATTTTGTTGCCACCTTTTATTGTACTTGGAATTATATAAAAATATAATTTTGTTGCTTCTAGTACATGTAATTATTGATTCATTATCGATAAGAATTATATAAAAATATAATCGTGTCTTAAATTTTAAAAAACTAAAGTTTGTATTCAATTAACCACCCCTTCTACATTCGTTGTTACGTACTCAATCCGGGACTAAGAGTAAGAGCTTTCAACGATCCGTGTGTGAAGCTTGTCGGATCTAGTTCGGTGTTGATCTTTTCGTCCGGTTTGAGGTGAATTCAGCTGTTTTACAAAACCGAGCATGAAGACAAAATCTATTTTGGAAGTATTAACGATTTTAAAGATGATATATCTATATATGAGTGTTTATGATTGACTAACGATTGTTTCTAATGCATGCTACTTGATTATTGATGACATGCGATTGATTTATACGATGTTTGCGATGCATGCATATATACGTATAGATATATAAGGATGATTATGATGAATTGATGTGATGATTTGTGAGGAGGTAGATATACTCCTAGATGTAAGATGATACCTAGTAGGAAGCGTGTGCTTTCTATGATATGCTAGCAAAGCGATGGTTAGTTGTCGGGTTTCTAGATAACCATAACAACACATGGTGTACTTGTGCTTTATGCGCGGGTATACTGGAGTGGTGTTTAACTAGCGATAGAGGTCAAAATGCATGACACCACCATGGTGAAAGGAGGGCCTAGCGATGGAGGAACCGGTTGTATTTTTCATCCGAACGACGTATGTCGAAGTAGCTATAGCAGATGGAGAGAAAAATGAGTGGGATGGAGGGGTCTTGGAGAGAAAAATGAGACGACGTTGACGTGACAATAAAAACAAAGGGTATAGATGCACAAACAATAAACAAAATATGCCGTACAAACTATTTATGACCGACTAAACTCACTTGTATTATGAGTTTGCAATTGAAATAAAAGGGTAATTAAACGTTTTATTACATCATCTAATGCGTCTATATAAGTTCCCAATTTTTTATTTAATGTAATTGTTATTAATTCATTTATCTAATTTTTCTAGGAAATTTGATTGCATACACAACTCATCTATAGCAAATATTTTTGTACTAAAATTGAAAGGAAAACATGATAATTAACGTTTATATTACTAAAATCTATAAGCAATTCATCTTAACCAAATTCGATAAAAATTGTATCATTCTTATGGATGAAAGGTTCTTTATTATATAAACATATTTTTCTTGAATTCATATACCCAGTAACATTTCAAATATTATATTTTTACCAACTCCGGCGCTTTCTAACAATGATTTCAATTCATAGTTTCCAAAATTTTCTTGTTCTTCTTGAATTTTGTCAAGGGATTCAACAACAGAGCTACTAGAATCATCAACATCTATAACCTCTAGCGTTGACACTTCCCCGATCTCAAGTGGGATCTTTTCAAGATATCTGCATTCATTCACCACTAATTGTCTGAGACAAGGGAAGTTGATACTAGAGGCTTCCCACCGTCTAATATCCAAACGCTCCAGTTTCAAAAGTTTAAGTTGTTGAAACCGGGCCTCTCCGGTTTCCCATCCGGTACCCGAAAAAGCATGCCATAATATCTTCAAAACCTCAAGATTTGGTAAACATTGAATTGTTGAGATTTGTCTCCAAGGAAGACAACATCCTGTTAATGAAAGTTTTTTTAATGAAGCTGGAAATGTTAGTACTTGATCACCAAATTGTGGCGGGACATAATGAAACCACTTCAATTCTTCTAAGGAGATCAATGACTCTAAGTCATTCTTGTGCGTAATAGTCTCACATGTAAGCTTCTTGATAGTAGGAATAGATTTCTCCCAACCTTCATCAGTCAAAACTACTTTTGAAAGAGTTTGCAATTTCATTGGTTGTTCCAGTAAAGGAAGGTTCAAAGTACGGTTGCTCCACAAATGCCTCAGATTCACCAAGTTTGATATGGCTTTCGGTAAATTCACAAAACGATTACTTCTGACAATGACAGTTTGAAGGCTCCAAAGATTACAGATCAAGGATGGAAAATTGTCGTTACACCACAAGTCAAGGTACCTTAAGTGAACCAAAAGTCCTATATCCTGTGGAATATCTATAACTGGACACTTTTGTAGATCTAACACTGCTAGAAGAGGGAAAATATGGAAATTCTGTTTCAAGAAGAGGTAATTTTCACAAAACAAAAGTGAGTGAACCCATGGGATAGGCTGATCTAACATCGTATTTGTGAATATGCGGCGTGGCTTGCATTGTCTAATAGGTTTTTAAATCGAAGTAACATTTAGCTCATTGGTCTAACGCATGTTTGTTTGTAGAGATGGATGAGATGGGACTCAAGTTCGAATCCGACTTTCAGCATAAAAGTCATAAATTCAATCATCGTGTAACTAAATATTACAAAACGCCACACAAACATAAAACTTATGTGACAATTGGATGATCGATAGTCACACAATATACACATTTAATTGATATTAAAAAGCATATGATCACACTTATTAACAGTTTTAGCCACTTTTGGCTTAATTGTATGTGACGAAATAAAAAAAAACAATTGTTGTATGACTAAATCATCGAAGATGCCACATATATTATATAATAATGTGGCCAAACAACGGGCAAAGGATACTCTCAAAATCTGCTTGTGTGACTATAAAGTGTTTACGGTCACTAAAACTGATAAATCCAATATAAACTCGTACCAATTAGTCACACATTTTATGGTTTTGGTTACTGTTTTTTAATGGAGACGGCCACTAACCCGTATGTACCCTATGGTCACTCGACCTTTCGTCACACATACACCGAAAACGGAATTGTGACTATATGCATATCGTTACACTTTTTTTGTGTAACGAAATCACATATTTGTTCTAGTGTGTGTAGAAACAAACTTGTTCTAGTGTTGAACATTATTAAACATTAGTTGTTTTAGAATTAACTTGTCTATGTGTTAGACATTTTGTTGCCACCTTTTATTGTACTTGGAATTATATAAAAATATAATTTTGTTGCTTCTAGTACATGTAATTATTGATTCATTATCGATAAGAATTATATAAAAATATAATCGTGTCTTAAATTTTAAAAAACTAAAGTTTGTATTCAATTAACCACCCCTTCTACATTCGTTGTTACGTACTCAATCCGGGACTAAGAGTAAGAGCTTTCAACGATCCGTGTGTGAAGCTTGTCGGATCTAGTTCGGTGTTGATCTTTTCGTCCGGTTTGAGGTGAATTCAGCTGTTTTACAAAACCGAGCATGAAGACAAAATCTATTTTGGAAGTATTAACGATTTTAAAGATGATATATCTATATATGAGTGTTTATGATTGACTAACGATTGTTTCTAATGCATGCTACTTGATTATTGATGACATGCGATTGATTTATACGATGTTTGCGATGCATGCATATATACGTATAGATATATAAGGATGATTATGATGAATTGATGTGATGATTTGTGAGGAGGTAGATATACTCCTAGATGTAAGATGATACCTAGTAGGAAGCGTGTGCTTTCTATGATATGCTAGCAAAGCGATGGTTAGTTGTCGGGTTTCTAGATAACCATAACAACACATGGTGTACTTGTGCTTTATGCGCGGGTATACTGGAGTGGTGTTTAACTAGCGATAGAGGTCAAAATGCATGACACCACCATGGTGAAAGGAGGGCCTAGCGATGGAGGAACCGGTTGTATTTTTCATCCGAACGACGTATGTCGAAGTAGCTATAGCAGATGGAGAGAAAAATGAGTGGGATGGAGGGGTCTTGGAGAGAAAAATGAGACGACGTTGACGTGACAATAAAAACAAAGGGTATAGATGCACAAACAATAAACAAAATATGCCGTACAAACTATTTATGACCGACTAAACTCACTTGTATTATGAGTTTGCAATTGAAATAAAAGGGTAATTAAACGTTTTATTACATCATCTAATGCGTCTATATAAGTTCCCAATTTTTTATTTAATGTAATTGTTATTAATTCATTTATCTAATTTTTCTAGGAAATTTGATTGCATACACAACTCATCTATAGCAAATATTTTTGTACTAAAATTGAAAGGAAAACATGATAATTAACGTTTATATTACTAAAATCTATAAGCAATTCATCTTAACCAAATTCGATAAAAATTGTATCATTCTTATGGATGAAAGGTTCTTTATTATATAAACATATTTTTCTTGAATTCATATACCCAGTAACATTTCAAATATTATATTTTTACCAACTCCGGCGCTTTCTAACAATGATTTCAATTCATAGTTTCCAAAATTTTCTTGTTCTTCTTGAATTTTGTCAAGGGATTCAACAACAGAGCTACTAGAATCATCAACATCTATAACCTCTAGCGTTGACACTTCCCCGATCTCAAGTGGGATCTTTTCAAGATATCTGCATTCATTCACCACTAATTGTCTGAGACAAGGGAAGTTGATACTAGAGGCTTCCCACCGTCTAATATCCAAACGCTCCAGTTTCAAAAGTTTAAGTTGTTGAAACCGGGCCTCTCCGGTTTCCCATCCGGTACCCGAAAAAGCATGCCATAATATCTTCAAAACCTCAAGATTTGGTAAACATTGAATTGTTGAGATTTGTCTCCAAGGAAGACAACATCCTGTTAATGAAAGTTTTTTTAATGAAGCTGGAAATGTTAGTACTTGATCACCAAATTGTGGCGGGACATAATGAAACCACTTCAATTCTTCTAAGGAGATCAATGACTCTAAGTCATTCTTGTGCGTAATAGTCTCACATGTAAGCTTCTTGATAGTAGGAATAGATTTCTCCCAACCTTCATCAGTCAAAACTACTTTTGAAAGAGTTTGCAATTTCATTGGTTGTTCCAGTAAAGGAAGGTTCAAAGTACGGTTGCTCCACAAATGCCTCAGATTCACCAAGTTTGATATGGCTTTCGGTAAATTCACAAAACGATTACTTCTGACAATGACAGTTTGAAGGCTCCAAAGATTACAGATCAAGGATGGAAAATTGTCGTTACACCACAAGTCAAGGTACCTTAAGTGAACCAAAAGTCCTATATCCTGTGGAATATCTATAACTGGACACTTTTGTAGATCTAACACTGCTAGAAGAGGGAAAATATGGAAATTCTGTTTCAAGAAGAGGTAATTTTCACAAAACAAAAGTGAGTGAACCCATGGGATAGGCTGATCTAACATCGTATTTGTGAATATGCGGCGTGGCTTGCATTGTCTAATAGGTTTTTAAATCGAAGTAACATTTAGCTCATTGGTCTAACGCATGTTTGTTTGTAGAGATGGATGAGATGGGACTCAAGTTCGAATCCGACTTTCAGCATAAAAGTCATAAATTCAATCATCGTGTAACTAAATATTACAAAACGCCACACAAACATAAAACTTATGTGACAATTGGATGATCGATAGTCACACAATATACACATTTAATTGATATTAAAAAGCATATGATCACACTTATTAACAGTTTTAGCCACTTTTGGCTTAATTGTATGTGACGAAATAAAAAAAAACAATTGTTGTATGACTAAATCATCGAAGATGCCACATATATTATATAATAATGTGGCCAAACAACGGGCAAAGGATACTCTCAAAATCTGCTTGTGTGACTATAAAGTGTTTACGGTCACTAAAACTGATAAATCCAATATAAACTCGTACCAATTAGTCACACATTTTATGGTTTTGGTTACTGTTTTTTAATGGAGACGGCCACTAACCCGTATGTACCCTATGGTCACTCGACCTTTCGTCACACATACACCGAAAACGGAATTGTGACTATATGCATATCGTTACACTTTTTTTGTGTAACGAAATCACATATTTGTTCTAGTGTGTGTAGAAACAAACTTGTTCTAGTGTTGAACATTATTAAACATTAGTTGTTTTAGAATTAACTTGTCTATGTGTTAGACATTTTGTTGCCACCTTTTATTGTACTTGGAATTATATAAAAATATAATTTTGTTGCTTCTAGTACATGTAATTATTGATTCATTATCGATAAGAATTATATAAAAATATAATCGTGTCTTAAATTTTAAAAAACTAAAGTTTGTATTCAATTAACCACCCCTTCTACATTCGTTGTTACGTACTCAATCCGGGACTAAGAGTAAGAGCTTTCAACGATCCGTGTGTGAAGCTTGTCGGATCTAGTTCGGTGTTGATCTTTTCGTCCGGTTTGAGGTGAATTCAGCTGTTTTACAAAACCGAGCATGAAGACAAAATCTATTTTGGAAGTATTAACGATTTTAAAGATGATATATCTATATATGAGTGTTTATGATTGACTAACGATTGTTTCTAATGCATGCTACTTGATTATTGATGACATGCGATTGATTTATACGATGTTTGCGATGCATGCATATATACGTATAGATATATAAGGATGATTATGATGAATTGATGTGATGATTTGTGAGGAGGTAGATATACTCCTAGATGTAAGATGATACCTAGTAGGAAGCGTGTGCTTTCTATGATATGCTAGCAAAGCGATGGTTAGTTGTCGGGTTTCTAGATAACCATAACAACACATGGTGTACTTGTGCTTTATGCGCGGGTATACTGGAGTGGTGTTTAACTAGCGATAGAGGTCAAAATGCATGACACCACCATGGTGAAAGGAGGGCCTAGCGATGGAGGAACCGGTTGTATTTTTCATCCGAACGACGTATGTCGAAGTAGCTATAGCAGATGGAGAGAAAAATGAGTGGGATGGAGGGGTCTTGGAGAGAAAAATGAGACGACGTTGACGTGACAATAAAAACAAAGGGTATAGATGCACAAACAATAAACAAAATATGCCGTACAAACTATTTATGACCGACTAAACTCACTTGTATTATGAGTTTGCAATTGAAATAAAAGGGTAATTAAACGTTTTATTACATCATCTAATGCGTCTATATAAGTTCCCAATTTTTTATTTAATGTAATTGTTATTAATTCATTTATCTAATTTTTCTAGGAAATTTGATTGCATACACAACTCATCTATAGCAAATATTTTTGTACTAAAATTGAAAGGAAAACATGATAATTAACGTTTATATTACTAAAATCTATAAGCAATTCATCTTAACCAAATTCGATAAAAATTGTATCATTCTTATGGATGAAAGGTTCTTTATTATATAAACATATTTTTCTTGAATTCATATACCCAGTAACATTTCAAATATTATATTTTTACCAACTCCGGCGCTTTCTAACAATGATTTCAATTCATAGTTTCCAAAATTTTCTTGTTCTTCTTGAATTTTGTCAAGGGATTCAACAACAGAGCTACTAGAATCATCAACATCTATAACCTCTAGCGTTGACACTTCCCCGATCTCAAGTGGGATCTTTTCAAGATATCTGCATTCATTCACCACTAATTGTCTGAGACAAGGGAAGTTGATACTAGAGGCTTCCCACCGTCTAATATCCAAACGCTCCAGTTTCAAAAGTTTAAGTTGTTGAAACCGGGCCTCTCCGGTTTCCCATCCGGTACCCGAAAAAGCATGCCATAATATCTTCAAAACCTCAAGATTTGGTAAACATTGAATTGTTGAGATTTGTCTCCAAGGAAGACAACATCCTGTTAATGAAAGTTTTTTTAATGAAGCTGGAAATGTTAGTACTTGATCACCAAATTGTGGCGGGACATAATGAAACCACTTCAATTCTTCTAAGGAGATCAATGACTCTAAGTCATTCTTGTGCGTAATAGTCTCACATGTAAGCTTCTTGATAGTAGGAATAGATTTCTCCCAACCTTCATCAGTCAAAACTACTTTTGAAAGAGTTTGCAATTTCATTGGTTGTTCCAGTAAAGGAAGGTTCAAAGTACGGTTGCTCCACAAATGCCTCAGATTCACCAAGTTTGATATGGCTTTCGGTAAATTCACAAAACGATTACTTCTGACAATGACAGTTTGAAGGCTCCAAAGATTACAGATCAAGGATGGAAAATTGTCGTTACACCACAAGTCAAGGTACCTTAAGTGAACCAAAAGTCCTATATCCTGTGGAATATCTATAACTGGACACTTTTGTAGATCTAACACTGCTAGAAGAGGGAAAATATGGAAATTCTGTTTCAAGAAGAGGTAATTTTCACAAAACAAAAGTGAGTGAACCCATGGGATAGGCTGATCTAACATCGTATTTGTGAATATGCGGCGTGGCTTGCATTGTCTAATAGGTTTTTAAATCGAAGTAACATTTAGCTCATTGGTCTAACGCATGTTTGTTTGTAGAGATGGATGAGATGGGACTCAAGTTCGAATCCGACTTTCAGCATAAAAGTCATAAATTCAATCATCGTGTAACTAAATATTACAAAACGCCACACAAACATAAAACTTATGTGACAATTGGATGATCGATAGTCACACAATATACACATTTAATTGATATTAAAAAGCATATGATCACACTTATTAACAGTTTTAGCCACTTTTGGCTTAATTGTATGTGACGAAATAAAAAAAAACAATTGTTGTATGACTAAATCATCGAAGATGCCACATATATTATATAATAATGTGGCCAAACAACGGGCAAAGGATACTCTCAAAATCTGCTTGTGTGACTATAAAGTGTTTACGGTCACTAAAACTGATAAATCCAATATAAACTCGTACCAATTAGTCACACATTTTATGGTTTTGGTTACTGTTTTTTAATGGAGACGGCCACTAACCCGTATGTACCCTATGGTCACTCGACCTTTCGTCACACATACACCGAAAACGGAATTGTGACTATATGCATATCGTTACACTTTTTTTGTGTAACGAAATCACATATTTGTTCTAGTGTGTGTAGAAACAAACTTGTTCTAGTGTTGAACATTATTAAACATTAGTTGTTTTAGAATTAACTTGTCTATGTGTTAGACATTTTGTTGCCACCTTTTATTGTACTTGGAATTATATAAAAATATAATTTTGTTGCTTCTAGTACATGTAATTATTGATTCATTATCGATAAGAATTATATAAAAATATAATCGTGTCTTAAATTTTAAAAAACTAAAGTTTGTATTCAATTAACCACCCCTTCTACATTCGTTGTTACGTACTCAATCCGGGACTAAGAGTAAGAGCTTTCAACGATCCGTGTGTGAAGCTTGTCGGATCTAGTTCGGTGTTGATCTTTTCGTCCGGTTTGAGGTGAATTCAGCTGTTTTACAAAACCGAGCATGAAGACAAAATCTATTTTGGAAGTATTAACGATTTTAAAGATGATATATCTATATATGAGTGTTTATGATTGACTAACGATTGTTTCTAATGCATGCTACTTGATTATTGATGACATGCGATTGATTTATACGATGTTTGCGATGCATGCATATATACGTATAGATATATAAGGATGATTATGATGAATTGATGTGATGATTTGTGAGGAGGTAGATATACTCCTAGATGTAAGATGATACCTAGTAGGAAGCGTGTGCTTTCTATGATATGCTAGCAAAGCGATGGTTAGTTGTCGGGTTTCTAGATAACCATAACAACACATGGTGTACTTGTGCTTTATGCGCGGGTATACTGGAGTGGTGTTTAACTAGCGATAGAGGTCAAAATGCATGACACCACCATGGTGAAAGGAGGGCCTAGCGATGGAGGAACCGGTTGTATTTTTCATCCGAACGACGTATGTCGAAGTAGCTATAGCAGATGGAGAGAAAAATGAGTGGGATGGAGGGGTCTTGGAGAGAAAAATGAGACGACGTTGACGTGACAATAAAAACAAAGGGTATAGATGCACAAACAATAAACAAAATATGCCGTACAAACTATTTATGACCGACTAAACTCACTTGTATTATGAGTTTGCAATTGAAATAAAAGGGTAATTAAACGTTTTATTACATCATCTAATGCGTCTATATAAGTTCCCAATTTTTTATTTAATGTAATTGTTATTAATTCATTTATCTAATTTTTCTAGGAAATTTGATTGCATACACAACTCATCTATAGCAAATATTTTTGTACTAAAATTGAAAGGAAAACATGATAATTAACGTTTATATTACTAAAATCTATAAGCAATTCATCTTAACCAAATTCGATAAAAATTGTATCATTCTTATGGATGAAAGGTTCTTTATTATATAAACATATTTTTCTTGAATTCATATACCCAGTAACATTTCAAATATTATATTTTTACCAACTCCGGCGCTTTCTAACAATGATTTCAATTCATAGTTTCCAAAATTTTCTTGTTCTTCTTGAATTTTGTCAAGGGATTCAACAACAGAGCTACTAGAATCATCAACATCTATAACCTCTAGCGTTGACACTTCCCCGATCTCAAGTGGGATCTTTTCAAGATATCTGCATTCATTCACCACTAATTGTCTGAGACAAGGGAAGTTGATACTAGAGGCTTCCCACCGTCTAATATCCAAACGCTCCAGTTTCAAAAGTTTAAGTTGTTGAAACCGGGCCTCTCCGGTTTCCCATCCGGTACCCGAAAAAGCATGCCATAATATCTTCAAAACCTCAAGATTTGGTAAACATTGAATTGTTGAGATTTGTCTCCAAGGAAGACAACATCCTGTTAATGAAAGTTTTTTTAATGAAGCTGGAAATGTTAGTACTTGATCACCAAATTGTGGCGGGACATAATGAAACCACTTCAATTCTTCTAAGGAGATCAATGACTCTAAGTCATTCTTGTGCGTAATAGTCTCACATGTAAGCTTCTTGATAGTAGGAATAGATTTCTCCCAACCTTCATCAGTCAAAACTACTTTTGAAAGAGTTTGCAATTTCATTGGTTGTTCCAGTAAAGGAAGGTTCAAAGTACGGTTGCTCCACAAATGCCTCAGATTCACCAAGTTTGATATGGCTTTCGGTAAATTCACAAAACGATTACTTCTGACAATGACAGTTTGAAGGCTCCAAAGATTACAGATCAAGGATGGAAAATTGTCGTTACACCACAAGTCAAGGTACCTTAAGTGAACCAAAAGTCCTATATCCTGTGGAATATCTATAACTGGACACTTTTGTAGATCTAACACTGCTAGAAGAGGGAAAATATGGAAATTCTGTTTCAAGAAGAGGTAATTTTCACAAAACAAAAGTGAGTGAACCCATGGGATAGGCTGATCTAACATCGTATTTGTGAATATGCGGCGTGGCTTGCATTGTCTAATAGGTTTTTAAATCGAAGTAACATTTAGCTCATTGGTCTAACGCATGTTTGTTTGTAGAGATGGATGAGATGGGACTCAAGTTCGAATCCGACTTTCAGCATAAAAGTCATAAATTCAATCATCGTGTAACTAAATATTACAAAACGCCACACAAACATAAAACTTATGTGACAATTGGATGATCGATAGTCACACAATATACACATTTAATTGATATTAAAAAGCATATGATCACACTTATTAACAGTTTTAGCCACTTTTGGCTTAATTGTATGTGACGAAATAAAAAAAAACAATTGTTGTATGACTAAATCATCGAAGATGCCACATATATTATATAATAATGTGGCCAAACAACGGGCAAAGGATACTCTCAAAATCTGCTTGTGTGACTATAAAGTGTTTACGGTCACTAAAACTGATAAATCCAATATAAACTCGTACCAATTAGTCACACATTTTATGGTTTTGGTTAATGTTTTTTAATGGAGACGGCCACTAACCCGTATGTACCCTATGGTCACTCGACCTTTCGTCACACATACACCGAAAACGGAATTGTGACTATATGCATATCGTTACACTTTTTTTGTGTAACGAAATCACATATTTGTTCTAGTGTGTGTAGAAACAAACTTGTTCTAGTGTTGAACATTATTAAACATTAGTTGTTTTAGAATTAACTTGTCTATGTGTTAGACATTTTGTTGCCACCTTTTATTGTACTTGGAATTATATAAAAATATAATTTTGTTGCTTCTAGTACATGTAATTATTGATTCATTATCGATAAGAATTATATAAAAATATAATCGTGTCTTAAATTTTAAAAAACTAAAGTTTGTATTCAATTAACCACCCCTTCTACATTCGTTGTTACGTACTCAATCCGGGACTAAGAGTAAGAGCTTTCAACGATCCGTGTGTGAAGCTTGTCGGATCTAGTTCGGTGTTGATCTTTTCGTCCGGTTTGAGGTGAATTCAGCTGTTTTACAAAACCGAGCATGAAGACAAAATCTATTTTGGAAGTATTAACGATTTTAAAGATGATATATCTATATATGAGTGTTTATGATTGACTAACGATTGTTTCTAATGCATGCTACTTGATTATTGATGACATGCGATTGATTTATACGATGTTTGCGATGCATGCATATATACGTATAGATATATAAGGATGATTATGATGAATTGATGTGATGATTTGTGAGGAGGTAGATATACTCCTAGATGTAAGATGATACCTAGTAGGAAGCGTGTGCTTTCTATGATATGCTAGCAAAGCGATGGTTAGTTGTCGGGTTTCTAGATAACCATAACAACACATGGTGTACTTGTGCTTTATGCGCGGGTATACTGGAGTGGTGTTTAACTAGCGATAGAGGTCAAAATGCATGACACCACCATGGTGAAAGGAGGGCCTAGCGATGGAGGAACCGGTTGTATTTTTCATCCGAACGACGTATGTCGAAGTAGCTATAGCAGATGGAGAGAAAAATGAGTGGGATGGAGGGGTCTTGGAGAGAAAAATGAGACAACGTTGACGTGACAATAAAAACAAAGGGTATAGATGCACAAACAATAAACAAAATATGCCGTACAAACTATTTATGACCGACTAAACTCACTTGTATTATGAGTTTGCAATTGAAATAAAAGGGTAATTAAACGTTTTATTACATCATCTAATGCGTCTATATAAGTTCCCAATTTTTTATTTAATGTAATTGTTATTAATTCATTTATCTAATTTTTCTAGGAAATTTGATTGCATACACAACTCATCTATAGCAAATATTTTTGTACTAAAATTGAAAGGAAAACATGATAATTAACGTTTATATTACTAAAATCTATAAGCAATTCATCTTAACCAAATTCGATAAAAATTGTATCATTCTTATGGATGAAAGGTTCTTTATTATATAAACATATTTTTCTTGAATTCATATACCCAGTAACATTTCAAATATTATATTTTTACCAACTCCAGCGCTTTCTAACAATGATTTCAATTCATAGTTTCCAAAATTTTCTTGTTCTTCTTGAATTTTGTCAAGGGATTCAACAACAGAGCTACTAGAATCATCAACATCTATAACCTCTAGCGTTGACACTTCCCCGATCTCAAGTGGGATCTTTTCAAGATATCTGCATTCATTCACCACTAATTGTCTGAGACAAGGGAAGTTGATACTAGAGGCTTCCCACCGTCTAATATCCAAACGCTCCAGTTTCAAAAGTTTAAGTTGTTGAAACCGGGCCTCTCCGGTTTCCCATCCGGTACCCGAAAAAGCATGCCATAATATCTTCAAAACCTCAAGATTTGGTAAACATTGAATTGTTGAGATTTGTCTCCAAGGAAGACAACATCCTGTTAATGAAAGTTTTTTTAATGAAGCTGGAAATGTTAGTACTTGATCACCAAATTGTGGCGGGACATAATGAAACCACTTCAATTCTTCTAAGGAGATCAATGACTCTAAGTCATTCTTGTGCGTAATAGTCTCACATGTAAGCTTCTTGATAGTAGGAATAGATTTCTCCCAACCTTCATCAGTCAAAACTACTTTTGAAAGAGTTTGCAATTTCATTGGTTGTTCCAGTAAAGGAAGGTTCAAAGTACGGTTGCTCCACAAATGCCTCAGATTCACCAAGTTTGATATGGCTTTCGGTAAATTCACAAAACGATTACTTCTGACAATGACAGTTTGAAGGCTCCAAAGATTACAGATCAAGGATGGAAAATTGTCGTTACACCACAAGTCAAGGTACCTTAAGTGAACCAAAAGTCCTATATCCTGTGGAATATCTATAACTGGACACTTTTGTAGATCTAACACTGCTAGAAGAGGGAAAATATGGAAATTCTGTTTCAAGAAGAGGTAATTTTCACAAAACAAAAGTGAGTGAACCCATGGGATAGGCTGATCTAACATCGTATTTGTGAATATGCGGCGTGGCTTGCATTGTCTAATAGGTTTTTAAATCGAAGTAACATTTAGCTCATTGGTCTAACGCATGTTTGTTTGTAGAGATGGATGAGATGGGACTCAAGTTCGAATCCGACTTTCAGCATAAAAGTCATAAATTCAATCATCGTGTAACTAAATATTACAAAACGCCACACAAACATAAAACTTATGTGACAATTGGATGATCGATAGTCACACAATATACACATTTAATTGATATTAAAAAGCATATGATCACACTTATTAACAGTTTTAGCCACTTTTGGCTTAATTGTATGTGACGAAATAAAAAAAAAAATTGTTGTATGACTAAATCATCGAAGATGCCACATATATTATATAATAATGTGGCCAAACAACGGGCAAAGGATACTCTCAAAATCTGCTTGTGTGACTATAAAGTGTTTACGGTCACTAAAACTGATAAATCCAATATAAACTCGTACCAATTAGTCACACATTTTATGGTTTTGGTTAATGTTTTTTAATGGAGACGGCCACTAACCCGTATGTACCCTATGGTCACTCGACCTTTCGTCACACATACACCGAAAACGGAATTGTGACTATATGCATATCGTTACACTTTTTTTGTGTAACGAAATCACATATTTGTTCTAGTGTGTGTAGAAACAAACTTGTTCTAGTGTTGAACATTATTAAACATTAGTTGTTTTAGAATTAACTTGTCTATGTGTTAGACATTTTGTTGCCACCTTTTATTGTACTTGGAATTATATAAAAATATAATTTTGTTGCTTCTAGTACATGTAATTATTGATTCATTATCGATAAGAATTATATAAAAATATAATCGTGTCTTAAATTTTAAAAAACTAAAGTTTGTATTCAATTAACCACCCCTTCTACATTCGTTGTTACGTACTCAATCCGGGACTAAGAGTAAGAGCTTTCAACGATCCGTGTGTGAAGCTTGTCGGATCTAGTTCGGTGTTGATCTTTTCGTCCGGTTTGAGGTGAATTCAGCTGTTTTACAAAACCGAGCATGAAGACAAAATCTATTTTGGAAGTATTAACGATTTTAAAGATGATATATCTATATATGAGTGTTTATGATTGACTAACGATTGTTTCTAATGCATGCTACTTGATTATTGATGACATGCGATTGATTTATACGATGTTTGCGATGCATGCATATATACGTATAGATATATAAGGATGATTATGATGAATTGATGTGATGATTTGTGAGGAGGTAGATATACTCCTAGATGTAAGATGATACCTAGTAGGAAGCGTGTGCTTTCTATGATATGCTAGCAAAGCGATGGTTAGTTGTCGGGTTTCTAGATAACCATAACAACACATGGTGTACTTGTGCTTTATGCGCGGGTATACTGGAGTGGTGTTTAACTAGCGATAGAGGTCAAAATGCATGACACCACCATGGTGAAAGGAGGGCCTAGCGATGGAGGAACCGGTTGTATTTTTCATCCGAACGACGTATGTCGAAGTAGCTATAGCAGATGGAGAGAAAAATGAGTGGGATGGAGGGGTCTTGGAGAGAAAAATGAGACGACGTTGACGTGACAATAAAAACAAAGGGTATAGATGCACAAACAATAAACAAAATATGCCGTACAAACTATTTATGACCGACTAAACTCACTTGTATTATGAGTTTGCAATTGAAATAAAAGGGTAATTAAACGTTTTATTACATCATCTAATGCGTCTATATAAGTTCCCAATTTTTTATTTAATGTAATTGTTATTAATTCATTTATCTAATTTTTCTAGGAAATTTGATTGCATACACAACTCATCTATAGCAAATATTTTTGTACTAAAATTGAAAGGAAAACATGATAATTAACGTTTATATTACTAAAATCTATAAGCAATTCATCTTAACCAAATTCGATAAAAATTGTATCATTCTTATGGATGAAAGGTTCTTTATTATATAAACATATTTTTCTTGAATTCATATACCCAGTAACATTTCAAATATTATATTTTTACCAACTCCAGCGCTTTCTAACAATGATTTCAATTCATAGTTTCCAAAATTTTCTTGTTCTTCTTGAATTTTGTCAAGGGATTCAACAACAGAGCTACTAGAATCATCAACATCTATAACCTCTAGCGTTGACACTTCCCCGATCTCAAGTGGGATCTTTTCAAGATATCTGCATTCATTCACCACTAATTGTCTGAGACAAGGGAAGTTGATACTAGAGGCTTCCCACCGTCTAATATCCAAACGCTCCAGTTTCAAAAGTTTAAGTTGTTGAAACCGGGCCTCTCCGGTTTCCCATCCGGTACCCGAAAAAGCATGCCATAATATCTTCAAAACCTCAAGATTTGGTAAACATTGAATTATTGAGATTTGTCTCCAAGGAAGACAACATCCTGTTAATGAAAGTTTTTTTAATGAAGCTGGAAATGTTAGTACTTGATCACCAAATTGTGGCGGGACATAATGAAACCACTTCAATTCTTCTAAGGAGATCAATGACTCTAAGTCATTCTTCTGCGTAATAGTCTCACATGTAAGCTTCTTGATAGTAGGAATAGATTTCTCCCAACCTTCATCAGTCAAAACTACTTTTGAAAGAGTTTGCAATTTCATTGGTTGTTCCAGTAAAGTACGGTTCAAAGTACGGTAAATTCACAAATGCCTCAGATTCACCAAGTTTGATATGGCTTTCGGTAAATTCACAAAACGATTACTTCTGACAATGACAGTTTGAAGGCTCCAAAGATTACAGATCAAGGATGGAAAATTGTCGTTACACCACAAGTCAAGGTACCTTAAGTGAACCAAAAGTCCTATATCCTGTGGAATATCTATAACTGGACACTTTTGTAGATCTAACACTGCTAGAAGAGGGAAAATATGGAAATTCTGTTTCAAGAAGAGGTAATTTTCACAAAACAAAAGTGAGTGAACCCATGGGATAGGCTGATCTAACATCGTATTTGTGAATATGCGGCGTGGCTTGCATTGTCTAATAGGTTTTTAAATCGAAGTAACATTTAGCTCATTGGTCTAACGCATGTTTGTTTGTAGAGATGGATGAGATGGGACTCAAGTTCGAATCCGACTTTCAGCATAAAAGTCATAAATTCAATCATCGTGTAACTAAATATTACAAAACGCCACACAAACATAAAACTTATGTGACAATTGGATGATCGATAGTCACACAATATACACATTTAATTGATATTAAAAAGCATATGATCACACTTATTAACAGTTTTAGCCACTTTTGGCTTAATTGTATGTGACGAAATAAAAAAAAACAATTGTTGTATGACTAAATCATCGAAGATGCCACATATATTATATAATAATGTGGCCAAACAACGGGCAAAGGATACTCTCAAAATCTGCTTGTGTGACTATAAAGTGTTTACGGTCACTAAAACTGATAAATCCAATATAAACTCGTACCAATTAGTCACACATTTTATGGTTTTGGTTACTGTTTTTTAATGGAGACGGCCACTAACCCGTATGTACCCTATGGTCACTCGACCTTTCGTCACACATACACCGAAAACGGAATTGTGACTATATGCATATCGTTACACTTTTTTTGTGTAACGAAATCACATATTTGTTCTAGTGTGTGTAGAAACAAACTTGTTCTAGTGTTGAACATTATTAAACATTAGTTGTTTTAGAATTAACTTGTCTATGTGTTAGACATTTTGTTGCCACCTTTTATTGTACTTGGAATTATATAAAAATATAATTTTGTTGCTTCTAGTACATGTAATTATTGATTCATTATCGATAAGAATTATATAAAAATATAATCGTGTCTTAAATTTTAAAAAACTAAAGTTTGTATTCAATTAACCACCCCTTCTACATTCGTTGTTACGTACTCAATCCGGGACTAAGAGTAAGAGCTTTCAACGATCCGTGTGTGAAGCTTGTCGGATCTAGTTCGGTGTTGATCTTTTCGTCCGGTTTGAGGTGAATTCAGCTGTTTTACAAAACCGAGCATGAAGACAAAATCTATTTTGGAAGTATTAACGATTTTAAAGATGATATATCTATATATGAGTGTTTATGATTGACTAACGATTGTTTCTAATGCATGCTACTTGATTATTGATGACATGCGATTGATTTATACGATGTTTGCGATGCATGCATATATACGTATAGATATATAAGGATGATTATGATGAATTGATGTGATGATTTGTGAGGAGGTAGATATACTCCTAGATGTAAGATGATACCTAGTAGGAAGCGTGTGCTTTCTATGATATGCTAGCAAAGCGATGGTTAGTTGTCGGGTTTCTAGATAACCATAACAACACATGGTGTACTTGTGCTTTATGCGCGGGTATACTGGAGTGGTGTTTAACTAGCGATAGAGGTCAAAATGCATGACACCACCATGGTGAAAGGAGGGCCTAGCGATGGAGGAACCGGTTGTATTTTTCATCCGAACGACGTATGTCGAAGTAGCTATAGCAGATGGAGAGAAAAATGAGTGGGATGGAGGGGTCTTGGAGAGAAAAATGAGACGACGTTGACGTGACAATAAAAACAAAGGGTATAGATGCACAAACAATAAACAAAATATGCCGTACAAACTATTTATGACCGACTAAACTCACTTGTATTATGAGTTTGCAATTGAAATAAAAGGGTAATTAAACGTTTTATTACATCATCTAATGCGTCTATATAAGTTCCCAATTTTTTATTTAATGTAATTGTTATTAATTCATTTATCTAATTTTTCTAGGAAATTTGATTGCATACACAACTCATCTATAGCAAATATTTTTGTACTAAAATTGAAAGGAAAACATGATAATTAACGTTTATATTACTAAAATCTATAAGCAATTCATCTTAACCAAATTCGATAAAAATTGTATCATTCTTATGGATGAAAGGTTCTTTATTATATAAACATATTTTTCTTGAATTCATATACCCAGTAACATTTCAAATATTATATTTTTACCAACTCCAGCGCTTTCTAACAATGATTTCAATTCATAGTTTCCAAAATTTTCTTGTTCTTCTTGAATTTTGTCAAGGGATTCAACAACAGAGCTACTAGAATCATCAACATCTATAACCTCTAGCGTTGACACTTCCCCGATCTCAAGTGGGATCTTTTCAAGATATCTGCATTCATTCACCACTAATTGTCTGAGACAAGGGAAGTTGATACTAGAGGCTTCCCACCGTCTAATATCCAAACGCTCCAGTTTCAAAAGTTTAAGTTGTTGAAACCGGGCCTCTCCGGTTTCCCATCCGGTACCCGAAAAAGCATGCCATAATATCTTCAAAACCTCAAGATTTGGTAAACATTGAATTATTGAGATTTGTCTCCAAGGAAGACAACATCCTGTTAATGAAAGTTTTTTTAATGAAGCTGGAAATGTTAGTACTTGATCACCAAATTGTGGCGGGACATAATGAAACCACTTCAATTCTTCTAAGGAGATCAATGACTCTAAGTCATTCTTCTGCGTAATAGTCTCACATGTAAGCTTCTTGATAGTAGGAATAGATTTCTCCCAACCTTCATCAGTCAAAACTACTTTTGAAAGAGTTTGCAATTTCATTGGTTGTTCCAGTAAAGTACGGTTCAAAGTACGGTAAATTCACAAATGCCTCAGATTCACCAAGTTTGATATGGCTTTCGGTAAATTCACAAAACGATTACTTCTGACAATGACAGTTTGAAGGCTCCAAAGATTACAGATCAAGGATGGAAAATTGTCGTTACACCACAAGTCAAGGTACCTTAAGTGAACCAAAAGTCCTATATCCTGTGGAATATCTATAACTGGACACTTTTGTAGATCTAACACTGCTAGAAGAGGGAAAATATGGAAATTCTGTTTCAAGAAGAGGTAATTTTCACAAAACAAAAGTGAGTGAACCCATGGGATAGGCTGATCTAACATCGTATTTGTGAATATGCGGCGTGGCTTGCATTGTCTAATAGGTTTTTAAATCGAAGTAACATTTAGCTCATTGGTCTAACGCATGTTTGTTTGTAGAGATGGATGAGATGGGACTCAAGTTCGAATCCGACTTTCAGCATAAAAGTCATAAATTCAATCATCGTGTAACTAAATATTACAAAACGCCACACAAACATAAAACTTATGTGACAATTGGATGATCGATAGTCACACAATATACACATTTAATTGATATTAAAAAGCATATGATCACACTTATTAACAGTTTTAGCCACTTTTGGCTTAATTGTATGTGACGAAATAAAAAAAAACAATTGTTGTATGACTAAATCATCGAAGATGCCACATATATTATATAATAATGTGGCCAAACAACGGGCAAAGGATACTCTCAAAATCTGCTTGTGTGACTATAAAGTGTTTACGGTCACTAAAACTGATAAATCCAATATAAACTCGTACCAATTAGTCACACATTTTATGGTTTTGGTTACTGTTTTTTAATGGAGACGGCCACTAACCCGTATGTACCCTATGGTCACTCGACCTTTCGTCACACATACACCGAAAACGGAATTGTGACTATATGCATATCGTTACACTTTTTTGGTGTAACGAAATCACATATTTGTTCTAGTGTGTGTAGAAACAAACTTGTTCTAGTGTTGAACATTATTAAACATTAGTTGTTTTAGAATTAACTTGTCTATGTGTTAGACATTTTGTTGCCACCTTTTATTGTACTTGGAATTATATAAAAATATAATTTTGTTGCTTCTAGTACATGTAATTATTGATTCATTATCGATAAGAATTATATAAAAATATAATCGTGTCTTAAATTTTAAAAAACTAAAGTTTGTATTCAATTAACCACCCCTTCTACATTCGTTGTTACGTACTCAATCCGGGACTAAGAGTAAGAGCTTTCAACGATCCGTGTGTGAAGCTTGTCGGATCTAGTTCGGTGTTGATCTTTTCGTCCGGTTTGAGGTGAATTCAGCTGTTTTACAAAACCGAGCATGAAGACAAAATCTATTTTGGAAGTATTAACGATTTTAAAGATGATATATCTATATATGAGTGTTTATGATTGACTAACGATTGTTTCTAATGCATGCTACTTGATTATTGATGACATGCGATTGATTTATACGATGTTTGCGATGCATGCATATATACGTATAGATATATAAGGATGATTATGATGAATTGATGTGATGATTTGTGAGGAGGTAGATATACTCCTAGATGTAAGATGATACCTAGTAGGAAGCGTGTGCTTTCTATGATATGCTAGCAAAGCGATGGTTAGTTGTCGGGTTTCTAGATAACCATAACAACACATGGTGTACTTGTGCTTTATGCGCGGGTATACTGGAGTGGTGTTTAACTAGCGATAGAGGTCAAAATGCATGACACCACCATGGTGAAAGGAGGGCCTAGCGATGGAGGAACCGGTTGTATTTTTCATCCGAACGACGTATGTCGAAGTAGCTATAGCAGATGGAGAGAAAAATGAGTGGGATGGAGGGGTCTTGGAGAGAAAAATGAGACGACGTTGACGTGACAATAAAAACAAAGGGTATAGATGCACAAACAATAAACAAAATATGCCGTACAAACTATTTATGACCGACTAAACTCACTTGTATTATGAGTTTGCAATTGAAATAAAAGGGTAATTAAACGTTTTATTACATCATCTAATGCGTCTATATAAGTTCCCAATTTTTTATTTAATGTAATTGTTATTAATTCATTTATCTAATTTTTCTAGGAAATTTGATTGCATACACAACTCATCTATAGCAAATATTTTTGTACTAAAATTGAAAGGAAAACATGATAATTAACGTTTATATTACTAAAATCTATAAGCAATTCATCTTAACCAAATTCGATAAAAATTGTATCATTCTTATGGATGAAAGGTTCTTTATTATATAAACATATTTTTCTTGAATTCATATACCCAGTAACATTTCAAATATTATATTTTTACCAACTCCAGCGCTTTCTAACAATGATTTCAATTCATAGTTTCCAAAATTTTCTTGTTCTTCTTGAATTTTGTCAAGGGATTCAACAACAGAGCTACTAGAATCATCAACATCTATAACCTCTAGCGTTGACACTTCCCCGATCTCAAGTGGGATCTTTTCAAGATATCTGCATTCATTCACCACTAATTGTCTGAGACAAGGGAAGTTGATACTAGAGGCTTCCCACCGTCTAATATCCAAACGCTCCAGTTTCAAAAGTTTAAGTTGTTGAAACCGGGCCTCTCCGGTTTCCCATCCGGTACCCGAAAAAGCATGCCATAATATCTTCAAAACCTCAAGATTTGGTAAACATTGAATTGTTGAGATTTGTCTCCAAGGAAGACAACATCCTGTTAATGAAAGTTTTTTTAATGAAGCTGGAAATGTTAGTACTTGATCACCAAATTGTGGCGGGACATAATGAAACCACTTCAATTCTTCTAAGGAGATCAATGACTCTAAGTCATTCTTCTGCGTAATAGTCTCACATGTAAGCTTCTTGATAGTAGGAATAGATTTCTCCCAACCTTCATCAGTCAAAACTACTTTTGAAAGAGTTTGCAATTTCATTGGTTGTTCCAGTAAAGGAAGGTTCAAAGTACGGTAAATTCACAAATGCCTCAGATTCACCAAGTTTGATATGGCTTTCGGTAAATTCACAAAACGATTACTTCTGACAATGACAGTTTGAAGGCTCCAAAGATTACAGATCAAGGATGGAAAATTGTCGTTACACCACAAGTCAAGGTACCTTAAGTGAACCAAAAGTCCTATATCCTGTGGAATATCTATAACTGGACACTTTTGTAGATCTAACACTGCTAGAAGAGGGAAAATATGGAAATTCTGTTTCAAGAAGAGGTAATTTTCACAAAACAAAAGTGAGTGAACCCATGGGATAGGCTGATCTAACATCGTATTTGTGAATATGCGGCGTGGCTTGCATTGTCTAATAGGTTTTTAAATCGAAGTAACATTTAGCTCATTGGTCTAACGCATGTTTGTTTGTAGAGATGGATGAGATGGGACTCAAGTTCGAATCCGACTTTCAGCATAAAAGTCATAAATTCAATCATCGTGTAACTAAATATTACAAAACGCCACACAAACATAAAACTTATGTGACAATTGGATGATCGATAGTCACACAATATACACATTTAATTGATATTAAAAAGCATATGATCACACTTATTAACAGTTTTAGCCACTTTTGGCTTAATTGTATGTGACGAAATAAAAAAAACAATTGTTGTATGACTAAATCATCGAAGATGCCACATATATTATATAATAATGTGGCCAAACAACGGGCAAAGGATACTCTCAAAATCTGCTTGTGTGACTATAAAGTGTTTACGGTCACTAAAACTGATAAATCCAATATAAACTCGTACCAATTAGTCACACATTTTATGGTTTTGGTTACTGTTTTTTAATGGAGACGGCCACTAACCCGTATGTACCCTATGGTCACTCGACCTTTCGTCACACATACACCGAAAACGGAATTGTGACTATATGCATATCGTTACACTTTTTTGGTGTAACGAAATCACATATTTGTTCTAGTGTGTGTAGAAACAAACTTGTTCTAGTGTTGAACATTATTAAACATTAGTTGTTTTAGAATTAACTTGTCTATGTGTTAGACATTTTGTTGCCACCTTTTATTGTACTTGGAATTATATAAAAATATAATTTTGTTGCTTCTAGTACATGTAATTATTGATTCATTATCGATAAGAATTATATAAAAATATAATCGTGTCTTAAATTTTAAAAAACTAAAGTTTGTATTCAATTAACCACCCCTTCTACATTCGTTGTTACGTACTCAATCCGGGACTAAGAGTAAGAGCTTTCAACGATCCGTGTGTGAAGCTTGTCGGATCTAGTTCGGTGTTGATCTTTTCGTCCGGTTTGAGGTGAATTCAGCTGTTTTACAAAACCGAGCATGAAGACAAAATCTATTTTGGAAGTATTAACGATTTTAAAGATGATATATCTATATATGAGTGTTTATGATTGACTAACGATTGTTTCTAATGCATGCTACTTGATTATTGATGACATGCGATTGATTTATACGATGTTTGCGATGCATGCATATATACGTATAGATATATAAGGATGATTATGATGAATTGATGTGATGATTTGTGAGGAGGTAGATATACTCCTAGATGTAAGATGATACCTAGTAGGAAGCGTGTGCTTTCTATGATATGCTAGCAAAGCGATGGTTAGTTGTCGGGTTTCTAGATAACCATAACAACACATGGTGTACTTGTGCTTTATGCGCGGGTATACTGGAGTGGTGTTTAACTAGCGATAGAGGTCAAAATGCATGACACCACCATGGTGAAAGGAGGGCCTAGCGATGGAGGAACCGGTTGTATTTTTCATCCGAACGACGTATGTCGAAGTAGCTATAGCAGATGGAGAGAAAAATGAGTGGGATGGAGGGGTCTTGGAGAGAAAAATGAGACGACGTTGACGTGACAATAAAAACAAAGGGTATAGATGCACAAACAATAAACAAAATATTCCGTACAAACTATTTATGACCGACTAAACTCACTTGTATTATGAGTTTGCAATTGAAATAAAAGGGTAATTAAACGTTTTATTACATCATCTAATGCGTCTATATAAGTTCCCAATTTTTTATTTAATGTAATTGTTATTAATTCATTTATCTAATTTTTCTAGGAAATTTGATTGCATACACAACTCATCTATAGCAAATATCTTTGTACTAAAATTGAAAGGAAAACATGATAATTAACGTTTATATTACTAAAATCTATAAGCAATTCATCTTAACCAAATTCGATAAAAATTGTATCATTCTTATGGATGAAAGGTTCTTTATTATATAAACATATTTTTCTTGAATTCATATACCCAGTAACATTTCAAATATTATATTTTTACCAACTCCAGCGCTTTCTAACAATGATTTCAATTCATAGTTTCCAAAATTTTCTTGTTCTTCTTGAATTTTGTCAAGGGATTCAACAACAGAGCTACTAGAATCATCAACATCTATAACCTCTAGCGTTGACACTTCCCCGATCTCAAGTGGGATCTTTTCAAGATATCTGCATTCATTCACCACTAATTGTCTGAGACAAGGGAAGTTGATACTAGAGGCTTCCCACCGTCTAATATCCAAACGCTCCAGTTTCAAAAGTTTAAGTTGTTGAAACCGGGCCTCTCCGGTTTCCCATCCGGTACCCGAAAAAGCATGCCATAATATCTTCAAAACCTCAAGATTTGGTAAACATTGAATTGTTGAGATTTGTCTCCAAGGAAGACAACATCCTGTTAATGAAAGTTTTTTTAATGAAGCTGGAAATGTTAGTACTTGATCACCAAATTGTGGCGGGACATAATGAAACCACTTCAATTCTTCTAAGGAGATCAATGACTCTAAGTCATTCTTGTGCGTAATAGTCTCACATGTAAGCTTCTTGATAGTAGGAATAGATTTCTCCCAACCTTCATCAGTCAAAACTACTTTTGAAAGAGTTTGCAATTTCATTGGTTGTTCCAGTAAAGGAAGGTTCAAAGTACGGTAAATTCACAAATGCCTCAGATTCACCAAGTTTGATATGGCTTTCGGTAAATTCACAAAACGATTACTTCTGACAATGACAGTTTGAAGGCTCCAAAGATTACAGATCAAGGATGGAAAATTGTCGTTACACCACAAGTCAAGGTACCTTAAGTGAACCAAAAGTCCTATATCCTGTGGAATATCTATAACTGGACACTTTTGTAGATCTAACACTGCTAGAAGAGGGAAAATATGGAAATTCTGTTTCAAGAAGAGGTAATTTTCACAAAACAAAAGTGAGTGAACCCATGGGATAGGCTGATCTAACATCGTATTTGTGAATATGCGGCGTGGCTTGCATTGTCTAATAGGTTTTTAAATCGAAGTAACATTTAGCTCATTGGTCTAACGCATGTTTGTTTGTAGAGATGGATGAGATGGGACTCAAGTTCGAATCCGACTTTCAGCATAAAAGTCATAAATTCAATCATCGTGTAACTAAATATTACAAAACGCCACACAAACATAAAACTTATGTGACAATTGGATGATCGATAGTCACACAATATACACATTTAATTGATATTAAAAAGCATATGATCACACTTATTAACAGTTTTAGCCACTTTTGGCTTAATTGTATGTGACGAAATAAAAAAAACAATTGTTGTATGACTAAATCATCGAAGATGCCACATATATTATATAATAATGTGGCCAAACAACGGGCAAAGGATACTCTCAAAATCTGCTTGTGTGACTATAAAGTGTTTACGGTCACTAAAACTGATAAATCCAATATAAACTCGTACCAATTAGTCACACATTTTATGGTTTTGGTTACTGTTTTTTAATGGAGACGGCCACTAACCCGTATGTACCCTATGGTCACTCGACCTTTCGTCACACATACACCGAAAACGGAATTGTGACTATATGCATATCGTTACACTTTTTTGGTGTAACGAAATCACATATTTGTTCTAGTGTGTGTAGAAACAAACTTGTTCTAGTGTTGAACATTATTAAACATTAGTTGTTTTAGAATTAACTTGTCTATGTGTTAGACATTTTGTTGCCACCTTTTATTGTACTTGGAATTATATAAAAATATAATTTTGTTGCTTCTAGTACATGTAATTATTGATTCATTATCGATAAGAATTATATAAAAATATAATCGTGTCTTAAATTTTAAAAAACTAAAGTTTGTATTCAATTAACCACCCCTTCTACATTCGTTGTTACGTACTCAATCCGGGACTAAGAGTAAGAGCTTTCAACGATCCGTGTGTGAAGCTTGTCGGATCTAGTTCGGTGTTGATCTTTTCGTCCGGTTTGAGGTGAATTCAGCTGTTTTACAAAACCGAGCATGAAGACAAAATCTATTTTGGAAGTATTAACGATTTTAAAGATGATATATCTATATATGAGTGTTTATGATTGACTAACGATTGTTTCTAATGCATGCTACTTGATTATTGATGACATGCGATTGATTTATACGATGTTTGCGATGCATGCATATATACGTATAGATATATAAGGATGATTATGATGAATTGATGTGATGATTTGTGAGGAGGTAGATATACTCCTAGATGTAAGATGATACCTAGTAGGAAGCGTGTGCTTTCTATGATATGCTAGCAAAGCGATGGTTAGTTGTCGGGTTTCTAGATAACCATAACAACACATGGTGTACTTGTGCTTTATGCGCGGGTATACTGGAGTGGTGTTTAACTAGCGATAGAGGTCAAAATGCATGACACCACCATGGTGAAAGGAGGGCCTAGCGATGGAGGAACCGGTTGTATTTTTCATCCGAACGACGTATGTCGAAGTAGCTATAGCAGATGGAGAGAAAAATGAGTGGGATGGAGGGGTCTTGGAGAGAAAAATGAGACGACGTTGACGTGACAATAAAAACAAAGGGTATAGATGCACAAACAATAAACAAAATATTCCGTACAAACTATTTATGACCGACTAAACTCACTTGTATTATGAGTTTGCAATTGAAATAAAAGGGTAATTAAACGTTTTATTACATCATCTAATGCGTCTATATAAGTTCCCAATTTTTTATTTAATGTAATTGTTATTAATTCATTTATCTAATTTTTCTAGGAAATTTGATTGCATACACAACTCATCTATAGCAAATATTTTTGTACTAAAATTGAAAGGAAAACATGATAATTAACGTTTATATTACTAAAATCTATAAGCAATTCATCTTAACCAAATTCGATAAAAATTGTATCATTCTTATGGATGAAAGGTTCTTTATTATATAAACATATTTTTCTTGAATTCATATACCCAGTAACATTTCAAATATTATATTTTTACCAACTCCAGCGCTTTCTAACAATGATTTCAATTCATAGTTTCCAAAATTTTCTTGTTCTTCTTGAATTTTGTCAAGGGATTCAACAACAGAGCTACTAGAATCATCAACATCTATAACCTCTAGCGTTGACACTTCCCCGATCTCAAGTGGGATCTTTTCAAGATATCTGCATTCATTCACCACTAATTGTCTGAGACAAGGGAAGTTGATACTAGAGGCTTCCCACCGTCTAATATCCAAACGCTCCAGTTTCAAAAGTTTAAGTTGTTGAAACCGGGCCTCTCCGGTTTCCCATCCGGTACCCGAAAAAGCATGCCATAATATCTTCAAAACCTCAAGATTTGGTAAACATTGAATTGTTGAGATTTGTCTCCAAGGAAGACAACATCCTGTTAATGAAAGTTTTTTTAATGAAGCTGGAAATGTTAGTACTTGATCACCAAATTGTGGCGGGACATAATGAAACCACTTCAATTCTTCTAAGGAGATCAATGACTCTAAGTCATTCTTGTGCGTAATAGTCTCACATGTAAGCTTCTTGATAGTAGGAATAGATTTCTCCCAACCTTCATCAGTCAAAACTACTTTTGAAAGAGTTTGCAATTTCATTGGTTGTTCCAGTAAAGGAAGGGTCAAAGTACGGTAAATTCACAAATGCCTCAGATTCACCAAGTTTGATATGGCTTTCGGTAAATTCACAAAACGATTACTTCTGACAATGACAGTTTGAAGGCTCCAAAGATTACAGATCAAGGATGGAAAATTGTCGTTACACCACAAGTCAAGGTACCTTAAGTGAACCAAAAGTCCTATATCCTGTGGAATATCTATAACTGGACACTTTTGTAGATCTAACACTGCTAGAAGAGGGAAAATATGGAAATTCTGTTTCAAGAAGAGGTAATTTTCACAAAACAAAAGTGAGTGAACCCATGGGATAGGCTGATCTAACATCGTATTTGTGAATATGCGGCGTGGCTTGCATTGTCTAATAGGTTTTTAAATCGAAGTAACATTTAGCTCATTGGTCTAACGCATGTTTGTTTGTAGAGATGGATGAGATGGGACTCAAGTTCGAATCCGACTTTCAGCATAAAAGTCATAAATTCAATCATCGTGTAACTAAATATTACAAAACGCCACACAAACATAAAACTTATGTGACAATTGGATGATCGATAGTCACACAATATACACATTTAATTGATATTAAAAAGCATATGATCACACTTATTAACAGTTTTAGCCACTTTTGGCTTAATTGTATGTGACGAAATAAAAAAAACAATTGTTGTATGACTAAATCATCGAAGATGCCACATATATTATATAATAATGTGGCCAAACAACGGGCAAAGGATACTCTCAAAATCTGCTTGTGTGACTATAAAGTGTTTACGGTCACTAAAACTGATAAATCCAATATAAACTCGTACCAATTAGTCACACATTTTATGGTTTTGGTTACTGTTTTTTAATGGAGACGGCCACTAACCCGTATGTACCCTATGGTCACTCGACCTTTCGTCACACATACACCGAAAACGGAATTGTGACTATATGCATATCGTTACACTTTTTTGGTGTAACGAAATCACATATTTGTTCTAGTGTGTGTAGAAACAAACTTGTTCTAGTGTTGAACATTATTAAACATTAGTTGTTTTAGAATTAACTTGTCTATGTGTTAGACATTTTGTTGCCACCTTTTATTGTACTTGGAATTATATAAAAATATAATTTTGTTGCTTCTAGTACATGTAATTATTGATTCATTATCGATAAGAATTATATAAAAATATAATCGTGTCTTAAATTTTAAAAAACTAAAGTTTGTATTCAATTAACCACCCCTTCTACATTCGTTGTTACGTACTCAATCCGGGACTAAGAGTAAGAGCTTTCAACGATCCGTGTGTGAAGCTTGTCGGATCTAGTTCGGTGTTGATCTTTTCGTCCGGTTTGAGGTGAATTCAGCTGTTTTACAAAACCGAGCATGAAGACAAAATCTATTTTGGAAGTATTAACGATTTTAAAGATGATATATCTATATATGAGTGTTTATGATTGACTAACGATTGTTTCTAATGCATGCTACTTGATTATTGATGACATGCGATTGATTTATACGATGTTTGCGATGCATGCATATATACGTATAGATATATAAGGATGATTATGATGAATTGATGTGATGATTTGTGAGGAGGTAGATATACTCCTAGATGTAAGATGATACCTAGTAGGAAGCGTGTGCTTTCTATGATATGCTAGCAAAGCGATGGTTAGTTGTCGGGTTTCTAGATAACCATAACAACACATGGTGTACTTGTGCTTTATGCGCGGGTATACTGGAGTGGTGTTTAACTAGCGATAGAGGTCAAAATGCATGACACCACCATGGTGAAAGGAGGGCCTAGCGATGGAGGAACCGGTTGTATTTTTCATCCGAACGACGTATGTCGAAGTAGCTATAGCAGATGGAGAGAAAAATGAGTGGGATGGAGGGGTCTTGGAGAGAAAAATGAGACGACGTTGACGTGACAATAAAAACAAAGGGTATAGATGCACAAACAATAAACAAAATATGCCGTACAAACTATTTATGACCGACTAAACTCACTTGTATTATGAGTTTGCAATTGAAATAAAAGGGTAATTAAACGTTTTATTACATCATCTAATGCGTCTATATAAGTTCCCAATTTTTTATTTAATGTAATTGTTATTAATTCATTTATCTAATTTTTCTAGGAAATTTGATTGCATACACAACTCATCTATAGCAAATATTTTTGTACTAAAATTGAAAGGAAAACATGATAATTAACGTTTATATTACTAAAATCTATAAGCAATTCATCTTAACCAAATTCGATAAAAATTGTATCATTCTTATGGATGAAAGGTTCTTTATTATATAAACATATTTTTCTTGAATTCATATACCCAGTAACATTTCAAATATTATATTTTTACCAACTCCAGCGCTTTCTAACAATGATTTCAATTCATAGTTTCCAAAATTTTCTTGTTCTTCTTGAATTTTGTCAAGGGATTCAACAACAGAGCTACTAGAATCATCAACATCTATAACCTCTAGCGTTGACACTTCCCCGATCTCAAGTGGGATCTTTTCAAGATATCTGCATTCATTCACCACTAATTGTCTGAGACAAGGGAAGTTGATACTAGAGGCTTCCCACCGTCTAATATCCAAACGCTCCAGTTTCAAAAGTTTAAGTTGTTGAAACCGGGCCTCTCCGGTTTCCCATCCGGTACCCGAAAAAGCATGCCATAATATCTTCAAAACCTCAAGATTTGGTAAACATTGAATTGTTGAGATTTGTCTCCAAGGAAGACAACATCCTGTTAATGAAAGTTTTTTTAATGAAGCTGGAAATGTTAGTACTTGATCACCAAATTGTGGCGGGACATAATGAAACCACTTCAATTCTTCTAAGGAGATCAATGACTCTAAGTCATTCTTCTGCGTAATAGTCTCACATGTAAGCTTCTTGATAGTAGGAATAGATTTCTCCCAACCTTCATCAGTCAAAACTACTTTTGAAAGAGTTTGCAATTTCATTGGTTGTTCCAGTAAAGGAAGGTTCAAAGTACGGTAAATTCACAAATGCCTCAGATTCACCAAGTTTGATATGGCTTTCGGTAAATTCACAAAACGATTACTTCTGACAATGACAGTTTGAAGGCTCCAAAGATTACAGATCAAGGATGGAAAATTGTCGTTACACCACAAGTCAAGGTACCTTAAGTGAACCAAAAGTCCTATATCCTGTGGAATATCTATAACTGGACACTTTTGTAGATCTAACACTGCTAGAAGAGGGAAAATATGGAAATTCTGTTTCAAGAAGAGGTAATTTTCACAAAACAAAAGTGAGTGAACCCATGGGATAGGCTGATCTAACATCGTATTTGTGAATATGCGGCGTGGCTTGCATTGTCTAATAGGTTTTTAAATCGAAGTAACATTTAGCTCATTGGTCTAACGCATGTTTGTTTGTAGAGATGGATGAGATGGGACTCAAGTTCGAATCCGACTTTCAGCATAAAAGTCATAAATTCAATCATCGTGTAACTAAATATTACAAAACGCCACACAAACATAAAACTTATGTGACAATTGGATGATCGATAGTCACACAATATACACATTTAATTGATATTAAAAAGCATATGATCACACTTATTAACAGTTTTAGCCACTTTTGGCTTAATTGTATGTGACGAAATAAAAAAAACAATTGTTGTATGACTAAATCATCGAAGATGCCACATATATTATATAATAATGTGGCCAAACAACGGGCAAAGGATACTCTCAAAATCTGCTTGTGTGACTATAAAGTGTTTACGGTCACTAAAACTGATAAATCCAATATAAACTCGTACCAATTAGTCACACATTTTATGGTTTTGGTTACTGTTTTTTAATGGAGACGGCCACTAACCCGTATGTACCCTATGGTCACTCGACCTTTCGTCACACATACACCGAAAACGGAATTGTGACTATATGCATATCGTTACACTTTTTTGGTGTAACGAAATCACATATTTGTTCTAGTGTGTGTAGAAACAAACTTGTTCTAGTGTTGAACATTATTAAACATTAGTTGTTTTAGAATTAACTTGTCTATGTGTTAGACATTTTGTTGCCACCTTTTATTGTACTTGGAATTATATAAAAATATAATTTTGTTGCTTCTAGTACATGTAATTATTGATTCATTATCGATAAGAATTATATAAAAATATAATCGTGTCTTAAATTTTAAAAAACTAAAGTTTGTATTCAATTAACCACCCCTTCTACATTCGTTGTTACGTACTCAATCCGGGACTAAGAGTAAGAGCTTTCAACGATCCGTGTGTGAAGCTTGTCGGATCTAGTTCGGTGTTGATCTTTTCGTCCGGTTTGAGGTGAATTCAGCTGTTTTACAAAACCGAGCATGAAGACAAAATCTATTTTGGAAGTATTAACGATTTTAAAGATGATATATCTATATATGAGTGTTTATGATTGACTAACGATTGTTTCTAATGCATGCTACTTGATTATTGATGACATGCGATTGATTTATACGATGTTTGCGATGCATGCATATATACGTATAGATATATAAGGATGATTATGATGAATTGATGTGATGATTTGTGAGGAGGTAGATATACTCCTAGATGTAAGATGATACCTAGTAGGAAGCGTGTGCTTTCTATGATATGCTAGCAAAGCGATGGTTAGTTGTCGGGTTTCTAGATAACCATAACAACACATGGTGTACTTGTGCTTTATGCGCGGGTATACTGGAGTGGTGTTTAACTAGCGATAGAGGTCAAAATGCATGACACCACCATGGTGAAAGGAGGGCCTAGCGATGGAGGAACCGGTTGTATTTTTCATCCGAACGACGTATGTCGAAGTAGCTATAGCAGATGGAGAGAAAAATGAGTGGGATGGAGGGGTCTTGGAGAGAAAAATGAGACGACGTTGACGTGACAATAAAAACAAAGGGTATAGATGCACAAACAATAAACAAAATATGCCGTACAAACTATTTATGACCGACTAAACTCACTTGTATTATGAGTTTGCAATTGAAATAAAAGGGTAATTAAACGTTTTATTACATCATCTAATGCGTCTATATAAGTTCCCAATTTTTTATTTAATGTAATTGTTATTAATTCATTTATCTAATTTTTCTAGGAAATTTGATTGCATACACAACTCATCTATAGCAAATATTTTTGTACTAAAATTGAAAGGAAAACATGATAATTAACGTTTATATTACTAAAATCTATAAGCAATTCATCTTAACCAAATTCGATAAAAATTGTATCATTCTTATGGATGAAAGGTTCTTTATTATATAAACATATTTTTCTTGAATTCATATACCCAGTAACATTTCAAATATTATATTTTTACCAACTCCAGCGCTTTCTAACAATGATTTCAATTCATAGTTTCCAAAATTTTCTTGTTCTTCTTGAATTTTGTCAAGGGATTCAACAACAGAGCTACTAGAATCATCAACATCTATAACCTCTAGCGTTGACACTTCCCCGATCTCAAGTGGGATCTTTTCAAGATATCTGCATTCATTCACCACTAATTGTCTGAGACAAGGGAAGTTGATACTAGAGGCTTCCCACCGTCTAATATCCAAACGCTCCAGTTTCAAAAGTTTAAGTTGTTGAAACCGGGCCTCTCCGGTTTCCCATCCGGTACCCGAAAAAGCATGCCATAATATCTTCAAAACCTCAAGATTTGGTAAACATTGAATTGTTGAGATTTGTCTCCAAGGAAGACAACATCCTGTTAATGAAAGTTTTTTTAATGAAGCTGGAAATGTTAGTACTTGATCACCAAATTGTGGCGGGACATAATGAAACCACTTCAATTCTTCTAAGGAGATCAATGACTCTAAGTCATTCTTGTGCGTAATAGTCTCACATGTAAGCTTCTTGATAGTAGGAATAGATTTCTCCCAACCTTCATCAGTCAAAACTACTTTTGAAAGAGTTTGCAATTTCATTGGTTGTTCCAGTAAAGGAAGGTTCAAAGTACGGTTGCTCCACAAATGCCTCAGATTCACCAAGTTTGATATGGCTTTCGGTAAATTCACAAAACGATTACTTCTGACAATGACAGTTTGAAGGCTCCAAAGATTACAGATCAAGGATGGAAAATTGTCGTTACACCACAAGTCAAGGTACCTTAAGTGAACCAAAAGTCCTATATCCTGTGGAATATCTATAACTGGACACTTTTGTAGATCTAACACTGCTAGAAGAGGGAAAATATGGAAATTCTGTTTCAAGAAGAGGTAATTTTCACAAAACAAAAGTGAGTGAACCCATGGGATAGGCTGATCTAACATCGTATTTGTGAATATGCGGCGTGGCTTGCATTGTCTAATAGGTTTTTAAATCGAAGTAACATTTAGCTCATTGGTCTAACGCATGTTTGTTTGTAGAGATGGATGAGATGGGACTCAAGTTCGAATCCGACTTTCAGCATAAAAGTCATAAATTCAATCATCGTGTAACTAAATATTACAAAACGCCACACAAACATAAAACTTATGTGACAATTGGATGATCGATAGTCACACAATATACACATTTAATTGATATTAAAAAGCATATGATCACACTTATTAACAGTTTTAGCCACTTTTGGCTTAATTGTATGTGACGAAATAAAAAAAAACAATTGTTGTATGACTAAATCATCGAAGATGCCACATATATTATATAATAATGTGGCCAAACAACGGGCAAAGGATACTCTCAAAATCTGCTTGTGTGACTATAAAGTGTTTACGGTCACTAAAACTGATAAATCCAATATAAACTCGTACCAATTAGTCACACATTTTATGGTTTTGGTTACTGTTTTTTAATGGAGACGGCCACTAACCCGTATGTACCCTATGGTCACTCGACCTTTCGTCACACATACACCGAAAACGGAATTGTGACTATATGCATATCGTTACACTTTTTTGGTGTAACGAAATCACATATTTGTTCTAGTGTGTGTAGAAACAAACTTGTTCTAGTGTTGAACATTATTAAACATTAGTTGTTTTAGAATTAACTTGTCTATGTGTTAGACATTTTGTTGCCACCTTTTATTGTACTTGGAATTATATAAAAATATAATTTTGTTGCTTCTAGTACATGTAATTATTGATTCATTATCGATAAGAATTATATAAAAATATAATCGTGTCTTAAATTTTAAAAAACTAAAGTTTGTATTCAATTAACCACCCCTTCTACATTCGTTGTTACGTACTCAATCCGGGACTAAGAGTAAGAGCTTTCAACGATCCGTGTGTGAAGCTTGTCGGATCTAGTTCGGTGTTGATCTTTTCGTCCGGTTTGAGGTGAATTCAGCTGTTTTACAAAACCGAGCATGAAGACAAAATCTATTTTGGAAGTATTAACGATTTTAAAGATGATATATCTATATATGAGTGTTTATGATTGACTAACGATTGTTTCTAATGCATGCTACTTGATTATTGATGACATGCGATTGATTTATACGATGTTTGCGATGCATGCATATATACGTATAGATATATAAGGATGATTATGATGAATTGATGTGATGATTTGTGAGGAGGTAGATATACTCCTAGATGTAAGATGATACCTAGTAGGAAGCGTGTGCTTTCTATGATATGCTAGCAAAGCGATGGTTAGTTGTCGGGTTTCTAGATAACCATAACAACACATGGTGTACTTGTGCTTTATGCGCGGGTATACTGGAGTGGTGTTTAACTAGCGATAGAGGTCAAAATGCATGACACCACCATGGTGAAAGGAGGGCCTAGCGATGGAGGAACCGGTTGTATTTTTCATCCGAACGACGTATGTCGAAGTAGCTATAGCAGATGGAGAGAAAAATGAGTGGGATGGAGGGGTCTTGGAGAGAAAAATGAGACGACGTTGACGTGACAATAAAAACAAAGGGTATAGATGCACAAACAATAAACAAAATATGCCGTACAAACTATTTATGACCGACTAAACTCACTTGTATTATGAGTTTGCAATTGAAATAAAAGGGTAATTAAACGTTTTATTACATCATCTAATGCGTCTATATAAGTTCCCAATTTTTTATTTAATGTAATTGTTATTAATTCATTTATCTAATTTTTCTAGGAAATTTGATTGCATACACAACTCATCTATAGCAAATATTTTTGTACTAAAATTGAAAGGAAAACATGATAATTAACGTTTATATTACTAAAATCTATAAGCAATTCATCTTAACCAAATTCGATAAAAATTGTATCATTCTTATGGATGAAAGGTTCTTTATTATATAAACATATTTTTCTTGAATTCATATACCCAGTAACATTTCAAATATTATATTTTTACCAACTCCAGCGCTTTCTAACAATGATTTCAATTCATAGTTTCCAAAATTTTCTTGTTCTTCTTGAATTTTGTCAAGGGATTCAACAACAGAGCTACTAGAATCATCAACATCTATAACCTCTAGCGTTGACACTTCCCCGATCTCAAGTGGGATCTTTTCAAGATATCTGCATTCATTCACCACTAATTGTCTGAGACAAGGGAAGTTGATACTAGAGGCTTCCCACCGTCTAATATCCAAACGCTCCAGTTTCAAAAGTTTAAGTTGTTGAAACCGGGCCTCTCCGGTTTCCCATCCGGTACCCGAAAAAGCATGCCATAATATCTTCAAAACCTCAAGATTTGGTAAACATTGAATTGTTGAGATTTGTCTCCAAGGAAGACAACATCCTGTTAATGAAAGTTTTTTTAATGAAGCTGGAAATGTTAGTACTTGATCACCAAATTGTGGCGGGACATAATGAAACCACTTCAATTCTTCTAAGGAGATCAATGACTCTAAGTCATTCTTGTGCGTAATAGTCTCACATGTAAGCTTCTTGATAGTAGGAATAGATTTCTCCCAACCTTCATCAGTCAAAACTACTTTTGAAAGAGTTTGCAATTTCATTGGTTGTTCCAGTAAAGGAAGGTTCAAAGTACGGTTGCTCCACAAATGCCTCAGATTCACCAAGTTTGATATGGCTTTCGGTAAATTCACAAAACGATTACTTCTGACAATGACAGTTTGAAGGCTCCAAAGATTACAGATCAAGGATGGAAAATTGTCGTTACACCACAAGTCAAGGTACCTTAAGTGAACCAAAAGTCCTATATCCTGTGGAATATCTATAACTGGACACTTTTGTAGATCTAACACTGCTAGAAGAGGGAAAATATGGAAATTCTGTTTCAAGAAGAGGTAATTTTCACAAAACAAAAGTGAGTGAACCCATGGGATAGGCTGATCTAACATCGTATTTGTGAATATGCGGCGTGGCTTGCATTGTCTAATAGGTTTTTAAATCGAAGTAACATTTAGCTCATTGGTCTAACGCATGTTTGTTTGTAGAGATGGATGAGATGGGACTCAAGTTCGAATCCGACTTTCAGCATAAAAGTCATAAATTCAATCATCGTGTAACTAAATATTACAAAACGCCACACAAACATAAAACTTATGTGACAATTGGATGATCGATAGTCACACAATATACACATTTAATTGATATTAAAAAGCATATGATCACACTTATTAACGGTTTTAGCCACTTTTGGCTTAATTGTATGTGACGAAATAAAAAAAAACAATTGTTGTATGACTAAATCATCGAAGATGCCACATATATTATATAATAATGTGGCCAAACAACGGGCAAAGGATACTCTCAAAATCTGCTTGTGTGACTATAAAGTGTTTACGGTCACTAAAACTGATAAATCCAATATAAACTCGTACCAATTAGTCACACATTTTATGGTTTTGGTTACTGTTTTTTAATGGAGACGGCCACTAACCCGTATGTACCCTATGGTCACTCGACCTTTCGTCACACATACACCGAAAACGGAATTGTGACTATATGCATATCGTTACACTTTTTTGGTGTAACGAAATCACATATTTGTTCTAGTGTGTGTAGAAACAAACTTGTTCTAGTGTTGAACATTATTAAACATTAGTTGTTTTAGAATTAACTTGTCTATGTGTTAGACATTTTGTTGCCACCTTTTATTGTACTTGGAATTATATAAAAATATAATTTTGTTGCTTCTAGTACATGTAATTATTGATTCATTATCGATAAGAATTATATAAAAATATAATCGTGTCTTAAATTTTAAAAAACTAAAGTTTGTATTCAATTAACCACCCCTTCTACATTCGTTGTTACGTACTCAATCCGGGACTAAGAGTAAGAGCTTTCAACGATCCGTGTGTGAAGCTTGTCGGATCTAGTTCGGTGTTGATCTTTTCGTCCGGTTTGAGGTGAATTCAGCTGTTTTACAAAACCGAGCATGAAGACAAAATCTATTTTGGAAGTATTAACGATTTTAAAGATGATATATCTATATATGAGTGTTTATGATTGACTAACGATTGTTTCTAATGCATGCTACTTGATTATTGATGACATGCGATTGATTTATACGATGTTTGCGATGCATGCATATATACGTATAGATATATAAGGATGATTATGATGAATTGATGTGATGATTTGTGAGGAGGTAGATATACTCCTAGATGTAAGATGATACCTAGTAGGAAGCGTGTGCTTTCTATGATATGCTAGCAAAGCGATGGTTAGTTGTCGGGTTTCTAGATAACCATAACAACACATGGTGTACTTGTGCTTTATGCGCGGGTATACTGGAGTGGTGTTTAACTAGCGATAGAGGTCAAAATGCATGACACCACCATGGTGAAAGGAGGGCCTAGCGATGGAGGAACCGGTTGTATTTTTCATCCGAACGACGTATGTCGAAGTAGCTATAGCAGATGGAGAGAAAAATGAGTGGGATGGAGGGGTCTTGGAGAGAAAAATGAGACGACGTTGACGTGACAATAAAAACAAAGGGTATAGATGCACAAACAATAAACAAAATATGCCGTACAAACTATTTATGACCGACTAAACTCACTTGTATTATGAGTTTGCAATTGAAATAAAAGGGTAATTAAACGTTTTATTACATCATCTAATGCGTCTATATAAGTTCCCAATTTTTTATTTAATGTAATTGTTATTAATTCATTTATCTAATTTTTCTAGGAAATTTGATTGCATACACAACTCATCTATAGCAAATATTTTTGTACTAAAATTGAAAGGAAAACATGATAATTAACGTTTATATTACTAAAATCTATAAGCAATTCATCTTAACCAAATTCGATAAAAATTGTATCATTCTTATGGATGAAAGGTTCTTTATTATATAAACATATTTTTCTTGAATTCATATACCCAGTAACATTTCAAATATTATATTTTTACCAACTCCAGCGCTTTCTAACAATGATTTCAATTCATAGTTTCCAAAATTTTCTTGTTCTTCTTGAATTTTGTCAAGGGATTCAACAACAGAGCTACTAGAATCATCAACATCTATAACCTCTAGCGTTGACACTTCCCCGATCTCAAGTGGGATCTTTTCAAGATATCTGCATTCATTCACCACTAATTGTCTGAGACAAGGGAAGTTGATACTAGAGGCTTCCCACCGTCTAATATCCAAACGCTCCAGTTTCAAAAGTTTAAGTTGTTGAAACCGGGCCTCTCCGGTTTCCCATCCGGTACCCGAAAAAGCATGCCATAATATCTTCAAAACCTCAAGATTTGGTAAACATTGAATTGTTGAGATTTGTCTCCAAGGAAGACAACATCCTGTTAATGAAAGTTTTTTTAATGAAGCTGGAAATGTTAGTACTTGATCACCAAATTGTGGCGGGACATAATGAAACCACTTCAATTCTTCTAAGGAGATCAATGACTCTAAGTCATTCTTGTGCGTAATAGTCTCACATGTAAGCTTCTTGATAGTAGGAATAGATTTCTCCCAACCTTCATCAGTCAAAACTACTTTTGAAAGAGTTTGCAATTTCATTGGTTGTTCCAGTAAAGGAAGGTTCAAAGTACGGTTGCTCCACAAATGCCTCAGATTCACCAAGTTTGATATGGCTTTCGGTAAATTCACAAAACGATTACTTCTGACAATGACAGTTTGAAGGCTCCAAAGATTACAGATCAAGGATGGAAAATTGTCGTTACACCACAAGTCAAGGTACCTTAAGTGAACCAAAAGTCCTATATCCTGTGGAATATCTATAACTGGACACTTTTGTAGATCTAACACTGCTAGAAGAGGGAAAATATGGAAATTCTGTTTCAAGAAGAGGTAATTTTCACAAAACAAAAGTGAGTGAACCCATGGGATAGGCTGATCTAACATCGTATTTGTGAATATGCGGCGTGGCTTGCATTGTCTAATAGGTTTTTAAATCGAAGTAACATTTAGCTCATTGGTCTAACGCATGTTTGTTTGTAGAGATGGATGAGATGGGACTCAAGTTCGAATCCGACTTTCAGCATAAAAGTCATAAATTCAATCATCGTGTAACTAAATATTACAAAACGCCACACAAACATAAAACTTATGTGACAATTGGATGATCGATAGTCACACAATATACACATTTAATTGATATTAAAAAGCATATGATCACACTTATTAACGGTTTTAGCCACTTTTGGCTTAATTGTATGTGACGAAATAAAAAAAAACAATTGTTGTATGACTAAATCATCGAAGATGCCACATATATTATATAATAATGTGGCCAAACAACGGGCAAAGGATACTCTCAAAATCTGCTTGTGTGACTATAAAGTGTTTACGGTCACTAAAACTGATAAATCCAATATAAACTCGTACCAATTAGTCACACATTTTATGGTTTTGGTTACTGTTTTTTAATGGAGACGGCCACTAACCCGTATGTACCCTATGGTCACTCGACCTTTCGTCACACATACACCGAAAACGGAATTGTGACTATATGCATATCGTTACACTTTTTTGGTGTAACGAAATCACATATTTGTTCTAGTGTGTGTAGAAACAAACTTGTTCTAGTGTTGAACATTATTAAACATTAGTTGTTTTAGAATTAACTTGTCTATGTGTTAGACATTTTGTTGCCACCTTTTATTGTACTTGGAATTATATAAAAATATAATTTTGTTGCTTCTAGTACATGTAATTATTGATTCATTATCGATAAGAATTATATAAAAATATAATCGTGTCTTAAATTTTAAAAAACTAAAGTTTGTATTCAATTAACCACCCCTTCTACATTCGTTGTTACGTACTCAATCCGGGACTAAGAGTAAGAGCTTTCAACGATCCGTGTGTGAAGCTTGTCGGATCTAGTTCGGTGTTGATCTTTTCGTCCGGTTTGAGGTGAATTCAGCTGTTTTACAAAACCGAGCATGAAGACAAAATCTATTTTGGAAGTATTAACGATTTTAAAGATGATATATCTATATATGAGTGTTTATGATTGACTAACGATTGTTTCTAATGCATGCTACTTGATTATTGATGACATGCGATTGATTTATACGATGTTTGCGATGCATGCATATATACGTATAGATATATAAGGATGATTATGATGAATTGATGTGATGATTTGTGAGGAGGTAGATATACTCCTAGATGTAAGATGATACCTAGTAGGAAGCGTGTGCTTTCTATGATATGCTAGCAAAGCGATGGTTAGTTGTCGGGTTTCTAGATAACCATAACAACACATGGTGTACTTGTGCTTTATGCGCGGGTATACTGGAGTGGTGTTTAACTAGCGATAGAGGTCAAAATGCATGACACCACCATGGTGAAAGGAGGGCCTAGCGATGGAGGAACCGGTTGTATTTTTCATCCGAACGACGTATGTCGAAGTAGCTATAGCAGATGGAGAGAAAAATGAGTGGGATGGAGGGGTCTTGGAGAGAAAAATGAGACGACGTTGACGTGACAATAAAAACAAAGGGTATAGATGCACAAACAATAAACAAAATATGCCGTACAAACTATTTATGACCGACTAAACTCACTTGTATTATGAGTTTGCAATTGAAATAAAAGGGTAATTAAACGTTTTATTACATCATCTAATGCGTCTATATAAGTTCCCAATTTTTTATTTAATGTAATTGTTATTAATTCATTTATCTAATTTTTCTAGGAAATTTGATTGCATACACAACTCATCTATAGCAAATATTTTTGTACTAAAATTGAAAGGAAAACATGATAATTAACGTTTATATTACTAAAATCTATAAGCAATTCATCTTAACCAAATTCGATAAAAATTGTATCATTCTTATGGATGAAAGGTTCTTTATTATATAAACATATTTTTCTTGAATTCATATACCCAGTAACATTTCAAATATTATATTTTTACCAACTCCAGCGCTTTCTAACAATGATTTCAATTCATAGTTTCCAAAATTTTCTTGTTCTTCTTGAATTTTGTCAAGGGATTCAACAACAGAGCTACTAGAATCATCAACATCTATAACCTCTAGCGTTGACACTTCCCCGATCTCAAGTGGGATCTTTTCAAGATATCTGCATTCATTCACCACTAATTGTCTGAGACAAGGGAAGTTGATACTAGAGGCTTCCCACCGTCTAATATCCAAACGCTCCAGTTTCAAAAGTTTAAGTTGTTGAAACCGGGCCTCTCCGGTTTCCCATCCGGTACCCGAAAAAGCATGCCATAATATCTTCAAAACCTCAAGATTTGGTAAACATTGAATTGTTGAGATTTGTCTCCAAGGAAGACAACATCCTGTTAATGAAAGTTTTTTTAATGAAGCTGGAAATGTTAGTACTTGATCACCAAATTGTGGCGGGACATAATGAAACCACTTCAATTCTTCTAAGGAGATCAATGACTCTAAGTCATTCTTGTGCGTAATAGTCTCACATGTAAGCTTCTTGATAGTAGGAATAGATTTCTCCCAACCTTCATCAGTCAAAACTACTTTTGAAAGAGTTTGCAATTTCATTGGTTGTTCCAGTAAAGGAAGGTTCAAAGTACGGTTGCTCCACAAATGCCTCAGATTCACCAAGTTTGATATGGCTTTCGGTAAATTCACAAAACGATTACTTCTGACAATGACAGTTTGAAGGCTCCAAAGATTACAGATCAAGGATGGAAAATTGTCGTTACACCACAAGTCAAGGTACCTTAAGTGAACCAAAAGTCCTATATCCTGTGGAATATCTATAACTGGACACTTTTGTAGATCTAACACTGCTAGAAGAGGGAAAATATGGAAATTCTGTTTCAAGAAGAGGTAATTTTCACAAAACAAAAGTGAGTGAACCCATGGGATAGGCTGATCTAACATCGTATTTGTAAAAATATGCGGCGTGGCTTGCATTGTCTAATAGGTTTTTAAATCGAAGTAACATTTAGCTCATTGGTCTAACGCATGTTTGTTTGTAGAGATGGATGAGATGGGACTCAAGTTCGAATCCGACTTTCAGCATAAAAGTCATAAATTCAATCATCGTGTAACTAAATATTACAAAACGCCACACAAACATAAAACTTATGTGACAATTGGATGATCGATAGTCACACAATATACACATTTAATTGATATTAAAAAGCATATGATCACACTTATTAACGGTTTTAGCCACTTTTGGCTTAATTGTATGTGACGAAATAAAAAAAAACAATTGTTGTATGACTAAATCATCGAAGATGCCACATATATTATATAATAATGTGGCCAAACAACAGGCAAAGGATACTCTCAAAATCTGCTTGTGTGACTATAAAGTGTTTACGGTCACTAAAACTGATAAATCCAATATAAACTCGTACCAATTAGTCACACATTTTATGGTTTTGGTTACTGTTTTTTAATGGAGACGGCCACTAACCCGTATGTACCCTATGGTCACTCGACCTTTCGTCACACATACACCGAAAACGGAATTGTGACTATATGCATATCGTTACACTTTTTTGGTGTAACGAAATCACATATTTGTTCTAGTGTGTGTAGAAACAAACTTGTTCTAGTGTTGAACATTATTAAACATTAGTTGTTTTAGAATTAACTTGTCTATGTGTTAGACATTTTGTTGCCACCTTTTATTGTACTTGGAATTATATAAAAATATAATTTTGTTGCTTCTAGTACATGTAATTATTGATTCATTATCGATAAGAATTATATAAAAATATAATCGTGTCTTAAATTTTAAAAAACTAAAGTTTGTATTCAATTAACCACCCCTTCTACATTCGTTGTTACGTACTCAATCCGGGACTAAGAGTAAGAGCTTTCAACGATCCGTGTGTGAAGCTTGTCGGATCTAGTTCGGTGTTGATCTTTTCGTCCGGTTTGAGGTGAATTCAGCTGTTTTACAAAACCGAGCATGAAGACAAAATCTATTTTGGAAGTATTAACGATTTTAAAGATGATATATCTATATATGAGTGTTTATGATTGACTAACGATTGTTTCTAATGCATGCTACTTGATTATTGATGACATGCGATTGATTTATACGATGTTTGCGATGCATGCATATATACGTATAGATATATAAGGATGATTATGATGAATTGATGTGATGATTTGTGAGGAGGTAGATATACTCCTAGATGTAAGATGATACCTAGTAGGAAGCGTGTGCTTTCTATGATATGCTAGCAAAGCGATGGTTAGTTGTCGGGTTTCTAGATAACCATAACAACACATGGTGTACTTGTGCTTTATGCGCGGGTATACTGGAGTGGTGTTTAACTAGCGATAGAGGTCAAAATGCATGACACCACCATGGTGAAAGGAGGGCCTAGCGATGGAGGAACCGGTTGTATTTTTCATCCAAACGACGTATGTCGAAGTAGCTATAGCAGATGGAGAGAAAAATGAGTGGGATGGAGGGGTCTTGGAGAGAAAAATGAGACGACGTTGACGTGACAATAAAAACAAAGGGTATAGATGCACAAACAATAAACAAAATATGCCGTACAAACTATTTATGACCGACTAAACTCACTTGTATTATGAGTTTGCAATTGAAATAAAAGGGTAATTAAACGTTTTATTACATCATCTAATGCGTCTATATAAGTTCCCAATTTTTTATTTAATGTAATTGTTATTAATTCATTTATCTAATTTTTCTAGGAAATTTGATTGCATACACAACTCATCTATAGCAAATATTTTTGTACTAAAATTGAAAGGAAAACATGATAATTAACGTTTATATTACTAAAATCTATAAGCAATTCATCTTAACCAAATTCGATAAAAATTGTATCATTCTTATGGATGAAAGGTTCTTTATTATATAAACATATTTTTCTTGAATTCATATACCCAGTAACATTTCAAATATTATATTTTTACCAACTCCGGCGCTTTCTAACAATGATTTCAATTCATAGTTTCCAAAATTTTCTTGTTCTTCTTGAATTTTGTCAAGGGATTCAACAACAGAGCTACTAGAATCATCAACATCTATAACCTCTAGCGTTGACACTTCCCCGATCTCAAGTGGGATCTTTTCAAGATATCTGCATTCATTCACCACTAATTGTCTGAGACAAGGGAAGTTGATACTAGAGGCTTCCCACCGTCTAATATCCAAACGCTCCAGTTTCAAAAGTTTAAGTTGTTGAAACCGGGCCTCTCCGGTTTCCCATCCGGTACCCGAAAAAGCATGCCATAATATCTTCAAAACCTCAAGATTTGGTAAACATTGAATTGTTGAGATTTGTCTCCAAGGAAGACAACATCCTGTTAATGAAAGTTTTTTTAATGAAGCTGGAAATGTTAGTACTTGATCACCAAATTGTGGCGGGACATAATGAAACCACTTCAATTCTTCTAAGGAGATCAATGACTCTAAGTCATTCTTGTGCGTAATAGTCTCACATGTAAGCTTCTTGATAGTAGGAATAGATTTCTCCCAACCTTCATCAGTCAAAACTACTTTTGAAAGAGTTTGCAATTTCATTGGTTGTTCCAGTAAAGGAAGGTTCAAAGTACGGTTGCTCCACAAATGCCTCAGATTCACCAAGTTTGATATGGCTTTCGGTAAATTCACAAAACGATTACTTCTGACAATGACAGTTTGAAGGCTCCAAAGATTACAGATCAAGGATGGAAAATTGTCGTTACACCACAAGTCAAGGTACCTTAAGTGAACCAAAAGTCCTATATCCTGTGGAATATCTATAACTGGACACTTTTGTAGATCTAACACTGCTAGAAGAGGGAAAATATGGAAATTCTGTTTCAAGAAGAGGTAATTTTCACAAAACAAAAGTGAGTGAACCCATGGGATAGGCTGATCTAACATCGTATTTGTGAATATGCGGCGTGGCTTGCATTGTCTAATAGGTTTTTAAATCGAAGTAACATTTAGCTCATTGGTCTAACGCATGTTTGTTTGTAGAGATGGATGAGATGGGACTCAAGTTCGAATCCGACTTTCAGCATAAAAGTCATAAATTCAATCATCGTGTAACTAAATATTACAAAACGCCACACAAACATAAAACTTATGTGACAATTGGATGATCGATAGTCACACAATATACACATTTAATTGATATTAAAAAGCATATGATCACACTTATTAACAGTTTTAGCCACTTTTGGCTTAATTGTATGTGACGAAATAAAAAAAAACAATTGTTGTATGACTAAATCATCGAAGATGCCACATATATTATATAATAATGTGGCCAAACAACGGGCAAAGGATACTCTCAAAATCTGCTTGTGTGACTATAAAGTGTTTACGGTCACTAAAACTGATAAATCCAATATAAACTCGTACCAATTAGTCACACATTTTATGGTTTTGGTTACTGTTTTTTAATGGAGACGGCCACTAACCCGTATGTACCCTATGGTCACTCGACCTTTCGTCACACATACACCGAAAACGGAATTGTGACTATATGCATATCGTTACACTTTTTTGGTGTAACGAAATCACATATTTGTTCTAGTGTGTGTAGAAACAAACTTGTTCTAGTGTTGAACATTATTAAACATTAGTTGTTTTAGAATTAACTTGTCTATGTGTTAGACATTTTGTTGCCACCTTTTATTGTACTTGGAATTATATAAAAATATAATTTTGTTGCTTCTAGTACATGTAATTATTGATTCATTATCGATAAGAATTATATAAAAATATAATCGTGTCTTAAATTTTAAAAAACTAAAGTTTGTATTCAATTAACCACCCCTTCTACATTCGTTGTTACGTACTCAATCCGGGACTAAGAGTAAGAGCTTTCAACGATCCGTGTGTGAAGCTTGTCGGATCTAGTTCGGTGTTGATCTTTTCGTCCGGTTTGAGGTGAATTCAGCTGTTTTACAAAACCGAGCATGAAGACAAAATCTATTTTGGAAGTATTAACGATTTTAAAGATGATATATCTATATATGAGTGTTTATGATTGACTAACGATTGTTTCTAATGCATGCTACTTGATTATTGATGACATGCGATTGATTTATACGATGTTTGCGATGCATGCATATATACGTATAGATATATAAGGATGATTATGATGAATTGATGTGATGATTTGTGAGGAGGTAGATATACTCCTAGATGTAAGATGATACCTAGTAGGAAGCGTGTGCTTTCTATGATATGCTAGCAAAGCGATGGTTAGTTGTCGGGTTTCTAGATAACCATAACAACACATGGTGTACTTGTGCTTTATGCGCGGGTATACTGGAGTGGTGTTTAACTAGCGATAGAGGTCAAAATGCATGACACCACCATGGTGAAAGGAGGGCCTAGCGATGGAGGAACCGGTTGTATTTTTCATCCGAACGACGTATGTCGAAGTAGCTATAGCAGATGGAGAGAAAAATGAGTGGGATGGAGGGGTCTTGGAGAGAAAAATGAGACGACGTTGACGTGACAATAAAAACAAAGGGTATAGATGCACAAACAATAAACAAAATATGCCGTACAAACTATTTATGACCGACTAAACTCACTTGTATTATGAGTTTGCAATTGAAATAAAAGGGTAATTAAACGTTTTATTACATCATCTAATGCGTCTATATAAGTTCCCAATTTTTTATTTAATGTAATTGTTATTAATTCATTTATCTAATTTTTCTAGGAAATTTGATTGCATACACAACTCATCTATAGCAAATATTTTTGTACTAAAATTGAAAGGAAAACATGATAATTAACGTTTATATTACTAAAATCTATAAGCAATTCATCTTAACCAAATTCGATAAAAATTGTATCATTCTTATGGATGAAAGGTTCTTTATTATATAAACATATTTTTCTTGAATTCATATACCCAGTAACATTTCAAATATTATATTTTTACCAACTCCGGCGCTTTCTAACAATGATTTCAATTCATAGTTTCCAAAATTTTCTTGTTCTTCTTGAATTTTGTCAAGGGATTCAACAACAGAGCTACTAGAATCATCAACATCTATAACCTCTAGCGTTGACACTTCCCCGATCTCAAGTGGGATCTTTTCAAGATATCTGCATTCATTCACCACTAATTGTCTGAGACAAGGGAAGTTGATACTAGAGGCTTCCCACCGTCTAATATCCAAACGCTCCAGTTTCAAAAGTTTAAGTTGTTGAAACCGGGCCTCTCCGGTTTCCCATCCGGTACCCGAAAAAGCATGCCATAATATCTTCAAAACCTCAAGATTTGGTAAACATTGAATTGTTGAGATTTGTCTCCAAGGAAGACAACATCCTGTTAATGAAAGTTTTTTTAATGAAGCTGGAAATGTTAGTACTTGATCACCAAATTGTGGCGGGACATAATGAAACCACTTCAATTCTTCTAAGGAGATCAATGACTCTAAGTCATTCTTGTGCGTAATAGTCTCACATGTAAGCTTCTTGATAGTAGGAATAGATTTCTCCCAACCTTCATCAGTCAAAACTACTTTTGAAAGAGTTTGCAATTTCATTGGTTGTTCCAGTAAAGGAAGGTTCAAAGTACGGTTGCTCCACAAATGCCTCAGATTCACCAAGTTTGATATGGCTTTCGGTAAATTCACAAAACGATTACTTCTGACAATGACAGTTTGAAGGCTCCAAAGATTACAGATCAAGGATGGAAAATTGTCGTTACACCACAAGTCAAGGTACCTTAAGTGAACCAAAAGTCCTATATCCTGTGGAATATCTATAACTGGACACTTTTGTAGATCTAACACTGCTAGAAGAGGGAAAATATGGAAATTCTGTTTCAAGAAGAGGTAATTTTCACAAAACAAAAGTGAGTGAACCCATGGGATAGGCTGATCTAACATCGTATTTGTGAATATGCGGCGTGGCTTGCATTGTCTAATAGGTTTTTAAATCGAAGTAACATTTAGCTCATTGGTCTAACGCATGTTTGTTTGTAGAGATGGATGAGATGGGACTCAAGTTCGAATCCGACTTTCAGCATAAAAGTCATAAATTCAATCATCGTGTAACTAAATATTACAAAACGCCACACAAACATAAAACTTATGTGACAATTGGATGATCGATAGTCACACAATATACACATTTAATTGATATTAAAAAGCATATGATCACACTTATTAACAGTTTTAGCCACTTTTGGCTTAATTGTATGTGACGAAATAAAAAAAAACAATTGTTGTATGACTAAATCATCGAAGATGCCACATATATTATATAATAATGTGGCCAAACAACGGGCAAAGGATACTCTCAAAATCTGCTTGTGTGACTATAAAGTGTTTACGGTCACTAAAACTGATAAATCCAATATAAACTCGTACCAATTAGTCACACATTTTATGGTTTTGGTTAATGTTTTTTAATGGAGACGGCCACTAACCCGTATGTACCCTATGGTCACTCGACCTTTCGTCACACATACACCGAAAACGGAATTGTGACTATATGCATATCGTTACACTTTTTTGGTGTAACGAAATCACATATTTGTTCTAGTGTGTGTAGAAACAAACTTGTTCTAGTGTTGAACATTATTAAACATTAGTTGTTTTAGAATTAACTTGTCTATGTGTTAGACATTTTGTTGCCACCTTTTATTGTACTTGGAATTATATAAAAATATAATTTTGTTGCTTCTAGTACATGTAATTATTGATTCATTATCGATAAGAATTATATAAAAATATAATCGTGTCTTAAATTTTAAAAAACTAAAGTTTGTATTCAATTAACCACCCCTTCTACATTCGTTGTTACGTACTCAATCCGGGACTAAGAGTAAGAGCTTTCAACGATCCGTGTGTGAAGCTTGTCGGATCTAGTTCGGTGTTGATCTTTTCGTCCGGTTTGAGGTGAATTCAGCTGTTTTACAAAACCGAGCATGAAGACAAAATCTATTTTGGAAGTATTAACGATTTTAAAGATGATATATCTATATATGAGTGTTTATGATTGACTAACGATTGTTTCTAATGCATGCTACTTGATTATTGATGACATGCGATTGATTTATACGATGTTTGCGATGCATGCATATATACGTATAGATATATAAGGATGATTATGATGAATTGATGTGATGATTTGTGAGGAGGTAGATATACTCCTAGATGTAAGATGATACCTAGTAGGAAGCGTGTGCTTTCTATGATATGCTAGCAAAGCGATGGTTAGTTGTCGGGTTTCTAGATAACCATAACAACACATGGTGTACTTGTGCTTTATGCGCGGGTATACTGGAGTGGTGTTTAACTAGCGATAGAGGTCAAAATGCATGACACCACCATGGTGAAAGGAGGGCCTAGCGATGGAGGAACCGGTTGTATTTTTCATCCGAACGACGTATGTCGAAGTAGCTATAGCAGATGGAGAGAAAAATGAGTGGGATGGAGGGGTCTTGGAGAGAAAAATGAGACGACGTTGACGTGACAATAAAAACAAAGGGTATAGATGCACAAACAATAAACAAAATATGCCGTACAAACTATTTATGACCGACTAAACTCACTTGTATTATGAGTTTGCAATTGAAATAAAAGGGTAATTAAACGTTTTATTACATCATCTAATGCGTCTATATAAGTTCCCAATTTTTTATTTAATGTAATTGTTATTAATTCATTTATCTAATTTTTCTAGGAAATTTGATTGCATACACAACTCATCTATAGCAAATATTTTTGTACTAAAATTGAAAGGAAAACATGATAATTAACGTTTATATTACTAAAATCTATAAGCAATTCATCTTAACCAAATTCGATAAAAATTGTATCATTCTTATGGATGAAAGGTTCTTTATTATATAAACATATTTTTCTTGAATTCATATACCCAGTAACATTTCAAATATTATATTTTTACCAACTCCGGCGCTTTCTAACAATGATTTCAATTCATAGTTTCCAAAATTTTCTTGTTCTTCTTGAATTTTGTCAAGGGATTCAACAACAGAGCTACTAGAATCATCAACATCTATAACCTCTAGCGTTGACACTTCCCCGATCTCAAGTGGGATCTTTTCAAGATATCTGCATTCATTCACCACTAATTGTCTGAGACAAGGGAAGTTGATACTAGAGGCTTCCCACCGTCTAATATCCAAACGCTCCAGTTTCAAAAGTTTAAGTTGTTGAAACCGGGCCTCTCCGGTTTCCCATCCGGTACCCGAAAAAGCATGCCATAATATCTTCAAAACCTCAAGATTTGGTAAACATTGAATTGTTGAGATTTGTCTCCAAGGAAGACAACATCCTGTTAATGAAAGTTTTTTTAATGAAGCTGGAAATGTTAGTACTTGATCACCAAATTGTGGCGGGACATAATGAAACCACTTCAATTCTTCTAAGGAGATCAATGACTCTAAGTCATTCTTCTGCGTAATAGTCTCACATGTAAGCTTCTTGATAGTAGGAATAGATTTCTCCCAACCTTCATCAGTCAAAACTACTTTTGAAAGAGTTTGCAATTTCATTGGTTGTTCCAGTAAAGGAAGGTTCAAAGTACGGTTGCTCCACAAATGCCTCAGATTCACCAAGTTTGATATGGCTTTCGGTAAATTCACAAAACGATTACTTCTGACAATGACAGTTTGAAGGCTCCAAAGATTACAGATCAAGGATGGAAAATTGTCGTTACACCACAAGTCAAGGTACCTTAAGTGAACCAAAAGTCCTATATCCTGTGGAATATCTATAACTGGACACTTTTGTAGATCTAACACTGCTAGAAGAGGGAAAATATGGAAATTCTGTTTCAAGAAGAGGTAATTTTCACAAAACAAAAGTGAGTGAACCCATGGGATAGGCTGATCTAACATCGTATTTGTGAATATGCGGCGTGGCTTGCATTGTCTAATAGGTTGATAAGAACTCATTTGATTGCTTATTTTCACAAAAAAAAATTCTTTTGTTGCTCTTTCCATGCAGAGCTCCCTTAAAAGATCATGGACAGAACAAGCTTTGATGGCACCATTGAACTTTCTATCTGCAACTACAAGATTTCTGTCAGCTAGTTCCATTATGTAATCTTCCCCAATTTCCTCCAAGCTTCTATTTCCATCTTCTTGCACAAATCCCTCAGCAATCCACAGCCAGATCAACTTTCTTACCTGAAACTTGTGGTCTTCCGGGAATCCACCAAGATATAGAAAACAGTCTTTCAAGTAAGGAGGTAATTGTTCATAACTCAAAGCCAATATATCCACGTGCCTATTCTCGTCACCGACAATGTATGAACTAACCATTTGACCAACTCTTCCCCATGAATCTTTTTGTCCTGCTTCTTTTGCTAGAACTCCTGCTATGACAACCACTGCAAGCGGCAATCCATGACAGTTTTTGGCTACCGGGTTCTATCAATGATTTTGGGCACTCATTGTCACGGAATACCTTCTTACACAGCAATTCCCAGCTTTCGTCATCTGTTAAGTATTCTAAATGATGAACGAAACCATGTGATTTTGCATGCGAAGCAACTTCTTTGACACGACTAGTAATCAGAATTCGACTTCTATTGTGATTATCGGGTAAAAATAGTTTGAGGTAATTCCAAGCCTCAATGCTCCAGATGTCATCAACAACAATCAAATATCTCTTGCCCATAAGGCTTTTGTGCAATTTTCCACGAAGTGCAGAATGATCTTCCCTTGTAGAGTCGAATTCAACACCAATGGATTGCAGTATTTGAATCAACAAATCCTGTTTTTCATATGTTTGAGAAACAGTGACCCATGCACGTATATGGAAATGATGCACTACATAACGATCATTGAATACTTTGGTAGCAAGGGTGGTCTTACCAAGTCCTCCCATACCTACAATAGAAATCACATCTTGTTGCTTCTGGTCTTCTACCAGTTTGTCCCTTATCAACTCAACGTCATGATGGAGCCCCACAACCATTTCTTGAATTGCTTTCTCCGTTCCTAATGGAATTCTAATGCAAGAAGTTCCAGCAATAGCACTTCGTGTTTTCGACGGCTGGCTGTGTGAAGGAATCATGATGAATTCCTCTCTGATAGACTTTATATCCCTCATAACATTCTCCAGATTCAGGGAGCATTCATCTTTTTTGCAATTGACAGAGTATACAAAGAGACCCACCATAGTGTGTGCCTCATGTGCTACATCTTTGAATCTTGTCTTCAGATCTTTTACTTGTTCATTCTCATTTAGGTCGTTTTGTCTCTCAACAAACATGATATGGACCGTGATGCTAAGCTCTTCATAAAGAAGTTGAATTTCAGGCATTTCCCTTAAAATTTGTGGGTGGTAGACGAGTGGATTCTCCTTGCTGTAACTAAACATCTTTAAGTTATCCATGAACAATTCTAGACCTGTATATGCCATCTTTTCTTCCACAAGATCAAAAAGTTGCAGATGTAGATTAAGCCTAACTTCAATCATGAGTTAGGTGTTAATGTAAAATACTCAAAAGCAAGGGACATTGTGTGTAACAAATGTAATAGAGGTGCCAAAGTGGAATTAAATCGGGTTACGGCTAAAGTTTCAAAAAACTGCTCAATTGGGTCGGGTTAAACTCCTAAATTTTCATTTTCTTTTGAATTTCGATATACAAATAAATTAACTTAAGCTTTAAAATGTGCTATTTATTACTAAGGATAATAATATGTAGCATCAAAAGTATTTACTGAACTTATAGAGGTGCAACACGCAGCGAACGGTGAGTTTATAACCAAAAATAATTATTGGGAAAAATCAACCCAGCCCGATCCTACCTGCTTTCACCTGTAACCCACCAGCCCATTTTTACATAGCCATTAGCATAGTATCAAACACAAAAATTTACTGAACTTAAAACAAATAACAAGTACATTGTAATTTAAGACAAACAAGGAACAAAGTCATCAAACAACAAAATGGCAAATAATATAAGAATTAATAATAATAGGCAAGATTTCTTTTCTCTATTTTTATCTTTTTAAGAATATAACCAAAAGAACCAGCAATAGATTTGGAACTCCTAGGAGCCAAGTAGCAAGTATCAAACAACCTACTCTAAGAGAAATCTGCAAATGAACACATTCAAAATTGCAATAAACAAGAGAAATTATTGAACTTCAAAAGAAAATATGGAGATGAATTTGAAGTTTAGAATCATGAAGGGCTCAAGAATTTACAAAATTACCAAGATCAAGTTTAATATATGTTTAATTTAGCACTGAAAATTCTAAACATGAATCAATTTCCAGAAGTTAATCATTAGTTAACACCCAAACCAAAGCGTACACACTGCTTTCTACTCATCCCATGCCGACAAATTCATCCCATTCAAATCCAACCTATAATTACATATAGAAAAAGAAATATGACTGTGCATTTTGACCACATCTAGAAACAACAGATATACAGAAGCCAAAGCTAAATAACAACAAGAATCTTGATTCTTGAAGGATTCCCCTTTAAAATTAGCACACTTAATAAAAATCCCACTAATATTATAACATTCGAAGAAACAAAATGAAAAGGCGTAAAAAGATATCCGAGTATTAGATTACATACCGGGTGAGGACGGGATGAGCAAATCAGGGTGTATTTCGCGCCAAGAAGATTACGATCAATAGAGAATTTTGGGCGAACAAGTAGATGATTAACCAGAGAATAAAGATAAGGTTTGTGCTTATATGGACGTAAATAATGGTGAATGAAATGGAGTGACCCACCAATACGGAAAATAAAGATAATGTTTCTCAATCTCTAATACATATATACTAGCACAATACTCGCATAATGCGTCGGTTACAAATAATTCTTATTCGATAATATGTCCGTTTTTAATAACGTAAGACTATCATATCACGTATTATAATAACATCTAACAATTTTCGTTCGCATTGTATTTATTTTCTTTCTCATGTTTCCATTTCTTTTATTTTTTTTCTTTATAACTCTTTTATTAATTTTAAAAAACAATAAAATGAGAAACAACCTTTTGTTTTGATTACACGAGACATTTAAAAAATCTGAAAATATCAATAAATTTAGGTTACATTTTATTTGATTTATAAGTTCTAGCTATACGTATTTTCTAATACTTAAATTAAAATATGTGTTATATGAGAATATATTTAAACTATTATTTTTATGAAAATCCTTTTTATTTAATTTTTAATTTGTATTTAATAACATATATGTTGAAAATTAATTTGCATTGACTTGACTTTTTTAAACGTTATTTATTATGAAAGGTTTAGTTATAAAAATGGTATTTAAGAATCTAATTAACTCTATATAATAGTTTCCTTATAGAGTTAAATAATGGGTAAATTAGTAATTTCAAATTACTTAAAATTAAGAAATTTTAATGACTTAAATGCTTTATAATAGTATATATATATATATATATATATATATATATATATATATATATGTGTGTGTGTGTGTGTGTTGATATAAAAAATGAATGGAGATAAGGGAAGCAAAGCAAGTATGCATACAGATGAGATGAAATTGAGGGTACCTCAATTTTCTCCATTTATAAATGAAAAGAGCTCATCAGTAACTACCATAAATCTCAACCATAACATTCTGGATTTCTGGATACCCAAACACAGCAACTACCATAAATCTCAAAAATAAAAGAACCAAAATAAAAACTTGAACTCCCTTCAATTCTCTAGAATAAAAACATGTAGTGTTAATCTTTACAGTCGAATAAATGTTTCAACGAAGAAAAAAAGAGTGAATTATCATAGAATAAATCGAAAATTTTTCTGAAGAGTAAATTTTTTTTTGGATTTATATCTTATTATGATAAAAATTACATCGCTAATGTAGGATAATGAAATATTCATATTTGTACTGCACATTATATATTAAAATCATGAAAAAACAAATAAGATATAAAATTTATTATGTAAAAGATTAAAACTAAAACTAAACTGATATCTATTTACAAAGGGAGCAAAAGGGGAAATAATATTAGAAAAAAGACACTTGATCCCCTTAACTTTAACTATTGTTCCCATGCTAATAACTTAGCCACTCAATTTAAATTTCCCTCTTGTGATTATTAACAATTAGCTAAAGAAAATCCAGAAAAAGATAAAACAAATTATTGTTCATAACCCAGCTAATTATTAGTTTATATAATCTAATTAGGGTTAATTTACTTATATAATTATTCAAGTTAGACTAATTCTGATCTCTTAATTGATTAAATGTTAAAATTATGTTATTTGATCTAATATATTAATTTTTTTAGTTATTTATTTGTTAAATTGTTTAATTGTAGATATTTTCTAAAAAAATAGATTCCCGTATTAATAGAAGTGATATACGATCTTTCAAAAGAGTTTCCTTTAGCAGAATTTCACAAAGGCCAGAACTTAATTTTATATAGGGTTTATGTCGCTAAATACCATGCTATTTTTTTAAAAATGTCGATGTAGGTATAAAAATTTATTTACTCAAATAGGTAAGTTACTTTGTGGTGGTGACCTATTAAAATAAGTGTCTGAATTTTCGGATTACTTCCACCGTTCGATCACCACCTGTGCTCAAATGGGAATTCTTTCCTCGCAGTAATGGTAGAGTCTAATCGGTCTTTTGTTAGCCGTCATTACCGGATTTAAAGAAAACAACAACAACACAACTTTCTTTTAAGCCCACAACGAAGGTCAACATGAGGCCAATCAAACTCCACCATAACCTCTACGAAGGAATTCCAGTCATGTCACTAAAGTTTGGTAGCGATAAAAAATGTACAAACTCCGATTAGAGCCAAAACTCTAATCGAAAAATTCAATTCATTACTTACTTTAACGGTTAACACTAAGTAGGTTACCTATTTGAAAAATGTAAATTACAAATATGGACACTTTAAAAAAATAGAATGCTATTCTATATATAGCCTAAACCCTTTTATATAATCTACTCTATTGTTTTCTATTTGATAACTATTGATTTGAATAAAAAAGGGAAAATGTCAAGTCTACATGCCTAACCTTAGAAGAGTAGAAGATAACTTACAACTTGTTTATCATATTTAAATAATAGGGTCTAGTTTTCAAAAATGTATAAAAGTTGTCACTTTTGGCTATTGTGTATATCTAAATTTAAAAGTTACCATTTAATATACTCAACTTTCTAAAACTACCATTTAATGTATAAAAACCTACAATAGTAGGTCACAGGTCATTTTGATTTAAATTAATTGAAAATTAAAAATAAATACCATTTTAATAATAATAATAGTAATAATAATGGTTATCCCAAATTTCTAGATCTATTTATGAACATCACTTATGGATTTTTTCTCCTCGGAGGTTTGTTTATTGATTTTGGTTTCTGGGCTTTTCATCTCCTTAAGGGTTTGTAGGTTTGACCAGAAGTAGAGACCGATTTCTAGGGGTTTGAGGATCGATTTCTTATGAAACTCACCGAATCAAGAACACTATTGATCTTGTTTTTCAGGTTTCAAGTCCAGATCGATGTTTGATTTACGAAGGTATGTGTAGAGTCATGCTTTCAAGTTTCAATTCCATATCTATAAACCATGGGTTTGATTTAGTTCAGATATGGGATAGGGGTTTTGTTTTGGCTTGCAATTTGTATTTGCAATGTTGTTTGTTCATCACATCTGAGTTCTTGTTCTTGGTTAAAATCTGAGTTAGGGTTTTCGGTTTTGGTTTAAATCTTAGTTAAGATTTTCTTTCTGAGTTCTTGATATAACTACTATTCTTGAAGATTCGATTTTCGTTCACAAATTTGTGATGGTTTCGCTCGATTCCAGCTCATTTGTGATGGTTTCCATCAATTCCTATTCATCTTGAATATTCAATTTTCTCTCTAATCTGGGTTTTTGTTTTGGCTTTTGATTCGGTTCCGGTTAAAAATTTTGGGTGTTCTTAACGGGAAGATGAAGTATTAAAAATAAATCATAATTCAGAAAGTCACCAGCAAAAGTTGAGTTTACACAATAGCAAAAAGTGATAGTTGTGATACAGTTTAACAAACAAAACCCTAAAAATTATACAATTTCTGAAATTTTGTTATAATCCTTAATTCATTATGTAAGAAATAATACAACCCCTAAATAAATTTCTAGACCAACTTTTTCATTCTTATAACACAAAAGGTCCAGTCTAGATTCAGTTCGGTTTCTTCTTGGTTCGGTCTCGGGTAGACCGGTCTGTGCGGTCTCGAGCAGTTTAAATAGTCGCATCATACAAAAAGTTGTAGCTAAAAGTCAAGAGGTAAATTCCAACTATTGATACAATCTTTGTGATACAAACTTATGATACAATCTTTGTGATACAAACTTTTAATGACGTCGAGAGGTAAATTCCTACTTCGTTTTTGTAATGACCCCTTTTTATTTATTTATTTTACTAATAAACTTTAGATTGTATTTTGTAACTATGAAATTCTTTAATATGAAATATAAGAAAACTTACAAATAATATTTACATAAAAACTTTTACAAAAAGTTCACTCAAAAAGTAGGAGCCACCCTTGTCTTCTCGTATCTGGAGTCTTGCCTAAGTGAACATAACCTCATAAATTTCGAGACACCTTTTCATTCTTATAACACAAAAGGTCTGGTCAGAGTCGGTTCGGTTTCTTCTTTGTTCGGTCCACGTGGACCAGTCCTATGCCGTCTCGGGCAGTTTAAGTAGTCACAAAACGTTGTAGCTATAAGTTGGGATGTAAATTCCAACTATATGATACAATCTTTGTGCTACAAAGTTTTAATGACATCCGGAGGTAAATTCCTACTTTGTTTTTGTAAAGACCCCTTTTTATTTATTTTTTTTACCAATAAACTTTAGATTATGAAATTCTTTAATTTTAAATAAAGAAAACTTCCAAATAATATTTACATAAAACTTTAACAAAAAGTTCACTCAAAAAGCAAAAGCAATCCTTATCTTCTCGTAGTTAGAGTCTTGCCTTTAACTTCCCTTGATACACTTGAAATGGTGAGCATAATCTCATGTAAGCTTTCACTTAGAACATACTCAATCAACATAAATGTACTTAGCAAGCATGAACGACCAAGCACACACAAGCCATCTGAGATCCAATAACGAATATTGGATCCCTAAAACATGTACTTCATACAAAGCTATCCTTGAATTCACAAAGAGCACATACTATAACATGTTGGATCACATTCATACATTACCGCTTCAGTAAAGAGATCAAGTAAATTCACCTCTAAGTGTGCATCATCATAAATAATTCTTCAAGTATTGCGATTAATATCACGTAACCCTATATACACATATATAAATAAAGGGAATTAAACATACAATACTGTTAAATGGGACCTACACGGCCGTGTAGTCACTTACACGTGCCTACATGGTCATGGTTATGTACAGTGCTGGTGTTAACCCTAGGGCTCTACACGGGCTGTGTATACCTACATGGGTCGTGAACCTCTACATAGGGTAGTCTACACGACCTCCCAATCTCTATGCAGGCATGTACTACTACACGGGTGGCTTACACGGCCTCCTAAACCCTACACGGGCCATGTACATCATAAACTACCGGTTTGTCCAGTACGATCTGCTCATGATTTTGACCCATTTGATCCCCTTAAACCGATTTTCCGTCTAATTCAACATCCTTTAAATCCAAAACAACTTATGTAGTTATTTTAAACATATAAAACTTCAATTCACAAGCTAATCCTATCATCTACATCGACTAATTAAGTATTAAACTAAGAACTTGAGTTAAGCATATAGAATTAGGGAGTTGATTCTTCCACTTATAAATTTGATTCATCCATCGAAGGTACAACACCTTTAAAGCTATGTTACAAGTTAGTGTAGCATAGGATTGCCTTGAATGAGTGAAATTTACAAGTGGAAACATCATCTCCCATAGAATTAAGCTAAACATACCTTAATTTCGATTTCATCAATTGTAAATCCTTAATTTGCTGTTGTAAGTATGTTATCCTCTTTGCTCTGGCCATCCTTTCCTTAATCTTGAGGTTTTTGAGTAATTACATATAATTATAGTGTTTATATACATATATATATAGGAGACAGTTCAAACGAGAATTGTTTTCCGTACGGGAAATGCGAGAACCAATTATAGCCTTTGATTAAAAAGATGGAGGGTCCATATTAAAGAGTTGTTAATGGATAACCTTAAACTAATCAAATTTATCCTTAATTAATTAAAGGCAATTTAACATTTTCACATTACCCCCACTTTTTTAACTAATATCCATCAAATGGAAATGTGTTAAATTACGAAAATCATACCAAATTAACGAGAAAATTATGCTCTTTAATTTTAGGCGGATCTAGCAATTTTTTTGATTTTTTTTGTGTTTGTTGGGTTTTTTTTGGTACAGGTGCACAAGTGCACATGTTCAAATATATGCATGTGTGCAAATATATGCACATGTGCATATGTACACATTTACCTAGTTTTTTCCAGCACATATCTAGATATGCATGTGTACAAATAGATACACGTGGGCATATATGCACATGTGCAAATAGATCTATATAATTCAATATGCAATGTACATTAACTTCACTTAGTATCTAACATAGTCCCCCAAAAAAACTCATCGAATAATATTCTAACACATGTCAACATTATGCCAAAACTCTACAGAATTATCAATTTTTATTTCTAATTTATTTTCTTCTAAAGGTGGATATCTACAATATCTACAATTTTTATATCTACAATATCCACATCTCATTATCTTCACGCTACAATTTGAAACTCTACTGTAGGAACCTAGAGGGGTGAATAGGTTTTTTTTACTAGGTTACCACTTTTTTAAAAAAATAAATAAGTTGTGTTTTAAAGATTGATCTTGAAGTTTATAACAACACAACAAATATTTGCAAGAAATAAAGAGAGTAGGGATAGAGAGATATCACCAAGTAGAGAATAGATTTATAGTGGTTCATGCAAGTGTTAACAAACTTGCACTACATCCACTTTTTGACATCACCCACTGATATCTGCGTTTTTATGCATGTTTTACATGCCGAAACGCCTCATTATTAGCCCATTTCTAAGGTGAATCGTTTGTTTAATGATCTAAATTGCTTATGACTCACCATGCAGGTTAAAAAGACCTAACACGAGATATATGGACAAATCCGGTGCAAAATAGCAGAAAAATGAAGATATAGTGAAAAAAGGCTCCTTACGGCGCAAAGGTTATCCCTTGCGGCCGCAAGGGCCAATCTTCTAGAAAAGGCCCACTTGACAACTTACACCTAGCAAATGTCAAATCCACCACCCATCTTACGGCTATAAAGGATTGCTTGCGGCCGCAAGGACCCATGTTCCAGAGTTATAAAAACTGCATTCTGTCCAAGAGAATGGGGAGCACCAAGTCGGATTTTTCACCACCTAAACACTCTCTCACGGCCCTAATCAGTCCAGAAGTATATTTTGGTGATATCAAAGGAGGGAGAGCTTGCTAGGAGTCTTGGATTTACATTTGGAAGCTTGGAATCACAAAGTCAAAGTGTATTTAACTTGGTATTCTCTTTCTAACTTTGATTTGTGATCATGTATTCATATAATCCAGATGTATTTGTGCTTAAACTGATGTATATGAGTAGCTAAACTCATTTCACTTGGGCCAAGATGATTCTTGGCTAGTTATGGCAATATAATGTTTAGTTTGACTTTTATGTTGACTTGATATGAACAAGCCTGTTTGATCCTCAATACAAGTGTATTTAATCATGTTAATGTGTCTGATACAATCATATTCATGTTTGATGATATGTTGGTGTAATACCATATGTCAAAGTATGTGGATATTCAAGAATATATGTTGATTTTACAAAGATTTCATGTTACTTTGTTACTAGAAATGGTACATTGTGCATGATTGATTAATGGAAACACTTTTGGAACATGTTTTGGAATATTTCAGATCTGTCCATGTTGGTTGTATCATTTATGTTGTGATTTTATGCATGCCTTAGTACTTTAAATGCAAATTTAGGTATTTTGGTGTATTAATGGGTCAAATGTGCTATTTATATGCATAGAGAAATCATGATACGTTTATTGGTATGTTAAGTGTTGAAATAAGCTCACATATATTCCATGAATGATCTATTTGAAGTGTTCATTGTGCATATTCACATGTATATGCTTTAAATGTATTAATCTTGCTAGAAATGGCATGTTAATATGATTATAATTTACAAATGCATGTGGCGTAATCTTAAATCCAATATGTGGTTTGAGTTTTGCCGAGTTTATGGTTTGAGTTTTGCCGAGTTTATGATCTTAGATGAAAGTCTAGATTGTACTTGTTGTTGAATCTCTTTGTGCAAAAATGAGATGTTCTGTCAGCGTAGCCCTTGCGACCACAAGCATTATTGCTTGCGGACGCAAGCATATACACCCTTACGGGCGCAAGGAGCCCTCTTTTATACCAGTGTGTTGTTTTTCATTGTTATGACTGTGTTTAACCACTTTAACACCTTTTTGGGTTCTGAGGACTACTGAATGTGTCGTTTGAAAAGATGTACGTTCATTGTAGTCTGATTTGGATGCGATTTGGTGAATCTGTAGTTAAATACCAGTCTACATGTCCTTTGTGAAAACTCGGATATGCTACTGTTTGTCTAATCATGTTTGATTGTTGAGTCTAAGTCTTGATAACTCGAGTGACGATTCGTTGCATGATGATGTAGTTAAAATAAATAGTAGAACATCATGCTTTATACTTGATCTGTCATATTCGTCAAGTCTTCATTATCTGGTTCGTTATAGTTATTGTCATGACTAGTTAGGATGATTCGAAAGCCTGACTGAATTTGTATCTGTTTGTTCTGCCTCTCTGCCTCTTCGGTGTTTAATCTTAATTGTCTTGCTTTGTTTAATTAGTTTACATGTTACTCGCATGCTAATTATTCTGCCGATCAAACAAAAATGATGTTAGAGTATTGATAGTTCCCTATCCCTGTGGTTCGACATCCGATCTTGCCGAGTCTATACTACTCGTTGACCAGGTCATACTTGCCTGTGTCGTGTGTAGTGTCTGCTTAGTAATATCGTTTTTATAAATTTAAAACAAAGGTGTATCAAAGCTTTTCACCATCAAAAACCCGTACTGCGGGCTACACACCACCCACCAAGAGTCTGCTCCACTAAAAATTCTCTCTTTAAATGTAGAGATAAACCTTTACAACTTCTCTCTTTAGCTTGCAAGAAATAATCTTCTCTCTTGCAAACAAGGCTAAAATGTGCCTAACTTCACTCTAACTATATTGGCTAGATTTAATCCTCACACTTCACTCTATTTTGTTGGCTAGAGTTAATCCACACACAACTATACAAATAAATAATAGAATGAGATGTAGATTTGCTCTTGAAAGCTTTACACCTTTTCTCTTGATCTTGACCTTAAAAGATGATCTTTCGTGTAGACTATGAGTTTGCAAGATCAAATATTTAAGTCTGACTTTTCAGTGTTAAAAGCCGAAAAAGTGAGGTTGTAAGCTTCTTTAAATAGCTGTAAAAGGGCAAAAGCTAATTTTGTCCGGATGTCCATGGAAGATGTCACGGTCAACCGTGGACATGCCGTGGAGTGTCGGTGCATAATTTTTGATATTTAAATATGAATGTTGCAATTTGTTTTGTACCATACCCAAACACTTTTTGCCATAAAAAATTACAAGAAAAAGCATTTAGAAAGTCTCAAGTTGACCTACTAAAAGAGTTTGAATTCTTTATATAATTTTGGAAGGTTAGGAGGATTTGGAAATATTATGTTTGATATTTACCACAAATAGAATATGCTTTTCTGGTTTTGGTGTCGTGGCATTTCAATACAAAATTATGTTTAGTTTTTGCCACAATTGAAAATCATTTGTTTTATTATAGTTTGTCTATTGTGGTATATAAATCATTGAATATTTTTATAAAATATTTGCTTGTAATTTATAAAAAAATTTATGTGATTATTTTATAAAATACGTATAAGTTATTAAAATGTTAGATCACAATTTTGCTTGGTGCCTTTCAACATCTTAGCTTCGTCGAGTAGACATCTGTTGATTTCAAAAAAGACGATTTTTGAAACTTGAGGGCTGTGCAGCGATGGCTTACTCACGGTCGACCGTGGGGTACCGTGCAGGTGAATGTGTCTTTTAATCTTGTTTTCTTTTTTTCTTCTTGATTTGAGGTCATCGTGTGTTTGTTCTTCACTTGATCATCAATTTGATTTTTGTTAATATCTTAAGAATGTAGCACATGAATATATGAATAATTTGATAAGCAATAATATCACATGTTCAAATTTTTATCATCATTAAAACAAGGAGTGTATTTCTCAATGTGTGATCATGTATGCACTAACATCTACAATTTAGTTGTTTATTAATGAAACAAATATCTTGTTTTAATGAAATAATTAGTAATGGTTTAAAGTTTAAACCATCAATATTTAAATATATACAACACTAACCATTTACAAAAAAAACCATGTTACAAAGACTGAAATACACTAATTATATATATATATATATATATGGTTGACAGAATAGAGAGAAAGTCTGTTCTGTCATCAAAATACCACGTCAATGCTGACTGCAAAATATGACGTGGACAAAGAAATGCTTATGATTGGTGGGATGTGATGAAAATGGAGAAACTATCCATTTTAAATTAATTGGGGAGGGGGGTTGGATGAAAATTTGGAGGGTCTTTTACAAAATATGTGAAGGTGTTTTATGAAAATAGCGAGGGGTTTTTATAAAACTTGTATATTAATGTAATTTGTTATAAGTTATTTTTAAATTATGTTTAATAACTTCTGACATATTTTATTTAGAGAAAAAATAATTATATATTTACGACCGTCTCATTTTTATTTACGTTTTGATATAAATTTTATCGTTATATGACATTGTTTTAAAAATTAGTATATTCTTAATTTTTCTATCCATCAATAGCAGTGGGTAAGTAATTATTATTTTTTATCCAACTAAACGCTGACTAGAAATGATGACATGGACAATGATGGGTTTTGATCGGTAGAATGTGATATACATGGACAAATTATGGGTTTTGATTGGTAGAATCTATATATATTAAAATGCTTACTTCCTTACTAATAATAGTAATAAAAAAAACTTTCTCCACCAATCACAACCCTCCACTTCAACACATACCATTTATAAAAAAACACCTTTGGGAAAGATCCGGCTAAAATAAAAGCACGGATCCTCCCTTATTTGGAACCTCCGACTTAAACATATGTTCTCTTCTACGGATTCTTGCTCGACATTAGAAACCCTACCCTTTTCATTCAACGGCGATTTCATCAACATTCACGACGATCGTGAACTTTGAAGTCGATCGTTTGTGTAAAGGTATTATACAACATCTTCATTCAATATCTCGCTTCCTTTAGTCCGTTTTTTTCCTACTAGGGCTTCAATATCGACTTTGTTGTTGTTGTTGTGAATCGAAAGTTAGTGTTTTTGAATCTTTGAAGTTTATGTAGCTTTTTGTTTATTTTTTGTGTATTCCATGGGTTTTTTCCTACCAGATCTTCAATATCGCGTTTATTGTTGTTGTTGTGAATCGAAAATTAGGGTTTTTGAAGTTCTTGAAGTTTATCTAACTTATAGCTTATTTTATCTGTGTTCCATGGGGTTTCTGTAACTTAAAGGAGACGACGAGTATTTCATCATCTGTGCTACATTCAAAGAATCCTTGTGCGGTTTCGTTTTCAAAAAAGAGGTATACTTTCTTACTCTAAGTGTTTTAGACTTTATATTCTTTGTTCAGAATTCTAAAATTTGTTCCTTTTTTGGTTTACATTATCCGTGGGCAAAATCCTACTTACATTTAGGGTTTCCATTATATTTAGATTGTTTTATGTTTTCACACTACCAAGAAATCAAAAACATTTTTTTCTGTTAAGGTTTGGGATTCTATTTAGATTTTTTGATATTCCATTCAAAAAATACATGTTTGGATATGGATTCATTCCAACAGATTTATATAAGTTTCAACTTTATATATGTTTTCATATTAGTTAATTCCATTAGTTGATCCCATTTATCTTTTGTTACACTGTCTAATACTCATTCATATTATGTGTTTTTGGTTTAATATTTGTTCATAAAAATTCAATACTGATACATCACATAAATCAAAATATGAAAAAATGTGAGTGTTGATCATCTTTATATATGTTTTCATTTTAGTTGATACCATTAGTTGTAGACAATGATATTTTCTGTCACACTGATTTAATACTAATTCAAAAATATCAATATGTTCTGTTTAGGTTATTTTGTTTTGTTTTAACATGGTTAATATTCATTCAAATAGTGTGGTTAGCATGTCATTATTTTTATGTTTTGTTTATGTGCTGAGATACCCAAGAGACTTATCATGTTCTTCTATTAAAGTTATGTGTTTCACGTTAATATTTGTTATACATAACATATATCAAAATATGAAATTTTGTGGGTGATGATCATTTTATATATGTTTTCATATTAGTTGATCCTAGTGATATTTTCTGTCACACTGTTTAATACTTATTCAAAATATCATTATGTTCTGTTTAGGTTTCAAAAAATACATGTTTGGATATGGATTCATTCCCACAGATTTATATAAGTTTCAACTTTATATATGTTTTCATATTAGTTGATTCTATTAGTTGATCCCAATGATCTTTTCTATCACACTGTCTAATACTCATTCATATTATGTGTTTTGGGTTAATATTTGTTCATAAAAATTTAATACTGATACATCACATTAATCAAAATATGAAAAATGTGAGTTTTGATCATCTTTATACATATGTTTTCATATTAGTTGATACCTTTAGTTGTAGACAATGATATTTTTTGTCACACTGATTTAATACTAATTCAAAAATATCAATAAGTCCTGTTTATGTTATTTTTTTTGTTTTAACATGGTTAATATTCATTCAAATAGTATGGTTAGCATGTCATTATTTTTATGTTCTGTTTATGTGCGGAGATACCCCGGCCAACAGATTTATCATGTTCTTCTATTAAAGTTATGCATTTAATGTTAATATTTGTTCATTATCCTTCAATACTGATACATAACATATATCAAAATAGGGTTCAAAATTTTGTAGATTGAAACATTCGAATAACAAGTTAAAACAGTTTACCAATTCTGTTTGAACATTTTTAATCATCATGTTTATCTTTTATTATTTTTTTGATTTTTGTTATATATGAAATCTCTATTTTTACTAATAAAATTCTGTTTGCCAATTTTATGCAGATCGATGGAGTTTATCATCAAAATATATAAAACACCTAAAGTGTTCCTCATAACATTTTTTATACTTATTTTTGTCCACGATCATTATGATCAATTATACGATAAGTGATGTTATTTTATACTTATTTAATAGTAAATTAATATCCTGTTGGTGTATTTCCTTTCAATATTTTTTAGATATATATGACTTATTACTAACTATGACACTGTATAAACTAATTCGGGATTTACCCTCTTTTGTCTAGATTGATTTTGAACCCAACATTCCTGTTGGAATGGTTGTCAACGTAGATAACAAAACATATCCACTAGACATAATTCCTGACATAAACAACGAAGTTCTAAAAATTGGTGGAGATAGTTTGATTCAACTCTTTCATGAAAAGAAGGTTGTCCCTGGATTTTACTTGCACTTTGTAATTCTGCCAAATGCTCCTGTTTCTTTATACTTCTATGAAAAGTTGGGTTTCTGCTTCACATCTTTGTATCCTATAATTCGTCGTGCCGATCGAGTATGTTATGCAACTGTTGTATACAATCAATATATTGTTTATCACATGCTTTAACTTGTTTAGTTTTTTAATATTTAACAGATGATTCAACCTCATCGGTTCAAGCAGTTATCCAGATCATGAAATTAGATGTTGTTATCTGATTAATGAACCAAAGTTTTGAAGTTCAATTGTTTGTGAATGGTGATTTACCTGCTAGTTTTGTAAGTCACGAGTTTGTTGATTTGTTCACGGTAGTGTTGTTGTGTTTGAAAACTACACGGGGGTTTTTGAATTTAAGATGAAGATTTTTGATGTAAATGGTCTTGATTACATCAACGATACCAGAGTCTTCTTTCCTCATGCCGATATCAAGTTTGCAAATGCATTTGGTAAGCAAAATTATAATATGAATACTATTTCCAATATAAATAATTTGTTGTGTTTATAACTTTATATTTATGATATTTTTTAATGTAGTTCCTTGTCATTGTGGTCCTCTTTCACATGAAGAATTTTACCAACGAAGTAAGTATTTCAGATATTTGAAAATTTATCATAACTACACTGAATTGTTTATTCATGAACCAATCATTATTGTATATCATCTAGAACACATTGGTACTCCTACCGGTACTTCCCAAGCTGCTTGTGTTCCATCTACATAGTTTTTTCGCAAGTGTTTGATCGATGTTTCGTTAGGCAATGGCGTGGTATGATAAATTGATTTCAATAAATTTTTTTCGTGTCTATTCGGATATTTATATTTTTCCCACATAAACCTAACATTATCTTATGATATGTAAATAAATATTTCAATGCAGCACGTACTGGCATGGTGTAACGCCCCAAATTATAAAACTGATCTATTTCATAAAAGTTCACATAGTAATTTATATTCTGAAAGTTTTACATAAAGCGAAAGCGTAACTGTTTCAAAAGTATTTATCCAAAATTACACATATGTGAGAGTGCTACGAGTTTATCACAAAAACTTGTTTTGTACAACCAGGCGTTCATTTTCCTTATCAAATCAGTCAAACCAGAGCTTTGCCCTTGCCTTGATTGTGCCCTGCAAAATACATAAAATAATATATGATAAGCTGCGAGAGCTTAGTGAGTAAACTAGACTGTAAATCATATATACACATGAATATAATCACATTCTGAATATAGCCAACCACTGGTTCTAGACACAGGGTAGCAATCTGAGCCACAGTATTGCGCTAATTCTGAGCCACTACTACATAAAGCAGCATGCTTTATAACATATAAACGAATACATATAAGTATTTGAAAGTCCTTTGTTGTGTAAAAGATGAGTAAACAATGAATACTTGAAGTAAGGATGATGAAGTTAGTATAAACAAGTATGAACACTTTGCATGAACTTGAAGATTCTCTCTTGAATATATTTTGAACGTAAAGTGCAAAGAATTTCTATTACAAAGAGTTACCTTGCAAACTAGGTTTGCAAGGTTATAAATACATAAGCCACATGGGCTTTAAAGCCTCATGGGCCCAAATCTAATAATTAAACTAGACTAGAAATTACATAAAGAAAGTGGGCCAAGCCCATACATTAAACTAGTCTAGAGATATATATTACAAACAAAAGAACACAAGGCAAACAAACTAATTAATATCTAACAATCTCCCCCTTTTGGTTCCTTGTGCTGAAGCAGGTAATTTTGTCATCTGCTTCTCTGACCTAGGAGTCTTTCCCAGCTCCGGATGGCCTTTCTTTCTTAAATCTTTTCCTCCAACTAATCTGCTATTCTGGTCATTTTTACCAATTCTGATTGATCATGCAAGTGACAGTTTCTGAAACATGTTCTGCGGAATTTAGATATGCATCTTTGAAGTGTTCCGTCAGAATATGCACTGAGCTCAGAAAGTCAAAGGAATACTTTGTCTCCATTAAGATTTGGCATGACGAATCCATCGGCTCCTTCGTAGTCTTCATCAAATTTTTCTACGATAGTGTATTTTCTGTGTTTGTCTAGCTTGGAATGCTGTTGGTTAGGCCTTTGAAGATTTATCTTTACAAGATCAGCCTCAGTACCAAGCTGCAGATCATGGGTTCTGCATAGAATGATCTTCTTTCTCATGAAGTCTCTGATGACTTGGAGAGCCCTTTGTTCTTCACGGTTCTTTTCAAGCTTACAGGCCAGCTCATCTTCCATATGTGTTATATCTCCCAAATTCAAAAATCTAAGCTCGACCTCGTGAAATGTATACCTTTTCCCATCTGCTCTAGTTACATGGAAGTGAACCATTTGGTAGTTGAGGAAGTTACGCAAGTACACAAACTCGATCTTGACGATTGGATATTTGGAGGCTACTTGTTGTTTCTCGCTTGTATGGAAGGTGGCGGCGAATCTGACGGCTTTTTCATGCTCTTCTGAGTTTAGCACATACAAATCATCAACCTCTCTAACAGTCTCTGAGAAGATACCCAGAACTCTTTCTTCAAGATACGGAGTATTTAGCCATTGAGTGGGCCAGCGAGGTTGGTCTTTTGCCAGAGATTCTCTAGGCCTGATATTTCTGATATTTGGCCTTTCTGCTATTACTCTCTCGTGAGTGGCCAAGGGCATATGTCCTCCATGATAAGTTGTAGGTACCGACCACTCACCTTCTTTCTGCTCAGATTCTTGAGGTTGCTGCTGACTTATAAGATCAATGGGCGCGATGTTGAATTGCCCCTGTTCAGGTGGAAAAATGTCAAGCAGCTCCCTGTTTACCGTCGTAAAGACCTTGCGTATGTTGATTAGTGGAGTCTCTTCTACTTCCTCTGTAATTGGCCTTTTGCCTTTAGATTTTTCAGTTGACGATTCAGGAAGAGAGGATTCTGGTTCTTTTGAGTGTGTTTGGATTTGTGGGATTTTGATTGATGTAGTTTGGATTGTTGGGAGGATTGTTGGGGTTTCTTGTTTTTTCGTCTCTGACCTGCCCCTGACCCGCTTCAAATTCAAAATCTGCCATTATAGGCTCAGTTGCAGGCTTAGTTTGTTGTTGTTTACCCCACTCCCACTGCCGCTTTGACCCTCTGACGGCTTTGACACTGGGGCGGCTTCAATTCGGAGAATGGTGCTTTGAGCCCCAATGTATCGCCGCTGCCGCTTCTCCCTCTCATGATGACCTGGATCCTCAGGATCATCATGCCTATGCTTGCGTGATTCAGATTGAGCTTTGCAGGACTCCTCCACTACTTCCAGCCTTGTACTTATATTTGAGACGGTGGAGGTTAAGGCATTCAAGGCTTGTAGGACATTATCTTGGAAGGTGGTGGAGCTGGAGGAGGAGGGCTGGGGTTGGTGTTGCAGTGCTGCAAGTATGGTTGATTGTTCGGGTGTAGGATTGGCAACACTGTTCAGTTTCACATGGAGGAGGTCCTTGAGTTCATCGATTGAATAATCTCGCTCAATGACTGTAGGTGGGCGGTTTTCCAGGGCTCGTATTTGGGCTCTGAGGGAGTCGATTTCAGAATGGAGTTGTGTGTTGACTTACTCCCTCAGGCCAGAGTCAAGAGAAGAGAACTTAGAATTCAGGAAAGATCTAAGCTCTGGTGTAACCCCGACCTCACTAAGAGGCTCGGTTGGCACCGGTCTTTCAGACCCGTGGCCCTCACGCAGTGTTGGCAAAATTGTAGCACTGGAGGGACTTCCGTTCGATCCTCGCGTTACCTCTGCAGGAGAGGCCGCTACGGGCGTTCCAGCAACGTCACAAAGACGTGCTAGTGCTGATTGTGTCCTAGAAAATGATTGGAAACCAGTCAAGGTTGGTGCTAGAATCGATTGTGCTCGGAAGGAAGATGTGGACGGGGGAGGCGGTCCACTGATTTCAAAGCCAGCAAACTCCGAACGAGTTGCCGACTGTGTATGTGATAGATCCCCGTGCAATGAAACTACTTCCATTTGAGTGGAAGCAGAGTGGCTGGTGGGGTGAGGTGCATGCACTGGTGGGATGCCAACATCTGTTTCAATAACAGCCGGAACAGTGTCCCGACCGGTAGTGGATGAGGCTTCCCGGCTTTCTCGGTCTGGGGTACTCTCACCCTCATATTTTTCTTTCTCACTTGCTCTATCACTCACCACAACATCTACTTCTTCATCTTCTCTTTCCATTACCGGTACATCACCAAAGGTGGTAGATATGTCAGATAGATCATGATAGATGTCCTCGGGATGATCACATACTTGTCGCGTGCCTATGGATTCAGCACGGACCGGAGAAGGTCGTGGGCCAAACGAGATGGACTGCCTAGAGGAGGATGATTCTGTTGGAGTCCTTTCTGTGGAGGACTTATGCTCTGATTCGGCATGGGTGGAGGCCTTTGAGTCACTGATTACAACACCCTCGCTCTCTTGTATCTCTCCTCCCTAACCACTTTCACCACACCTCTCTACTGATTCTTCCTGCTCAACCACAACCCTGCTCGGGGCACCCCTACGCACCCGAGCCCTAATACCGCTAGGACCCTCACCAGGTGCTACTGCTCCCGGGGCAGGCACAACCAGCTCTGGTTGCGCCGGAGGAGCAATCCTATTAACTCTCATGTACTCACGCACTACCTCACTTTCCTGATTTAGCGTTTAAAGAAAGGCAACAGGCACGGTCATGGCTACGATATCGGGGAGGTCTCTGATTCGTAGGAATCTGGCGATGCGTTGTACTTGGACCTGTGGGCTATTAAGTCGTCGAGGAATGGTATGGTAGGTTTCCAGGTCGGTGGCGATGAATATGGTCAGGAATCCTTGAAAGGGTATGAAGGTTTTCTGGTGAGAGGTTTCCTTTTCCTTAACCATGCGAGCGATCTCCTCAAAGATGATGGTGGCGTAGTCTACGTGGTGGTGGTAAGCAACACCAGCCAATAGTAGTAGGGAGTAGTAGGATCCGCCATCTGTGCCTCGGTGAATACTAGTAAGGGTACCGGAAATTATAGTGGCAAGTGTATGCCAGAGAGGTGCCAGATTTGTTCGTCTGAGCTGGTTAATTTGGTTCAGCTCTCCTTGATATCCAAGACTCTGATTAGGTCTAGTACGACATCAACTCCAGGATTTTCATCAAAGTCAGCTTTGTCGGGATAGTGATCAGCAGCCGGTAGGTCCAGTAGATTTCTCAGTCTGACAGCAAAAAGAGTTGTGCGGATATTCTCAATTCGGCCCCGAAGGCACTTGTGTCCCAAGCGAGTGACACCCTCAGTAAAGATATACCATAGTTGCTGCAGGTAAATTTCAGGTACGTGGGTGGGTTTTGTGTTTGGGTTTTCAGTGATGGCTTGGCGGAGAGGATGGGCACGGATAATTTCAGTGATGATAGGGATTTTGGTATCAGTGGCTAGGTCAAAGTACACATTGTTGCTCTGTGTTTCAAGCCTGTCAGCAACAGGGACTAGACTTTCCTCGGGAAGGGGCTGGTTAGCAGCCATCTGTCACAGATAAGATAGATCAGATTAGTATAAGAAAAGGACAAATAGTGTCTGATGCACATGTGAACTTATGAATGAATGTGTGTATTGTAGTCCAATGCACATGTGAATGTTTGGTTTTGACTTTGACCTTGACTTTGTGACTTATGAAATTTGAATCAAGTCAAAAAATTTCCTAAGTGTTGAAAGTCGGATGAACCTAACTTGTGCGACAGTTGGATGAGGTGAAAGTCGCATGAGGTGTAAGTCGCATGAAACATTTAATCTTGAAAGTCGCATGAGTTTTAATCAGTAAAGTGAAAGTTGGATGTACTTAATTCATGCGAAAGTCGGATGGTTTGAAATATGCGAAGTTCGAATAACCCAAGTTGCATTTAAAAGTCGGATGAGCACATTCTATGCGAAAGTCGGATGAACAAAATTCATCCGAAAGTCGGATGGGCAAATAAGTCATGCGAAAGTCGGATGGACTTGTTTCATGCGAAATTCAGATGGCATAAAACTTAGTCTTTTAAGTGTAATTTTGTTTCGAAAGTCGCATGGTGTAAAGTTATCCATTCAAAAGTCGCATGGTGTAAAGTTCATCCGAAAGTCAGATAAACTAATTTCATCCGACTGTCGGATGGCATGAAACTTAGTCTTTTCAGTGTAATTTTTCTTCGAAAGTTGCATGGTGTAAAGTTATCCATTCGAAAGTCGCATAGAGCAAAGTTCATCCGAAAGTCGGATAGACCAATTTCATCCAACTGTCGGATGAATCACATTTCCCTTCATCCGACTGTTATGAACAATCAGTTTGTTCATATTAAGTCCAAAAATGATTTTTGACATAAAGTAAACTTATGGACTCAAAGTTGGTACCAATAGACTCGGATTTTAACCTCAAACAATTTTGTACACTCAATCAAACCTAAACATCCCTATTTTGTGCACATTTTGACTCGAAGAACTCTGTTCTTCAAAGCGAAGAACAGTACCCACAAGCCAAACAAGAAACTACCAAATGACTCGATTGGGTGTGATCTTTAACGCGAAATTTGTGCCATTGTGTTTGCATACATTCAAGAATTACTCTATACCAGTCAAACACCACAAACAACACCATTAATGGTGTTTTTGATTCAAGAAACCTAGAAAACCCAACTGTTCAAAAAACAGGGGTTCAATAACCCAAAAAAATGATTTTGATGTGAGAATGTGGAAACGATTCACCATTTCTTGTTCAAAACTCCTTGCCTTTCAGTTTGATGTTTAAACAACACAAGGATTTTACTAGAACAAGATTTTCGACCGAGAGCAGTTGAGAGGGAAGAAGATGAACAGTTTTTTTTTGCTTTTTGAAATCTTGAAAGCGTGAAGGGAAAGAAAGGGTCGGATAGTTCTATTTATAGACTATCCGACGGTCGGATGGGTCGGGGCTTTGATCCGACTGTCAGATTGACCCGGTTTGGCCCAAACTTGGTGTTTGGTCCAGTCTGTTCTGTTTAAGTCCTAGATTTAAAATTTAGCATTATTTAAGCCCAAAATTTATTATTCATTCTTTTAGTGGTTTGCTACTTCATTTAAAGAAAACATAAAATAAACGATAAAGTAAACATCCGACGAAGAATCATAAACATAAAATAAACAATAAAGTAAACATCTGACGAAGAATCATCTGTGAAGATGAATTCTGAAAATTTCTCCCCCTACACGAATGCACAGAAAACATTCGTGTTAACCAGCGAATCGCATCGCTCCCCCTAGAAAGGAGCATCTGTATAGCTGCACAGAAAGTAAAAGAGCGCGTAAATCTGTTCAAGACATGAAAAAGAGGAATAAATCAGAGTTTGAGATTTAGCATGCCAATATTGGATACCAGAAATGAGAATCGGGCTTCATCTTCGTTCAGTGGTTTAGTGAACAGATCAGCCAGATGATCAGTAGGAACGTACTAGAGCTCAATCAGACCCTTTTCGACGTTGTCTTTCAAGAAGTGATACCTGATATCAATATGCTTGGTTTTAGAGTGATGGACAGGATTGCAGGAAATGGCAATTGCACTCTGAGAATCACACAACAGGGGAATCTTAGAGTAGGTAAGACCAAAGTCCCGTAGCTGAGTTTGCATCCACAGACTCTAAGAGCAGCAACTGGCAGCAGCCACAAATTCAGCTTCAGCAGTGGAGGTAGAAACACAGTTCTGTTTCTGCGAACTCCAGTAGACCAAACGATTGCCCAAGAAGTGTGCACTCCCTGATGTGCTTTTCCTGTCCAACATACACCCGGCGTAATCCGAGTCGGAATACGCAAGCAGTTCAAATGATGAGTCACGGGGATACCATATATTAAGGTCAGGGGTCCCTTTCAGGTATTTGAGGATATGTTTCACTACAAGTAAATGTGATTCTTTGGGATTTGCCTGAAAACGAGCACAGAGACAGGTAGAAAACATTATATCCGGTCTACTAGCCGTGAGATACAGTTTAGAGCCGATCATTCCCCGATAGGTTTTCAAATCGACTACCTTTCCATCAGGATCAGCAGACAATTTGGTTTTAGATGACAGAGGGGTTGATTTGGACGAGCAGTCCGACATTTCATACTTTCTTAATAAATCGTTAATATATTTAGACTGATTTATGAAAATGTGTAACACCCAAGTTTCGGAAATTTCTGTAATTAGTAATATTTCGACTTAACGCGTTTTGGTATTGCCTAATTGAGATTAGGAGGTGTTTAGAAACTTGGGGGACTTGTGTTGTAATTTCTGGAACTAGAAAACTCTAGGGACCATTTGTGTCACTTTTGAAAGATATGTATATATATGGCTAGCTTTGACTCTTGAGAGTCAAAGTTTGCATTTCATCTTCTGAATATCAACGAGAGAGAGAGAGAGAACAGTGTTTCTTTGAGTTTTTGAGCAAGGATAGCAGAGTACAAGTGGGTACCAATCTTTCCTAGCTAAATCAAGTTGAGGTAAGCTTTCCTTGTTGCTTGTTCTTGACATTTCTAGTGGGTTTTAATGTTTGATTCTTGGTGAATCATAGTTCTAGCTTATTTATTGTTATGGTTAGTTTACAAGCTGTTTGGGGGTGTAGGAAAACACCCCAGTAGAGTTTTATGTGTTTTTGGTCGGATTTGTGGCTTAGAACACCGACTGTTCTTCATAACAGTCGGCTGGTCTGTAGAGTACACGGCCCGTGTAGCGGTACACGGCCGTGTAGTGTAGAAGGCGGTCACAGGGCCATGTTGGTATACATGGTCGTGTAGAGATTGAGGTACATGGCCCATGTGAAGGCACACGGCCCGTGTAGGTGAGTTGTCAACACTGTCCATGTAGATGAGACATGGTCGTGTAGTATGTAGTATACACGGCCCGTGTACATAACATGGCCCATGTAGGTGACGTGGACAACACTGGCCATGTGGCCAGGTGTGGTCGTGTAGAGAGCTTGAGATACGGCCCGTATAGGTCCCCTACCTTGTTTTATTTGTTAAGTGTTGATGAGTACATGTCTTAATTATATGATTATATAATTGTAGGGATTACTGTTTGACGTGTACTGAGTTATCTGGCATATATTTGTGTGATACTAGTTACTGAGGTGAGTTTTCTAAACTCTGATTCATATCTGTGATATGTGTGTGGTACATTGCAATGTGATATATTATTGATCAGAGGATCACCAGAGAGAGCTGTAGCACACTGCTTTGTGCAGTAGTTGCTACGGGCAGCATTTTAGCCTTCTTGGCGGATGCTAAGATGGTGCAGTACTGTGTCCATACGAACTGTTACATCATTCGTATATGTGTATGCGCATGCTTATATGATTTACAGTTTAGTTTTCTCACTAAGCCTTGTGGCTTATCAGATACTGCTTACTGTTATTTTGCAAGGCGTGATTTCTCCAAGGGCAAGGCCCCAGTTTGACAGAGTTTGTGATACGAGAGGAAATTTGTATTTTTAAAACTAACGCCTGGTTGTATTTTGTGAAACAAATCTTTTGTTGTAAATATTTGGTACCACTTTTGTAACTGAACTAGAGGGTTCAGTGTAAATAGTAGCTTCAGCTTTTGTATAAACTCCTTTTATTTCTAAAAGATTTGTATAATCAGAGTTTACTTTACTTTAGATTTTGGGGCGTTACAACTTGGTATCAGAGCCAAGGTTTGAGAGATTTGGAGGTGTGTTATGCATCGTCTGGACTTAAACCATGGTTCTGAGGATTTTTAAGTCAAACTGGAGGCTTGCAGCTTGGTGGAGATACAAAGTGTTGCATTGAGAATATGCTAACTGTTTATGTTGCTATTTGTGGTATAGAGATACCTGAGATATTGATGATGTTAGTGTCAGATATGTGATGCTTTATATGATATGATATGCTAGTGATACATGGCCTAAGCCTGTGAATCGGGACTTTTTGTGATAAAGTTAAGATCGAACGTGTGTAGTGTGTTATGGATAATATAAGGGCCCATATTATTACAGACACATGATACATGTTAGAACTTGATGGAATCATGAGGAATCTTGTCAATCGGGTGAGGGGTACTTGTAAGAGGTAGTGCACTTGAGATTATAGATGCCTTAGTATGTATAGAACTACTTTGGGTCTGAGGATAAGTGTACTGAGATATTGTTTGTACTTGAGATTGCTTGATATAGAGGATGGCGTGGTAAAGCTACCTTTTGTCTTAATGCTTTATCTATGCTATCAAGATGGTGAATACTAGAGGGTCATGAGCTACAGATCGTCTTGAGGGTGGTCCTAGTAATAGACGAGAGGGGGTAGATACCAGTGCAAGTGGTAGGAGGAGGCCACTTGTGGCCCATAATGCTCAAGCGGATGAGACACCAGAGTTGAATCAGGGGTTCGCTGAAACCCAACCTAGAGTGACTGTTGCTGAGGAAATCGGCAAAGCTTTAGAGAAAGCCATACCATTCATTATTACCCAAGTGGTAGACCATCTGAAAGAAAGTACAGGGGAAGCTGTATGTCAGGAAGTGGCAGCTGCGTTAGCTGGGAGGGAAGAAAGAGCTAATCCTCAACCGCAAGTGATTATCAGAGATACACCGAAAGGGTGTACTTTTAGAGATTTTGCTGCGTGCCAGCCACCGTTGTTTAATGGATCTACTGATCCGATTGTGAGTCAGAGGTGGATATCAGAGTTAGAAGGAGCATTTCACACTTGTTCGTGCGCTCCGGAAAATAAAGTGAGGTTTGCTACAAACCAGTTGAGGGGTGCTGCCAAAGATTGGTGAGATCTGGAAAAGAAGATGAGGGGCGAGACTCAGATCGAGGCCATGACCTGGGCGGAGTTTAAAGAGGTTATTACGGAGCAGTTTGTTCCGCAGTCTGAGATTGACCGTATCGTTGATGAGTTCCACGAGTTGAATCAGACTACCGAGACCGTACCAGAGATTAATGCCAAGTTTCATGAGAAGGCACGGTTCTGTCCTGATTATGTAGCCAATGAAAAGATGAAGATGTATCGTTATATGATGGTTCTGAAGCCGAGTATCAGGGAGTTCATTGATTCAAGCAAACATCAAACTTTGAAGTCTATGATAGATGCTGCGCGGGCTAGAGAGTTAGAGTTAGAGAGACAGGTGAAGGAGAAGAGGCCAGTGGAAGGATCGACACCACAGAACAAGAAGCCGAGGGTAGAGTATGGAGAGAGGAAGGAAGCACCGAGGGTTTGTCAGAGGTGCAAGAAGAGTCATTATGGGAACTGTTAGACAAACGTTGTTCACTGTTTCAAATGTGGCAAGCCAGGCCACATGGGTAAAGATTGTCGCAGTTCAGTGAGCGTGTGTTTTCATTGTTATCAACCAGGCCACCAGAAAGCCAACTGTCCCCAACTGGCTGCATCCAACCGTTCAACCGGATCGAGAAACACTCCATCTTTACCACCACTGCGGATAAATAAAAATAAAGAGATAAAGAAAGAGGATACTTCCAAGAGCAAGGGGAGGGCCTTTCAACTAACCGCAGAGGAAGCACAGAGGAAACCTGATGTGGTTGCAGGTACATATCTTGTGAATTATCTGCCTGTTTTAGTATTATTTGATTCGGGTGCTAGCAAGTCGTTTGTATCTGTTTCTTTCTGTAAAAGTTTCAAGCAAGTATGTAATAAACTGAGTCCCCCTCTCGAGGTAGAAATAGCTGATGATAAGTCTGTGCTCGTGACTGATGTGTATAGAGATAATGTGTTAGAGATAGACTATGTTAGATTTCCTATTGAGCTTATCCCTATGCCTATGAGAGAGTTTCAAGTGGTAGTGGGAATGGATTGGCTTGGGTGTTACCAAGCAACCGTTCTGTGTGGGCAAAAATTGATTCGAGTTCAGGCCCCAAGTGGGGAAGAACTATCATTTTTTGGTGATAGAGAAAGTAAGAGAATGTGTTTGTGTTCCGTGACTAGAGCTCGGAAATACCTTCAGCATGGGTGTACAACCTTTTTAGCTTTTGTTGTTGATTCGAAATTAGAAAAGAGGCAGGAGAGTGTGAATGACGTGGCAGTGGTACGTGAGTATCCAAATGTTTTTCCAGATGATCTGCCTGGTATACCGCCTGATAGGCAAGTAGAGTTCAGAGTTGAGTTGGTACCGGGGGCTGCGCCGATTGCCAGAGCTCCATACAGACTTGCACCGCCAGAGATGCAGGAATTGATGAAACAGTTGCAAGAGTTGTTGGATAAAGGTTTTATCAGACCTAGCAGTTCACCGTGGGGCGCTCCCATTTTGTTTGTAAAGAAGAAAGACGGTACTTTTCGTATGTGTATTGATTACCGTGAACTTAATAAAGTGACTGTGAAGAATAAGTATCCTGTGCCCAGAATAGACGATTTGTTTGATCAGTTGCAAGGGGCGTCGTGGTTTTCAAAGATTGATCTAAGGTCGGGTTATCATCAGTTGAAAGTGCGGGAGGAAGATATTCCTAAAACTGTGTTTAGGACGCGGTATGGGCATTTTGAGTTTGTGGTTATGCCATTTGGTCTTACAAATGCACCTGCAGCATTTATGGATCTTATGAATAGAGTTTGTCGTCCGATGTTGGACAAATCTGTTATTGTATTTATTGATGATATTCTCGTGTATTCAAGAAACCCAAAAGAACATGAAAGGCATTTGAAAGAGGTTTTGGAGATGCTGCGAAGAGAGAAGCTGTATGCTAAATTCTCCAAGTGTGAATTCGGGATTCAAGAGGTGCAATTCTTGGGTCATCTGATTAATAAGGAAGGAATTAAGGTTGATCCTGCGAAGGTTGATGCAGTAATGAAGTGGGAACCTCCGAGGAACCCTACCGAAATCAGAAGCTTTTTAGGGTTAGCAGGTTATTACAGGAGATTCATTCAAAAATTTTCAAAGACTGCCGTTCCATTGACCAAGCTAACCAGGAAGAATGCAGAATTTGTATGGGGAGATGAACAAGAGGCTGCGTTTTCAACTCTCAAGCAAAGGTTATGTGAGGCACCTGTTCTTGCTTTGCTAGAAGGAGTGGAAGATATGATCATGTTCTGTGATGCTTCTTATTTGGGGTTGGGATGTGTTTTGATGCAGAGAGGTAGAGTGATTGCTTATGCTTCGTGACAGCTTATGCCGAATGAGATTAATTACCCAACTCACGATTTGGAGTTAGCAGCAGTAGTTTTTGCATTGAAGATTTGGAGACATTATTTGTATGGAGTGAAGTGTAGTATTTATACTGATCACAAAAGTCTGAAATATTTTGTGGATCAAAAGAATCTTAATATGAGGCAGAGAAGGTGGTTAAAACTTCTGAAGGATTATGATTGTGAGATACTTTATCACCCGGGGAGAGCCAATTTTGTGGCAGATGCCTTGAGCAGGAAGTCGGGGTCGGTACTTTGGAAGAATGAGTCGTTACGGATGACGGTGACTACGCCATTATTGGATGTTATAAGAGATGCTCAGCTGGAAGCAGTTAAAGAGGAAAATCATAACAAAGAGCGGATTAAGGGGCGGGTAACTAATTTTGTTAAGGATAGTCGTGATCTATTCTTATGATGTGGACGAGTGTGGGTACCTAATCACGAAGAAGTCAGAGAGAATCTTTTGAGTGACGCTCACAGATCTAAATTTTCTATTCACCCGGGGGCGACAAAAATGTATAAAGATTTGAAGGTAGAGTATTGGTGTCCAGGTATGAAGTGAGATGTGGCTAGGTATGTGGAGAGGTGTCTTACGTGTTTGCAAGTGAAAGCTGAACACCAGAAACCGCATGGGAAATTACAACCTTTAGAGATACCGGTCTAGAAGTGGGAAAATATTACTATGGATCTAATCACTAAATTACCCAAAACCCCGAGAGGTTACGATGCTATTTGGGTAATTGTGGATAGATTGACTAAGAGCGCGCATTTTATTCCTATTAAAGAGACTTACTCATCAGAGAAGCTATCAGAGGTGTATATGAAAGAAATAATATCTCGTCATGGTGTGCCAGTGTCTATTGTGTCAGATAGAGATACTCGATTTACTTCCAGACTTTGGAATAAATTTCATGGCGAAATGGGGACTAAGCTTCATCTTAGTACCGCATTTCATCCGCAGACTGATGGTCAAAGTGAGAGGACGATTCAAACCCTGGAGGATATGCTACACGCGTGTATTATTGATTTTGGAGGGAGTTGGGATTCTTATCTACCGCTTGCAGAGTTTTCTTATAATAATAATAGTTATCATTCCAGTTTGGGAATGCCGCCTTATGAGATGTTGTATGGTAGAAAGTGTCGGACTCCGGTTTGTTGGGGTGAAGTGGGACAAAGAGAGTTGGGAAGTACTGAGGTGGTACAGCGTACGACAGAGCAGATTCAGCAGATCAGAGATAGATTGTTAGCAGCTCAGAGAAGACAAAAGAGTTACGGGATAAAAGAAGATCACCACTAGAGTTCCAAGTGGGTGATTACGTGCTGTTAAAGGTGTCACCGTGGAAGGGGGTTATTAGATTCAGAAAGAGAGGTAAAGTGGGTCCAAGGTTTATTGGACCGTTCAGAGTTAGTGCTCGTGTGGGGAAAGTTACATATAGACTGGAACTACCAGAAGAGTTATCCAAGATACACAATACCTTTCACGTGTCTCATCTTCGTAAATGTTTAGCAGACGAGTCTCCATTTGTGCCACTGGAGGATGTATGCGTTGATGAAAAATTGAATTATGTCGAGCAACCTGTTGCTATACTGGAAAGAAAAGTTAAAACTTTACGTAATAAACAGATTGTGTTGGTTAAAGTTCAGTTGAAACACCGAAAAGGATCAGATTATACTTGGGAACCAGAGAGTGAGATGATACGTAACTACCCAGAACTCTTCAGCAGTTGATTTCGGGGACGAAATCGTTTTCAAGTGGGGAAGAGTTGTAACACCCAAGTTACGGAAATTTCTGTAATTAGTAACATTTCGACTTAACGCGTTTTGGTATTGCCTAATTGAGATTAGGAGGTGTTTAGAAACTTGGGGGACTTGTGTTGTAATTTCTGGAACTAGAAAACTCCAGGGACCATTTGGGTCACTTTTGAAAGATATGTATATATATGGCTAGCTTTGACTCTTGAGAGTCAAAGTTTGCATTTCATCTTCTGAATATCAACGAGAGAGAGAGAGAGAGAACAGTGTTTCTTTGAGTTTTTAAGAAAGGATAGCAGAGTACAAGTGGGTACCAATCTTTCCTAGCTAGATCAAGTTGAGGTAAGCTTTCCTTGTTGCTTGTTCATGACATTTCTAGTGGGTTTTAATGTTTGATTCTTGGTGAATCATAGTTCTAGCTTATTTATTGTTATGGTCAGTTTACAAGCTGTTTGGGGGTGTAGGAAAACACCCCAGTAGATTTTTATGTGTTTTTGGTCGGATTTGTGGCTTAGAACACCGACTGTTCTTCATAACAATCGGCTGGTCTGTAGAGTACACGACCCGTGTAGCGGTACACGGCCGTGTAGTGTAGAAGGCGGTACAGGGCCATGTTTGTATACATGGTCGTGTAGAGATTGAGGTACACGGCCCACGTGAAGGCACACGGCCCGTGTAGGTGAGTTGTCAACACCGTCCATGTAGATGAGACATGGTCGTGTAGTATGTAGTGGACACGGCCCGTGTACATAACACGGCCCGTGTAGGTGACGTGGACAACACTGGCCATGTGGCCAGGTGTGGTCGTGTAGAGAGCTTGAGACACGGCCCGTGTAGGTCCCCTGCCTTGTTTTATTTGTTAAGTGTTGATGAGTAGATGTCTTAATTATATGATTATATAATTGTAGGGATTACTGTTTGACGTGTACTGAGTTATCTGGCATATATCTGTGTGATACTAGTTGCTGAGGTGAGTTTTCTAAACTCTGATTCATATATGTGATATGTGTGTGGTACATTGCAATGTGATATATTATTGATCAGAGGATCACCAGAGAGAGTTGTAGCACACGGCTTTATGCAGTAGTTGCTACGGGCAGCATTTTAGCCTTCTTGGTGGATGCTAAGATGGTGCAGTACTATGTCCATAAGAACTGTTACATCATTCGTATATGTGTATGTGCATGCTTATATGATTTACAGTTTAGTTTTCTCACTAAGCCTTGTGGCTTATCAGATATTGCTTACTGTTGTTTTGCAGGGCGTGATTCCTCCAAGGGCAAGGCCCCAGTTTCACAGAGTTTGTGATACGAGAGGAAATTTGTATTTTTAAAACTAACGCCCGGTTGTATTTTGTGAAACAAATATTTTGTTGTAAATATTTGGTACCACTTTTGTAACTGAACTAGAGGGTTCAGTGTAAATAGTAGCTTCCGCTTTTGTATAAACTCCTTTTATATCTAAAAGATTTCTATAATCAGAGTTTACTTTACTTTAGATTTTGGGGCGTTACAAAATGCCATTATAAATTTGTTTAACTTGTAGGCTGTGGAAGAAGTTGATTTCTCCCATCATGCTCATTTCAAAGTTGATCGCCATGAGTTTTGAAAACTCTAAACTGTACTGTGGGTTTGTAGAGCCAAATATAATATCTTCTACATATATCTGAACTAAGATATAGTCATCCCCAATTTTCTTGGTGAAGAGTGTGGTGTCAATTCGTCCCTTTGAATAGCCTTCACGAACCAGGTAGGCCGAGAGAACATCATACCAAGCCCGTGGAGCTTGTTTGAGGCCATAGAGGGCCTTATCAAGGATGTAAACGTCAGTGGTCATTTGGGATCAACAAAGCCTTCTGGTTGAGATACATAGACTTCCTCCTTAAGGATTCCATTCAGAAATGCCGTTTTGACATCCATCTGGTATACTTTGAAGTCCCTGTAAGCAGCATACGCGAGAAAAACTCGGATGGCTTCAATACGGGCAACAGGAGCAAAGGTTTCATCATAGGTCAATACCCTTCTGTTGGTTGTATCCTTTTGCTACTAGCCTGGCTTTGTTCCGAATTACCACACCGTCGGAATCTTTCTTGTTCTTGAAGACCCATTTGGTGCCAACTATGGTCTTGTCATTGGGTCGGGGCACCAGTCTCCAAACCTGTAACCGGATGAACTGATCTAACTCTTCTTGCATGGCAAGAATCCAGTCTGGGTCTTGCAGGGCGTTAGCAATTCGTGTGGGTTCTAACAGACTAAGAAAGCTGGACAACTGACACTCATTTGTTGTGGCAGATCTGGTCTGAACGCCGGCATCTTTGTCTCCAATAATTTGAGTTTCAGGATGTGCAACCGTCCACCTGGTGTTATGAGGAAGAGAGTTATCAGTTACTTCATTAGTAACATCCTGAGGGAAGAATTCATCCATGCGTTGTTGAATAGATGTTTCACCCTCAGGAGTAAATGAATCTGGGAGGGGCTGAGGTGTTCTTTTTTCGTTATCCTCAGTGGTAGCATCGTCGACAGTGTTTACTGTAGAGTTGGATGCAGTGTACCGTTCACCCAGAATAAGGAACGGGTCAGCAGATGAATTAACAGGTCCTGATGTAGATGTAGTGCCAGTTTGTTGCCTGAGTTCAAGGGATTCCTGAACAACATCTGTACGCTTGTCAAGAGGTACACTATTAGTTCCAGAATCATTAGTATCTAAGAAATCAAATATATACTCTAAATCAGAAGATTCATTTGCGTGTGTTATATTTGTTTCTTGTCAATTAAGTCCCGGTCCTGAACTGATATGTCCAGAAATGATTGCAGGTGACTCAGGTGATAAAGATGTAGTGGTTAAAGTGTCATCAAAAGTCACATTAATACTTTCAATCACAGCATTTGTTCGTTTGTTTTACATGCGAAACGCTTTAGACTCTGAAGAATAACCAAGGAAAATTCCCTCATCAGCTTTGGGGTCAAACTTTCCTAGGTTAGCCTTTTCATTAAGAACAAAGCACCGGTTACCAAACACGTGAAAGTGTTTAATATTGGGCACTCTTCCATTTGCAAGTTCATAGGGAGTTTTGTTAAAGCGACGGTGCAAAATTGTGCGGTTTTGCGTGTAGCATGCTGTGTTGACAGCTTCTGCCCAATAGGAAGGTGGCAAATCTGCATAGGACAACATGGTGCGAGCTGCTTCTACAAGCGTTCAATTTCTTCGTTCGACTACCCCATTTTGTTCTGGAGTATATGCTGCGGAGAGCTGATGCATGATTCCCACGGATTCAAGAAAAGAATCTAAGACCTTGTTCTTGAATTCGGTGCCATTGTCGGTTCGAATGGTTCCAACCTTTCCCTGTGATTGATTCTGCACATGTTTGAGGAATGAGATGATTGTAGATGGAGCTTCATCCTTTGCCCTCAAGAACTTGACCCAAGTGTATCTCGAATAGTCATCAACTATCACGAGAATGTACTTCTTCCCATTGCGAGTTTGAACCCTCATCGGCCCGCACAAGTCCATGTGCAGCAGTTGGAGAGGAGCTTTTGTGCTGGACACCTGTTTGATTTTGTGAAATGCCTGTTTCAGTTTGCCCCTCTCATAGTGATCACAGAGGTGCTCTTTTTCAAACTTCAGTTTGGGCAATCCGCGAACTAAATCCCCGTTGACCAATTTGTTGATATTCTTGAAGTTTAGGTGAGATAATTTGCGGTGCCACATCCATGTCAGTTCCGATGAAGCCTTGGACAGAAGACATACTGACTGTTTTCCTTCCAGATCTGCGAGATCAATGGTGTATATATTTGACCTTCTGGACCCAGTCAGTACCACATCACCGTTTTCAGTCTTAACTGAGCAAGTTTTGGCCTTGAAGTTAACTTCTAACCCCTTGTCACAAAATTGCCCAATACTGAATAGGTTGTGTCCCAACCCTTCACATACGATACTTTGCTTATTTTTATATTTTCTTTGATAATGTCTCCAGTTCCCATTATTGGCGCCACGAGGTCGTTTCCAAAACGAACATTTCCCGAGTATTTTGGGACATAGTTCGTAAGGAGACTCTTTTCGCCCGTCGTATGCTTCGAGTAGCCGGAGTCCAGGTACCACCGGCTAGATACCTACACATTGAAGACAAAATTTGTTGAGGTACCCATTGTGTATTGGGTCCTTGACTGTTAGCAAAAACAACAGTATCACATGTAGCTTCAGTTAATGAATTCATTGTTAGAATGTTGGGAGTACAAACTTGTGACACTGTTTGTGGTTGAGACGGTGGTGGTGTTATGTTTTCTTTAGATATTGCGGGGAAATTTGTCGCTCTCGATGTGACGACAGATTGTTCAATTACCACGTGATTACAACCTTTTGGTAGTGAGACATCATCGTCGATGTATTCACTTGATTTCTTTGGGATTCTTGCCTTGGTTGTTTCTGTTACTTTGATGGGTTTGTATTGAACTGTAGGTTGTTTATGCTGTTTGAATTGAGTTAGCTTACTCAATTGATTTGTGACTGTTGGTTTGACAGCATTTGGATTGGCGTGATTCCAATTGTTGTGGTATCTGCGATTTAGAGTCCATGAAGTGTGCCGATTGGTAGATTTTAATTCTGGATTACGTTTAAAGAGCACACTTTTATTACTTATTTGGAATTTTGCTCTTGTTGAGCGTTTCTTTCGCCAATAGGTAATTTTGTTACCTCTTTTGTTTATGAAGGAAGCTTGTTCATGAGTGTATTCAAAGGATTTGTAGTTTGAATTCTATTTAATTCCTCGTTTCTTTCTATCATCATCATACACACATTTGAAAGTACAATGACCATCCATGCAACCATCACTCATGCAAAATATTTCAGTTTGAATAGAATCAAGTGGAGTTCGAACAGGTTTAACATTTAAGATTGACGAATCATTACAGAGTAACAAAGTTGTTTGTTTATTGAAAGTAGCTGGGTAAACCAAACACTCTTCGTCTTGTCTGCCTCCATCTTTCTCCTCTGGCTTCTTCCGCCATCCAAAAATTTGTTTTCTTTCGCTCTTCACATTTCCACCTAGAAGGACATTTGGGTTAGAAGCAGGCATTGCCAAACTATCATTCTTGGAATGAGAGCGAGTTGTTTGTTTCTTGATTAGCTTTGTTTTGGATTTGGATGGTTTTGAGATATTTTTCTTTCATGAAAACGGTGTATCAATTATCTTAGCTTTTCCCTTAAAGTTAATGGATTTAGTTGTTTTCATTTTGAAAAAATCATTCTCAAGTGTATTAAGTTTCTCATAAAGAGTGAATAATGATTTTTCTGATCTTCTGCATTGTTCACAATTTTTGCCAAGATTCATTGGGAATATATCACTTGCATATATGTCGGAACTTGAGTTTCCAGATGTTGAACATTCACCTTCTTGCACGTGTGGAATTGGGATTTTAGACGTGCTTATGGCAGCGGAGTTTTGTGATTTGGTATTTTCAGTGGCAAGGTGATCAATCAGGTTATGAACAATTGCTTTTCAAAGTCAAAGATAATGGATCTATGGACAAGCTCAAGTTCAACTAACTCAAGGTGTCGTTGTAGATCCATATGAGGGATATAGATGCGAGGCTCGGGTGGAGAATCTGAGATTGATGGTAATGACTCCATTTCTGTTTGGGAGTAGCTTTGGAAGTAGTCATCAGAGATTGTGGGTTTGAAGTCTTCAAGTTCTTCGTAGTCGTATGAGGTTGAAGCTCTGTTCGTGATACGTCTCTTATGTTCCTCCTCGGCGAGTTCGTCGACTTATCCAACGAACACCATTTTCTTGGTTAACCCCAGATTCATGCTTTCAAAGTCGTATAGCTGTTTAGCACTTATCTTGTCACTTATGTAAGGATTAATGTAGCCTAAACCTTCGTATGTCCATTTAGAGAATTTAACATCCTTAGGTTTGTTTAGAAAAATGGTTTGTGCCTTTTGATCTCTTTTAATTAACAGGTCTTTGACATCTTTTATTTTTGAGTATACTTGACATCGTTCTTTTTGCAAAAACTTAAAATCTTCTTCAGCTGAGACTTTGGCCGCTTTTAAGTTATGAATTATTACCTCATTTTCACTTCTTAAGGTGTTCAGTTCATTCTCTTTCGCGGTAAATTCTCTTTGAAGATTTTCTAAGTTAGATGTTGATTGATTCTTGATTCGGTGTTCCAACTTAGGGATTTTACGGTTTTGTCGTTCGATGTGTTCGACTAATGTTTGAGCATACTCAATGTTTACCTTCCTAGAAACACCTGCATCATCATTGTATCTTTCTTCAAATTCATCAGCCCCATTAGCTTCATTCTCATCCTCATAATCTGAGGAGACTACATCATGAGCCATCAAGCAAAACTGAGCTTGATCAGTACCATCTTCGTCTGAATCATCTGTGTCGGTCAGAAATTGGTCTTCTTCAACAAGCATCGCTCTCTCACTCTCCTTTTTCTTTTTCAACCGCATTTTGTTACGGTAGTATTCGGCATCTTTGGTCTTGGGTTTTCTACAGTCTTTGATAAAATGCCCTGTTCTACCGCAGTTGTAGCATTTCTTTTCATACTTGTTCTGGAAAGCTCTCGTAATCAATGACATAGCCTTCAGTACTGCATCCTTTTCTGACATCTCCATCTCTCCTTCCGAGGAGTCAGAGTCAATCACAATCTGCTTCCCCTTGCTAACCCTTGATGATTCCTGCGGTCTCCTTTCAGCCACTAGTGCAACCGGGTCAGATGGTTGCTTCATTGAGAGTTTGGTGAGGACCTCATCTTGAAACTGATTCAAGTCCTCATAAATCAAGTGGTGAGATACCGCCTTGAGATTCCGATTAACATGTTTATACAAGCGAACATGTTCACTCCATTCAGGACCAAGTGCATTGATCCAGTTGACATTTATATCTAGATTGGATCTCGTCACGCCATGATTCCTCATTTCGTTCAACAGTCTGCAGAAGCGACTGTAAGTGTCCTGCAACAGTTCACCCTCCCTGGCCTTGAATTCCTTGAAGGTGTTAACAAGCTGTGTTTTCCTGATAAATGACCCTTGCTCAGTACCTTGCATCTGTTGTTTTTACTTCATCCCAAATTTCTTTGGCAGAAGTCAAACTGTCCATTTTTTAGTAGATTTCCACGCATAGCCCTTGTTTCAAGTAATATTTTGCGTCTTTGTCGGCGCGTGCATAGTCTTTCTCTTCTGCAGTTAATTCTGATGGGAGCTTCCGTCTCCTTTCAACAACAATTGGTGGGTTGTTATCTGGAATAGCCTAGACAATTTTCTCAAAAATAGCATCACCGTTTAAGATGCTGTCTTTCATCATTTCACCATATTTTTTCATTGTGCTCTATGAAGTCCATAAATCTTCATTTCCATACATTGTACTCATTTCTGAAAAGTACTAGAGGTTTAGTGTCTGTTCCTATGGCAAGAATTTCGTTGCTTGAACTCATCTTTTCTTTGGATCTTTCTCCCTGAAATAGAATGGTTAGTGTGTGTGTGAGTAAACTTGTGAAGTCGGTTGAAGTGTTTGAGGATTGAGTGAGGTTATCCGACTGTCGGATTGCTTGCTTGTCCGACTATCGGATTTAATGCGACTGTCGGATGATCCGAAAGTCGGACGGACTAAAGGTTATTGGATTTGTGTTTCTATGACTGTCTTATAGTGACTATCGGATTTTGGTGACCTTAGGATTCTGGATGCGAAAGTCGGATAAACTTTGGTCATCGGAAAGTCGGATGAGATTGATTGTGTTCCGAAAGTCGGATGAGGTTTTCAGTCCGAAAGTCGGATGAGTTTTTTCAATCTGAAGGTCGGATGAACATTGGTGATCCGAAAGTCGGATGAAGTCTTGAATTGAAGGTCGGATGAGTTTTCACACCAAAAAGTCGGATGAGACTGATGGTCCGAAAGTCGGATGAAATATTGAATCTAAAAGTCGGATGAGATTGAAGTTGTGTGTCTTTCAAAAACAAGTTCGGATGAACCTAGAGCAGGAGTCGCATGACCTTTGGGAAAGTCGCACGACAGTCGGATGAGCCAAAGTCGGATGAGCTAAGAGTCGCACGACTGTCGGATGGGTAATAATCCAAAACTTGCAGGTCTGTACTCTGTTATCGAACAGACTGCTAATTTTGCCCAAAACACACTAAAAACTCGTTAAACTTTTGTTTTGACCTTTCCTTTTACTAGAAACACTTCCCTTTACTGATTTCAACCCAAAACAACAGCAAATTTTTTGAAAATTTGATGAAACAGTAGAAAACTCTAAGACCTTGAAGAACACTAAATTTTCAAGAACACTATCCAGATGTTGTTTGTTTGTCCTAAAAACACTTAAAAAGGTTTTATCCTTCTTAAATACTTCTTAGATACAACAAATAACTTGAAAAACAAGAGATTTTGGCTAAATGGGTTTTCTTCTTTCTAAGCTTCATGCAAGCAAGAATAGAAGCAGCTTTGGGTTTTGTTTCTCACACAAAGATGTTTCTTTCAGGTAATGTTGAACCAATCCAGTAGGGAGTTGGCTCTGATACCAATTGAAAGTCCTTTGTTGTGTAAAAGATGAGTAAACAATGAATACTTGAAGTAAGGATGATGAAGTTAGTATAAACAAGTATGAACACTTTGCATGAACTTGAAGATTCTCTCTTGAATATATTTTGAACGTAAAGTGCAGAGAATTTCTATCACAAAGAGTTACCTTGCAAATTAGGTTTGCAAGGTTATAAATACATAAGCCACATGGGCTTTAAAGCCTCATGGGCCCAATTCTAATAATTAAACTAGACTAGAAATTACATAAAGAAAGTGGGCCAAGCCCATACATTAAACTAGTCTAGAGATATATATTACAAACAAAAGAACACAAGGCAAACAAACTAATTAATATCTAACAATATTACTTGTAATAACATCATTATGAACATATGAAAAACAGTCTAGAAGACTCACCTTGTAATAATAAAAGTATTTAACGTAAGATAATGCTTCAGGAGTCCTCACACGAACCTACACATATAACATGACAATATGATGTCACACACTTTTCTGATCTGGACTAGTAGCTACACGGGCCGTGTACTATGTAATCTACTCATCCGACCTTCGGATGACAAAACAGTCGGATCAAACAACACTATACATGCGTGTACACTATACACGGGCCGTGTACTCCATATACTACACGACCATGTATTTCAAACATGGTCCATGACCGCCATACTTTCTACACGGGCGTGTACACTATACATGGGCTGTGTAACTTTCATCCGACACTTATACACGGGCCGTGTAAGCCTACACGGGCCGTGCTCAATTCATCCGACTTACAGTTCAGCTTCTGCACAGACGCTGTTTTCCGTCAAAATCCTCCAAAAACACATTCAAACAGTTTATAAACATCTTTTGGATGGTTTCTAACATCCCTATCTTTTTAAACACTTAAAACTCATATAGAACATACTTTGATTCATTATTCAACCTTTTGATTCATAAAAACCCATATAAAGCTTGAAACTAATCAACCAAACATACCTTGAGTAACAAAAGGTTGAAGATGATGATGATAATAACTTAAACTCTTGAGTTTGAGCGAAACGTATATTTCTGTGAACTTGAAATGTAGTAATTGACTTCAAAAGTCAATTTTATGTAGTCCTTCTAATTACATTCATATTTCAAAAAGTACACTTACTTTTAATACATTTATTTTCTGGATGTTACACATGGTTTGTTAAAAAATACAAACAAAATGAGGTTAGTCACCCAGACTGTTCGTTGTCGTACTTACCATACAGAAATACGGTTAAAAGTCTATGGTGATATACGATTGGTTGAAGGTTCTCCATCCATCATGTGGTGTTGAAAGGCCATTGGAAAGAGCTTCAGATTACCACAAATATGCGGAGGACGAAGAGTATGAAGTTTGTGTTGGATGTGAAAAGCTTTGAGGAAAGTGGGTATGTCGTTTTCAATGTTTACTGAGAAGGTATGATGGTTGAATACTTGGGACACTTTTTTGGTGGGTAACAAATTTTTTGGTATGTGCAATATGCACAGTGCTACTAATACGATCTATGTGGGTATTATAACTCGTGGGAAAAAAACAAACATTCTTTTTGTGGAACAGAATTATGATGGTTTAGGACTTAAGTATATTTGATGGGTTTGATCAAGCATATGGATTTTAGGTGTATTTTAATTGGTTTTCAATATTTTTGCTTACATGTTTGTTATTTAGGAATTGCTTACAAATATTTGATCTACGTGGGTAGTATTCATGTGGGAAAAAATATTTTTGCTTACATGTTTGATCAAGCATATGAATTTTAAACAATATTTATTCCATCATATAAATGAAATCAAACTTTCAAATAGAATATTAAAATTTTACAAGTTTTTACATCTAAAATAATATGAATATATACATAAAATCTTTTATCATAAATAAATTAAAACAATTTTTAATATGAATATATACATAAAATTCGGTTAGGCCAGCTATGTTAGTTTCAGGCGGGAAAATAATACCGATATTGAGTACGTGGGGTATAAAAAAGAGGATTGATTTTGTTTTAGAGAATGCTTATCATTTTTTTCATTAAAATTATATGTTATATGATTAAAAAGTTTGAATATAATGTAATAATACATAACTAAATTAGTTATTAATTTGTCTTACAAAATAACTGTCATCTTCAAAATTAATGTTTTCTAAACCTTTTTAAATTTTTATTTAAATAGACTTAAATAATTATATGTATATATAACATAAAACATATGTTACAAAGTTTAATAAAATTATTTTTTAGATTTTGTGTATATAGTCAAAAATAAAATTCTACCTTGGTCTAATTTTTAAATTTTGTGTATATATGTCATGTATAAATATATAATTTTAAATTTTGAAAATTACAAATTCTATTCCATAATTACTTAACTTTAAACTATTTATGGTCATCTATTCAAAATTTTATCTTAAAATAAACTGCAGAAATAAAGACATGTTTTAAACACTTTTGTATGGTCATAATTTCTTTCCTTACTTACCCTTCTTATCTTTATTTTGAAATTGGAATTAATTTTTAAAATAATTCCCTAAATAATACAACTTGAAAAGGAGCTTGCATATACTGAGATTTTATATATACTTCGATTTTTTGACAGAGTAGTCATAATCTCCAAATTTACCAAACCAAGTTTTACTCTCTCAAAAAATGGCTAATAGCATTGTTGATGCTAATGGTATAGATTTTATCAACAAAAGAAATATTGATGGTAATGTTGATTCTACCACTATAAAGGTAAATGTTATTATGAAGGGGAAAGGTTTTTATAGAGATAACCCTCATGTATAATCATGTATAGACATGATCTTTGAAGATGAACAGGTATGTTTTCTACAACTTTTATTATCTACACCGTATTTCATATTAGTTTTAAAAATATCATAAAATACAGAAATAATTTATTGATTAATATTTCAAAACATTAAACATGTGTTCACATGTAGACCTTTAATCATTACTTTTTACTGGGGGATCGAATTCTTGAAACTATTAAGAGAAGTCTTACTAAACAGTTTGATAGCAAAATCATTGAGGGTGAATCATACTTTATTTCAAATTTTGGTGTTGCTTCGAATAGTTCTAATTTCAAGGTCGTTGATCACAAATCAAAGATCAATTTTTACAAAGCCACTGATGTTTTAAAAGCTGACTCATTTAACTGTGTTTCTGATCATTTTCGCTTTGTTAACTTTGGTGATGTTGCTGAGAAGAGAATTGATAAGAAAATCTGCTTTAATGAGATATTCAATATTCAGTATTTACTAATGATAAATCTTTAAAGTTTTAGTGAGAGAGTTAATTTTCCATATTCAGGTACGTTCATGATTCATTGCTATTCTTCTATAAGCTGGGTTGTTGACCCGAGCGGATTGACTCACGTTTGTCACAAATTTATTTTGTTACAAAGTGTAGGTCCTTGGTGGAAGAAAGAAACGCATGAAGAACCGGATCTCGGACGAGGAAACCAGGATGATTGTCCTCAAAGAGAAGATAAGGAGACTTGATCCCGCTTTTGTCGCCAGTTTATTTATTACTTTATTTTATTGCCCCTGTGTGGCAAGTAACATTTCTTTGTATGTTCGTTTTTGAAGACGATGGATATAGTTTTGAAGTTTTAAGAATTGAAGTAAAACCTTTTCAGCATTGTTTGTCGAAACTCCAAAGTTTGTTCATGTCATTGCTTATGTGTGGTCTTGCCATGCGTGGCACACACCTATACATTTGTTGACGATGAGTTTATTCTTAAAATATGAAATTTGTTATGAGATACTTGTTATATTCAAAGATTATCCATGTCATGGCATACACAAGGTTTTGTTACAAGTAATAGAATATTCATGAATAATTGATTCTGAATCCAAAATAGTTTGGATAAGTTATCTTTGTGAGATTATCAACTTTACCACATAAACAAGAAATATATCACCTAGATCCGTGTGGTTGGGATCTCGGGATAGTTTAGCCTCGGGCCAAACATTTGATGCTTATCTTGTTTATTATGCTAAGGTGATTATGAGATCCTTCACCGGAGTTAGTGAGAGGATTGAAAGCTTGTTGGATATCGATCACACTTTTGTGGATAATCCGTTCAAGCACACCACAAAGAATAACAAAAGAGAAACTTCTTCGTCACTACCTTGATGATAGTAGTTTCGAGACGTTTACTAGTTTAGGTACATGTCTGAAACCTTGTTGGTGTTCAGAATTAGCCAAAACGACTTCAAGAATCAATAGGGCATACAGATCAAGATACTTAGATCTAGTTAAGATGCTAAGATACCTTCTATCTATATATTGGATGACCATATAGTGAATTGTGGAATTGTCTCACAATTTATATCCTACTAAGACACATTGGTACATGGTGTCATGGTGTAGGGAACCGGGTATTATCGATAATGATCCGGTTTATGACAGGTCAAGAATGTATGTTCGATTTGTTGGAACATTCATTCACCATGTTGACAAGGTCCTCAAATCTAAATTCAATTGATGGTCTATTTAGCACTTATTAAGATAAGACTAGAAAGGTTCTTTGGTTGTCTATCTTATAGTTCGAAGTTATCCAATCTACATTCAGTGGGAGATGGATGAACTTGAAATCAAGAAGTTCTAATACATTTGAGGAGTTCTTCTAAGTTTTAGTTATTTAACCTTTCGAGAACAATGGTTTGTTGCTAAAAGGGGACAATAGCTAAGGCATTCCAGTGGAAGAACGTGGAACTTAAATGAAAGACTTGATGTTGATACTAGCATGGATATGCTGGCATACCTGACTAAGAATCATTACTTCTTTTAATTCTGGTAAGAGTCATATAAAGCCAATGAGATATGGGTTTCTCATATCTAAGTGGCAATGACCTAATGGTGAGTCGTGTTGAGTTCACCATCCATCGGAGGACATAGTGGATCCGGAATTCACTAAAATAAAAGAAGTAAATGATAAAGAGATTCACTCCATTTGAGATGTCCAAGTATTTGACTTGGCTTAATCCCATGCCTAGGTGTAAACCAAGACGGTAGTAATGGGATTAACATCGATGGAATTGTTGACAAACTTCAAATACCGACTAGTTGTAAAGTTTTCATGATGGTTATGGAGAAACTTTTCCTAGTGGCTATGTTGAAGAATGTTTGATACTCGTGGATATTAATGACAGCGTTCCGTCATGGAACAATATAATGAGGAAGTGCTTATAAAACTCTCCGAGGGTCTTAATATACATCTGTAGTATCCGAATAATGTCTACATAAGTGAATAAGTCCACTTCGGACTTATGCTAGCATCTTAAAAGAAAGATCTTTGCTTATTATTAGAAAATCAAAGTGATGAGTTTTGTAGAAGCATAGATAAAGCCTTTAATATATGTCAGGGCTAGTGGGATCTTAGTTATATTCCTAATGTTATATGACTATTGAAGATAATGTCCCGATATTAGGTTATCTGCGAACCTAATTCAGGAATTACTGCTTCATAAGGGCATTTAGGAGATACAAAATTGGATAATATTTAGTTCAAGAAATATAGAGATATGTTCTTGATGTTTGACGACTATAATAGGCTTGGAGTAAGTAGTTACTCTAATGCGTGTTTCTGCTAGGATAACTGTTGATCTTGATCAAAGATTATGATCCTAACTTGTGGTGTTGATTGTTGGTTCTTAAAGTATCACTAACCCTATTGTGGGCTTTTGAGACAATGAGGGTGTGATCACTTTAACATTTTGAAAAATGAGATCTCTTTGACACATACTTTTAAAGTAGTCTTGTCAAAAGTGATATAAGTAAATAACAAAAGTACATGTGGATGTTGTGGTACAAATCCACTAGTTAAGCCGTTGTTATGGACTAGTGATGTTTATCATACTAGGTTAACTAGTATTTCTAATGCATATGACTTGGCTTGAATATTGTTTTGGTTTATGTTTGGTTTGTACTTATACTTTGGGGACGTTACGTAGTATTGTAATTCATACTATATCGATTTTTAAATAGAGATTTAATAATACGCCGAGGGCGGGTATTTTATGAATCCTTATTGTGTTCCTTCTTAGCATGTTTAAACACTTCTGAGAATGTTTTTCATTCTAAATCTCCACAATCGGTTATACTTTATGGGAAGAGAGTATAAATTAAGATTGAGGTAAGGAATTGGTTTTGATAAACGTGATTCTTGCCTGTACTTGAAAAGGAGTTTCAAGTGATTGGAGGACCTGCACCCGAGTTCACTTCATGGTTCTAGTCATAAGTAACTCGGGATGATAGTGGCGTTTCATCCTTGAACTAGAGATACATGTGATTCCAAAGCATAGGTTTACTTTGCTTTGATCGTTTTCTAACGCGGTCTGTAACTGGTCGTTATAAGGAAGATGATTGAGTTCGGTATTATCTATGTGGCGGGACTATGTAGTCGAAAGGAATTTGTTCCTCTATGTATAGAGAAGATATCCATGGGCCCCTCGATAATTGAGTGCTGACGTTCATATGCATGGCCGTGCTCAAGTTATATTGATGATGGATCAATGTTGACTTGGTTTGTTGGTCACCACTAATCTAGAATCAAGAAACATAATCGTGAACAATCTGAAGGTTGAATTTATTCCATGCCTTGTGTTCACATAGGATATCGTGAACAAAGGTATGTACATGATCATTTATCTTTAGGACAACCATTTTATGATTGGGATCTTGTCAAGAGTGGCATACCCTATACTGAATTGGGAGCATAGATGTCTTGCTAGAGGCCGCTCTATGTTTTTGTTATTTTTTGTAGTTGTGTCATGTGCAAGTGGGAGTCTGTTGGTATATGCCCGCTGACACGTACGAGTGAATAGCACTGTTGATGAAGTATAGGACTATTGGATCACACACCAAGTATTGATTCCGGCAACACGATGAAGCAAAGGAGAGAAAAAGGCCAAAATGGGGTTTTGGCAGGATAAGACACTGGCCGTGTTCTCGAACACGGGCCGTGTCCAGCCCAACAAGCACGGGGCGTTTTGGCCCAAATCAAGGGCGTGTGCTTTGGGCCAACACGGGCTGTGTTCAGCCTATTACACATGGGCCGTCTTGGCCCATTTGAGGTCGTGGACTTTGGGCCGACATGGCCGTGTTGATGAACACGGGCCGTGTACACACACTGTAATAGCATAATTGATTTGTTTTCATGCTCATTTTAATGGGATTAAGTATCATTCACTTTTGGCAGTTTCAGATGTCATGATTTTCTGTGTTCTTGGAGAGATATGCACGTAAGAACATAAGAAGACTTGAAAAGACTTTTCTCTCTAGTTGATATTTTTTTTGTGATCTAGTTTTGATGCACAAAGGTGTTACATGTGCTTTGATCTTGTTATTTTGGTGTCTACACAAACCTACTAGCATTGGGGAATCAAGTGTGCTTGCGGTGGACTTCACTAGAGTAATTCTTGTTGAATTCTAACACCTTGACAAGGAGGAAAGCTTTTGTGATCTTGCATTGTGGTATAAACTTTCTTTCTACCTTGTTTATTTTGTTTTAGTTGCAATTTCATGTTTAGATTTTGGTCCATGGGAAGTATTCGTTTGGTTTGCTTTGAAATTTCGTTCTATGTTATGCTTCCGCTACTACTTGATTATTACAAACGAATACCTTCCGGAGAGAGCTTAGAGATTGGAGAATGATTAGAGGCCTTATTTAATTTCTTTTCGAACTAGTAGTTATACTTTGGTATTTTACTTTGATGATTGGTGTTTTTGCATTAGAAACGTAAACTATGGTTGGTTTTATCAGTTTAATTAATTAAGAATCTTTTAAAGACTATTAGTGCTCGATACGTATTAGGCATTCGATGTGACCTCTCGTTCCTTTGGGGACGGGGATGTTACAGAGATTGTATTATATATTGTTACGGTTAGTCGGTTACATACAATGCTAAGTTTATAATACATTCAATTTCAATTATTCAAGTACTAATTATGTATCAACAACTTGCCATCGCATGTACTCACATCATAATGACATAACTTTTCTTTCATACATATAGAAAATTATCACTTAGATGACTTATCATCCTATCTCTTTTTACCACATGCTTTGTTGCCATATATAATAATTCTTATATTCATACTATTCTCTTCTCATATATATCATTGTTCAACATTCCATAATCACATAGCTAATCAATCAATCACACTATCTATCACATCTTAAAAACTTTAAGCCTCTTACTTTCACAAGTATACTCACCAAGTCTCAAATGATCGCTCCTTATTTTCTTAAAACCTTGGTTTAAGTTCAGACAATACCTCGTGCATTGCCCAAAATCTCTTAAATATGGGCTTTGATACCAAGTTGTAAAGAACCCTCCTTTTTTTACTAATAAACTTTAGTTCATATTTTGTAACTATGAAATTCAGTAATATTAAATAAAGAAAACTTATAAACAATATTTACATAAAAACTTTAACAAAAAGTTCACTCAAAAAGTAGGAGTCACAATCTTCTTGTAGCTGAACTCTTGCCTTTAACTTCTCTTGATTCACCTAAAAAAGTGAACATAACCTCATGTAAGCTTTCTCTTAGTAGCATACTCACTCAAGTATTGGGATTAATATCATGTAACCCTATATATATATAAACAAAGGGAATTAAACATACAATTTTGCTGCTTAAATGGGACCTATACGGCCGTGTAGCCACCTACACGGGCCTACACAGTCATGGTTATGTACATTGTCGGTGTTAGCTATATACCTAGATGGGTCATGTACCTTTACATGGGGAGGTCTACACGACCTCCCAATCTCTACACATGCATGTACTACTACACGGATGGCCTACACGGCCTCCCAAACCCTATAAGGGTCATGTACATCATACATGGTCCCGATCTGCTCATGATTTTTATTTATTTGATCCCCTTAAACCGACTTATGTAGTTTTTTTAAACATATAAAACCTCAATTCACAAGCTAATCCTATCATCTACATCAACTAAATAAGTATCAAACTAAGAACTTGAGTTAAGCATATAGAATTAAGCTAAACATACCTTAATTCCGATTTCATCATTTGTAAATCTTTAATTTGCTCTTGTAAGTATGTTATCCTCTTTTCTCCGGCCATTCTTTTCCTCCATCTTGAGGTTTTTGAGTTATTACATATAATTAAAGTGTATATATATATAACTTTAACTAATTGACACTTGTACTCCCTGAACTTGTGAGTTTATTAATTGTCAATTTCAGTCCCTTAATTAACACGTACACATACATATGTGTATATATAATTTATAATTAAAACATGTATTTCGAGCTATGGGGTGTTATAGTTTTGGTTACAAACTTTGGGATACAATCATTGAAATGACATGTCGGGAGGTAAATTTCAAAAGTTGTAGGTATCGTCGGTGTAAAATACATATTGCTCATTTTGGCTTGGGTTGATGATTGTTGACGTATTTGCGTTTCCTCTAATAACTTAAGTCTCGGCAATGTATTATTCGCCAATTTTTTCATCAACGTCCATGATGCTTTTACGCTCCATTACTCCATTTCTTCTTCTAAAATCTCCATCTCTAAATGTGTTAAGCCTTCTTCACGGAATTTTTTGTGTTATCTCTATAAAATCATAACAATCTCAATCTCTAAGTGTTAGACTTGTTTGTTTCTCCCAATGTTTATAAAAGTCATTACTTGTCTCTAGCCGACTAGTTAGTCAAAGATTTGTTTACAATGCATCTCAAAGACCATCATTCTTGATGTAAGCCGCTGAAGAATGTTTGTTGAAGAGGATCCTTTTATCAATCTGAAGGGAGCTCTACTGAACTGAAAATTGGAGTTTTGCTCAAGTTAGTCTTCACTGAACAACGAGTCCTCAATGAATTTACACGTCATTATTGTCAATTTCATTGCAGGATCGCATGATATAGGCAGTTCAAGATCCAGCCTTCTGATTGTATGAGAAGTTAGTTAGAATATTTAGCTTCTATCATTTAGATCCTTACACATGTAATTGTTTAGAAGGCTAGTGTAACATCCTCGTATTGGGCCTAGTTGTAATTCATGTGTACGTGTATGTAAATTAATTAACATGATAATAAAGTATGTAAATTTATTGTTACGTGTTATGAGTTATATGTTTTAAGTAGTTATATGTTGAATTATAAAAGTAGTAGTAAAGTAAGACGAATAAATTATGAATGGTTTTAAGTAAGGATTCCAGAAGTATCCCCGTTAGTTGAAACGGGTAATTGTAGGTCAAGTTGTAAGTTGAAAAGTGGAACAAAATACCCTCTTGTTGTTAGGCTTAAACCAAAGGCGGTTTATGCCTTTGAAATATCACGTTTAGGTGTTTGTGTTCAAACACAAACACATACAACTCTTTTACTCTCTCAACTCTTTGTTCATGAAGATTTCTTGAAGGCTTCTTGTGTCAACTGATTTCTAGCAGATTAACATCCTTGTTATCATCATCATCTCCTTCATCTTCTTCCTTTTTCTTGCTCTTCATTTGGTAAGTAACCTTACCAAGTGGGTTTTGTGATTTAGTCAAGATAAGCTTAAATTGAGTTCTGAAATTGACTTTAATTGATTTCTATATCAATTACAAGTTGATTGGAACTCATTTGGTGAATTAAAATGATGTTTTAATGAAGTTCTTGAAACTTGAATAAAAATTGGTTAAATGGATAATTTTAATTCTACATCATGTGTAGTTGTTATAATTAATGAAAGATATGTTTTGTGATCATATGAATGTTCCCTAAGGTGTATCAATATTGAAAATGATTTAGAAACTCGGTTTTTGAAGACTGAGAAAAGAACAGTCGGAGCAGGGGATGTGGTAGCCGACCTGTTCTTGAACAGGTTTGCTTGCAGGCACAAGGCCCTTCCTTGCGGCCGCAAGGGGCCAAAATCCGAGAAGCTAGATACTCAAAATCCGACACACTAAGTACAAAACCGAAAATGCTTGCGGGCGCAAGGCCCCACCCTTGCGGTCGTAAGCAGTGTCGGAATCCGCAAGAAGTGTCAGAATCCGATAGTTTTGTCGGGTGCAAGCGGGTTCGCTTGTGGGCGCAAGCGTTAGTACTTGCGGCCGCAAGGGGGTTTTTCCTGTAAGCAATTTAAAGATTGTTAAATTTTTGTTGATTGGTCTATGGTTCCTTTAGGGGTTCTTCATCTTGAAGGTATTCATTTGGCACAATCAAGTAGCAACTGAAGCAATATGTATAACAAAAATTAACAAAGCCAAACCAACGAATACTTCTTAGGACCAAAGTCTAACCATGAACTTGCAACTATAAAGATAAACAAGATGGGAAGAAAAGATTATACCTCAATGCAAATCACAATAATCTTTTCTTGTCAAGAAGCTTAGAATCCAACAAAGAACTCCTCCAATGAAGTCCACCCCAAGCTTGTATGATTCCCAAGTGCTAGCAAGTTTATGTGCAATCACCAAAACAGCAAATCAAGTGTGTGTGTTCTTCACTTTGTGAACCAAAAATGATCACCAAAAAGCAAGAACAAGTCTAGAGAGAATATCCACATGAACTAACTCCTTTTGCCACTCAAAAGTCTATTCAAGTGTAGATAATTCGTTGCCTCTTTGTCTACCACAATAAGTTGACATAAACACCATTAAACCAAGTGTTTAAGGCTGTTAATTCTGCTGTTACAGCGGACGTACACGGCCCGTGTTGATCAACACGGCCGTATAGGCCCAAAGTCCACGGCCCCAATTGGGCTAAGACGCCCCGTGTCTAATAGGCTATACACGGCCCGTGTTCATCTACACGGCCGTGTTGGACCAAACTACATGACCTCTAATTGGGCCAAAACGCCCAATGTGTGTTGGACGTGTTCAACCACACGGCCCGTGTACCATCCTTCCAAAACCCATTTTGGCATTTTCTCTCTTTTGCTTGATCGCGTTTTCGGAATCAATACTTGGTGTGTGACCCAATAGGCCTATACCTCATCGGTAGTGCCATTAACTCGTTCGTGTCAGCGGGCATATTCCAACAAACTCTCACTTGCACATGACACGACTACAAAAAATAACACAAACATAGAGCGGCCTCTAGCAAGACATCTATGCTCCCAAGGTAGTATAGGGTATGCCACTCTTGACAAGATCCCAATCATATAACGATTGTCCTAAAGATAAATGGACATGTACATCCCTTTGTTTGCGATATCCAATGTGAACACAAGGCATGGAATATAGTCAACCTTCAGATCGTTCACGATTATGTTTCGCGATTCTAGATTAGTGGTGACCAACAAACCAAGTTAGCATTGATCCACCATCAATATAACTTGAGCACGGCCATGTATATGAACATCAGCACTCAATCATCGAGGGGCCCATAGATATCTTCTCTATCCATAGAGGAACAAATACCTATCGACTACATAGTCCCGCCACATAGATAATACTCTACCCAATCATCTCTCTTATAACGACCAATTACGGACTACGTTAGAAAACGATCAAAGCAAAGCAGACCTATGCTTTGGGTTCACATGTATCTCTAGTTTAAGGATGAAATGTCATTATCATCCCGAGTTACTTGTGACTAAAACCATGAAGTAAACTCAGGTGCAGGTCCTCCAATCACTTGAAACCCCTTTCAAGTACAAGCAAGAATCACGTTTTATCAAAACCAATTCTTTACCTCAATCTTAATTCATACTTCCTTCCCACTAAGTATGACCGATTGTGGAGATTTAAAGATTGTAAAACAATCTAGAGGAAGAAATTAAACATGCAAAGATAGAACACAATAAAGACTAAATGTAAGTAACCACAACACGCGTATATATAGATCTCTACTATATAAATCGAAACAAACATTAGTTACATTACTGCTTAACATTCCCAAATACATAATGGTCCAAACATAAATTAAAACTAAGGCTAAACCAAGTCATGAGCAAATCTAAAACCTATTGCCATAGTGTGAGAATCATGAGAAGCTTGTGACAACGGTTTAGTAAACGGATCAGCCAAATTGCCTTCCGAGGTTACTCTACTAATAGCAACTTCACCACTTTCAATCAACTCTCTGATCAAATGGTACTTCCGAGGTATGTGCCTCGTTCTCTTGTGAGCTCTCGGTTCCTTCTCTAAGGCTACCGCACCCTCATTGTCACAAAAGATCTCAATAGGGTCGGATATGCTAGGAGCCACTCCAAGGTTTTGGATGAACTTCCTTATCCACACAGCTTCTTTAGCAGCTTCACTTGCCGCAATGTATTCTGACCCTGTAGTAGAATCAGCTACTGTGTCTTGCTTTCAACTTCTACAAGTAATAGCCCCACCATTCAATAGGAACACAAACCCCGATTGTGATCGGCAGTCATCCCTATCAGTTTGGAAGCTAGCATCAGAGTAACCCTTTACTTTAAGCTCTTCCTCACCACCAAAGAACAAGAACATTTCTTTAGTCCTCCTAAGATACTTAAGAATGTTCTTTACCGCAACCCAATTGGCTTGCCCCGGGTTTCCTTGATATCTACTAGTCAAGCTCAAAGCAACACATTAGGACGAGTACATAACATGGCGTACATGATCGAGCCCACGGCCGAAGCATATGGTACTCGCTTCATTACTTCTAGTTCCTCTTGAGAACTAGGACATTGAGTCTTACTCAATATCACTCCATATGACATAGGAAGATTTCCTTTCTTGGAGTCTTCCATCTTGAACCGCTTCAAGACTTTGTCAATGTATGTACTTTAACTCAACCCAAGAAGTTTTCTAGATCTATCTCTATAGATCTTGATACCCAGAATATATGCCGCTTCTCCTAAGTCTTTTCATTGAAAATCATTTTCCAAGCCAAGTTTTAACACTTTGCAGGGCTGGAATATATTTACCAATGAGTAGGATATCATCCACATATAAGACTAAGAAAACAACAGCGCTCCCACTAGCCCTAATGTATACATATGGCTCATTTACACTCTTCGAAAAACCAAACTCTTTGATTTTCTCATCAAAGCATAGATTCCAACTACGAGATGCTTGTTTAAGTCCATAAATGGACTTCTTTAGTCTACACACTCTATTAGGATGCTTTGGATGTACAAAACCCTCAGGCTGCGTCATATACACCTCTTCGGAGAGCTTCCCATTAATGAAGGCGGTTTTGACATCCATTTGCCATATTTCGTAATCATGAAATGCAGCGATTGCCAAAAGTATCCTAATAGATTTCAACATGGCCACTGGGGAGAAAGTTTCATCATAATCGACACCATGTGTCTGGGTGAAACCTTTAGCCACCAATCGGGCTTTGAAAGTGTTAACTTTTCCATCCATGTCGGTCTTCTTCTTGAAGACCCATTTACACCCTATTGGTTTACAACCGGCTGTAGGATCAACCAGTTCCCAAACCTGGTTATCCTCCATGGATTGCATCTTGTTAACCATTGCCTCCTTCCACTTAGCAGACTCGTGGCCCGCTGCCGCTTCCTGATAGTTTGTAGGCTCATTAAGATCCACCAATAGCTCGTCGCCCTCAGATATGAGAAACCCATATCTCTCTAGCTCATGGCGAGCTCTACCGGATCTACGGGGAGGTAATGGATGTACGTTAGTCTCCGCATTGTCATGCTTAGACTCAACCTCACTAGGTTGTTGGCTAGTGCCAACGTCAGGTCTTTCATCTGTTGTCTCTTGAACTTCTTCAAAATCAATCTTGGTCCCGCCTTGCTGATTGGATATTAATTCTCTTTCTAAAAAGACATCTCTCCGAGCAACAAATACTTTGTTCTCGGAAGGTTTATAGAATATATACCCAATACCCGCAGCTGGATATTCGATGAAATGACACTTTTCGGATCGGGGCTCTAACTTGTCATCTACCTCACGTCGTACGTAGGCTTGACAACCCCAAACCTTTAGATAGGCAAGAACGGGAGGTTTCCCATGCCACATCTCGAAAGGTGTTTTCTCGACCTTCTTCGTTGGAACGAGATTAAGGATTCTTGTTTCCGTTTCAAGAGCATAACCCCAAAGGCTTATAGGCACTTAGGGTGACTCATAATAGACCGAACCATATCTAACAATGTTCGGTTCTTCCTCTCGGCGACACCATTTAATTGTGGCGTCCTAGGAGGTGTAAGTTGTGAGATAATTCCACAACCCTTGAGATGATCACGAAACTCTTGACTAAGATACTCACCACCCCTATCGGATCTAAGTATCTTAATCTTTTTGCCCAATTGATTCTCTACTTCGTTTTGGAAAGTCTTAAAGACTTCAAAGGTCTCAGACTTTTGTCTAACCAAGTAGACATACCCGTACCTACTATAATCATCTATAAAGGTAACGAAGTATCTAGAATTGTCTCTTGTGATATGCTTAAACGGATCACACGCATCGGAATGTATGATGTACAATAAGTCTTTTCCCCTCTCATTCATGCCGGAAAAGGGTGCTTTAGTCATCTTGCCTAATAAACAAGATTCGCATACTTCATTTGACTCATGGTCAAATGATTCCAAGATCCCATCCGCTTGGAGCTTGGCGATACGAGTCCGGTTTATATGGCCAAGTCGACCATGCCACAAAGACAATTTGTCTAAACCATTTTTAGACGTTGAATCAATATTCATGATTGAACGATTATTACTAATGTATGCATCTACTTCATAAATACCACGACAAGGATAAGCTTTAAAATAACAAATATTATTTTTAAAACATACGATAACCCCATTGTCAAAAGTAAAACCAAAACCATCATCGTGTAAAGAATGGAAAGAAATAATGTTTCGCGCCACAAACGGCAAATAGCATACGTTTAACAATAATATAGAAAAACCGGAATTAAATGATAATTCGACTTCTCCTCGAGCCTTGACCGGGACAAGCTCCTTGTTTCCTATTATCAAGTCAAGCTCTCCATGCTCCACCCTTCGACTTGTCTTTAGCACCTGCATAAGATTACAAACGTGAGTGCCACAGCCGGTATCTAATACCCAACTACCAGATGTAGAAGTATGATGGAGTTCAATCATGTACGTACCTAATTCGGAAGTTCCTCCGATGCTCAACCCCTCGAGCTTCTTAAGACCTTCTAGGTACCCCGGGCAGTTACGGCGCCAATGGCCCTTCTTCCCGCAGAAGAAGCACTCCGCTTCATTCGGAGTTTTGGCTTGGGGAACCATCTTCCCCTTGCCTCTACCCTCCGAAGCGGCCAGCGGGGCTAGACTTGGCAGCACCAATCTTCCCCTTCCCCTTACCCTTAGGGGTGTAAGCGGACTTCTTCTTCTTCTGGATTCGCCCCTCCCTTATAGCAAGAACGGGATTTGGAATGGCGGGCTTGGTTTTGGTCATGCTAGACTCCGTTGTCTTAAGCATACCATGAAGCTCCATAATTGTCACACCCCGCTAAAGCGGAATCACGAGATGTAACAGTTTACGGTTTCATAGCATAAGGTACAAGATCAAACCAACCATAGATAATTAAAAGTAGTACAATTGTTTACAACAAGTTTCGATAATTGTTCAAAAGTTTGGAAAATAACATAATATAAATTGCTAGATAATGCTGCCACATGCATGCCAAACAGGTGCTGACTTGATACTTCATGCTCCAACCCGTGATCCTCGTATGGGTCCTCCGCTTCAGAGGTAGTAGGGTTGTGTTGTGGGTAACATCCGGTAACGTAGCCGGATTCATCAGCAGAGTAAACTGTATGGGAAGATGAGGAAGACATAATGATACTAAGATAAAGATATCCTTAGTCACTAACAATGTAATAACGTAGGGGTCAAGTGTACTTAAAGCACTAAAGGTATAAGAATGGCATCTATAAGGTGATGTGTCATGCAATTATTCATGCAGTGATTACACACACAAAAACACATGCTACTTAAGTTTAAAGATAAATGTCAACTTAAACAAACTTCTAATATAACTAATTCGAGCGTTGCACTATCTTTACTAAATTAAACATAGGTGATCAAGCTTTGTTTAATTATGGTCTGATAGTATAATACTCAACTTAAGTATACTAGTAATTTGTTTAGTAGTTTTGAATGTTATTTCCAGCTTTAGGCTATAGTTTAGGTTTTCTAAAAGAAAACCGGTATTCTCTATAATTTTCAGCTCTAATACCAAATTTGTCACACCCCGCTAAAGCGGAATCACGGGATGTAACAGTTTACGGTTTCACAGCATAAGGTACAAGATCACACCAACCATAGATAATTAAAAGTAGTACAATTGTTTACGACAAGTTTCGATAATTGTTCAAAAGTTTGGAAAATAACATAATATAAATTGCTAGATAATGCTGCCACATGCATGCCAAACAGGTGCTGACCACTTACTAATGATTTCCTGAAAAGCATGATAAGGAGAGTGTCAACTATAGAAATAGTTGGTGAGATCACAGGTTTTGATATGCAATAAAATAAGATTTTAATGCCAAAAACGTTCATCACCGAACGATGAGTATGTAAATCGGTTGTTTAGTTTGCACATGGTATGAGTATATGCAGAATGTTAACGCAAAGAGCCCACTACCTAAGCCTACTAACTGAATGCCCATAGAGTAATAAGCAGAGCCTGTTTCACAGTAATTATGCACTTACACAAGTAAGTGGGGTGTCAACCTAATAGCGCTATCCATAGATTACTAACGGCTCGATATAATGAGTTAATAGGTAGTGTTGAACGGTGGGACTTACATAAAGAGAGAAACTCATAATCGTTAAACATAAGCATATATACCAAAGTGTGATGATAAGATAATAGTTTACTAAACAGATCAACCGATAATTTAAATAGTAGCATGCTTTCCCCCAAAAAATATACAAAACAATAAAAAGTGGGGCCGTGAATACTCACTTGACAGAGTTTAACGCGTCTTAAAACAATTCGCAAACTCTTGAATTCCCGCGACGCTTCCTTCCTAGTGAAATAATATCCTATTATTAGTCCCCAAATTCTAGTTATTAAAATTAATAGTTAATCTTGTGTTGTTTATATTGATTTTATAGTGATATCGTTATATGTTACAATTATATATATATATATACCCAACTTTATTTCATGTGAATACAATTATATTTTATGTTTTATATTTTATATTTACTTTTTAGGTGTTTCTATCTTATTTATATGATTTTTATACTTAACTTGTTATTTTTCAAGTCCCAATCATAACGATTTTATTCTTCTTTATTTACTGTGCACTTTCTTTTCTGTCAGCTTCATGGGTTGTACTTTGGTGCAATGTTTAGTACCCTAATGAATTATTTAAGGTTCCAAATTTTTATATGTTATTATAATATGACTTTAGAGAATACTGTAAAAATATTAGAATTTTTAAAAATTCATAGGTATTCTATTTGATTTATTTAAATTTAAAGGTCACTCGTCAAAATCCAGTTAACACTCTCATATTGTTTTAAGGGTTTGAGTGACCAAACGACCTTATTTTTAGATTATTCAAATTGATTTAAATTTCTAACTCAATAATGTAACTTTTAAAAAAAAGTTGACCATTTTTAAGTTTGTGTGTACCAAGTTATGATCGATTAAAGTTCATCCATGAAATTATCCAGATTTGTCAGTCTTGTGCATGCAACTT